>CM060624.1:29473119-30073119 GCA_030578275.1 Meda fulgida
TTTGTTGTAGTATGCAATACAGTGCGAAACCCCATATGTTTTGTTTCATTGCATAAAGGAATTTGTTAGATATTTTGTGCATTCGAATGTTACTCTATAAATGTTATCTCTTCAATGCAATTCGGAGTGAGTTAGTTCTTGTATGGATTGCATGTAACAATATTTTATGTTATTCTTCAATACACAACGTTAGATCGTGCCAGTGCAGTGCAACAGCATGTATACTCCGAATTGCATTGAAGAGATACCATTTGTAGAGTACAATTCGAATGCACAAAACATCTAACTAATACCTCTATGCAATGAAACACAACATATGTGAGTTCCCACTGCATTGCATACTACAACAAACTTATTCATTTGTGCATTGAAGGGAAATTATTGCATTAGCTTTTGCATTGCAATGTGATGAATAACTACCTAATCCTCCTGTGCAAATAAGAGATAACATAAGTATTGCATTTGCACACACTATCTAAGGTTTAGCTTTGATGAATAACATTTAAGCTAGCAAATGTGGCATTAGACTTCGTTGCACAATGGAATTAGTTCCTTATGTTATATATGTATAAAATGCACTCGTAGTTTGTTATTCTTCAATACACAACGTTTGATCGTGTGCGAAATGCAATGCAACAGCACAAATTGTATCTCGAAGCACAACGAAATGAGTTTAATCTGATATGCAATGCAATGCACATTGTGCATAGAAAAGTAACATGTAGGCTATGCACTTGTTGCATTGCATTGCATATCAGACCAAACTCATTGCGTTGTGCTTTGAGATACAAATTTTGCAGTTGCATTGCATTTAACACACGATCAAACGTTGTGTATTGAAGAATAAAAAACTCTAAGTGCATTGTTAGTTCCTTGTATGGATTGAATGCAACAAGCTTATATGTTATTCTTCAATACACAACGTTAGATCATGCCAATGCAATTCTACGCTATCTTTTCGTTGCACAAAGTTATTGCGCATCGTTTGATACAATGTAACATGGTATCTTGTCGTTGCGTTGAGGTAGTTATTCTATGCATTGTAATGCCAATGCAATTTTTTTTCAAAGCACAACGCAATGAGTTAGTTCTGGTATGCAAAGCAATCTAACAAGTCTATATCTTATATGTTATTAATCAATGAACAACGTTAGATCGTTTGTGCAATGCAATTCAACGACACATATGTTATCTCTTTAATGAACATTGGAATGAGTAAATTCTGGTATACAATACAATGCAACAAGTGTGTAGCCAATATATATTATTTTTCAACTTACAACGTTAGATAGTTTGTGTAATGCAGTGCAACAAAATGTGTATTATCTCTTTAATGCACATGGAAATAAGTTAGTTATTGAATGCATTGCAATGCAACCTGCTCAAAGCTTATATGATATTCTTCAATGTTATTTCTGGTACGCAATGCATTCTCTCTGCAAGCCAGTGCAACAGCACTCATGCTATCTCGTCGTTGCACAATGGAATAAGTCAGTTCTGGAATGCACTGAAATGCAACGAGCACTGAGCTTGTAATTTAATGGTCTAAGCACATTGTTAGATCCTGTGTGCAATGCAATAAAACAGCACTCGAGTTATTTCTTTAATGTACAAAGGAAAGAGTTAGTTCTGGCATGCATTGAAATATAAAATGTGCTTTGCTTATTGTTATTCTTCAACGCTAAATCTTAAGATGGTGTGAATTGAAATGGTTGTAGAATGCAAAGCAATGCTAGGTAAACACTATGTTATGTGTTTTCATTGCACAGAAAAAATGTATCTTTCCTGCAATCAAATGCAACAGCACTATGTTAAATGCTCATCAGAATGAGTTAGTTCTGGTATGACAATGCATACAATAACAAACTCATTCTTTTGTGCAATGAGGAGATAACATATGTGTAGATTTAATTACGATCAAACAGTGTGCATTGAAGAATAATATATAAGCTCAATATATCAAGATCGTTTCATTACAATGCATACTAGAGCAGTTGCATTTCAAATAGATCGTTTTGGTCTGCCGAACATTACGAGAAGTCAGTCTGTATGTAGAGTGAGTGCATTTTCAAAACATTGCAATGAAAGTCATCGATTGTATTCACCAGCCAGTAGTCCATTTTGATCATACTCAACTTATTTCTGGCCCTACAGTACTCTATCTTGAAATTTCGATACATTCTCATGAACTGCTTCTAATTTTACATAAGCCATACAAAAGCCCATTTTTAACCTACTGAACATTTTTCTGTCCCGTGAACATTAACTCACTATACATACAGAGTGACTTCTCGTATTGTTATATCAAGCACACAGCCATATTTGACCGATTGAACAAAAATTTCGACCAGAATTCTCAAAAGAATTTTGACCATCATACATTTATGGACTCCAGAAGTCCATTTCTGACCTATTGAACTCATTTCTGGTCAAAGGGTCTTCCCAAGGTTTTAAACTATATTCTTTCAACTATATTTATTCCTTCTGACTCCTTTTGATATTACACTAGCCATACAAATGTCCATATTTGTCCTACTGAACATATTTCTGGCCACAGATTAAATTACTATTCATTCAGATTGACTTCTGATGTTAAATCAAACAGGCGCAAGTCTAAATTTTAACTACTAAAAATATTTCTTGTATGTACAAAAAATTTCCTCGGGGTCATGACGTAACATCAGGAGTGTACGTGTAAAAAGTTCAAGTGTTGAGTACTCCTTAGTACTCAACACTTGAACTTTTTACACGTACACTCCTGATGTTACGTCATGACCCCGAGGAAATTTTTTCTGCCAAATGAATCTTCGACCTTGAACTTTTTACAAGACTCCTTCTGATAATTTATAAGCCATATAGAAGTCCAAGAGCGTCATATCATATTCCCTTTAAGAGCATGATAAATGAGGTGCGCTTGTTCTATGGCGCAATACTATTATAACGGCGCATTTATCAGGCGCGCTTCAGAAAACAAATGTTCACAGAAATCGATGTTCTCGTGAGGGCCGTAAAAGAAAAAGAAGCGACAGTTGGGATGGGACCAACCCACCCAAATTAGCTTCGGTTAAACATAATAAATTGGGTAAATGTGTAATCTTTATGCCTATCTTTCCCCATGGTCATTGACACAACAAAGATTTCCCTCGTGTTTTAATATTTTTCTGTAGATGAGAGAGTCATCTTCGTTCACACTTATGGCCAAGCATGCGCGCTTAAAATAGCATCTGAATGTACACGCAACGCGCCAGTGACTTTAAACTAGTTTTCAGTGGCGCAATTGTTTTCTGGAGCTGCAGAACAGCACCATGGTTTGCGCGGAACACGCCCCTTTTTTTGCGCTGAATCGCCCAGGGAGCGCAAGTTCATTCCCCATAGTTTTCCGGCGTGCGTCTGTGGAGGGAAAACTCCGCTTTGCGCGGGTGCAAAATACGAATGATGCATGCGTCGTTGTACAAAGTCAATTGGCGCTGGGTGCAAGATAGGGCCCACCGAGAATGTACAAAATCGACTCTTTTACTAGAAATATGTTCAGTAAGTCAATTATGGACTATTATCTGATTGATGAATCGTCGGAAGCATTTTTTTAATAGAAATATGTTCAATAGGTCAAATATTGAAATACTATATGGCTCTTGTTACATCAGAAGCAGTCATTGAGTATGCATATAAAAATTAAGTTAATAGATTCTTAGGCCAGAAACATGTTCAATGGTCAAATATGGACAATTGTTTGGCTGAAGCACTTTCTGGAAGTGTCTATGAGTATGAAAGGAAAGTTCGAGGACGCTTTGGCCAGAAATATGTTCCTTGGATCAAATATGGGCTTCGATATGAAATCTGAACTACTGTCTGGCTGAAGGCTTTTACTAGAAATAGTATGGACTAATATCTGGCTGATGAAACATCAGGAGTCAAAAAGTATGGAAAGTTTAATTTCATGGACTCAATGGCCAGAAATATGTTCAATGGTCAAATATTGACAATTGTCTGGCTAATATGACATCACAAGAAGTGAATCTATATAGTAAACTAATGTTAAAAACTCTTAGGCCAGAAATATGTTCATTAGTTCAAAATAGGACCTCTGTATTAATAAGTTCAAGTGTTGTTACGTACTAATGTTAAATCAGCCATAAAATGAATCATTGAAATAACTTACGAAACAATAATATGTTCAGGAGGTCAAATATGGACTTTCGTATTGCTGATTTACAATCAGAGGGAGTCTATGAATAATATGTATGGAAAATTCAAGATCGAGTACCTTTTTTCCACTATGTTCAGTAGGTCAAATATGCACGTCTCTATGGCTGATTTAACATCAGAGGTGTCTATAAGTGTATAATAGTAAACAAAAAACTTTTGAGGACTCTTTTGCCAAAATATCAGTCAAATATGGACTACTGTCTGGCTGATATAACATCACATAAAAGGCAGTGACTGTCAAGGACTCTTTTCCAGAAATATTTTCAGAAGGTAAAATTTTGACTTTTGGCTGACGTAACATAAGATAGATTCTACATAGAGAGTTCAAGATCGAGCACTGTTTAGAATATTTAGAATAAGAAATAAGAAATAGAATAACTATATATGTACTAAGAAATTATAACCTGAGTGTTTTTTGCACACACGATCTAAGAATTGGCGTTGAATAATAATGTATATTTAAATCTAACTGTATCAGATATTTTATGCAATGGAATGTAACTCCAAAAATGGTATCTCTTCAATGCATATCGGTATGAGTTATTGTGTGAATGCAATAAATAGCTTATATGTCGTCTTTAGTGTGCTGCAATCGCGCGCATAGCCATAAGCAGTCTCAACGCAGGTATAACCCTCGCTCTCTCATGCAGGCACCTCGTAGTTTCCTCTCGCTCTTGCTGGTTGACTTTACTTACGGATGCACGACGCTGCCATTTAAACAAGTCTGTCACAGTTAGAGGAACATATTAACCGCTCCACCCCAAAATCAATCACTTATTAGTTCATTGAATTAATCAAAATTAGAGGTTTGGCTATGGGAATACTGCTTACAAAAAGAAACACAGCAATCAACACTAATGAAAACACCACTCACACAAAAGAAACCACAGCAATTAAATGTGATCATGCATATATATATATAAAATACATTGTGAAACACTCTTGCTCCACATCATTATCTATCAATACACAAAGTTAGATCGTTTGTGCAATGCAACAAAACGTATGTTATTTCTTCATACGCATTTCTCCATAATGCACATGGAAATAAGTTGGTTATTGTATGCATTGAAATGCAATAAGCGCAAAACTAATATGAAATGCTTCAATGCGTTGTCTGTGCAATGCAGTGAATCAGCACTTATGTTATTTTCATAACACACAAATGAATGAGTTCTGGCATGTTTTGAAATGCAAAGTGCATAGCTTATGTTATTTTTCAAAGCTAAACCTTAGACAGTGTGCAATGCAAAGCAACACTTAAGTTATCTCTTATTTGCACACGAGGATGAGGTAGTTTTATATGCATTATAATGTAGTCAGTATGTATAGAAAGTCCAAAATCGAGGACTCTTTGGCCATTATATTTAATAGTATATATAATAATAATATAATATATTTAGTAGTTCAAATTTTAATCCTTAAAGACTCTTTGGCCAGTAATATGTTCTTTCGGGCAGATATGGACTTCTATGTGGACTATTATGGCTTTTGAAGCATCGAAAGGAGTCTGTGAGTATGTATAAGTCCAAAATCGAGGACTCTTTTGCCATAAATATGTGTAGTCTTTGCTGATACATTGCATTGCACAAAAGATTAAACATTTTCTATTGAATAATAACATATAAGATTGTTGCTGTGCGCTGCCTACAAGACCTAACTCATTCCAATGTGCATTGAAGAAATAATATTTTTGCAGTTGTCTCCAGAATAAAAATGTGAAATATTCCTCTATGCAATGAAAATACAAAATGTGTTTCTTCGCATTACACTATATGCTACAACAAACGTATTAATTTGAGCTATTGCATTATAGCTTGTTGCATTACAATCCATATAATAAGTACCTCGACGCAACGACAAGATAACAATGCATAATTTTGTTGCATTGTATTGCACACACGATCCTAAGATTATGCGTTGAACAACAATAGGCAAAGATCATTTTGCATTTCAATGTATGCCAGAACTATCCTTTGTGCATTAAAGATATAACATGAGTGCTGGTTTATTGCATTAAACATGCGATCTAACAATTGTCCATAGAACAATTACATACAAGCTGAGCATCTAAGTGCTTGTTGCATTTCAAATTATTACAATAGCTTTTCTTTTACAATGCAAACGCAATAACTCTGTTCGACGAAAAGATAACATACTGCTGTTGCATTGCATTGGCACGATCTAATGTTGTATATTGAAGAATAACATATAAGATTGTTGCATGCAATACATACAAGAACTAACTCCGAAGTTCATTTAAGAGATACGATTTTTACAGTGGCATTCGAATGCACAAAATATCTAACTAATTCCTCAATGCAATGAAACATAAAATATGTGATTTCGCACTGCATTTACATACTAAAACAAACTTATTCATGTGTGCATTGAAGGGAAATTGTTGCATTAGCTGTTGCATTGCACTGCAATGCAATCCAATATAATATCCAATATAATCCAATATAATATTGTATATTGAAGAGTAACATACATGCTTTTTGCACTTGTTTTATACCACAACTAAGTCATTCCGATGTGCATTGAAGAGAAAACGTTTTTCCTTTTACATTGCATAGCATTAAAGATCGAACATTTCATTTGTGTATTGAAGGAAAATCATAAAGTTAGCTGTCGCGTTATAGTGCAGTACAATATAGTAAATAGTAGTGCATCATAGTGTGTAATCAAGAGATAACATTTGTACCGTTGCAATGCATTGCACACAATTAAACGTTCATTAAAGAATAACATTTAAGCTATGCGCTTGTTGCAGTGCAATTCATCCAAGAATTAACTCATTCCAATGTGCATTGAAGAGATAATATTTTGTCTTTGGCATTGCATTGCATAAAACAACTAACTTGTTCAATTCGTGTGTTGAAGGAAAATGATTGCATTAGCTGTTAAATTACAATGCATATAAAACTACCTCATCCTCGTGTGCAAAGAAGATAAAAAATAAGTGTTGCATTGCATTGCACACACTGTCTAAGGTTTAGCTTTGAAGAATAACATATAAGCTATGCAAATGTTGCATTTCAATACATGCCAGAACTCATTCATTTGTCAAAGAGTCCTCGATCTTGGACGTTCTATACATACTCATAGACTCCTTTTGATGCTGCATAAGCCATATAGATGTCCATATCTGACCTATTGAACTTATTTCTGGTAAAAGGGTCTTCAAAAGGTTTAAAACTTTAGAAATGTATGGACTCCTTCTGGTTTTAAATCAGCTATACAGAGGTTCCTTAAAACTGCCGAACATTATTTTTTGCCAAAATGTCTATGAACATTAATTGACTCCTTTTGATAATACATTAGACACACAATAGTCTATATTTGACCTACTGAACATATTTCTGGCCAAACATTAACTTACTATATATTCATATTGACTTATTTTTATGTTATTTTAGCTAGACGCCAGTCAAAATTTGAACCTATAAATATATTTATGGTCAAAGAGTCCTCGATTTTGGACTTTCTATACATACTGAAAGACTCCTTCTGATGCTTCGTAAGCCATTTAAAAGTCCATATAGAAATCAATATCCGGCAGAAAGAACATTTTACTGGCCAAAGAGTCCTTAAGGATTAACTTTCTATACATGATGTTATATCAGCCAGACAGAAGTCCATATTTGACCCAAGGAACATATTTCTGGCCAAAGAGGCCTCGATCTTGGACTTTTTATACATACTCAAAGACTCCTTTTGATGCTGCATAAGCCATATAAATGTCCATATCTGACCTATGAGACATATTTCTGGTCAAAGGGTCTTATAAAGGTTTAAAACTTTATAAATGTATGGACTCCTTCTGATGTTAAATCAGCTATACAGAGGTTCCTTAAAAACTGCAGAATATTATTTCTGCCAAAATGTCTTTGAACATAAATTTTCTATACATATTGACTCCTTTTGATATTACATTAGACACAATAGTCTATATTTTACCAACTGAACATATTTCTGGCCTAACATTAACTTACTATTCATTCAGATTGATTTCTTTTCATGTTATTTCAGCCAGACGCCAGTAAAAATTTGAACTGCTAAAACATATATGGCTAAAGAGTCCTCGATTTTGGACTTTCTATACATACTGATAGACTCCTTATGATGCTTCATAAGCCATTTAGAAGTCAATATAGAAGTCCATATCTGCCCGAAAGAACATTTTACTGGCCAGAGAGTCCTTAAGGATTAACATTCTACATGATGTTATATCAGCCAGAGAGAAGTCCATATTTGACCCAAGGAACATATTTCTGTCCAAAGTCCTCGATCTTGGACGTTCTATACATACTCATAGATTCCTTTTGATGCTGCATAAGCCATATAGATGTCCATATCCGACCTATTGAACTTATTTCTGGTAAAAGGGTCTTCAAAAGATTTAAAACTTTATAAATGTATGGACTCCTTCTGGTTTTAGATACGCTAAACAGAGGTTCCTTAAAAACTGCTGAACATTTTTTTTTTTGCCAAAATGTCTATGAACATTAATTGACACCTTTTGATAATACATTAGACACAAAATAGTCTATATTTTACCTACTGAACATATTTCTGGCCAAACATTAACTTACTATTCATTCTGATTGATTTCTTTTGATGTTATGTCAGCCAGACGCCAGTCAAAATTTGAACTACTAAACATATATGGCCAAAGAGTCCTCGATTTTGGACTTTCTATACATACTGATAGACTCCTTCTGATGCTTCATAAGCCATTTAGAAGTCCATATAGCAGTACATATTTGCCCGAAAGAACATTTTACGGGCCATAGAGTCCTTAAGGATTAACATTCTACATGATGTTATATCAGCCAGAGAGAAGTCCATTTTTGACCCAAGGAACATATTTCTGTCTAAAGAGTCCTCGATCTTGGACGTTCTATACATACTCATAGACTCCTTTTGATGCTGCATAAGCCATATAGATGTCCATATCTGACCTATTGAAGTTATTTTTGGTAAAAGTCTTCAAAAGGTTTAAAACTTTATAAATGTATTGACTCCTTCTTGTTTTAAATCAGCTATACAGAGGTTCCTTAAAACTGCTGAACATTTTTTTTGCCAAAATGTCTATGAACATTAATTGACTCCTTTTGATACTACATTAGACACACAACAGTCTATATTTGACCTACTGAACATATTTCTGGCCACACATTAACTTACTATACATTCATATTGACTTATTTTTATGTTATATCAGCCAGAGAGAAGTCTATATTTGACCCAAGGAACATATCTCTGGCCAAAGAGTCCTCGATCTTGGACGTTCTATACATACTCATAGACTCCTTTTGATGCTGCATAAGCCATATAGATGTCCATATCTGACCTATTGAACTTATTTCTGGTAAAAGGGTCTTCAAAAGGTTTAAAACTTTATAAATGTATGGACTCCTTCTGGTTTTAAATCAGCTATACAGAGGTTCCTTAAAACTGCCGAACATTATTTTTTTGCCAAAATGTCTATGAACATTAATTGACTCCTTTTGATAATACATTAGACACACAATAGTCTATATTTGACCTACTGAACATATTTCTGGCCAAACATTAACTTACTATATATTCATATTGACTTATTTTTATGTTATTTTAGCTAGACGCCAGTCAAAATTTGAACCTATAAATATATTTATGGTCAAAGAGTCCTCGATTTTGGACTTTCTATACATACTGAAAGACTCCTTCTGATGCTTCGTAAGCCATTTAAAAGTCCATATAGAAATCAATATCCGCCAGAAAGAACATTTTACTGGCCAAAGAGTCCTTAAGGATTAACTTTCTATACATGATGTTATATCAGCCAGACAGAAGTCCATATTTGACCCAAGGAACATATTTCTGGCCAAAGAGGCCTCGATCTTGGACTTTTTATACATACTCAAAGACTCCTTTTGATGCTGCATAAGCCATATAAATGTCCATATCTGACCTATGAGACATATTTCTGGTCAAAGGGTCTTATAAAGGTTTAAAACTTTATAAATGTATGGAGTCCTTCTGATGTTAAATCAGCTATACAGAGGTTCCTTAAAAACTGCAGAGTATTATTTTTGCCAAATTGTCTTTGAACATAAATTTTCTGTACATATTGACTCCTTTTGATATTACATTAGACACAATAGTCTATATTTTACCAACTGAACATATTTCTGGCCTAACATTAACTTACTATTCATTCAGATTGATTTCTTTTCATGTTATTTCAGCCAGACGCCAGTAAAAATTTGAACTACTAAACATATATGGCTAAAGAGTCCTCGATTTTGGACTTTCTATACATACTGATAGACTCCTTATGATGCTTCATAAGCCATTTAGAAGTCAATATAGAAGTCCATATCTGCCCGAAAGAACATTTTACTGGCCAGAGAGTCCTTAAGGATTAACATTCTTCATGATGTTATATCAGCCAGAGAGAAGTCCATATTTGACCCAAGGAACATATTTCTGTCCAAAGTCCTCGATCTTGGACGTTCTATACATACTCATAGATTCCTTTTGATGCTGCATAAGCCATATAGATGTCCATATCTGACCTATTGAACTTATTTCTGGTAAAAGGGTCTTCAAAAGATTTAAAACTTTATAAATGTATGGACTCCTTCTGGTTTTAAATATGCTATACAGAGGTTCCTTAAAAACTGCTGAACATTTATTTTTGCCAAAATGTCTATGAACATTAATTGACACCTTTTGATAATACATTAGACACAAAATAGTCTATATTTGACCTACTGAACATATTTCTGGCCAAACATTAACTTACTATTCATTCTGATTGATTTCTTTTGATGTTATTTCAGCCAGACGCCAGTCAAAATTTGAACTACTAAACATATATGGCCAAAGAGTCCTCGATTTTGGACTTTGTATACATACTGATAGACTCCTTCTGATGCTTCATAAGCCATTTAGAATTCCATATAGCAGTACATATTTGCACGAAAGAACATTTTACGGGCCATAGAGTCCTTAAGGATTAACATTCTACATGATGTTATATCAGCCAGAGAGAAGTCCATTTTTGACCCAAGGAACATATTTCTGTCCAAAGAGTCCTCGATCTTGGACGTTCTATACATACTCATAGACTCCTTTTGATGCTGCATAAGCCATATAGATGTCCATATCTGACCTATTGAAGTTATTTTTGGTAAAAGTCTTCAAAAGGTTTAAAACTTTATAAATGTATTGACTCCTTCTTGTTTTAAATAAGCTATACAGAGGTTCCTTAAAACTGCTGAACATTTTTTTTGCCAAAATGTCTATGAACATTAATTGACTCCTTTTGATACTACATTAGACACACAACAGTCTATATTTGACCTACTGAACATATTTCTGGCCAAACATTAACTTACTATACATTCATATTGACTTATTTTTATGTTATTTTAGCTAGACGCCATTCAAAATTTGAACCTATAAATATATTTATGGCCAAAGAGTCCTTGGACTTTCTATACATACTGATAGACTCCTTTTGATGCTGCATAAGCCATATAGATGTCCATATCTGACCTATTGAAGTTATTTTTGGTAAAAGTCTTCAAAAGGTTTAAAACTTTATAAATGTATGGACTCCTTCTGGTTTTAAATCAGCTATACAGAGGTTCCTTAAAAACTGCTGAACATTTTTTTTTTGCCAAAATGTCTATGAACATTAATTGACACCTTTTGATAATACATTAGACACAAAATAGTCTATATTTGACCTACTGAACATATTTCTGGCCAAACATTAACTTACTATTCATTCTGATTGATTTCTTTTGATGTTATTTCAGCCAGACGCCAGTCAAAATTTGAACTACTAAACATATATGGCCAAAGATTCCTCGATTTTGGACTTTCTATACATACTGATAGACTCCTTCTGATGCTTCATAAGCCATTTAGAAGTCCATATAGCAGTACATATTTGCCCGAAAGAACATTTTACGGGCCATAGAGTCCTTAAGGATTAACATTCTACATGATGTTATATCAGCCAGAGAGAAGTCCATATTTGACCTAAGGAACATATTTCTGTCAAAGAGTCCTCGATCTTGGACGTTCTATACATACTCATAGATTCCTTTTGATGCTGCATAAGCCATATAGATGTCCATATCTGACCTATTGAACTTATTTCTGGTAAAAGGGTCTTCAAAAGATTTAAAACTTTATAAATGTATGGACTCCTTCTGGTTTTAAATACGCTATACAGAGGTTCCTTAAAAACTGCTGAACATTTTTTTTTTGCCAAAATGTCTATGAACATTAATTGACACCTTTTTATAATACATTAGACACAAAATAGTCTATATTTGACCTACTGAACATATTTCTGGCCAAACATTAACTTACTATTCATTCTGATTGATTTCTTTTGATGTTATTTCAGCCAGACGCCAGTCAAAATTTGAACTACTAAACATATATGGCCAAAGAGTCCTCGATTTTGGACTTTCTATACATACTGATAGACTCCTTCTGATGCTTCATAAGCCATTTAGAAGTCCATATAGCATACATATTTGCCCGAAAGAACATTTTACGGGCCATAGAGTCCTTAAGGATTAACATTCTACATGATGTTATATCAGCCAGAGAGAAGTCCATTTTTGACCCAAGGAACATATTTCTGTCCAAAGAGTCCTCGATCTTGGACGTTCTATACATACTCATAGACTCCTTTTGATGCTGCATAAGCCATATAGATGTCCATATCTGACCTATTGAAGTTATTTTTGGTAAAAGTCTTCAAAAGGTTTAAAACTTTATAAATGTATTGACTCCTTCTTGTTTTAAATCAGCTATACAGAGGTTCCTTAAAACTGCTGAACATTTTTTTTGCCAAAATGTCTATGAACATTAATTGACTCCTTTTGATACTACATTAGACACACAACAGTCTATATTTGACCTACTGAACATATTTCTGGCCACACATTAACTTACTATACATTCATATTGACTTATTTTTATGTTATATCAGCCAGAGAGAAGTCTATATTTGACCCAAGGAACATATCTCTGGCCAAAGAGTCCTCGATCTTGGACGTTCTATACATACTCATAGACTCCTTTTGATGCTGCATAAGCCATATAGATGTCCATATCTGACCTATTGAACTTATTTCTGGTAAAAGGGTCTTCAAAAGGTTTAAAACTTTATAAATGTATGGACTCCTTCTGGTTTTAAATCAGCTATACAGAGGTTCCTTAAAACTGCCGAACATTATTTTTTTGCCAAAATGTCTATGAACATTAATTGACTCCTTTTGATAATACATTAGACACACAATAGTCTATATTTGACCTACTGAACATATTTCTGGCCAAACATTAACTTACTATATATTCATATTGACTTATTTTTATGTTATTTTAGCTAGACGCCAGTCAAAATTTGAACCTATAAATATATTTATGGTCAAAGAGTCCTCGATTTTGGACTTTCTATACATACTGAAAGACTCCTTCTGATGCTTCGTAAGCCATTTAAAAGTCCATATAGAAATCAATATCCGCCAGAAAGAACATTTTACTGGCCAAAGAGTCCTTAAGGATTAACTTTCTATACATGATGTTATATCAGCCAGACAGAAGTCCATATTTGACCCAAGGAACATATTTCTGGCCAAAGAGGCCTCGATCTTGGACTTTTTATACATACTCAAAGACTCCTTTTGATGCTGCATAAGCCATATAAATGTCCATATCTGACCTATGAGACATATTTCTGGTCAAAGGGTCTTATAAAGGTTTAAAACTTTATAAATGTATGGACTCCTTCTGATGTTAAATCAGCTATACAGAGGTTCCTTAAAAACTGCAGAATATTATTTCTGCCAAAATGTCTTTGAACATAAATTTTCTATACATATTGACTCCTTTTGATATTACATTAGACACAATAGTCTATATTTTACCAACTGAACATATTTCTGGCCTAACTTTAACTTACTATTCATTCAGATTGATTTCTTTTCATGTTATTTCAGCCAGACGCCAGTAAAAATTTGAACTACTAAACATATATGGCTAAAGAGTCCTCGATTTTGGACTTTCTATGCATACTGATAGACTCCTTATGATGCTTCATAAGCCATTTAGAAGTCAATATAGAAGTCCATATCTGCCCGAAAGAACATTTTACTGGCCAGAGAGTCCTTAAGGATTAACATTCTACATGATGTTATATCAGCCAGAGAGAAGTCCATATTTGACCCAAGGAACATATTTCTGTCCAAAGTCCTCGATCTTGGACGTTCTATACATACTCATAGATTCCTTTTGATGCTGCATAAGCCATATAGATGTCCATATCTGACCTATTGAACTTATTTCTGGTAAAAGGGTCTTCAAAAGATTTAAAACTTTATAAATGTATGGACTCCTTCTGGTTTTAAATATGCTATACAGAGGTTCCTTAAAAACTGCTGAACATTTATTTTTGCCAAAATGTCTATGAACATTAATTGACACCTTTTGATAATACATTAGACACAAAATAGTCTATATTTGACCTACTGAACATATTTCTGGCCAAACATTAACTTACTATTCATTCTGATTGATTTCTTTTGATGTTATTTCAGCCAGACGCCAGTCAAAATTTGAACTACTAAACATATATGGCCAAAGAGTCCTCGATTTTGGACTTTGTATACATACTGATAGACTCCTTCTGATGCTTCATAAGCCATTTAGAATTCCATATAGCAGTACATATTTGCACGAAAGAACATTTTACTGGCCATAGAGTCCTTAAGGATTAACATTCTACATGATGTTATATCAGCCAGAGAGAAGTCCATTTTTGACCCAAGGAACATATTTCTGTCCAAAGTCCTCGATCTTGGACGTTCTATACATACTCATAGATTCCTTTTGATGCTGCATAAGCCATATAGATGTCCATATCTGACCTATTGAACTTATTTCTGGTAAAAGGGTCTTCAAAAGATTTAAAACTTTATAAATGTATGGACTCCTTCTGGTTTTAAATATGCTATACAGAGGTTCCTTAAAAACTGCTGAACATTTATTTTTGCCAAAATGTCTATGAACATTAATTGACACCTTTTGATAATACATTAGACACAAAATAGTCTATATTTGACCTACTGAACATATTTCTGGCCAAACATTAACTTACTATTCATTCTGATTGATTTCTTTTGATGTTATTTCAGCCAGACGCCAGTAAAAATTTGAACTACTAAACATATATGGCCAAAGAGTCCTCGATTTTGGACTTTGTATACATACTGATAGACTCCTTCTGATGCTTCATTAGCCATTTAGAATTCCATATAGCAGTACATATTTGCACGAAAGAACATTTTACGGGCCATAGAGTCCTTAAGGATTAACATTCTACATGATGTTATATCAGCCAGAGAAAGTCCATTTTTGACCCAAGGAACATATTTCTGTCCAAAGAGTCCTCGATCTTGGACGTTCTATACATACTCATAGACTCCTTTTGATGCTGCATAAGCCATATAGATGTCCATATCTGACCTATTGAAGTTATTTTTGGTAAAAGTCTTCAAAAGGTTTAAAACTTTATAAATGTATTGACTCCTTCTTGTTTTAAATAAGCTATACAGAGGTTCCTTAAAACTGCTGAACATTTTTTTTGCCAAAATGTCTATGAACATTAATTGACTCCTTTTGATACTACATTAGACACACAACAGTCTATATTTGACCTACTGAACATATTTCTGGCCAAACATTAACTTACTATACATTCATATTGACTTATTTTTATGTTATTTTAGCTAGACGCCATTCAAAATTTGAACCTATAAATATATTTATGGCCAAAGAGTCCTTGGACTTTCTATACATACTGATAGACTCCTTTTGATGCTGCATAAGCCATATAGATGTCCATATCTGACCTATTGAAGTTATTTTTGGTAAAAGTCTTCAAAAGGTTTAAAACTTTATAAATGTATGGACTCTTTCTGGTTTTAAATCAGCTATACAGAGGTTCCTTAAAAACTGCTGAACATTTTTTTTGTTGCCAAAATGTCTATGAACATTAATTGACACCTTTTGATATTACATTAGACACAAAATAGTCTATATTTGACCTACTGAACATATTTCTGGCCAAACATTAACTTACTATTCATTCTGATTGATTTCTTTTGATGTTATTTCAGCCAGATGCCAGTAAAAATTTGAACTACTAAACATATATGGCCAAAGAGTCCTCGATTTTGGACTTTCTATACATACTGATAGACTCCTTCTGATGCTTCATAAG
This sequence comes from Meda fulgida, assembly GCA_030578275.1. NCBI lineage: Eukaryota > Metazoa > Chordata > Actinopteri > Cypriniformes > Leuciscidae > Meda > Meda fulgida. The sequence goes on from CM060624.1 coordinate 29,489,630, forward strand.
CCATTTAGAAGTCCATATAGCAGTACATATTTGCCCGAAAGAACATTTTACGGGCCATAGAGTCCTTAAGGATTAACATTCTACATGATGTTATATCAGCCAGAGAGAAGTCCATTTTTGACCCAAGGAACATATTTCTGTTCAAAGAGTCCTCGATCTTGGACGTTCTATACTTACTCATAGACTCCTTTTGATGCTGCATAAGCCATATAGATGTCCATATCTGACCTATTGAAGTTATTTTTGGTAAAAGTCTTCAAAAGGTTTAAAACTTTATAAATATATGGACTCTTTCTGGTTTTAAATCAGCTATACAGAGGTTCCTTAAAAACTGCTGAACATTTTTTTTTTGCCAAAATGTCTATGAACATTAATTGACACCTTTTGATATTACATTAGACACAAAATAGTCTATATTTGACCTACTGAACATATTTCTGGCCAAACATTAACTTACTATTCATTCTGATTGATTTCTTTTGATGTTATTTCAGCCAGATGCCAGTAAAAATTTGAACTACTAAACATATATGGCCAAAGAGTCCTCGATTTTGGACTTTCTATACATACTGATAGACTCCTTCTGATGCTTCATAAGCCATTTAGAAGTCCATATAGCAGTACATATTTGCCCGAAAGAACATTTTACGGGCCATAGAGTCCTTAAGGATTAACATTCTACATGATGTTATATCAGCCAGAGAGAAGTCCATTTTTGACCCAAGGAACATATTTCTGTCCAAAGAGTCCTCGATCTTGGACGTTCTATACATACTCATAGACTCCTTTTGATGCTGCATAAGCCATATAGATGTCCATATCTGACCTATTGAAGTTATTTTTGGTAAAAGTCTTCAAAAGGTTTAAAACTTTATAAATGTATTGACTCCTTCTTGTTTTAAATCAGCTATACAGAGGTTCCTTAAAACTGCTGAACATTTTTTTTGCCAAAATGTCTATGAACATTAATTGACTCCTTTTGATACTACATTAGACACACAACAGTCTATATTTGACCTACTGAACATATTTCTGGCCACACATTAACTTACTATACATTCATATTGACTTATTTTTATGTTATATCAGCCAGAGAGAAGTCTATATTTGACCCAAGGAACATATCTCTGGCCAAAGAGTCCTCGATCTTGGACGTTCTATACATACTCATAGACTCCTTTTAATGCTGCATAAGCCATATAGATGTCCATATCTGACCTATTGAACTTATTTCTGGTAAAAGGGTCTTCAAAAGGTTTAAAACTTTATAAATGTATGGACTCCTTCTGGTTTTAAATCAGCTATACAGAGGTTCCTTAAAACTGCCGAACATTATTTTTTTGCCAAAATGTCTATGAACATTAATTGACTCCTTTTGATAATACATTAGACACACAATAGTCTATATTTGACCTACTGAACATATTTCTGGCCAAACATTAACTTACTATATATTCATATTGACTTATTTTTATGTTATTTTAGCTAGACGCCAGTCAAAATTTGAACCTATAAATATATTTATGGTCAAAGAGTCCTCGATTTTGGACTTTCTATACATACTGAAAGACTCCTTCTGATGCTTCGTAAGCCATTTAAAAGTCCATATAGAAATCAATATCCGCCAGAAAGAACATTTTACTGGCCAAAGAGTCCTTAAGGATTAACTTTCTATACATGATGTTATATCAGCCAGACAGAAGTCCATATTTGACCCAAGGAACATATTTCTGGCCAAAGAGGCCTCGATCTTGGACTTTTTATACATACTCAAAGACTCCTTTTGATGCTGCATAAGCCATATAAATGTCCATATCTGACCTATGAGACATATTTCTGGTCAAAGGGTCTTATAAAGGTTTAAAACTTTATAAATGTATGGACTCCTTCTGATGTTAAATCAGCTATACAGAGGTTCCTTAAAAACTGCAGAATATTATTTCTGCCAAAATGTCTTTGAACATAAATTTTCTATACATATTGACTCCTTTTGATATTACATTAGACACAATAGTCTATATTTTACCAACTGAACATATTTCTGGCCTAACATTAACTTACTATTCATTCAGATTGATTTCTTTTCATGTTATTTCAGCCAGACGCCAGTAAAAATTTGAACTACTAAAACATATATGGCTAAAGAGTCCTCGATTTTGGACTTTCTATACATACTGATAGACTCCTTATGATGCTTCATAAGCCATTTAGAAGTCAATATAGAAGTCCATATCTGCCCGAAAGAACATTTTACTGGCCAGAGAGTCCTTAAGGATTAACATTCTACATGATGTTATATCAGCCAGAGAGAAGTCCATATTTGACCCAAGGAACATATTTCTGTCCAAAGTCCTCGATCTTGGACGTTCTATACATACTCATAGATTCCTTTTGATGCTGCATAAGCCATATAGATGTCCATATCCGACCTATTGAACTTATTTCTGGTAAAAGGGTCTTCAAAAGATTTAAAACTTTATAAATGTATGGACTCCTTCTGGTTTTAGATACGCTAAACAGAGGTTCCTTAAAAACTGCTGAACATTTTTTTTTTGCCAGAATGTCTATGAACATTAATTGACACCTTTTGATAATACATTAGACACAAAATAGTCTATATTTGACCTACTGAACATATTTCTGGCCAAACATTAACTTACTATTCATTCTGATTGATTTCTTTTGATGTTATGTCAGCCAGACGCCAGTCAAAATTTGAACTACTAAACATATATGGCCAAAGAGTCCTCGATTTTGGACTTTCTATACATACTGATAGACTCCTTCTGATGCTTCATAAGCCATTTAGAAGTCCATATAGCAGTACATATTTGCCCGAAAGAACATTTTACGGGCCATAGAGTCCTTAAGGATTAACATTCTACATGATGTTATATCAGCCAGAGAGAAGTCCATTTTTGACCCAAGGAACATATTTCTGTCCAAAGAGTCCTCGATCTTGGACGTTCTATACATACTCATAGACTCCTTTTGATGCTGCATAAGCCATATAGATGTCCATATCTGACCTATTGAAGTTATTTTTGGTAAAAGTCTTCAAAAGGTTTAAAACTTTATAAATGCATTGACTCCTTCTTGTTTTAAATCAGCTATACAGAGGTTCCTTAAAACTGCTGAACATTTTTTTGCCAAAATGTCTATGAACATTAATTGACTCCTTTTGATACTACATTAGACACACAACAGTCTATATTTGACCTACTGAACATATTTCTGGCCACACATTAACTTACTATACATTCATATTGACTTATTTTTATGTTATATCAGCCAGAGAGAAGTCTATATTTGACCCAAGGAACATATCTCTGGCCAAAGAGTCCTCGATCTTGGACGTTCTATACATACTCATAGACTCCTTTTGATGCTGCATAAGCCATATAGATGTCCATATCTGACCTATTGAACTTATTTCTGGTAAAAGGGTCTTCAAAAGGTTTAAAACTTTATAAATGTATGGACTCCTTCTGGTTTTAAATCAGCTATACAGAGGTTCCTTAAAACTGCCGAACATTATTTTTTTGCCAAAATGTCTATGAACATTAATTGACTCCTTTTGATAATACATTAGACACACAATAGTCTATATTTGACCTACTGAACATATTTCTGGCCAAACATTAACTTACTATATATTCATATTGACTTATTTTTATGTTATTTTAGCTAAACGCCAGTCAAAATTTGAACCTATAAATATTTTTATTGTCAAAGAGTCCTCGATTTTGGACTTTCTATACATACTGAAAGACTCCTTCTGATGCTTCAGCTTCAGAAGCCATTTAGGAAGTCCATATAGCCGTACATAATTGCCCGAAAGAACATTTTACGGGCCATAGAGTCCTTAAGGATTAACATTCTACATGATTATATCAGCCATGAGAGAAGTGTCCATTTTGACAGGGAACATAATTCGTTCAAAGAGTCCCTCGATCTTGGAACGTCTATACTTACTCATAGACACCTTTTGATGCTGCATAAGCCATATAGATTTCCATATCTGACCTATTGAAAGTTATTTTTTTGGTAAAGTCTTCCAGGTTTAAAACTTTATAAATAAATAGGACTCTTCTGGTTTTAAAAATCAGCTATAGCAGAGGATCCTTAAAAACTGCTGAACTATTTTTTTTTGCCAAAAATGTCTATAACATTAATTGACAACCTTTTGATATTACATTAGACACAAAAATAGTCTATATTTGACCTACTGAACAAATTTCTGGCCAAACAATAACTTACTATTCATTCTGATTGATTTCTTTGAAGTTATTTTCAGCCAGATGCCATAAAAATTTGAACTACTAAAAACATATATGGCCAAAGAGTTCCTCGATTTTGGACTATCTATACTTACTAATAGACACCATCTGATGCTTCATAAGCCATTTAGAAGTCCATATAGCAGTACTATTTCCCTAAAGAACATTATAACAAACGGGCCATAGAGTCCTTAAGGATTAAAATTCACTGAAGTATTATACAGAGCCCAAAGAGAAGTCCATTTTTTGACCCCAAGAACAAATTTCTGTCCAAAGAGTCCTCGATCTTGGACGTTCTATACATACTCATAGACCTCTTTTGATGCTGCAATAAAGCCATATAGATGTCCATAGCTGACCTATTGAAGTTATTTTTGGTAAAAGTCTTCAAAAGGATTTAAAAACTTTATAAATGTAATAGACTCCTTCTTGTTTTAAATCCGCTATACAGAGGTTCCTTAAAACTGCTGAAGCATTTTTTTTTTGCCAAAGGAAATGCTATGACCATAATTGACTCCTATTTGATACAACATTAGACACACAACAGTCTATATTTGACCTACTGAACATATTTCTGGCCACACATTTATACTTACTATACATTCATATTTGACCTATTTTATGTTATACAGCCAGAGCGAAGTCTATATTTGTCCCAAGGAACATATCCTCTGGCCAAAGAAGACCCTCGAACTTGGACGTCTATACATACTCATAGACTCCTTTATAATGCTGGGCATAAGCCATAAGATGTCCATATCTGACCTAAAGTTTCAATAGTCAATATGGAAATGCTATATGGGCTTATGCACTCATTAAAAAGGAGTCTATGAGTTATGTATAGAACGTCCAAGATCGAGACTCTTTGGCCAGAGATATTTCCCTTGGGTCAATATAGACTTCTCTCTGGCTGATGAAAACATAAAAATAAGTCAATATGAATGTATAGTAATTAAGGTGTGGCCATAACTAATGATCAGTAGGTCAAATAAAGACTGTTTGTGTGTCTAATGTAGTATCAAAGGAGTCAATTGAATGTTCATAGACATTTTGGCAAAAAAAATGTTCAGCATTTTTTAAGGAACCTCTGTAATAGCTGAATTAAAACAAGAAGGAGTCAATACATTTAAAAAGTTTTAAACCTTTTGAAGACTTTTACCAAAAATAACATCAATAGTCAGATATGACATCTATATGCTTAATGCAGGAATCAAAAGGAAGTCATAGTAAGTTAATGTTTGGCCACAAATATGTTCAGTAGGTCAAATATAGACTATTGTGTGTCCTAATGTATTATCAAAAGGAGTCAATTAATGTTCATAGACATTTTGGCAAAAAAAAGTGTTCAGCAGTTTTTAAGGAACCTCTGTATAGCTGATTTAAAACCAGAAGGACTCCATACATTTATAAACTTTTAAACCTTTATAAGACCCTTTGACCAGAAATATGTTAAATAGGTTAGATATATACATCTATATGGCTTATGCAGCATCAAAAGGAGTCTATGAGTATGTATAGAACGTCCAAGATCGAGGACTCTTTGGCCAGAAATATGTTCCTTGGGTCAAATATGGATTTCTCTCTGGCTGATATAACATAAAAATAAGTCAATATGAATGTATAGTAAGTTAATGTTTGGCCAAAAATATGTTCAGTAGGTCAAATATAGACTATTGTGTGTCTAACGTATTATCAAAACGAGTCAATTAATGTTCAAAGACATTTTGGCCAAAAAAAAAATTCAGCTGTTTTTAAGGAACCTCTGTATAGCTAATTTAAAACCAGGAGTCCATACATTTATAAAGTTTAAAAACTTTTAAAGACCCTATTACCAGAAAGAAGTTCCATAGGTCAGATATGGACATTTATATGGCTTATGCAGCATCAAAAGGAGTGTATGAGTATGTATAGAAAGTCCAAGATCGAGGACTCTTTGGCTAGAAATATGTTCCTTGGGTCAAATATGGACTTCTGTCTGGCTGATATAACATCATGTATAGAAAGTTAATCCTTAAGGACTCTTTGGCCAGTAAAATGTTCTTTCGGGCAGATATTGATTTCTCTATGGACTTCTAAATGGCTTATGAAGCATCAGAAGGAGTCTATCAGTATGTATAGAAAGTCCAAAATCGAGGACTCTTTGGCCATATATGTTTAGTAGTTCAAATTTTGACTGAAATCCAGCTGAAATAACATAAAAAGAAATCAATCTGAATGAATAGTAAATTAATGTTAGGCCAGAAATATGTTCAGTAGGTAAAATAAAGACTATTGTCTTTAATGTAATATCAAAAGGAGTCAATATATATAGAAAATTAATGTTCAAAGACATTTTGGCAAAAATAATGTTCTGCAGTTTTTAAGGAACCTCTGTTTGGCTGATTTAACATCAGAAGGAGTCCATACATTTATAAAGTTTTAAACCTTTATGAGACCCTTTGACCAGATATAAGTTCAATAGGTCAGATATGGTCATTTATATGGCTTATGCAGCATCAAAAGGAGTCTATGAGTATGTATAGAAAGTCCAAGATCGAGGACTCTTTGGCCAGAAATATGTTCCTTGGGTCAAATATGGACGTCTGTTTGGCTGATATAACATCATGTATAGAAAGTTAATCCTTAAAGACTCTTTGGCAGTAAAATGTTCATTCGGGCAGATATTTATTTCTTTATGGACTTCTAAATGGCTTATGAAGCATCAGAAGGAGCCTATCAGTATGTATAGAAAGTCCAAAATCGAGGACTCTTTGGCCATATATGTTTAGTAGTTCAAATTTTTACTGGCGTCTGGCTGAAATAACATCAAAAGAAATCAATCAGAATGAATAGTAAGTTAATGTTTGGCCAGAAATATGTGCAGTAGATTAAATATAGACTATTGTGTGTCTAATGTACTATCAAAAGGAGTCAATTAATGTTCATAGACATTTTGGCAAAAAAAAAGTGTTCAGCAGTTTTTAAGGAACCTCTGTATGGCTGATTTAAAACCAGTAGGACTCCATATATTTATAAAGTTTTAAACCTTTATAAGACCCTTTGACCAGAAATATGTTAAATAGGTCAGATATGGACATTTATATGGCTTATGCAGCATCAAAAGGAGTCTATGAGTATGTATAGAAAGTCCAAGATCGAGGACTCTTTAGCCAGAAATATGTTCCATGGGTCAAATATAGACGTCTCTCTGCCTGATATAACATAAAAATAAGTCAATATGAATGTATAGTAAGTTAATGTGTGGCCAGAAATATCTTCAGTAGGTCAAATATAGACTATTGTGTCTCTAATGTATTATCAAAATGATTCAATTATTGTTCAAAGACATTTTGGCAAAAAAAAAATTCAGCCGTTTTTAAGGAACCTCTGTATAGCTGATTTAAAACCAGAAGGAGTCCATACATTTATAAAGTTTTAAAACTTTTGAAGACCCTTTTAGCAGAAATAAGTTCAATAGGTCAGATATGGACATCTATATGGCAGCATCAAAAGGAGTCTATGAGTATGTATGGAACGTCCAAGATCGAGGACTCTTTGGCCAAAAATATGTTTCTTGGGTCAAATATGGACTTCTGTCTGGCTGATATAACATCATGTATAGAAAGTTAATCCATAAGGACTCGTTGGCAGTAAAATGTTCTTTCGGCCAGATATTGATTTCGATATGGAGTTCTAAATGGCTTATGAAGCATCAGAAGGAGTCTATCAGTATGTATAGAAAGTCCAAAATCGAGGACTCTTTGGCCATATATGTTTAGTAGTTCAAATTTTTACTGGCGTCTGGCTGAAATAACATCAAAATAAATCAATCAGAATGAATAGTAAGTTAATGTTTGGCCACAAATATGTTCAGTAGGTCAAATATAGACTATTGTGTGTCTAATGTATTATCAAAAGGAGTCAATTAATGTTCATAGACATTTTGGCAAAAAAAAGTGTTCAGCAGTTTTTAAGGAACCTCTGTATAGCTGATTTAAAACCAGAAGGACTCCATACATTTATAAACTTTTAAACCTTTATAAGACCCTTTGACCAGAAATATGTTAAATAGGTTAGATATATACATCTATATGGCTTATGCAGCATCAAAAGGAGTCTATGAGTATGTATAGAACGTCCAAGATCGAGGACTCTTTGGCCAGAAATATGTTCCTTTGGTCAAATATGGATTTCTCTCTGGCTGATATAACATAAAAATAAGTCAATATGAATGTATAGTAAGTTAATGTTTGGCCAAAAATATGTTCAGTAGGTCAAATATAGACTAATGTGTGTCTAACGTATTATCAAAACGAGTCAATTAATGTTCAAAGACATTTTGGCCAAAAAAAAAATTCAGCTGTTTTTAAGGAACCTCTGTATAGCTAATTTAAAACCAGGAGTCCATACATTTATAAAGTTTAAAAACTTTTGAAGACCCTATTACCAGAAAGAAGTTCCATAGGTCAGATATGGACATTTATATGGCTTATGCAGCATCAAAAGGAGTGTATGAGTATGTATAGAAAGTCCAAGATCGAGGACTCTTTGGCTAGAAATATGTTCCTTGGGTCAAATATGGACTTCTGTCTGGCTGATATAACATCATGTATAGAAAGTTAATCCTTAAGGACTCTTTGGCCAGTAAAATGTTCTTTCGGGCAGATATTGATTTCTCTATGGACTTCTAAATGGCTTATGAAGCATCAGAAGGAGTCTATCAGTATGTATAGAAAGTCCAAAATCGAGGACTCTTTGGCCATATATGTTTAGTAGTTCAAATTTTGACTGAAATCCAGCTGAAATAACATAAAAAGAAATCAATCTGAATGAATAGTAAATTAATGTTAGGCCAGAAATATGTTCAGTAGGTAAAATAAAGACTATTGTCTTTAATGTAATATCAAAAGGAGTCAATATATATAGAAAATTAATGTTCAAAGACATTTTGGCAAAAATAATGTTCTGCAGTTTTTAAGGAACCTCTGTTTGGCTGATTTAACATCAGAAGGAGTCCATACATTTATAAAGTTTTAAACCTTTATGAGACCCTTTGACCAGATATAAGTTCAATAGGTCAGATATGGTCATTTATATGGCTTATGCAGCATCAAAAGGAGTCTATGAGTATGTATAGAAAGTCCAAGATCGAGGACTCTTTGGCCAGAAATATGTTCCTTGGGTCAAATATGGACGTCTGTTTGGCTGATATAACATCATGTATAGAAAGTTAATCCTTAAAGACTCTTTGGCAGTAAAATGTTCATTCGGGCAGATATTTATTTCTTTATGGACTTCTAAATGGCTTATGAAGCATCAGAAGGAGCCTATCAGTATGTATAGAAAGTCCAAAATCGAGGACTCTTTGGCCATATATGTTTAGTAGTTCAAATTTTTACTGGCGTCTGGCTGAAATAACATCAAAAGAAATCAATCAGAATGAATAGTAAGTTAATGTTTGGCCAGAAATATGTGCAGTAGATTAAATATAGACTATTGTGTGTCTAATGTACTATCAAAAGGAGTCAATTAATGTTCATAGACATTTTGGCAAAAAAAAAGTGTTCAGCAGTTTTTAAGGAACCTCTGTATGGCTGATTTAAAACCAGTAGGACTCCATATATTTATAAAGTTTTAAACCTTTATAAGACCCTTTGACCAGAAATATGTTAAATAGGTCAGATATGGACATTTATATGGCTTATGCAGCATCAAAAGGAGTCTATGAGTATGTATAGAAAGTCCAAGATCGAGGACTCTTTAGCCAGAAATATGTTCCATGGGTCAAATATAGACGTCTCTCTGCCTGATATAACATAAAAATAAGTCAATATGAATGTATAGTAAGTTAATGTGTGGCCAGAAATATGTTCAGTAGGTCAAATATAGACTATTGTGTGTCTAATGTATTATCAAAATGATTCAATTATTGTTCAAAGACATTTTGGCAAAAAAAAAATTCAGCCGTTTTTAAGGAACCTCTGTATAGCTGATTTAAAACCAGAAGGAGTCCATACATTTATAAAGTTTTAAAACTTTTGAAGACCCTTTTAGCAGAAATAAGTTCAATAGGTCAGATATGGACATCTATATGGCAGCATCAAAAGGAGTCTATGAGTATGTATGGAACGTCCAAGATCGAGGACTCTTTGGCCAAAAATATGTTTCTTGGGTCAAATATGGACTTCTGTCTGGCTGATATAACATCATGTATAGAAAGTTAATCCATAAGGACTCGTTGGCAGTAAAATGTTCTTTCGGCCAGATATTGATTTCGATATGGAGTTCTAAATGGCTTATGAAGCATCAGAAGGAGTCTATCAGTATGTATAGAAAGTCCAAAATCGAGGACTCTTTGGCCATATATGTTTAGTAGTTCAAATTTTTACTGGCGTCTGGCTGAAATAACATCAAAATAAATCAATCAGAATGAATAGTAAGTTAATGTTTGGCCACAAATATGTTCAGTAGGTCAAATATAGACTATTGTGTGTCTAATGTATTATCAAAAGGAGTCAATTAATGTTCATAGACATTTTGGCAAAAAAAAGTGTTCAGCAGTTTTTAAGGAACCTCTGTATAGCTGATTTAAAACCAGAAGGACTCCATACATTTATAAACTTTTAAACCTTTATAAGACCCTTTGACCAGAAATATGTTAAATAGGTTAGATATATACATCTATATGGCTTATGCAGCATCAAAAGGAGTCTATGAGTATGTATAGAACGTCCAAGATCGAGGACTCTTTGGCCAGAAATATGTTCCTTTGGTCAAATATGGATTTCTCTCTGGCTGATATAACATAAAAATAAGTCAATATGAATGTATAGTAAGTTAATGTTTGGCCAAAAATATGTTCAGTAGGTCAAATATAGACTATTGTGTGTCTAACGTATTATCAAAACGAGTCAATTAATGTTCAAAGACATTTTGGCCAAAAAAAAATTCAGCTGTTTTTAAGGAACCTCTGTATAGCTAATTTAAAACCAGGAGTCCATACATTTATAAAGTTTAAAAACTTTTGAAGACCCTATTACCAGAAAGAAGTTCCATAGGTCAGATATGGACATTTATATGGCTTATGCAGCATCAAAAGGAGTGTATGAGTATGTATAGAAAGTCCAAGATCGAGGACTCTTTGGCTAGAAATATGTTCCTTGGGTCAAATATGGACTTCTGTCTGGCTGATATAACATCATGTATAGAAAGTTAATCCTTAAGGACTCTTTGGCCAGTAAAATGTTCTTTCGGGCAGATATTGATTTCTCTATGGACTTCTAAATGGCTTATGAAGCATCAGAAGGAGTCTATCAGTATGTATAGAAAGTCCAAAATCGAGGACTCTTTGGCCATATATGTTTAGTAGTTCAAATTTTGACTGAAATCCAGCTGAAATAACATAAAAAGAAATCAATCTGAATGAATAGTAAATTAATGTTAGGCCAGAAATATGTTCAGTAGGTAAAATAAAGACTATTGTCTTTAATGTAATATCAAAAGGAGTCAATATATATAGAAAATTAATGTTCAAAGACATTTTGGCAAAAATAATGTTCTGCAGTTTTTAAGGAACCTCTGTTTGGCTGATTTAACATCAGAAGGAGTCCATACATTTATAAAGTTTTAAACCTTTATGAGACCCTTTGACCAGATATAAGTTCAATAGGTCAGATATGGTCATTTATATGGCTTATGCAGCATCAAAAGGAGTCTATGAGTATGTATAGAAAGTCCAAGATCGAGGACTCTTTGGCCAGAAATATGTTCCTTGGGTCAAATATGGACGTCTGTTTGGCTGATATAACATCATGTATAGAAAGTTAATCCTTAAAGACTCTTTGGCAGTAAAATGTTCATTCGGGCAGATATTTATTTCTTTATGGACTTCTAAATGGCTTATGAAGCATCAGAAGGAGCCTATCAGTATGTATAGAAAGTCCAAAATCGAGGACTCTTTGGCCATATATGTTTAGTAGTTCAAATTTTTACTGGCGTCTGGCTGAAATTTCTGCAGCAGAGCGATGACATCTCAGACCATTATCTAGTCTCATGTAAATTACATTTAGCCAAGGCTGCAAAGCCGACTCCGTGTTATAAATATGTTAGATCTATAACTTCTGCCACTAAAGATTGCTTTATCAATAATCTTCCTAATAAGTTTCATCATCTCAGCATCCCGGATAGCTTAGAAGAACTCGATATTGCAACAGAAACTTTTAACTCTCTCTTTTCCAGCACTTTAGACGCAGTTGCTCCGTTGCGCTTAAAGAAGATTAAAGAAAATAGTCCAACGCCGTGGTACAACGAGCACACTCAGGCCCTTAAGAGAGCAGCCAGAAAAATGGAGCGCAACTGGAAGAAAACAAAACTAGAGGTATTTCGGATTTCATGGAAAGAGAGCTCGATTGCTTACAGAGAGGCTTTAAAAGCTGCTAGATCTGCTTATTTTTCAACCCTATTAGAAGAAAATAAACATAATCCTAGGTATTTATTTGAAACAGTGGCTAAACTAACGAAAAAGAAAGCTCTAAGCACAGAAGTTTCCAAGCAACACAGCAGTAATGACTTTATGAACTTCTTCACTTATAAGATTGATAATATCAGGGACAAAATTGTAACTATGCAACCGTCTACTACAGTATCGCATCAGGGAGTGCATTGTAGTCTCCCTGAGGAAAATTTTTTTTCATTTGTTGCTATAGGAGAGGAAGATTTCTGCAAACTCGTTAATTCATCTAAATCGACAACTTGTATGTTAGACCCTATACCGACTAAGCTACTGAAAGAGATGCTTCCAGAGATCATAGATCCTCTTCTTAATATCATTAATTCGTCTTTGTCTCTAGGATATGTACCAAAAACCTTTAAGCTGGCTATGATAAAACCGCTTGTTAAAAAAAAACGCAACTTGATCCTTCAGAATTAGTCAATTACAGGCCGATCTCAAATCTGCCTTTTCTGTCAAAGATATTAGAAAAAGCAGTATCCTCACAACTGTGTTCCTTTCTTGAAAGAAATGATATCTGCGAGGATTTTCAGTCAGGATTTAGACCGCACCATAGTACTGAGACAGCTCTCATTAGAGTAACAAATGATTTACTTTTATCATCCGATCGTGGTTGTATCTCTCTATTAGTGTTACTTGATCTTAGTGCTGCATTTGACACAATTGACCACAACATTCTTTTAAATAGACTGGAAAACTATGTTGGCATTAGTGGAATTGCACTAGCATGGTTTAAATCATACTTATCTGACCGTTATCAGTTTGTAGCAGTAAATGAAGAGATGTCTTATCGATCACAAGTTCAGTATGGCGTACCACAAGGCTCAGTACTAGGACCGCTGCTGTTCACTCTGTACATGCTACCATTAGGACATATCATTAGGAAACATGGAATTAGCTTTCATTGTTATGCCGATGATACTCAGCTGTATATTTCTTCAAAACCTAACGAAACTTACCAATTCACAAAATTAACGGAATGCATAGCTGATATAAAAAATTGGATGACTAGTAATTTCCTACTACTAAACTCTGAAAAAACAGAGATTCTAATTATTGGACAAAAAACTTCCACACGTAATAACCTAGAATACTGTCTAACCCTTGATGGCTGCTCTGTTAAGTCTTCGTCGTCGGTTAGGAACCTGGGTGTGCTCTTTGATAGCAATCTTTCATTTGAAAGTCATGTGTCTAGTATCTGTAAAACCGCATTTTTCCATCTTAAAAATATATCGAAATTACGACATATGCTCTCATTAACAAATGCGGAACAATTAGTTCATGCTTTCATGACAACAAGACTAGATTATTGTAATGCTCTCCTGGGTGGTTGCCCTGCACGCTTAATAAATAAACTACAGCTGGTCCAAAACGCAGCCGCTCGAGTTCTTACTAGAACCAGGAAATATGACCATATTAGCCCGGTTCTGTCAACACTGCATTGGCTGCCTATTAAACATCGTATAAATTTTAAAATATTGTTGATTACTTACAAAGCACTAAATGGTTTAGCTCCGCAGTACTTGAGCGAGCTCTTAACGCATTATAGTCCTTCACGTCTATTGCGATCGCAAAATTCGGGCCAGTTGATAATACCTAGAATTTCAAAATCGACTGCGGGCGGTAGATCCTTTTCCTATTTAGCACCAAAACTTTGGAACAGTCTTCCTACCATTGTCCGGGAAGCAGACACACTCTGTCAGTTCAAAGCTAGACTAAAAACACATCTCTTTGACCTAGCATACACATAATATATTATAGACTTCTATAATTCAATGTTAGGCTGCATAGATTAGGTCAGCCGGAACTGGGAACACTTCCCTTACATCCTGATGTACTCGTTACATCATCATAAGAAGAATGGCATCTACGCTAATTTTAGTGTCTTTGTTTATCCCGAGGTTTTCCCGCAGCCGACCGGATCCAGGCCGTATCCAGATCTGACTAGGAGCTTTGCCTGGACCCGATGACAACGCAGTGCTGAAGTGCCAACTAGCCTCTCCCTATGGAGGATCCCTTTCCCACTCTACAGATAAAATGTTGTGATTCCGGTTCGCGTACCCACCCCGAAGTGATAAAATAAAACAAAATTCTGTATCAAATTACAGTTACTGTAAATCCGGCCTCTAGTTCATAAACGCCAGAGGAGAACTGGCCCCCGACTGAGCCTGGGTTCTCCCAAGGTTTTTTTTTCTCCATTAGGTCACCTGATGGAGTTTTAGGACACCAGTAGGTCACTTGATGGAGTTTTTCGGTTCCTTGCCACTGTTGCCTTTGGCTTGTTCAGTTGGGGATATTCAAAATAATTAGCCAAGCATAAATACCATTGATCAGCCCTACCAAACGTGGATGTTTTTTCACTAAGAAACAAACATTATGTTATTTGATTGATATTGTGAAGCTGCTTTGATGCAATTTATATTGTGAAAAGCGCTATATAAATACACTTGACTTGACTTGACTTGAAATAACATCAAAAGAAATCAATCAGAATGAATAGTAAGTTAATGTTTGGCCAGAAATATGTGCAGTAGATTAAATATAGACTATTGTGTGTCTAATGTACTATCAAAAGGAGTCAATTAATATTCATAGACATTTTGGCAAAAAAAAAGTGTTCAGCAGTTTTTAAGGAACCTCTGTATGGCTGATTTAAAACCAGTAGGACTCCATATATTTATAAAGTTTTAAACCTTTATAAGACCCTTTGACCAGAAATATGTTAAATAGGTCAGATATGGACATTTATATGGCTTATGCAGCATCAAAAGGAGTCTATGAGTATGTATAGAAAGTCCAAGATCGAGGACTCTTTGGCCAGAAATATGTTCCTTGGGTCAAATATAGACTTCTGTCTGGCTGATATAACATCATGTATAGAAAGTTAATCCTTAAGGACTCGTTGGCAGTAAAAGGTTCTTTCGGACAGATATTGATTTCTATATGGACTTCTAAATGGCTTATGAAGCATCAGAAGGAGTCTATCAGTATGTATAGAAAGTCCAAGATCGAGGACTCTTTGGCCAGATATATGTTCCTTGGGTCGAATATGGACTTCTGTCTGTCTGATATAACATCATGTATAGAAAGTTAATCCTTAAGGACTCTTTGGCAGTAAAATGTTCTTTCTGGCAGATATTGATTTCTATATGGACTCTTAAATGGCTTATGAAGCATCAGAAGGAGTCTATCAGTATGTATAGAAAGTCCAAAATCGAGGACTCTTTGGCCATAAATATATTTATAGATTCAAATTTTGACTGGCGTCTAGCTAAAATAACATAAAAATAAGTCAATATGAATGTATGGTAAGTTAATGTTTGGCCAGAAATATGTTCAGTAGGTCAAATATAGACTATTGTGTGTCTAATGTATTATCAAAAGGAGTCAATTAATGTTCATAGACATTTTGGCAAATAAAAATGTTCAGCAGTTTTTAAGGAACCTCTGTATAGCTGATTTGCAACCAGAAGGAGTCCATACATTTATAAAGTTTTAAACTTTTGAAGACCCTTTTACCAGAAATAAGTTCAATAGGTCAGATATGGACATTTATATGGCTTATGCAGCATCAAAAGGAGTCTATGAGTATGTATAGAAAGTCCAAGATCGAGGAATCTTTGGCCAGAAATATGTTCCTTGGGTCAAATATGGACTTCTGTCTGGCTGATATAACTTCATGTATAGAAAGTTAATCCTTAAGGACTCTTTGGCAGTAAAATGTTCTTTCTGGCAGATATTGATTTTTATATGGACTTCTAAATGGCTTATTAAGCATCAGAAGGAGTTTATCAGTATGTATAGAAAGTCCAAAATCGAGGATTTTTTGCCCATAAATATATTTATAGGTTCAAATTTTGACTGGCGTCTAGCTGAAATAATATAAAAATAAGTCAATATGAGTGTATAGTAAGTTAATGTTTGGCCAGAAATATGTTCAGTAGTTCAAATATAGACTGTTGTGTGTATAATGTATTATCAAAAGGAGTCAATTAATGTTCATAGACATTTTGGCAAAAAAAATGTTCAGCAGTTTTTAAGGAACCTCTGTATAGCTGATTTAACATCAGAAGGAGTCCATACATTCATAGTTTTAAACCTTTATAAGACCCTTTGACCAGAAATAAATTCAATAGGTCAGATATGGACATTTATATGGCTTATGCAGTATCAAAAGGAGTCTATGATAATGTAGTCAAGTCAAGATCGAGGACTCTTTGGCCAGAAATATGTTCCTTGGGTCAAATATGAACTTTTGTCTGGCTGATATAACATCATGTTTAGAAAGTTAATCATTAAGGACTCTTTGGCTGTAAAATGTTCTTTCGGGCAGATATTGATTTCTACATGGACTTCTAAATGGCTTATGAAGCATCAGAACATACATTTATATAGTTTTAAACCTTTATAAGACCCTTTGACCAGAAATATGTTAAATAGGTCAGATATGGATATTTATATGGCTTATGCAGCATCAAAAGGAGTCTATGAGTATGTATAGAAAATCCAAGATCGAGGACTCTTTGGCCAGAAATATGTTCCTTGGTTCTGTATGGTTGACATAACATCAGAACGAGTCAATGAGTATGTATAGAAAGGTCATATTTTGAGAACTCTGGCCAGAAAAAAATTCAGTAGGTCAAACATGGACTTTTCTCAGGATGATATAACATCCGAAGAAAACAAATCTTAATATGTAGGACTCTATAAGGACTATAAGGACTCTTTGGCCAGAAGTATATTCAGTAATTCAGTAAAACACATTTTGAGAACTCTTTGGCCAAAAATATGTTCAATCGGTCAAATATTGACTTCTGTCTTGCTGATATGACATCAAGTTAATCCTTAAAGACTCTTTGACCAGCAATATGTTCTTTCGGGCAGATATCGACTTCTATATGGACTATTATATGGCTTTTGAAGCATCGTTAGGAGTCTGTGAGTATGTATAAGTCCAAAATGGAGGACTATTTTGCCATAAATATGTTTAGTATTTCAAATTTTGACTTGTGTATGGCTGAAATAACATCTAAAGAAATCAATCTGAATGTATAGTAACTTAATGTTCGGCCAGAAATGAGTGGAGATAATGGACAAATATCTCCACAGAATGCATTGTCATACCAGAACTAACGCATTGCATAAGCTGTTGCTTTATAATGCACACAATAAGTAAATTATTCCGTTGTGCAAAGATGAAATAACATGTTTAATATATCTATTGAATAATAACATATAATATGTGCAATTGTTGCAATGCAAATAATAACTACCTCAACGCAACGACAAGATAACATAAGTGTTGCATTATATTGCACACACGATCTTAAGATTTAGCGTTGAAGAATAACAATAGGCAGAGCTCATTTTTTATTTCAATGCATGCCAGAACTATCATTTGTGCATTAAAGAGATAACATTAGTGCGGGTTTATTGCATTGCACATACGATCTAACGATGTTCATAGAACAATTACATACAAGCTGAGCATCTAAGTGCTTGTTGCATTTCAATGTATACCAGAACTGACTCATTCCGTTGTAAAATTAGGATATAACATAAGTGCTGTTGCACTGCATTGCACACATGATCTAACGATATACACATCATATACAAGCTATGCGCTTGTTGCATAGCAATGCAATAAAACTCACTCCGTCAAGTGCATTTTAGAGATACAATTTTGACAGTAGCATTGGAATGAACAAAAGCTCTAACTACGATTGCATCTAAAAATTAATGAAACATATAACATATGTGATTTCGCACTGCACTGCATACTACAAGAAACTTATTCATTTGTGCATTGAAGGGAAATGATTGGATTAGCTGTTGCATTGCAAATGCATAGACTAACTATAACTAACTTTAGCATAGACTAACTTCTGATGTCCGTGTAGAACATCCTCGTGACTAAAGTAGAGATAACATAATTGTTGCATTGCGTTGCACACACGATCCAAGGTTTAGCGTTGAAGAAGCATTTCAATGCATGCCATGAACTCAAAATGACTCAATCATTTTTGCGTTAAGTAAATAACATATGGCACTCTTGATGCATTGCTTTGATGCATTGCAAACAGGATCTAACAATGTTCATAGCACAAGCTCAGCGCTCGTTGCCTTTCAATGCATACCAGAACTGACTTATTCCATTGTGCAACGACGAGATAACATGAGTGCTGTTGCACTGCATTGCACAGAGAATACATTGCACACCAGAACTAACATTGAGGAATATCATATAAGCTTTGCGCTTGTTGCATTGCAATGCATAATAAATAACTTATTTCCATGTGCATTAAAGAGATAACATACGTTTTATTGCATTGCATTACACAAACTATGTAACTTTGTGCATTGAAAAATAACATATAGGCTATGCAATTGTTGCATTGCGTTGCATACCAGAGCACATTGCGTTGTGCTTTGAGGAGATAAAATGTATGCGGTTGCAATGAATTTCATACACGACCAAATTGCATTGAAGAATAACTATAAGCTATGAGTGCTTTTGATACACATATTTGTACTTGTTGAACTACCCCTTCTAATGAAAACACATAACATACGTGCTTTCGCATTTGATTGCATACTACATCTAAACTATTAATTTGTGTATTGAATGGAAATTATTGCAATAGCTTTTCCTTTACAATGCACACACAATAAATGTAAGCGACGAAAAGATAACATACTGTTGCATTGCATTGGCACGATCTAATATTGTGTATTGAAGAATAACATATAAGATTGTTGCATGCTATACATACAAGAACTAACTCCGAAGTGCATTGAAGAGATACGATTTTTACATTGGCATTCGAATGCACAAAATATCTAACTAATTCCTCTATGCAATGAAACATAAAATATGTGATTTCGCACTGCACTACATACTACAACAAACTTATTCATTTGTGCATTAAAGGGAAATTGTTGTATTAGCTGTTGCATTGCAATGCATCGAATAACTACCTCATTCTCGAGTGCAAAGAAGAGATAACATAAGCTATGAGTGCATTGCATACATACATACAATAACTAACTAATTCCTTTGTGCAACGAAGAGATAACATAATTGTTGTTGCAATCCAATGCAATCCAATATAACATTGTTTATTGGAGAGTAACATATATGCTTTTTGTATTTGTTGAAAGTCATTCCGATGTGCATTGAAGAGAAACCTTTTTCCTTTTACATTGCAAAGCATAAAAGATCGAACATTTCATTTGTGTATTGAAGGAAAATCATAAAATTAGCTGTCGCGTTATAGTGCAGTAAAATATAGTGCACAGTAGTGCATCATAGTGTTTAATCAAGAGATAACATTTTTACTGTTGCAATGCATTGCACACACAATTAAACGTGAATTAAAGAATAACATTTAAACTATGCCCTTGTTGCAGTGCAATGCATACAAGAATTAACTCATTCCAATGTGCATTGAAGAGATAATATTTTGTCTTTGGCATTGCATTTCATAAAACAACTAACTTGTTCAATTTGTGTGTTGAAGGAAAACGAATGCATTAGCTGTTGCATTACAATACATATTAAACTACCTCATCCTCGTGTGCAAAGAAGAGATAAAATAAGTGTTGCATTGCATTGCACATACTGTCTAAGGTTTAGCTTTGAAGAATAACATATAAGCTATGCATATGTTGCATTTCAATACATGCCAGAACTCATTCATTTGTGCGTTAAGAAAATGACATGAGTGCTGATTCACTGCATTGCACAGACAACGCATTGAAGAATATCATATAAGCTTTTGTATTGTCTTTTGTATATTGTATTGCAATGCATACTTATTTCCATAAGCATTAAAAAAATAACATACGTTTTGTTGCATTGCACAAACGATCTAACGTTGTGTATTGATAAATAACATATAAGCTTTACACTTGGGCTCATAACTCATTGCGTTGTGCTTTGAGGAGATAAAATGCAATGCGGTTGCAATGCATTTCACACACGACCGAACGTTTTGCATTGAAGAATAAAATATAAGCTATGAGTGCATTTCATACAAAGATTTGTAGACTTGTTGAACTACCTCATTCCGATGTGCATTGAAGAGACAGCATTTTTAATGTTGCATTGCAATAAAGATCTATCTTATTCCTTTATACAATGAAAACAGATAACATACGTGCTTTCGCATTTCATTGCATACTACTAAACTATTAACTTGTGTATTGAATGGAAATTATTGCAATAGCTATTCCTTTACAATGCTAACACAATAACGTTGTGCGACGAAAAGATAACATACAGCATAACAGCACGTTGCATTGCATTACCACGATCTAACGTTGTGTATTGAAGAATAACATATAAGATTGTTGCATGCAATCTATACAAGAACTAACTCACACACCATTTTTACACTAGCATTCGCATGCACAAAAGATCTAATTAATTCCTCCATGCAATGAAACATATAACTTATGTGATTTCGCACTGCACTGCAAACTACAACAAACTTATTCATTTGTGCATTGAAGGGAAATTATGGCACAATTACAATGCATTGAATTGCTACCTCATCCTCGTGTGCAAAGAAGAGATACATAAGTGTTGCATTGCATTGCACACACGATCTAAGGTTTAGCGTTGAAGAATAACAATAGGCAAAGCTCATTTTTTATTTCAATGCATGCCAGGACTATCATTTGTGCATTAAAGAGATAACATTAGTGCTGGTTTATTGCATTGCACATACGATCTAACGATGTTCATAGAACAATTACATACAAGCTGAGCATCTAAGTGCTTGTTGCATTTCAATGTATACCAGAACTGACTCATTCCGTTGTAAAATTAGGATATAACATAAGTGCTGTTGCACTGCATTGCACACATGATCTAACGATATACACATCATATACAAGCTATGCGCTTGTTGCATAGCAATGCAATAAAACTCACTCCGTCAAGTGCATTGTAGAGATACAATTTTGACAGTAGCATTGGAATGAACAAAAGCTCTAACTACGATTGCATCTAACAATCAATGAAACATATAACATATGTGATTTCGCACTGCACTGCATACTACAAGAAACTTATTCATTTGTGCATTGAAGGGAAATGATTGGATTAGCTGTTGCATTACAAATGCATAGACTAACTATAACTAACTTTAGCATAGACTAACTTCTGATGTCCGTGTAGAACATCCTCGTGACTAAAGTAGAGATAACATAAGTGTTGCATTGCGTTGCACACACGATCCAAGGTTTAGCGTTGAAGAAGCATTTCAATGCATGCCATGAACTCAAAATGACTCAATCATTTGTGCATTAAGTAAATAACATATGGCAACTCTTGATGCATTGCTTTGATGCATTGCAAACAGGATCTAACAATGTTCATAGTACAAGCTCAGCGCTCGTTGCCTTTCAATGCATACCAGAACTGACTTATTCCATTGTGCAACGACGAGATAACATGAGTGCTGTTGCACTGCATTGCACAGAGAATACATTGCACACCAGAACTAACATTGACGAATATCATATAAGCTTTGCGCTTGTAGCATTGCAATGCATAATAAATAACTTATTTCCATTTGCATTAAAGAGATAACATACGTTTTATTGCATTGCATTACACAAACTATGTAACTTTGTGCATTGAAAAATAACATTTAGGCTATGCAATTGTTGCATTGCTTTGCATACCAGAGCACATTGCGTTGTGTTTTGAGGAGATAAAATGTATGCGGTTGCAATGAATTTCATACACGACCAAATTGCATTGAAGGATAACTATAAGCTATGAGTGCTTTTGATACACATATTTGTACTTGTTGAACTACCCCTTCTAATGAAAACACATAACATACGTGCTTTCGCATTTGATTGCATACTACATCTAAACTATTAATTTGTGTATTGAATGGAAATTATTGCAATGGCTTTTCCTTTACAATGCACACACAATAAATGTAAGCGACGAAAAAATAACATACTGTTGCATTGCATTGGCACGATCTAATATTGTGTATTGAAGAATAACATATAAGATTGTTGCATGCTATACATACAAGAACTAACTCCGAAGTGCATTGAAGAGATACGATTTTTACATTGGCATTCGAATGCACAAAATATCTAACTAATTCCTCTATGCAATGAAACATAAAATATGTGATTTCGCACTGCACTACATACTACAACAAACTTATTCATTTGTGCATTAAAGGGAAATTGTTGCATTAGCTGTTGCATTGCAATGCATCGAATAATTACCTCATTCTCGAGTGCAAAGAAGAGATAACATAAGCTATGAGTGCATTGCATACATACATACAATAACTAACTAATTCCTTTGTGCAAGGAAGAGATAACATAATTGTTGTTGCAATCCAATGCAATCCAATATAACATTGTTTATTGGAGAGTAACATATATGCTTTTTATATTTGTTGCAACTAAGTCATTCCGATGTGCATTGAAGAGAAAACGTTTTTCCCTTTACATTGCATAGCATAAAAGATCGAACATTTCATTTGTGTATTGAAGGAAAATCATAAAATTAGCTGTCGCGTTATAGTGCAGTAGATAACATTTTTACTGTTGCAATGCATTGCATACAATTAAACGTGAATTAAAGAATAACATTTAAACTACGCCCTTGTTGCAGTGCAATGCATACAAGAATTAACTCATTCCAATGTGCATTGAAGAGATAATATTTTGTCTTTGGCATTGCATTTCATAAAACAACTAACTTGTTCAATTTGTGTGTTGAAGGAAAATGATTGCATTAGCTGTTGCATTACAATGCATATTAAACTACCTCATCCTCGTGTGCAAAGAAGAGATAAAATAAGTGTTGCATTGCATTGCACATACTGTCTAAGGTTTAGCTTTGAAGAATAACATATAAGCTATGCACATGTTGCATTTCAATACATGCCAGAACTCATTCATTTGTGCGTTAAGAGAATAACATGAGTGCTGATTCACTGCATTGCACAGACAACGCATTGAAGAATATCATATAAGCTTTTGTATTGTCTTTTGTATATTGTATTGCAATGCATACTTATTTCCATAAGCATTAAAAAAATGACATACGTTTTTTTGCATTGCACAAACGATCTAACGTTGTGTATTGATAAACAACATATAAGCTTTACACTTGTGCTCATAACTCATTGCGTTGTGCTTTGAGGAGATAAAATGCAATGCGGTTGCAATGCATTTCACACACGACCGAACGTTTTGCATTTAAGAATAAAATATAAGCTATGAGTGCATTTCATACAGAGATTTGTAGACTTGTTGAACTACCTCATTCCGATGTGCATTGAAGAGACAGCATTTTTAATGTTGCATTGCAATAAAGATCTATCTTATTCCTTTATACAATGAAAACAGATAACATACGTGCTTTCGCATTTCATTGCATACTACTAAAGTATTAACTTGTGTATTGAATGGAAATTATTGCAATAGCTATTCCTTTACAATGCTAACACAATAACGTTGTGCGACGAAAAGATAACATACTCACACACCATTTTTACAGTAGCATTCGCATGCACAAAAGATCTAATTAATTCCTCCATGCAATGAAACATATAACTTATGTGATTTCGCACTGCACTGCAAACTACAACAAACTTATTCATTTGTGCATTGAAGGGAAATTATGGCACAATTACAATGGATTGAATTTCTACCTCATCCTCGTGTGCAAAGAAGAGATACATAAGTGTTGCATTGCATTGCACACACGATCTAAGTTTTAGCGTTGATAAATAACATTTACGCTACCACATTTTGCATTTCAGTGAATGCCAAAATTCAATCCTTTGTGGGCTAAGGAAAAATCATGCATTGCACAGACAACAATATGCATTGAAGAATATCATATAAGCTTTGCGCTTGTTGCCCAGCAATGCATACAATAACTAACTTATTTCCATGTGCATCAAAGAGATAACATGTGTTATTTTTATTGCATTGAATTGCATTGCATTGCACAAACGATCTAACGCCGTGCATTGAAAATAACATAAAGGCTATGCACTTGTTGCATTGCATTGCATTGCATACCCGATCTAACTTCCCATGTTCATTAAAGAAATAACATATGTGTTGTTGCATTGCATTGAGGAGATCAAATGTATGCGGTTTGTAAAATGTATGTGCATTGAAGAGATAGCATTAAGATCTATGTGCAATAAAAACACATAAGATTACGCATTGTGTGTATTTTAAATTTTTGCAATAGCTATTCCTTTACAATGAACAAACAATAACTTTGTGCAACGAGGAAAGTCACTATCACATACATGTATTGCCTTGGCACGATCTAACGTTGTGTATTGAAAAATAACAAATATTCTATGCACTTGTTGCATTGCGTTGCAACTCATTGCGTTGTGCTGAGAGGAGATACAATTTGTGTTGTTGCATTTCACACACGATCAAACTTTGTGCATTACAGAATAACATATAAGCTATGAATGCATTGCATTCACACAATAACTCATTCCGATGTGCATTTAAGAGATACCCTTTTTGGAGTTACATTCCATTGCATAAAATCAGTTAGATAACTGATACAGTTAGATATAATACATTATTATTCAATGCCTATTCTTAGATCGTGTGTCCAAAAAAATACTCATGTTATCATTTCTTAGTACACATAGTTATTCTATATCTTATTTCTTATTCTAAATATTCTATTAATTGTAACGCAAGAGCAATTTCCTGTTTATGTAAAAGCACATATGTTATGTGTCAAATCAGGCATACAGAGGTCCTTCTTTGACCTACTCAACATATTTCTGACCCAAAGAGTGCTCGATCTTGAACTCGCTATGTAGAATCTATCTCCGTGTAGAATCTATCTGATATTACGTCAGCCATACAAAAGTCGTTTTTTTACCTACTGAACATATTTCTGAAAAAGAGTCCTTGACAGTCACTGACGACTTGTGATGTTATATCAGCTAGACAGTAGTCCATATTTGTCTGATTGAACATATTTTGGCAAAAGAGTCCTCCAAAGGTTTTTTTTATTTACTATTATAAACATATAGACTCCTTCTGATGTTAAATCAGCCATACAGACGAGCATATTTGACCTACTGGAAAAAGAGTACTCGATCTTGAATTTCTCATACATATTCATAGACTTCTTCTGATGTTAAATCAGCAATACGAAAGTCCATATTTGACCTCCTCAACATATTTTGTGAATAAGTTGTTATTTCAGTGATAAACTTTATCGCTGACTTAACATCAGTTAACGTAACAATACTTGAACATTAATACAGAGGTCCCATTTTGAACTAATTAACATATTTCTGGCCTCAGAGCTTTTAACATTAGTTTACTATACAGATTGACTTCTTGTGATGTTAAATTAGCCAAACAATCGTCAATATTGGACCATCGAACATATTTCTGGCCATTGAGTCCATGAAATTAAACTTTCCGTTCATACTTATTGACTTCTGATGTTTCATCAGCCAGATATTAGTCCATAATTGACCCACTGAACATATTTCTAGTAAAAGAGTCCTCAATTTTGAACTTTCAATACATTCTCAGTGACTCCCCTAATGTTGTTAGGCCTTCAGCCATACAGTAATTCAGAATTGATATATTGAACATATTTGTGACCGAAGAGTCCTTGAACTTGAACTTTCTATTCATTCTTATAGACTCTTTCAGATAGCACATCGGCCAGACGATTGTCCATTTTAATTATTGAACATATTTCTGCCAGAAGAGTCTATGAATTTGAACTTAACATACATGCTCGTTGACTCCTTTTGATGTTACGTCAGCCATATCGAAGTCCATATTTGACCCAAGGAACATATTTCTGGCCAAAGAGTCCTCAATCTTGAACATTCTATTCATACTTATAGACTACTTCTGATGTTTCATCAGCCAGAGAGTAGTCCATAATTAACCTACTGAAAATATTTCTGGCCAAAGAGTCTCTGATTTTGTAACTTTCTGTATATGCTCATTTACTACTTATTGATGTTTCATCAGCCAGACAATAGTCCATATCTGATATACTGAACATATTTCTAGTTAAAAGAGGCCCTGATCTTGAACTTTCTATACATGGTCAGTGACTCCTTATGCTGTTTCTTCAGGCATACAGTAGCTGTCTAACCATGTCTAACCAAAGCGTCTCGAACTTTCCTTTCATACTCATAGACACTTTCAAAAAGTGCCTCAGCCAAACAATTCTCCATATTTGACCATTGAACATATTTCTGGCCTAAGAATCTATTAAGCCTACTTAGCATATTTCTAGTAAAAGAGTCCTCAATTTTGAACTTTCAATACATTATCAGTGACTCCTTACGCAGTAGTTCAGATTTGACATATTGAACATATTTGTGACCGAAGAATCCTTGAACTTCATCTTTCCTTTCATACTCATTGACACTTACAGAAAGTGCTTCAGCCAAACAATTTGTCCATATTTGACTATTGAACATATTTCTGGCCTAAGAATCTATTAACTTAATTTTTTTATGCATACTCATTGGCTGACTCTTTCTTACAAGAGCCATATTGTCCTTTGACCTATTGAACAAATTTCTGGTCGAAAGTTGCTCGATCTTTTTTTTTCTATACATGCTCATTGACTCCGTCCGATGTTTCATCAACCAAACAATAGTTCATAATTGACTTACTGAACATATTTCTAGTAAAAGAGTCCTCGATCTTGAACTTTCCACACAATGCTCATTGGCTACATCTGATGTTTAAATCAGACAAACAATGGTCCAAAATGTAACTACTGAACATATTTCTGACCAAAGAGTCTATGTACTTGGACTTTCTATACATACTCGTTGACTCCTTTTGATGTTACGTCAGCCATAACAAAGTCCATATTTGACCCAAGGTACATATTTCTGGCCGAAGAGTCCTCAATCTTGAACATTCTATACATACTTTTTAGACTTCTTCTGATGTTTCGTAAACCATAACGAAGTCCATATTTGACCAAAGGAATATATTTCTGGTCAAAGGGTCCTTAAAAGGTTTAAAGTAATATAGCATCCTTCTGATGTTAAATCAGTAATACAGAGGCCCCATTTTGAACTAATGAACATATTTCTGGCGTAAGAGTTTTTGAACATTAGCTTACATATATACAGATTGACTTCTTGTGATGTGATATTAGTGAGACCATATTTGACCTACTCAACATATTTATGGCCAAAGAGTCCTTTTGAAAACCTTTTTTTTTTTACATGCTCATTGACTCCTTCGGATGTTTAGTCAGCCAAGACAACAATCTATAATTGACCTACTGAAGATATTTCTGATTTCTGAACATTGATCTTGAACTTTCTATCGATGCTTATAGACTTTTTCAGGTAGTACATCGGCCAGACAATTGTCTATATTTCACTATTGAACATATTTCTGGTCGAAGAGTCCATGAACTTGAACTTTTCATACATTCTTATCGACTCCTGATGTTTCATCAGCCAGAGAGCCAGAATTGACCTACTGAATATTATTGGCCAAAGAGTCTTCGATCTTGAACTTTCTATGCATATTTATAGACTCTTTCTGATGCTTCATAGCTTCATAACTTATTTCTTGTCAATAGGTACTCAAAAGGTTTTAAACTAGATCAAATTATAGACTTCTCCTCATGTTAAATCAGTGAGACAGAGGCCCCTTTTTTAACTACAGAACATTTTTCTGGCCAAAGATTTCTTGAACATTAGCTTACTTTCTTGCCACAGAGTACTCGACACTTGACCTTTCTATACAGGTTTTGTTGACTCCATCTGATGTTACGTTAGCCATATAGTAATTAATTATATCCATAATTGACCCAAGGAACACATTTCTGCCAAAGAGTCCTCAATATTGAACTTTCTTTACATGTTCATAGTCTCTTTCTGATTCTTCATTAACCATATGTATGTCAATATTGGACCTATTATTATTTCTGGTCAAAGGTTCCTCAACAATTTTTAAACTATGTAAAATTATAAACTGCTTCTGATGATAAATCAGCCATACAGAGGTCAAATTTTGTACTCAGTCAATATGTAGAGAAAGTTAATGTTCAATGAAAAATATATTCAGAGGGTAACATATGGACACCCGTTTAAGTGGTGTATCATCAAAAGAAGTCCAAGAGTATTGGTAAGTTAACTTGTGAGGACCCTTTTTGGAAAAAAAAACATTTTCAATTCGCCATATATGGACATCTATATGGCTTATGAAGCATCAAAAGGAGTCTATGAGTATGTAAAGAAAGTCCAAGATCGAGGACTCTTTGGCCAGAAATATGTTCCTTTGGTCAAATATGGACTTCTGTCTGGCTGATATAACATCAGAAAGAGTCAACGAGTATATATAGAAATGTCAAGTTTCAAGACTCTTAGGCCAGAAAACATTTCAGTATGTCAAATATGGACTTTTGTCAGGATGAAATAACATCCGAATATGACAATCTGAATGTATATTGTTAATCTTTAAGGACTCTTTTTGGCCAGTAATATTTTCAGTAGGTCATGTTTGGACTTCTATATTGCTGATTTAACATCGTAAGCAGTCGTTAAGTTTATAATAGTAAAAAACATTTTGAGGATTCTTTAATCGGTCAAATATGGACTACTGTCTGGCTGATGTAACATCATGTATAGACAGTTAATCCTTAAGGACTCTTTGGCAGTAAAATGTTCTTTCTGGCAGATATTGACTTCTATATGGACTTCTGAAGCATCAGAAGGAGTCTACCAGTATGAATAGAAAGTCCAAAACCGAGGACTCTTTGGCCATAAATATGTTTAGTAGTTTAAATTTTGACTGGCGTCTAGCTGAAATGACATCAAAAGAAATCAGTCTGAATGTATAGTAAGTTAATGTTTGGCCAGAAATATGTTCAGTAGGTCAAATATAGACTATTGTGTTGTATATTACAAATTTATTAAATGTTTAATTTAGGTTCCAATACAATGTGTGCATAACTTTCTCAGTTAAATACTAGTGTTCTCCATATTTGAGGTATAAATGATGTGATTTAAAGGCGATTAAGTCAAGCGATTCAGGTATCTGACCTTAGCTTTTGTCTTAAGATACAGCTGTGTTTTTGTCTCTATGATAATGTAAAGGTATGAGTGATACAATCAGGCTGATTGGATTACCATCTATACATGACACTGTTATGCTGATGAGATCAGGAAATCTCTGCAAACGGTCAGGGTTCCTAGCGGGATATTCCTGACTGTCCTGATCTCTCTATTGTAAAGTAAATTAATCAGATTACTGACACTATCACGTTTTGTCTTTAAATGGTTCTTGGAGCTGTCTCAGCAAGTCTCAGCGAGAGAATCCTGCCCGTCCTGTTCGTTTGAATAGTTATGCTGATTGGATTAGGTTGGGTAGTCTAGGCCTAAACCTGTATATTTCATATACATGCTTTGTTTAGATTGTCTCCTCCTCTATGTAACTCCTCCCCCTTTAAAGGTATGAACTACAGTCGATAGTTTGCCTTAGTTAGACTTGGATGAAATACACTACAACGATGCAACCGCGACTTCTGAATAAAGAATTCTGTTGAAAGATATCCCAACGTCTCCTGGTCTGCGCTTCTGACTTTTCTACACTTTAGAAGAAAAAAGTTCAAAACAGTGTGTCTAATGTATTATAAAAAGGATTCAATTAATGTTCAAAGACATTTTGGCAAACACAAAATGTTCAGCAGTTTTTAAGGAACCTCTGTATAGCTGATTTAACATTAAAGGAGTCTATAAGTTTATATAGTTTGAATTCTTTTGAAGACCCTTTGACCAGAAATAAGTTCAATAGGTCAGATATGGACATTTATATGGCTTAAGCAGCATCAAAAGGAGTCTATGAGTGTGTATAGAAAGTCCAAGATCGAGTACTCTTTGGCCAGAAATATGTTCCTTGGGTCAAATATGGACTTCTGTCTGGCTGATATAACATCATATATAGAAAGTTAATCCTTAAGGACTCTTTGGCAGTAAAATGTTCTTTCGGGCAGATATTGATTTCTATATGGACTTCTAAAAGGCTTATGAAGCATCAGAAGGAGTCTATCAGTATGTATAGAAAGTCCAAAATCGAGGACTCTTTGGCCATAAATATATTTATAGGTTCAAATTTTGACTGGCATCTAGCTAAAATAACATAAAAATAAGTCAATATGAATGTATAGTAAGTTAATGTTTGGCCAGAAATATGTTCAGTAGGTCAAATATAGACTGTTGTGTGTCTAATGTATTATCAAAAGGAGTCAATTAATGTTCATAGACATTTTGGCAAAAAAAAATGTTCAGCAGTGTTTAAGGAACCTCTGTATAGCTGATTAAAAACCAGAAGGAGTCAATATATATATACAGTTTTAAACCTTTTGAAGACTTTTACCAGAAATAAGTGCAATAGGTCAGATATGGACATCTATATGGCTTATGCAGCATCAAAAGGAGTCTATGAGTATGTATAGAACGTCCAAGATCGAGGACTCTTTGGACAGAAATATGCTCCTTGGGTCATATATGGACTTCTCTCTGGCTGATATAACATAATTTAGAATGTTAATCCTTAAGGACTCTATGGCCAGTAAAATGTTCTTTCAGGCAGATATGGACTTCTATATGGACTTCTATATGGCTTATGAAGCATCAGAAGTAGTCTATCAGTATGTATAGAAAGTCCAAAATCGAGGAGTCTTTGGCCATATATGTTTAGTAGTTCAAATTTTGACTGGCGTCTAGCTGAAATAGCATCAAAAGAAATCAATCTGAATGAATAGTAAGTTAATGTTAGGCCAGAAATATGTTCAGTAGGTAAAATATAGACTATTGTGTCTAATGTAATATCAAAAGGAGTCAATATGTATAGAAAATTTATGTTCAAAGACATTTTGGCAAAAAAAAAGTGTTCAGCAGTTTTTAAGGAACCTCCGTATAGCTGATTTAAAACTAGAAGGAGTCCATACATTTATAAAGTTTTAAACCTTTTGAAGAACCTTTTACCAGAAATAAGTTCAATAGGTCAGATATGGACATCTATATGGCCTATGCAGCATCAAAAGGAGTCTATGAGTATGTATAGAAAGTCCAAAATCGAGGACTCTTTGGCCATATATGTTTATAGGTTCAAATTTTGACTGGCGTCTAGCTGAAATAACATTAAAAGAAATCAATCTGAATGAATAGTAAGTTAATGTTAGGCCAGAAATATGTTCAGTAGGTCAAATATAGACTATTGTGTGTCTAATGTATTATCAAAAGGAGTCAATTAATGTTCATAGACATTTTGGCAAAAAAAAAAGTGTTCAACAGTTTTTAAGGAACCTCTGTAGCTGATTTAAAACCAGAAGGACTCAATACATTTATAAAGTTTTAAACCTTTTGAAGACCCTTTTGTCAGAAATAAGTTCAATAGGTCAGATATGGACATCTATATGGCTTATGCAGCATCACAAGGAGTCTATGAGTATGTATAGAACGTCCAAGATCGAGGACTCTTTGGCCATATTTGTTTAGTAGTTCAAATTTTGACCGGCGTCTAGCTGAAATAGCATCAAAAGAAATCAATCTGCATGAAGAGTAAGTTAATGTTAGGCCAGAAATATG
The DNA here is from genome assembly GCA_030578275.1 of Meda fulgida. NCBI lineage: Eukaryota > Metazoa > Chordata > Actinopteri > Cypriniformes > Leuciscidae > Meda > Meda fulgida. Next base: position 29,522,038 of record CM060624.1, read on the forward strand.
TTTAGTAGGTAAAATATAGACTATTGTGTCTAATGTTATATCAAAAGGAGTCAATATGTATAGAAAATCTATGTTCAAAGACATTATGGCAAAAGTAATGTTCTGCAGTCTTTAAGGAACCTCTGTATTTAACATCAGAAGGAGTCCATACATTTATAAAGTTTTAAACCTTTTGAAGAACCTTTTACCAGAAATAAGTTCAATAGGTCAGATATGGACATCTATATGGCCTATGCAGCATCAAAAGGAGTCTATGAGTATGTATAGAAAGTCCAAAATCGAGGACTCTTTGGCCATATATGTTTATAGGTTCAAATTTTGACTGGCGTCTAGCTGAAATAACATTAAAAGAAATCAATCTGAATGAATAGTAAGTTAATGTTAGGCCAGAAATATGTTCAGTAGGTCAAATATAGACTATTGTGTGTCTAATGTATTATCAAAAGGAGTCAATTAATGTTCATAGACATTTTGGCAAAAAAAAAAGTGTTCAACAGTTTTTAAGGAACCTCTGTAGCTGATTTAAAACCAGAAGGACTCAATACATTTATAAAGTTTTAAACCTTTTGAAGACCCTTTTGTCAGAAATAAGTTCAATAGGTCAGATATGGACATCTATATGGCTTATGCAGCATCACAAGGAGTCTATGAGTATGTATAGAACGTCCAAGATCGAGGACTCTTTGGCCATATTTGTTTAGTAGTTCAAATTTTGACCGGCGTCTAGCTGAAATAGCATCAAAAGAAATCAATCTGCATGAAGAGTAAGTTAAAGTTAGGCCAGAAATATGTTCAGTAGGTAAAATATAGACTATTGTGTCTAATGTTATATCAAAAGGAGTCAATATGTATAGAAAATCTATGTTCAAAGACATTATGGCAAAAGTAATGTTCTGCAGTTTTTAAGGAACCTCTGTATTTAACATCAGAAGGAGTCCATACATTTATAAAGTTTTAAACCTTTATAAGACCCTTTGACCATAAATAAGTTCAATAGGTCTGATATGGACATTTATATGGCTTATGCAGCATCAAAAGGAGTCTATGAGTATGTATAGAAAGTCCAAGATCGAGGACTCTTTGGCCAGAAATATGTTCCTTGGGTCAAATATGGACTTCTGTCTGGCTGATATAACATCATGTATAGAAAGTTAATCCTTAAGGACTCTTTGGCAGTAAAATGTTCTTTCGGGCAGATATTGATTTCTATATGGACTTCTAAATGGCTTATGAAGCATCAGAAGGAGTCTATCAGTATGGATAGAAAGTCCAAGGACTCTTTGGCCATAAATATATTGTATAGGTTCATTTTTTTGACTGGCGTCTAGCTAAAATAACATAAAAATAAGTCAATATGAATGTATAGTAAGTTAATGTTTGACCGGAAATATGTTCAGTAGGTAAAATATAGACTGTTGTGTGTCTAATGTATTATCAAAAGGAGTACATTAATGTTCATAGACAGTTTGGCAAAAGAAAATGTTCAGCAGTTATTAAGGAACCTCTGTATAGCTGATTTAAAACCAGAAGAAGTCCATACATTTATAAAGTTTTAAACCTTTATAAGACCCTTTGACCAGAAATAAGTTCAATAGGTCCGATATGGACATCTATATGGCTTATGCAGCATCAAAAGGAGTCTATGAGTATGTATTGAACGTCCAAGATCGAGGACTCTTTGGACAGAAATATGTTCCTTGGGTCAAATATGGACTTCTATCTGGCTGATATTACATCATGTAGAATGTTAATCCTTAAGATTTCTATGGCTAGTAAAATGTTCTTTCGGGCAGATATGGACTTCTATATGGACTTTTATATGGCTTATGAAGCATCAGAAGGAGTGTATCAGTATGTATAGAAAGTCCAAAATCGAGGACTCTTTGGCCATATATGTTTATAGGTTCCAATTTTGACTGGCGTATGGCTGAAATAACATCAAAAGAAATCAATCAGAATGAATCGTATGTTAATGTTTGGCCAGAAATATGTTCAGTAGGTCAAATATAGACTATTTTGTGTCTAATGTATTATCGAAAGGAGTCAATTAATGTTCATAGACATTTTGGCAAAAAAAAAATGTTCTGCAGTTTTTAAGGAACCTCGGTATAGCTGATTTAAAACCAGAAGGACTCCATATATTTATAAAGTTTTAAACCTTTTGAAGACCCTTTTACCAGAAATAAGTTCAATAGGTCGGAGATGGACATCTATATGGCTTATGCAGCATCAAAAGGAGTCTATGAGTATGTATAGAACGTCCAAGATCGAGGACTCTTTGGACAGAAATATGTTCCTTGGGTCAAATATGGACTTCTCTCTGGCTGATATAACATCATGTAGAAGGCAATCCTTAAGGACTCTATGGCCAGTAAAATGTTCTTTCGGGCAGATATGGACTTCTATATGGAATTCTATGTGGCTTATGAAGCATCAGAAGGAGTGAATCAGTATGTATAGAAAGTCCAAAATCGAGGACTCTTTGGCCACATATGTTTATAGGTTCAAATTTTGACTGGCGTATGGCTGAAATAACATCAAAAGAAATCAATCAGAATGAATAGTAAGTTATTGTTTGGGCAGAAATATGTTCAGTAGGTCACATATAGACTGTTGTGTGTCTAATGTATTATCAAAAGGAGTCAATTAATGTTCATAGACATTTTGGCCAAAAAAATGTTCAGCAGTTTTTAAGGAACCTCTGTATAGCTGATTTAAAACCAGAAGGACTCCATATATTTATAAAGTTTTAAACCTTTTGAAGAACCTTTTACCAGAAATAAGTTCAATAGGTCAGATATGGACATCTATATTGCCTATGCAGCATCAAAAGGAGTCTATGAGTATGTATAGAAAGTCCAAAATCGAGGACTCTTTGGCCATATATGTTTAGTAGTTCAAATTTTGACTGGCGTCTAGCTGAAATAACATTAAAAGAAATCAATCTGAATGAATAGTAAGTTAATGTTAGGCCAGAAATATGTTCAGTAGGTCAAATATAGACTATTGTGTGTCTAATGTATTATCAAAAGGAGTCAATTAATGTTCAGAGACATTTTGGCAAAAAAAAAGTGTTCAACAGTTTTTAAGGAACCTCTGTAGCTGATTTAAAACCAGAAGGACTCAATACATTTATAAAGTTTTAAACCTTTTGAAGACCCTTTTGTCAGAAATAAGTTCAATAGGTAAGATATGGACATCTATATGGCTTATGCAGCATCAAAAGGAGTCTATAAGTATGTATAAAACGTCCAAGATCGAGGACTCTTTGGCCATATATGTTTAGTAGTTCAAATTTTGACCGGCGTCTAGCTGAAATAGCATCAAAAGAAATCAATCTGTATGAATAGTAAGTTAATGTTAGGCCAGAAATATGTTCAGTAGGTAAAATATAGACTATTGTGTCTAATGTTATATCAAAAGGAGTCAATATGTATAGAAAATCTATGTTCAAAGACATTATGGCAAAAATAATGTTCTGCAGTTTTTAAGGAACCTCTGTATTTAACATCAGAAGGAGTCCATACATTTATAAAGTTTTAAACCTTTATAAGACCCTTTGACCATAAATAAGTTCAATAGGTCTGGTATGGACATTTATATGGCTTATGCAGCATCAAAAGGAGTCTATGAGTATGTATAGAAAGTCCAAGATCGAGGACTCTTTGGCCAGAAATATGTTCCTTGGGTCAAATATGGACTTCTGTCTGGCTGATATAACATCATGTATAGAAAGTTAATCCTTAAGGACTCTTTGGCAGTAAAATGTTCTTTCGGGCAGATATTGATTTCTATATGGACTTCTAAATGGCTTATGAAGCATCAGAAGGAGTCTATCAGTATGGATAGAAAGTCCAAGGACTCTTTGGCCATAAATATATTGTATAGGTTCATTTTTTTGACTGGCGTCTAGCTAAAATAACATAAAAATAAGTCAATATGAATGTATAGTAAGTTAATGTTTGACCGGAAATATGTTCAGTAGGTAAAATATAGACTGTTGTGTGTCTAATGTATTATCAAAAGGAGTCCATTAATGATCATAGACAGTTTGGCAAAAGAAAATGTTCAGCAGTTTTTAAGGAACCTCTGTATAGCTGATTTAAAACCAGAAGGAGTCCATACATTTATAAAGTTTTAAACCTTTATAAGACCCTTTAACCAGAAATAAGTTCAATAGGTCAGATATGGACATCTATATGGCTTATGCAGCATCAAAAGGAGTCTATGAGTATGTATTGAACGTCCAAGATCGAGGACTCTTTGGACAGAAATATGTTCCTTGGGTCAAATATGGACTTCTATCTGGCTGATATTACATCATGTAGAATGTTAATCCTTAAGGTTTCTATGGCTAGTAAAATTTTCTTTCGGGCAGATATGGACTTCTATATGGACTTCTATATGGCTTATGAAGCATCAGAAGGAGTGTATCAGTATGTATAGAAAGTCCAAAATCGAGGACTCTTTGGCCATATATGTTTATAGGTTCCAATTTTGACTGGCGTATGGCTGAAATAACATCAAAAGAAATCAATCAGAATGAATCGTATGTTAATGTTTGGCCAGAAATATGTTCAGTAGGTCAAATATAGACTATTGTGTGTCTAATGTATTATCGAAAGGAGTCAATTAATGTTCATAGACATTTTGGCAAAAAAAAAATGTTCAGCAGTTTTTAAGGAACCTCGGTATAGCTGATTTAAAACCAGAAGGACTCCATATATTTATAAAGTTTTAAACCTTTTGAAGACCCTTTTACCAGAAATAAGTTCAATAGGTCGGAGATGGACATCTATATGGCTTATGCAGCATCAAAAGGAGTCTATGAGTATGTATAGAACGTCCAAGATCGAGGACTCTTTGGACAGAAATATGTTCCTTGGGTCAAATATGGACTTCTCTCTGGCTGATATAACATCATGTAGAAGGCAATCCTTAAGGACTCTATGGCCAGTAAAATGTTCTTTCGGGCAGATATGGACTTCTATATGGACTTCTATATGGCTTATGAAGCATCAGAAGGAGTGAATCAGTATGTATAGAAAGTCCAAAATCGAGGACTCTTTGGCCACATATGTTTATAGGTTCAAATTTTGACTGGCGTATGGCTGAAATAACATCAAAAGAAATCAATCAGAATGAATAGTAAGTTATTGTTTGGGCAGAAATATGTTCAGTAGGTCACATATAGACTGTTGTGTGTCTAATGTATTATCAAAAGGAGTCAATTAATGTTCATAGACATTTTGGCCAAAAAAATGTTCAGCAGTTTTTAAGGAACCTCTGTATAGCTGATTTAAAACCAGAAGGAGTCCATACATTTTTAAAGTTTTAAACCTTTTTAAGAACCTTTTACCAGAAATAAGTTCAATAGGTCAGATATGGACATCTATATGGCCTATGCAGCATCGAAAGGAGTCTATGAGTATGTATAGAATGTCCAAGATCGAGGACTCTTTGGCCATATATGTTTAGTAGTTGAAATTTTGACCGGCGTCTAGCTGAAATAGCATCAAGAGAAATCAATCTGTATGAATAGTAAGTTAATGTTAGGCCAGAAATATGTTCAGTAGGTAAAATATAGACTATTGTGTCTAATGTTATATCAAAAGGAGTCAATATGTATAGAAAATTAATGTTAAAAGACATTTTGGCAAAAATAATGATCTGCAGTTTTTAAGGAACCTCTGTATAGCTGATTTAACATCAGAAGGAGTCCATACATTTATAAAGTTTTAAACCTTTTGAAGAGCCTTTTATCAGAAATAAGTTCAATAGGTCAGATATGGACATCTATATGGCTTATGCAGCATCAAAAGGAGTCTATGAGTATGTATAGATCGTCCAAGATCGAGGACTCTTTGGCCAGAAATATGTTCCTTGGGTCAAATATGGACTTCTCTCTGGCTGATATAACATCATGTATAGAAGGTTAATCCTTAAGGACTCTTTGGCAGTAAAATTTTCTTTCTGGCAGATATTGATTTCTATATGGACTTCTAAATGGCTTATGAAACATCAGAAGGAGTCTATCAGTATGTATAGAAAGTCCAAAATCGAGGACTCTCTGGCCATAAATATATTTAGAGGTTCAAATTTTGACCGGCGTCTAGCTAAAATAACATAAAAATAAGTCAATATGAATGTAGAGTAAGTTAATGTTTGGCCAGAAATATGTTCAGTAGGTCAAATATAGACTGTTGTGTGTCTAATGTATCATCAAAAGGAGTCAATTAATGTACATAGACATTTTGGCAAATAAAAATGTTCAGCAGTTTTTAAGGAACCTCTGTATAGCTGATTTAAAACCAGAAGGAGTCCATACATTTATAAAGTTTTAAACCTTTTGAAGACCCTTTGACCAGAAATAGGTTCAATAGGTCAGATATGGACATCTATATGGCTTATGCAGCATCAAAAGGAGTCTATGAGTATGTGTAGAACGTCCAAGATCGAGGACTCTTTGGACAGAAATATGTTCCTTGGGTCAAATATGGACTTCTTTCTGGCAGAAATAACATCATGTAGAATGTCAATCCTTAAGGACTCTTTGGCCAGTAAAATGTTCTTTCGGGCAGATAAGGACTTCTATATGGACTTCTATATGGCTTAGGAAGCATCAGAAGGAGTCTATCACTATGTATAGAAAATACAAAATCGAGGACTCTTTGGCCATATATGTTTAGTAGTTCAAATTTTGACTGGCGTCTAGCTGAAATAGCATCAAAAGAAATCAATCTGAATGAATAGTAAGTTAATGTTAGGCCAAAAATATGTTCAGTAGGTAAAATATAGACTATTGTGTCTAATGTAATATCAAAAGGAGTCAATATGTATAGAAAATTTATGTTCAAAGTCATTATGGCAAAAATAATGTTCTGCAGTTTTTAAGGAACCTCTGTATAGCTGATTTAACATCAGAAGGAGTCCATACATTCATAAAGTTCTAAACCTTTATAAGACCCTTTGACCATATAAGTTCAATAAGTCAGATATGGACATTTATATGGCTTATGCAGCATCAAAAGGAGTCTATGAGTATGTATAGAAAGTCCAAGATCGAGGACTCTTTGGCCAGAAATATGTTCCTTGGGTCAAATATGGACTTCTGTCTGGCTGATATAACTTCATGTATAGAAAGTTAATCCTTAAGGACTCTTTGGCAGTAAAATGTTCTTTCTGGCAGATATTGATTTCTATATGGACTTCTAAATGGCTTAGGAAACATCAGAAGAAGTCTATCAGTATGTATAGAAAGTCCAAAATCGAGGATTTTTTGGCCATAAATATATTTATAGGTTCAAATTTTGACTTGCGTCTAGCTAAAATAACATAAAAATAAGTCAATATGAATGTATAGTAAGTTAATGTTTGGTCAGAAATATGTTCAGTAGGTAAAATATTGACTGTTGTGTGTCTAATTTATTATCAAAAGGAGTCAATTAATGTTCATAGACATTTTGGAAAAAAAAAAATGTTCAGCAGTTTTTAAGGAACTTCTGTATAGCTGATTTAAAACCAGAAGGAGTCCATACATTTATAAAGTTTTTAACCTTTTGAAGACCCTTTTACCAGAAATAAGTTCAATAGGTCAGATATGGACATCTATATGGCTTATGCAGCATCAAAAGGAGTCAATGAGTATGTATAGAACGTCCAAGATCGAGGACTCTTTGGACAGAAATATGTTCCTTGGGTCAAATATGGACTTCTCTCTGGCAGAAATAACATCAAGTAGATGTTAATCCTTAAGGACTGTTTGGCCAGTAAAATGTTCTTTCGGGCAGATATGGACTTCTATATGGCTTAGGAATCATCAGAAGGATTCTATCAGTATGTATAGAAAGTCCAAAATCGAGACTCATTGGCCATATATGTTTAGTAGTTCAAATTTTGGCTGGCATCTAGCTGAAATAACATCAAAAGAAATCAGTCTGAATGAATAGTAAGTTAATGTTAGGCCAGAAATATGTTCAGTAGGTAAAATATAGACTAGTGTGTCTAATGTAATATCAAAAGGAGTCAATATGTATAGAAGATTAATGTTCAAAGACATTTTGGCAAAAAATGTTCTGCAGCTTTTAAGGAACCTCTGTATAGCCGATTTAACATCAGAAGGAGTCCATACATTTATAAAGGATCAGAAGGAGCCTATCAGTGTGTATAGAAAGTCCAAGGACTCTTTGGCCATAAATATATTTATAGGTTCAGATTTTGACTGGCGTCTAGCTAAAATAACATAAAAATAAGTCAATATGAATGTATAGTAAGTTAATGTTAGGCCAGAAATATGTTCAGTAGGTCAAATATAGACTGTTGTGTGTCTAATGTATTATCAAAAGGAGTCAATTAATGTTCATAGACATTTTGGCAAAAAAAAAAGTTCAGCAGTTTTTAAGGAACCTCTGTATAGCTGATTTAAAACCAGAAGGACTCCATACATCTATAACGTTTTAAACCTTTTGAAGACCCTTTGACCAGAAATAGGTTCAATAGGTCAGATATGGACATCTATATGGCTTATGCAGCATCAAAAGGAGTCTATGAGTATGTATAGAACGTCCAAGATCGAGGACTCTTTGGACATAAATATGTTCCTTGGGTCAAAAATGGACTTCTCTCTGGCAGAAATAACATCATGTAGAATTTTAATCCTTAAGGACTCTTTGGCCAGTAAAATGTTCTTTCGGGCAGATATGGAATTCTATATGGACTTCTATATGGCTTAGGAAGCATCAGAAGGAGTGTATAGAAAGTCCAAAATCGAGGATTCTTTGGCCATATATGTTTAATAGTTCAAGTTTTGACTAGCGTCTAGCTGAAATAACATAAAAAGAAATCAATCTGAATGAATAGTAAGTTAATGTTAGGCCAGAAATATGTTCAGTAGGTAATATATAGACTATTGTGTCTAATGTAATATCAAAAGGATTCAATATGTATAGAACATTTATGTTCAAAGACATTTTGGCAAAAATCATGTTCTGCAGTTTTTAAGGAACCTCTCTATAGTTGATTTAACATCAGAAGGAGTACATACATTTATAAAGTTTTAAACCTTTATAAGACCCTTTGACCAGAAATAAGTTCAATAGGTCAGATATGGACATTTATATGGCTTATGCAGCATCAAAAGGAGTCAATGAGTATGTATAGAACGTCCAAGATCGAGGACTCTTTGGACAGAAATATGTTCCTTGGGTCAAATATGGACTTCTCTCTGGCAGAAATAACATCAAGTAGATGTTAATCCTTAAGGACTGTTTGGCCAGTAAAATGTTCTTTCGGGCAGATATGGACTTCTATATGGCTTAGGAATCATCAGAAGGATTCTATCAGTATGTATAGAAAGTCCAAAATCGAGACTCATTGGCCATATATGTTTAGTAGTTCAAATTTTGGCTGGCATCTAGCTGAAATAACATCAAAAGAAATCAGTCTGAATGAATAGTAAGTTAATGTTAGGCCAGAAATATGTTCAGTAGGTAAAATATAGACTAGTGTGTCTAATGTAATATCAAAAGGAGTCAATATGTATAGAAGATTAATGTTCAAAGACATTTTGGCAAAAAATGTTCTGCAGCTTTTAAGGAACCTCTGTATAGCCGATTTAACATCAGAAGGAGTCCATACATTTATAAAGGATCAGAAGGAGCCTATCAGTGTGTATAGAAAGTCCAAGGACTCTTTGGCCATAAATATATTTATAGGTTCAGATTTTGACTGGCGTCTAGCTAAAATAACATAAAAATAAGTCAATATGAATGTATAGTAAGTTAATGTTAGGCCAGAAATATGTTCAGTAGGTCAAATATAGACTGTTGTGTGTCTAATGTATTATCAAAAGGAGTCAATTAATGTTCATAGACATTTTGGCAAAAAAAAAAAGTTCAGCAGTTTTTAAGGAACCTCTGTATAGCTGATTTAAAACCAGAAGGACTCCATACATCTATAACGTTTTAAACCTTTTGAAGACCCTTTGACCAGAAATAGGTTCAATAGGTCAGATATGGACATCTATATGGCTTATGCAGCATCAAAAGGAGTCTATGAGTATGTATAGAACGTCCAAGATCGAGGACTCTTTGGACATAAATATGTTCCTTGGGTCAAATATGGACTTCTGTCTGGCTGATATAACATCATGTATAGAAAGTTAATCCTTAAGGACTCTTTGGCCAGTAAAATGTTCTTTCGGGCAGATATTGATTTCTCTATGGACTTCTAAATGGCTTATGAAGCATCAGAAGGAGTCTATCAGTATGTATAGAAAGTCCAAAATCGAGGACTCTTTGGCCATATATGTTTAGTAGTTCAAATTTTGACTGAAATCCAGCTGAAATAACATAAAAAGAAATCAATCTGAATGAATAGTAATTAATGTTAGGCCAGAAATATGTTCAGTAGGTAAAATAAAGACTATTGTCTTTAATGTAATATCAAAAGGAGTCAATATATATAGAAAATTAATGTTCAAAGACATTTTGGCAAAAATAATGTTCTGCAGTTTTTAAGGAACCTCTGTTTGGCTGATTTAACATCAGAAGGAGTCCATACATTTATAAAGTTTTAAACCTTTATGAGACCCTTTGACCAGATATAAGTTCAATAGGTCAGATATGGACATTTATATGGCTTATGCAGCATCAAAAGGAGTCTATGAGTATGTATAGAAAGTCAAAGATCGAGGACTCTTGGCCAGAAATATGTTCCTTGGGTCAAATATGGACTTCTGTCTGGCTGATATAACAACATGTATAGAAAATTAAACCTTAAGGACTTTTTGGCAGTAAAATGTTCTTTCGGGCAGATATTGATTTCTATATGGACTTCTAAATGGCTTATGAAGCATCAGAAGGAGTCTATCAGTATGTATAGAAAGTCCAAAATCGAGGACTCTTTGGCCATATATGTTTAGTAGTTCAAATTTTGACTGAAATCTAGCTGAAATAACAAAAAAATAAGTCAATATGAATGTATAGTAGGTCAATGTTTGGCCAGAAATATGTTCAGTAGGTAAAATATAGACTATTGTGTGTCTAATATAAGATCAAAAGGAGTCAATATGTATAGAAAATTAATGTTCTGCAGTTTTTAAGGAACCTCTGTATAGCTGAATTAACATCAGAAGGAGTACATACATTTATAAAGTTTTAAACCTTTATAAGACCCTTTGACCAGAAATATGTTAAATAGGTCAGATATTGACATTTATATGGCTTATGCATTATCAAAAGGAGTCTATGAGTATGTATAGAAAATCCAAGATCGAGGACTCTTTGGCCAGAAATATGTTCCTTGGTTCTGTATGGTTGACATAACATCAGAACGAGTCAATGAGTATGTATAGAAAGGTCAAGTTTTGAGAACTCTGGCCAGAAAAAAATTCAGTAGGTCAAATATGGACTTTTGTCAGGATGATATAACATCCGAAGAAAACAATTCTTAATATGTAGGACTCTATAAGGACTATAAGGACTCTTTGGCCAGTAGTATATTCAGTAATTCAGTAAAACACATTTTGAGAACTCTTTGGCCAAAAATATGTTCAATCGGTCAAATATGGATTTCTGTCTTGCTGATATGACATCAAGTTAATCCTTAAAGACTCTTTGGCCAGTAATATGTTCTTTCGGGCAGATATCGACTTCTATATGGACTATTATATGGCTTTTGAAGCATCGTAAGGAGTCTGTGAGTATGTATAAGTCCAAATTGGAGGACTATTTTGCCATAAATATGTTTAGTATTTCAAATTTTGACTTGTGTATGGCTGAAATAACATCTAAAGAAATCAATCTGAATGTATAGTAAGTTAATGTTTGGCCAGAAATGAGTGGAGATAATGGACAAATATCTCCACAGAATGCATTATCATACCAGAACTAACTCATTGCATAAGCTGTTGCTTTATAATGCACACAATGAACTCATTCCGTTGTTCAAAGATGAAATAACATATTTAATATATCTATTGAATAATAACATATAATATGTGCAATTGTTGTTGCGCTCTGCCTACAAGACCTAATTCATTCCAATGTGCATTGAAGAAATAATATATTTGCAGTTGTATCCAGAATAAAAATCTAAAATATTCCTCTATGCAATGAAAATACAACATATGTTTCTTCGCATTACATGCTACAACAAACGTATTAATTTGTGCTATTGCACTAGCTTGTTGCATTACAATGCATATAATAACTACCTCAACGCAACGACAAGATAACATAAGTGTTGCATTGTATTGCACACACGATCTTAAGATTTAGCATTGAGGAATAACAATAGGCAAAGCTCATTTTGCATTTCAATGCATGCCAGAACTATCATTTGTGCATTAAAGATACATGAGTGCTGGTTTATTGCATTGCACATACGATCTAACGATGTTCATAGAACAATTACATACAAGCTGAGCATCTAAGTGCTTGTTGCATTTCAATGTATACCAGAACTGACTCATTCCGTTGTAAAATTAAGACATAACATAAGTGCTGTTGCACTGCATTGCACACATGATCTAACGATGTACACATCATATACAAGCTATGCGCTTGTTGCATAGCAATGCAATAAAACTCACTCCGTCAAGTGCATTTTAGAGATACAATTTTGACAGTAGCATTGGAATGAACAAAAGCTCTAACTACGATTGCATCTAACAATCAATGAAACATATAACATATGTGATTTCACACTGCACTGCATACTACAAGAAACTTATTCATTTGTGCATTGAAGGGAAATGATTGGATTAGCTGTTGCATTACAAATGCATAGACTAACTATGACTAACTTTAGCATAGACTAACTTCTGATGTCCGTGTAGAACATCCTCGTGACTAAAGTAGAGATAACATAAGTGTTGCATTGCGTTGCACACATGATCCAAGATTTAGCGTTGAAGAAGCATTTCAATGCATGCCATGAACTCAAAATGACTCAATCATTTGTGCGTTAAGTAAATAACATATGGCACTCTTGATGCATTGCTTTGATGCATTGCAAACAGGATCTAACAATGTTCATAGTACAAGCTCAGCGCTCGTTGCCTTTCAATGCATACCAGAACTGACTTAATCCATTGTGCAACGACGAGATAACATGAGTGCTGTTGCACTGCATTGCACAGAGAATACATTGCACACCAGAACTAACATTGAGGAATATCATATAAGCTTTGCGCTTGTAGCATTGCAATGCATAATAAATAACTTATTTCCATTTGCATTAAAGAGATAACACGTTTTATTGCATTGCATTACACAAACTATGTAACTTTGTGCATTGAAAAATAACATATAGGCTATGCAATTGTTGCATTGCTTTGCATACCAGAGCACATTGCGTTGTGTTTTGAGGAGATGCATTGCGGTTGCAATGAATTTCATACACGACCAAATTGCATTGAAGAATAACTATAAGCTATGAGTGCTTTTGATACACATATTTGTACATGTTGAACTACCCCTTCTAATGAAAAAACACATAACATACGTGCTTTCGTATTTGATTGCATACTACATCTAAACTATTAATTTGTGTATTGAATGGAAATTATTGCAATAGCTTTTCCTTTACAATGCACACACAATAAATGTAAGCGACGAAAAGATAACATACTGTTGCATTGCATTGGCACGATCTAATATTGTGTATTGAAGAATAACATATAAGATTGTTGCATGCTATACATACAAGAACTAACTCCGAAGTGCATTGAAGAGATACGATTTTTACATTGGCATTCGAATGCACAAAATATCTAACTAATTCCTCTATGCAATGAAACATAAAATATGTGATTTCGCACTGCACTACATACTACAACAAACTTATTCATTTGTGCATTAAAGGGAAATTGTTGCATTAGCTGTTGCATTGCAATGCATCGAATAACTACCTCATTCTTGAGTGCTAAGAAGAGATAACATAAGCTATGAGTGCATTGCATACATACATACAATAACTAACTAATTCCTTTGTGCAAGGAAGAGATAACATAATTGTTGTTGCAATCCAATGCAATCCAATATAACATTGTTTATTGGAGAGTAACATATATGCTTTTTATATTTGTTGCAACTAAGTCATTCCGATGTGCATTGAAGAGAAAACGTTTTTCCCTTTACATTGCATAGCATAAAAGATCGAACAATTCATTTGTGTATTGAAGGAAAATCATAAAATTAGCTGTCGCGTTATAGTGCAGTAGATAACATTTTTACTGTTGCAATGCATTGCATACAATTAAACGTGCATTAAAGAATAACATTTAAGCTATGCGCTTGTTGCAGTGCAATGCATACAAGAATTAACTCATTCCAATGTGCATTGTAGAGATAATATTTTGTCTTTGGCATTGCATTTCATAAAACAACTAACTTGTTCAATTTGTGTGTTGAAGGAAAATGATTGCATTAGCTGTTGCATTACAATGCATATAAAACTACCTCATCCTCGTGTGCAAAGAAGAGATAAAATAAGTGTTGCATTGCATTGCACATACTGTATAAGGTTTAGCTTTGAAGAATAACATATAAGCTATGCACATGTTGCATTTCAATACATGCCAGAACTCATTCATTTGTGCGTTAAGAAAATAACATGAGTGCTGATTCACTGCATTGCACAGACAACGCATTGAAGAATATCATATAAGCTTTTGTATCGTCTTTTGTAAATTGTATTGCAATGCATACTTATTTCAATAAGCATTAAAAAAATAACATACGTTTTGTTGCATTGCACAAACGATCTAACGTTGTGTATTGATAAATTTACACTTGGGCTCATAACTCATTGCGTTGTGCTTTGAGGAGATAAAATGCAACGCGGTTGCAATGCATTTCACACACGACCGAACGTTTTGCATTGAAGAATAAAATATAAGCTATGAGTGCATTTCATACAGAGATTTGTAGACTTGTTGAACTACCTCATTCCGATGTGCATTGAAGAGACAGCATTTTTAATGTTGCATTGCAATAAAGATCTATCTTATTCCTTTATACAATGAAAACAGATAACATATGTGCTTTCGTATTTCATTGCATACTACATCTAAACTATTAATTTGTGTATTGAATGGAAATTATTGAAATAGCTATTCCTTTACAATAATAATACAACAACGTTGTGCGACGAAAAGATAACATACAGCATAACAGCCCATTGCATTGCACTACCACCATCTAACGTTCTGTATTGAAGAATAACATATAAGATTGTTGGATGCAATCTATACAAGAACTAGCTCACACACCATTTTTACAGTAGCATTCGCATGCACAAAAGATCTAACTAATTCCTCTATGCAATGAAACTAGCCAATCAATTAGCCAAACAATTGTCAATATTTGACCATTGAACATATTTCTGGCCATTGAGTCCATGAAATTAAACTTTCCATTCATACTTATTGACTTTTGATGTTTCATCAGCCAGATATTAGTCCATAATTGACCCACTGAACATATTTCTAGTAAAAGAGTCCTCAATTTTGAACTTTCAGTACATTCTCAGTGACTCCCCTAATGTTGTTAGGCCTTCAGCCATACAGTAATTCAGAATTGATATATTGAACATATTTGTGACCGAAGAGTCCTTGAACTTGAACTTTCTATTCATTCTTATAGACTCTTTCAGATAGCACATCGGCCAGACGATTGTCCATTTTAATTATTGAACATATTTCTGCCAGAAGAGTCTATGAACTTGAACTTAACATACATGCTCGTTGACTCCTTTTGATGTTACGTCAGCCATATCGAAGTCCATATTTGACCCAAGGAACATATTTCTGGCCAAACAGTCCTCAATCTTGAATATTCTATTCATACTCATAGACTACTTCTGATGTTTCATCAGTCCATAATTAACCTACTGAAAATATTTCTGGCCAAAGAGTCTTTGATTTTGTAACTTTCTGTATATGCTCATTTACTACTTATTGATGTTTCATCACCCAGACAATAGTCCATATCTGATCTACTGAACATATTTCTAGTTAAAAGAGGCCCTGACTCCTTATGCTGTTTCTTCAGCTATACAGTTGCTGTCTAACCATGTCTAACCAAAGCGTCCTCGAACTTTCCTTTCATACTCATAGACACTTTCAAAAAGTGCCTCAGCCAAACAATTGTCCATATTTGACTATTGAACATATTTTTGGCCTAAGAATCTATTAAGCCTACTTAGCATATTTCTAGTAAAAGAGCCCTCAATTTTGAACTTTCAATACATTCTCAGTGACTCCTTATGTTGTTTCTTCAGCCATACAGTAGTTCAGATTTGACATATTGAACATATTTGTGACCGAAGGGTCCTTGATCTTGAACTTTTCTTTTATACTCATTGACACTTTCAGAAAGTGCTTCAGCCAAACAATTGTCCATATTTGACTATTGAACATCTTTCTGGCCTAAGAATCTATTAACTTAATTTTTCTATGCATACTCATTGACTGCTTCTGATGTTACAAGAGCCATATTGTATTTCAATATTTACCTATTGAACAAATTTCTGGTCAAAAGTTGCTCTTATCTTATTATTTCTATACATGCTCATTGACTCCGTCCGATGTTTCATCAACCAAACAATAGTCCATAATTGACTTACTGAACATATTTCTAGTAAAAGAGTCCTCGATCTTGAACTTTCCACACAATGCTCATTGACTACATCTGATGTTTAATCAGACAAACAATGGTCCAAAATGTAACTACTGAACATATTTCTGACCAAAGAGTCTATGTACTTGGACTTTCTATACATACTCATTGACTCCTTTTAATGTTACGTCAGCCATAACAAAGTCCATATTTGACCCAAGGAACATATTTCTGGCCGAAGAGTCCTCAATCTTGAACATTCTACACATACTTTTTAGACTTCTTCTGATGTTTCGTAAACCATAACGAAGACCATATTTGACCAAAGGAATATATTTCTGGTCAAAGGGTCCTTAAAATGTTTTAAGCAATATAAACTTATAGACTCCTTCTGATGTTGAATCAGTAATACAGATGCCCCATTTTGAACTAATTAACATATTTCTGGCGTAAGAGTTTTTGAACATTAGCTTACATATATACAGATTGACTTCTTGTGATGTTATATTAGCCAGACAGGAGTCCATATTTGACCTACTCAACATATTTATGGCCAAAGAGTCCTTAACCTTTTTTTTTTTTTTACATGCTCATTGACTCCTTCTGATGTTAATCAGCCAAGACAACAATCTATAATTGACCTACTGAAGATATTTCTCATTTCTGAACATTGATCTTGAACTTTCTATCCATGGTTAGACTTTTTCAGGTAGTACATTGGCCAGACAATTGTCTATATTTCACTATTGAACATATTTCTGGTCGAAGAGTCCATGAACTTGAACTTTCCATACATTCTTATTGACTCTTGATGTTTCATCAGCCAGAGAGCCAGAATTGACCTACTGAATATTATTGGCCAAAGAGTCTTTGATCTTGTTCTTTTTATACATATTTATAGACTCCTTCTGATGCTTCATAGGCCAATAAAAGTCCAAATCTGACCTATTGAACTTATTTCTTGTCAATAGGTCCTCAAAAGGTTTTAAACTATATACACTTATAGACGTCTCCTGATGTTAAATCAGTGAGACAGAGGCCCCCTTTTTAACTACAGAACATTTTTCTGGCCTAAGATTTCTTGAACATTAGCTTACTACAAATAGTTTCTTGCCACAGAGTACTCGACACTTGACCTTTCTATACATACTTGTTGACTCTATCTGATGTTACATTAGCCATATAGTAATTAAGCCATAATTGACCCAAGGAACACATTTCTGCCAAAGAGTTCCTCAATATTGAACTTTCTTTACATTTTCATAGTCTCTTTCTGATTCTTCATAAACCATATATATGTCAATATATGACCTATTATTATTTCTGGTCAAAGGTTCCTCAATTTTTAAACTATTTAAAATTATAAACTATTTCTGATGATAAATCAGCCATACAGAGGTCAAATTTATACTCAAGAGTCAATATATAGAGAAAGTTAATGTTCAATGATTCAATGAAAAATATATTCAGAGGGTAACATATGGACACATGTTTAAGTGATGTATCATCAGAATTCCAAGAGTATTGGTAAGTTAACTTGTGAGGACCCTTTTTGGAAAAAGACATTTCCAATTCGCCAGATATGGACATCTATATGGCTTATGAAGCATCAAAAGGAGTCTATGAGTATAGAAAGTCCAAGATCGAGGACTCTTTGGCCAGAAATATGTTCCTTTGGTCAAATATGAACTTCTGATGGCTGACGTAACATCAGAAAGAGTCAACGAGTATATATAAAAATGTCGTTTCGAGACTCTTAGGCCAGAAAACATTTCAGTATGTCAAATATGGACTTTTGTCAGGATGAAACAACATCCGAAGATATCAATCTGAATGTATAGTGTTAATCTTTAAGGAATCTTTTGACCAGTAATATTTTCAGTAGGTCATATTTGAACTTCTGTATGGCTGATTTAAAATTAATGTTCAAAAAATTAATGTGAGATATTTTGGCAAAAAAAGTTTCAGAAGTTTTTAAGTTACCTCTTTATAGCTGATTTAACATCAGAAGGAGTCTATGAGTTTAAATAGTTTTAAACTTTTGAAGACCCTTTTACCAGAAATAAGTTCAAAAGGTCAGATATGGACATTTATATGGCTTATGTAGCATCAAAAGGAGTCTATGAGTACACTGTAAAACCCAACTGGTTAAGCAAACTCATTTCATTTGAGGAAACCGATTACCTCAATTCATTAAAGTTTATAAAAACAATAGTTATGAGTACTCTGAACTTATTTTATTCAAGTTTACTAAAACAATAATATTTGATAATATTTAAATGATGATTGTCACCATCAAACCATGACCACCATTCCCGATGATACTTTTCCTTGACTTGTGGCATATCAAATGTTTCATAAACACTCAATTACAGCAGCCACAGAAAAACTTGTCCTCAATCATTAAGGGTCAAGAGCCCAACTAAAGCAAGCACTGATCTCCATCATGGTGACCTTAAACCTTGTAGTTCTTGTGTTCCTCTGTCCTTCAGTGATTCTGCTTGTTAACATCAGGTGTTCATCACTAATGACCAATCATCACTTAATTGATTATATATTAACTTAACTATACAATTGTTATTCAATTATCATTCTGGGATCTAGAAATGTTCTATAACTCATTGAGTTTGAGTTCTGTTTCAGTCATTCAAGCCACTTCAAGTTTTTCAGTATTATTTGAGTGCAGTGAACTCAATTTAACTGAGTAAATACACTGTTAGGTTTTACAGTGAAAGTCCGAGATTGAGGACTCTTTGGCCAGAAATATGTTCCTTTGGTCAAATATGAACTTCTGATGGCTGACGTAACATCAGAAAGAATCAACGAGTATATATAGAAATGTCAAGTTTCGAGACTCTTAGGCCAGAAAAAATTTCAGTATGTCAAATATGGACTTTTGTCAGGATGAAATAACATCCGAAGATATCAATCTGAATGTATAATGTATAATCTTTAAGGACTCTTTTGACCAGTAATATTTTGAGTAGGTCATATTTGGACTTCTATATGGCTGATTTAACATTGGAAGGAGTCGATAAGTTTATAATAGTAAAAAAACATTTTGAGGATTCTTTGGCCAAATGTTCAATCGGTCAAATATGGACTTCTGTCTGGCTGATATAACATCATGTATAGAAAGTTAATCCTTAAGGACTCTTTGGCCGATAAAATGTTCTTTCGGGCAGATATGGACTTCTCTATGGACTTCTATATTGCTTATGAAGCATCAGAAGGAGTCTATGAGTATGTATAGAAAGTCCAAAATCGAGGACTCTTTGGCCATACGTGTTTAGTAGTTACAATTTTGACTGGCATCTAGCTGAAATAACATCAAAAGAAATCAGTCTGAATGTATTGTAAGTTAATGTTAGGCCAAAAATATGTTCAGATGGTCAAATATAGACTATTGTGTGTCTAATTTAATATCGAAAGGAGTCAATATGTATAGAAAATTAATGTTCAAAGACATTTTGGCAAAAATAATGTTCTGCAGTTTTTAAGGAACCACTGTATAGCTGATTTAACATCAGAAGGAGTCCATACATTTATAAAGTTTTAAACCTTTTGAAGACCCTTTGACCATAAATAAGTTCAATAGGTCAGATATGGACATTTATTTAGCTTATGCAGCATCAAAAGGAGTCTATGAGCATGAATAGAAAGTCCAAGATCGAGGGCTCTTTGGACAGAAATATGTTCCTTGGGTCAAATATAGACTTCTGTCTGGCTGATATAACATGAATGTTAATCCTTAAGGATCCTATGGCCAGTAAAATGTGCTTTTGGGCAGATATGGACCTCTCTATGGACTTCTATATGGCTTAAAAGCATCAGAAGGAGTCTATCAGGTTGTATAGATAGTCCAAAATCGAGGTCAAAAAGAGGTCTGTTTTGTCAAATACGGACAGTTGTTTGGCTGAAGCACTTTCTGAAAGTGTCTATGAGTATGAAAGGAAAGTTCAAGATCAAGGACTCTTCGGTCACAAATATGTTCAATATGTCAAATCTGAACTACTGTATGGCTGAAGAAACAACATAAGGAGTCACTGAGAATGTATCGAAAGTTACAAAATTGAGGACTCTTCTACTAGAAATATGCTAAGTAGGTCAATTATGGACCATTGTCTTGTTGAGGAAACACCAGATAGAGTCAAAGAGCATGTATAGAAAGAATAAGATCAATAACTCTTTGACCAGAAATATGTTCAATAGGTCAATTATTGAAATACAATATGGCTCTTGTAACATCAGAAGGAGTCAATGAGTGTGCAAAGAAAAATTAAGTTCATAGACTGTTAGGCCAGAAATATGTTCAATAGTAAATTATGGACAATTGTTTGACTGAAGCACTTTTTGAAAGTGTCTATGAGTATGAAAAGAAAGTTCGAGGACGCTTTGGTTAGACATGTTTAGACAGCTACTGTATAGCTGAAGAAACAGCATAAGGCGTCACTGACCATGTATAGAAAGTTCAAGATCCGTGCCTCTTTTACTAGAAATATGTTCAGTATATCAGATATGGACTATTGTCTGGCTGATGAAACATCAATAAGTAGTAAATGAGCATATACAGAAAGTTACAAAATCAAAGACTCTTTGGCCAGAAATATTTTCAGTAGGTTAATTATGGACTACTCTCTAGCTGATGAAACATCAGAAGTCAATAAGTATGTATGGAAAGTTTAATTTCATGGACTCAATGGCCAGAAATATGTTCAATAGTCAAATATTGACAATTGTCTGTCTAATATAACATCACAAGAAGTCAATCTGCATAGTAAGCTAATGTTAAAAAACTCTTAGGCCAGAAATATGTTCTTTAGTTCAAAATGGGGTCTCTGTATTACTGATACAACATCAAACGGAGTCTATAAGTTTATATTGCTTAAAACCTTTTGAGGACCCTTTGACCAAAAATATGTTCCTTGGGTCAAATATGGACTTCGTTATGGCTGACAAAGCATCAGAAGTAGTCTATGAGTATGAATAGAATGTTCAAGATTGGGGACTCTTTGGCCAGAAATATGTTCTTTGGGTCAAATATGGACTTCGATATGGCTGACGTAACATCAAAAGGAGTCAACAAGCATGTATGGAAAGTTCAAGTTCATAGACTCTTCTGGCAGAAATATGTTCAATAATTAAAATGGACATTCGTCTGGCTGATGTGCTATCTGAAAGAGTCTATAAGAATGAATAGAAAGTTCTAGTTCAAGGACTCTTTGGTCACAAATATGTTCAATGTATCAAATCTGAACTACTGTATGGCTGTAGGCCTAACAATATTAGGGGAGTCACTGAGAATGTTTTGAAAGTTCAAAATTGAGGACTCTTACTAGAAATATGTTCAGTGGGTCAATTATGGACTAATATCTGGCTGATGAAACATCAGAAGTCAATAAGTATGTATGGAAAGTTTAATTGCATGGACTCAATGGACAGAAATATGTTCAATGGTCAAATATTGACAATTGTCTGGCTAATATAACACCACAAGAAGTCAATCTGTATAGAAACTAATGATAAAAACTCATATTAGTTTAAAACTAATATGTTCATTAGTTCAAAATGGGACCTATTTATTGTATTGTTATGACCTGATGTTGTCAGCCATAAAGTTTATCATTGAAATAACAACGTACCACAGACTATGTTGAGGAGGTCAAATATGGGCTTTCGTATTTTTTAATACCATCAGAAGGAGTCTATGAATATGTATGGGAAATTCAAGATCGAGTACTCTTTTTCCAGTATGTTCAGTAGGTCAAATAGGCACGTCTCTATGGCTGATTTAACATCAGAAGGAGTCTACTAGAAGTTTATAATAGTAAACAAAAAACCTTTTGAGGACTCTTTTGCCAAAATATCAGTCAAATATGGACTACTGTCTGGCTGATATAACATCACAAGAAGTCAGTGACTGTCAAGGACTCTTTTTCAGAGATATGTTCAGTAGGTAAAAAATTTACTTTTGAATGGCTGACGTAATATCAGATAGATTCTACACGGAGATAGATTCTACATAGCGAGTTCAAGATTGAGCACTCTTTGGGTCAGAAATATGTTGAGTAGGTCAAAGAAGGACCTCTGTATGCCTAATTTGACACATAACATATGTGCTTTTACATTGAAAGGAAATGATTGATTAGATATTGCGTTACAATTAATAGAATATTTAGAATAAGAAATAGAATAACTATATGTACTAAGAAATGATAACATGAGTGTTTTTTGCACACACGATCTAAGAATTGGCGTTGAATAATAATGTATAATAAAACTGTATCAGTTAGATATTTTATGCAATGGAATGTAACTCCAAAAATGGTATCTCTTCAATGCACATCAGAATGAGTTATTGTGTGAATGCAATGCATGCATAGCTTATATGTTATTCTTTAATGCACAAAGTTTGATCGTGTGTGAAATGCAATGCAACAACACAGATGGTATCTCCTCAAAGCACAACGCAATGAGTTGCAACGCAATGCAACAAGTGCATAGCATATTTGTTTTTTTTCAATACACAACGTTAGATCGTGCCAAGTCAATGCATGTATGTTATCTCCTGGTTGCACAGTTATTGTTTGTTCATTGTAAAGGAATAGCTATTGCAATACTTTGCCTTCAATACACAAATGAATAGTTTAAATGTCATATGCACTGAAATGCGAGAGCACATATCTTCTGTTTTTATTGCACATAGATCTTTATTGCAAAATGCAACAGTAAAAATTCTATCTCTTCAATGCACATACATTTTACAAACCGCATGCATTTTATCTCCTCAGTGCAATGCAACAACACATATGTTATCTCTTTAATGAACATGGGAATGAGTTAGATCGGGTATGCAATGCAATGCAATAGCCTATGTTATTTTCAATGCACAACGTAAGATCGTTTGTGCAATGCAATGCAATGCAACAAAACACATGTTAAATATTATGACATGGAATAAATGTTATTACATGAAAATAAGTTAGTTATTGTATGCATTGCAATGCAACAAGCTCAAAGCTTATATGACATTCTTCAATGCACATCGTTGTCTGTGCAATGCAGTGCATCAGCACTCATGTTATTTTCTTAACGCACAAAGGAATGAGTTCTGGCCTGCATTGAAGTGCAACGTTCTAGCTTAAATGTTCTTCTTCAAAGCTAAACCTTAGATCGTGTGTGCAATGCAACACGTTATCTCTTCTTTACACACGAGGATGAGGTAGTTATTCAATGCATTGCAATGCAACAGCTATTGCTATAATTTCCTTTTAATGCACAAATGAATAAGTTCGTTGTAGTTTGCAGTGCAGTGCGAAATCACATATGTTATATGTTTCATCAACCCGATCACACTAATTGCGTCTCTATAGCACGCAGTGTATTATCGTGTAATTTATACGCGAAAATGAGTTTTTACGTGCATTGAGGAATTAGTTAGTCTTTTTGTGCATTCGAATGCTACTGTAAAAATGGTATCTCTTCAATACACTTCGGAGTGAGTGAGTTCTTGTATAGATTGCATGAACAATCTTATGTTATTCGTCAATATACAACGTTAGATCGTGTCAATGCAATGCAACAGCGCGCATGTTATCTTTTCATCGCATAAAGTTATTTTGTGTGCATTGTAAAATAATAGCTATTGCAATAATTTCCATTAAATACACAAATTAATAGTTTAAATGTTGTATGCAATGAAATGCGAAAGCACATATGTTATGTGTTTTCATTGCACAAAGGAATAATATAGATCTTTATTGCAATGCAACATTAAAAATGCTATCTCTTCAATGCACATCGGAATGAGGTAGTTCAACAAGTTCAAATCTGTGTATCAAATGCAAATGAACTACCTCATTGCAATTGAAGATATGGCATTTTTGATGTTGCATTGCAATAAAGATCTATCTTATTCCTTTATGCAATGAAAACTCATAACATACGTACTTTCGCATTTCATTGCATACTACATCTAAACTATTAATTTGTGTATTGATTGGAAATCATGAAAATAGCTATTCCTTTACAATGTACACAAAATTAAATTTGTACGACGAAAAGATAACGATCTAACCTTGTGTATTGAATTATAACGTAATTTTGTTGCACGCAATACAAGAACTAACTCACTCCGAGATGCATTTAAGAGATACCATTTTTACAGTAGCATTCGAATGCACAAAAGTGCTAACTAATTCATCTATGCATATGTGATTTCGCACTTGCATACTACAACAAACTTATTTATTTGTGCAATGAGGGAAATTATTGCATTAGCTGTTCCATTACAATGCACACACGATCTAAGGTTTAGCGCTGAAGAATAACATACAAGCTAGTCACATGTTGCATTTCAAGGCATGCCAGAACTCATTCCTTTATCCGTTAAGGAAATAACATGAGTGCTGTTGCAGTGCTTTGCACAGAAAACGATGTCCATTGAAGAATATAATATATGCTATGCGCTTGTTGCATTGCAATGCATACCAAGTCAAACTCATTGCGTTGTGCTTTTAGATACAATTTGTGGTGTTGCAATGCATTTAACACACGGTCAAACGTTGTGTATTGAAGAATAACATAAGCTATGAGTGCATTGCATACATACATACAACAACTAACTAATTCTATTGTGCAACAAAGAGATAACAATTGTTGTTGCACTCCATTACATACTCGATCTAACATTGTGTATTGAAGATGAACATATATGCTTTTTGCACTTGTTGCATACAACTAAGTCATTCAAATGTGCATTGAAGAGAAAACGTTTTTGCTTTTACATTACATAGCATAAAATATTTAACTTATTTATTTGTGTATTGAAGGAAAATCATAACATTAGCTGTTGCGTTTTAGTGCAATAAAATATAGTGCTTAGTAGTGCATCATAGTGTGTAATGAAGAGATAACATTTGTACTGTTGCTATGCATTGCACACACAATTAAACGTGCATTAAAGAAAAACATTTAAGCTGTGCGCTTGTTGCAGTGCAATGCATACGAGAATTAACTCATTCCGATGTGCATTGAAGAGATCTTTTTTTTGCCATTGCATTGCATGAAACAACTAACTTTTTCGTTTTTGTGTTGAAGGGAAATGATTGCATTAGCTGATGCATTACAATGCATATAATAACTACCTCATCCTCGTGTGCAAATAAAAGATAAAATAAGTGTTGCATAGCACACACTGTCTAAGGTTTAGCTTTGAGGGTGACATATAAGCTATGCACATGTTGCATTTCAAAACCTGCCAGAACTCAATCCTTTCTGCGTTAAGAAAATAACATGAGTGCTTATGCACTGCATTGCACAGACAACGCATTGGAGAATATCATTTAAGCTTTGCGCTTGTTGCATTACAACGCATTTACAAGAAATAACTTATTTCCATGTGCATTAAGAGATAACATATGTTTTGTTGCATTACACACTTGATCTAATGTTGTGTATTGCTAAATAACATAAGCTTTACACTTGTTACATTGCTTTGCATACCAGAACTAACTCATTGCGTTGTGCTTACATATTATTCTTCAACGTTAAACTTAGATTGTGTGTGCAATGCAATACAACACTTATGTTATCTCTTCTTTGCACACAAGGATTCATCAAAGTAGTTATTCAACGTAGTTGTTCATCGCATTGTAATGCAACAGCTAATGCAATCATTTCCCTTCAATGCACATTTGTGAATAAGTTTGTTGTAGTTTCCAGTGCAGTGCGAAATCACATATGTTTTATTGCATAGAGAAATTACTTAGATCTTTTATGCATTCGAATGCTACTGTAAAACTGGTGTCTCTTCAATGCATTTCAGAGTGAGTTCTTGTATGGATTTATGTTATATTAATTATATGTTATACTTCAATACACAACGTTAGATCGTGCCAATGCAATGCAAAAGCACGTATGTTATCTTTTCGTCGCACAAATGTAATTTTGTGTGCATTGTAAAGGAATAGCCAGTGCAATGATTTCCATTCAATACACAAATTAATAGTTTAGATGTAGTATGAAATAAAATGCGAAAGCAATGTTGTGTTTTCATTGCATAAAGGAATAAGATAGATATTTATTGCAATGCAACTTCAAAAATGCCATACTTCAATTGCAATGAGGTAGTTCAACAAGAACAGATCTGTGTATCAAATGCACTCGCTTATATGTTATTCACACGCTATCTCACGACCAATTCGTACGAATTCGTACGAGTGATTAAAAAGTGGCTAATTCGTACGAATTCGTACGACCTCACTCGTACGAATTCGTACGATTTGTCTAAACCCACGTGATGGGTAGGTTTAGGGGCGGGGTCAGGGATAGGTCATTCGTACGAATTCATACGAATTGGCCAAAACGTCAAATATGTACGTTTTAGCCCAAATCGTACTAATTCGTACGAGTGAGGTCGTATGAATTCGTACGAATTAGCCACCTCGTAGAATTCGTACGAATTCCCGTGAGATCGTGTTGGTTATTCTTCAATTGCAACCGCATACATTTTATCTCCTCATTGCACAACGCAATGAGTTAGTTCTAGTATGCAAAGCAATATAACAAGTGTAAAGCTTGTGTTATGTATCAATGCACAACACATTTGTGCAATGCAACAAAACATTTATTATCTCTTTAAGGGACATGGAAATAAGTTAGTTATTATATGCATTGCAATGCAACAAGCGCAAAGCTTATATGATATTCTTCAATGCATTGTCTGTGCAATGCAGTGCATAAGCACTCATGTTATTTTCTTAACGCAGAAAGGAATGAATTCTGGCATGTATTTAAATGCAACATGTGCATAGCTTATATGTTATTCTTCCAAGCTAAACCTTAGTGTGTGCAATGCAACACTTATGTTATCTCTTCTTTGCACACGAGGATGAGGTAGTTTTTATATGCATTGTAATGCAACAGCTAATGCAATCATTTCCCTTCAACACACAAATGAACAAGTAGTTGTTTTATGCAATGCAATGTCAAAAAAAGATCTCTTCAATGCACATCTGAATGAGTTAATTATTTTATGTATTGCAGTGCAACAAGCGCACAGCTTAAATGTTATTCTTTAATGCACGTTTAATTGTGTGTGCAATGAATAGCAACAGTACAAATGTTATCTCTTCATTACACACCATGATGCACTAATATGCACTATATTTTATTGCACTATAATGCGACAGCTAATTTTATGATTTTCGTTCAATACACAAATAAACAAGTTTGATATTTTATGCTATGCAATGTAAAAGCAGAAACGTTTTCTCTTCAATAAACATTGGAATGACATGCTTTTTGCAGTTGTTGCATACAAGAACTATGTTGATCTTCAATACACAATGTTAGATCGAGTGTGCATTGGAGTGCAACAACACTTATGTTATCTCTTCGTGGCACAATGGAATTAGTTAGTTATTGTATATATGTATATGCAATGCACTTATAACTTATGTTATTCTTCAATGCACAACGTTTGATCGTGTGAGAAATACCAACGCATTCTCACCCCAAGGCGTAATTTAATTTACACTTTTGACCATGCGTTAACTAACTGACGCTAAAGGGTGCCTTTAGCGTCAGTTAGATGACGCTTCCGTTATGGGTAGGTTTAGGTATGGGGTAGGGTAGGCGCGTCTCATGTTGACGCTAAAGGGTGCCATGTGCGTCGGATGTAGACGCATGGTCAAAAGCGTCAGTTACATGACGCCCGAGGATGAGCGTCATCTAACTGACGCTAAAGGCACCCTTTAGCGTCAGTTAGTTGACGCATGGTCAAAAGTCTCAATTAAATGACGCCTTGGGATGAGAACGGGCTGGAAATACAATGCAACAGCACAAATTATCTCTCCTCAAAGCACAACGCAATGAGTTTGATCTGGTGTGCGATGCAATGCAACAAGTGCATAGCCTATATGTTATTTTTCAATGCAAAAGATCGTTTGTGCAATGCAATGCAACAAAATATTTGTTATCTCTTTAATGCACACTCGATCTAAAATATATGTATTGACATACATGCTTTGCACATGTTGCATACTAGAACTAAGTCATGTGCAGTTCAATGTGCATTGAAGAGAACACGTTTTTGCTGTTACATTGCATAGCTTAAAAGATCTAACTTAATCCTTTGTGTATTGAAGGGAAATCAAATTAGCTGTCGCATTATACTGCAATGCAATATAGTGCATAGTAGTGCATCATAGTGTGTAATGAAGAGATAACATTTGTGCGGTTGAAATGCATTGCACACACAATTAAACGTGTATTAAAGAATAACATTTAAGCAATGCGCTTGTTGCACTGCAATGCATACACGAATTAACTCATTCCGATGTTCATTGAAGAGAAAACATTTTTGCTTTCACATTGCATTGCATAAAACAACTAACTTGTTAATTTGTGTGTTGAAGAGAAAATATTACATGAGCTTTTGCTTTACATCGTAAAAATTATCCATGCAATGAAACACAACATATGTGCTTTCGCATTGCACTGCATACTACAACAAACTTATTCATTTGGGCATTGAAGGGAAATTATTGCATTAGCTGTTGCATTACAATGCAAAGAAAAACTACCTCATACCTCGTGTGCAAAGAAGAGATAACATAAGTGTTGCAATGCATTGCACACACGATCTAAGATTTAGCTTTTAAGAATAACATATTAGCAATGCACATGTTGCATTTCAATGGATGCCAGAACTAATTTGTGCGTTAAGGAAAAAACATGAGTGCTGGTGTATTGCATTGCACACAGGATCTAACAATGTTCATAGAACAATAATATACAAGCTCAGCGCTCGTTGCCTTTCAATTCAAGACCTGACTTATTCCATTGTGCAACGACGAGATAACATGAGTGCTGTTGCACTGCATTGCACAGAAAACGATGTGCATTGAAGAATATCATATATGCTATGCGCTTGTACGCATTACAATGCATACAATATTATTACAATTACAATGCATACAATAACTAACTCCCTTTCGCCGCGAACGAGCCCGCCACCACCGCACTTCTGCCCACTTTGTTCGAGCCGCGCAAGAAGAAGCGCCGCTCACAGAGGCTAACGGAGCGCGTCGAGCACAATGACGTCACGCCGGGCCAGTCCCCTCTTGCTTCACCGCCGCTCGAGGATTCCCCGCCGCCTGTCCAGTTTACACAGGCGGACCAGCACCCCTCTAACAGAGCGGTGGGTCTCGTCTCGTTCGGCGCGTCAGAGAACGACGGAGAAAAAGATGATAGTCTGTCCATCGACGCTGCATCTGACGGCTGGCCGGGCTCGGCCTTCGACCCCGCACCGTCAACACTAGCGAGCACGAGCATGGGCACCAACATGGACGCTGAAATCGTCCCATCCTTTCCAAGGCCGTGGATCTTGATGGGGGGCCCTCTACGAGGGCAGGCTCGTTTCCGGCTTTTGGTCAAACCTGGAAAACCGCCTACATATAAACTGTCTGGAAATGAAAGCGGTCGCTTTGGCACTCAGAGCCCTGCTTCCGTACCTGAAAGACGAACACGTCCTGGTCCGAACGGACAACATGGCGGTGATGTCTCATATAAATCACCAGGGTGGACTCAGGTTGAGCTCCTTGCACTTGATAGGCAGGAGACTCATCTTATGGTCCCAGCACAACTTGCGCTCGCTGAGAGCAGCGCATGTGCCAGGCGTTCTGAACCAGGGAGCGGACATGCTGTCCAGAGACAAAGTTCTACCAGGAGAATGGTCTCTCCACCCTCTGAAGATTCAGTGGTTATGGCAAACCTTTGGCGAGGCAGAGGTCGACGTCTTCGCCTCCAAGGAGAATGCACACTGCCCTCTTTTCTTCTCGAAAAGCACGGATGCGCTCGCCCAGGACTGGCCGAGACGCCCCTTATATGCTTTTCCCCCGATCGCGATGCTACCTCAGGTCATCAGTCGCGTCAAAGAGGAGAAATGCGCAGTGCTCCTGGTAGCCCCACTCTGGAAGACCCAGACGTGGTTTCTAGAACTTATGCAGATGCTGCAATCAGCCCCATGGCCGATTCCGCTGAGGTTAGACCTCCTCAGTCAGGCCAACGGGATGATACTTCATCCCCGTCCCGATCTGTGGGCCCTGTATGGCCCCTCAACGGGTTCTCAGGAACCTCCCGAGTGGAGTGTTGGAAACCATCACTGAGGCGCGAGCGCCCTCAACAAGGCGCTTATATGCCCAGAAATGGAAGGTGTTCAGTGACTGGTGTAATACCAAAAGCCTGAATCATGCGAGATACCGAGTGTACTCGCCTTTTTACTATAGCTTCTGGAGGCGGGCCGGACCCCCTCGACGCACAAAGCGCATGTGGCAGGCATAACAGCATCACACGATTCTGCGAAGGGACGCCCGTTAGGGAAAAACGATCTAATTGTTCGTTTCCTGAGAGGCGCTAGGAGAATGAATCCTCCACGCCCCCCTCAGTGCCGATCTGGGACCTGGCACTTCAGGCACTTAAACAGCTCTCGCTCAAAACTGCGCTCTTGCTGGCACTCGCCAAGTCAAGTCACAAAGCACAAGTCAAGAGAGTGGGCAACCTGGACGCGCTGTCATCAAGCGCTGCCTGTCTGGAATTTGGACCTAACGACTGCAGAGTTGTCCTTAGGCCAAAACACGGGTATATTCCTAAAGTGCTCTCCACACCCTTCAGAGTACAGGTTATCTCTCTGGCTGCGCTATCGTCTCCAGCAGACGAAAGCGATGCTAATCTACTCTGCCCGGAGCGTTCTGCCTTGTTCAGACAGACAGAACAGCTATTCGTATGCTTTGGCGGCCATAATAAGGGTCTCGCCGTTTCAAAAGCAGAGAATATCGCGCTGGATAGTTGATGCTATGGCACTGGCAACCCGATCTCACGGGAATTCGTACGAATTCTACGAGGTGGCTAATTTGTACGAATGAAGCCAAGGGCCTCCAATGCACCTTAGGCATCAGAGCTCACTCCACGAGAGGTATGGCCTCTTCGTGGGCGTGGTCGAGTGGGATACCGATCGAGTGGGATGGCCGGCTCGATGGGTGATTACTTTGCTCTTATAATAGAGCGAAGTCAGGACGCACAGCGTTTTACATGGTGTTCCCATCGCGTAAGCTACTTACGCAATAGGAGAGACCTCTCGAAAGGGAACGACTCGGTTGGCTTAGAGGAGGTTCTTAGAACAAAGTTTTTAGAACGTCCTTGTGATGTTATTTGTTCTTGACTGATGTTCTCATAATGTTGAGTGAAAACGTTCTTAGAACAACGTTCATGGAAAGTCCTTGTGATGTTATTTGTACTTGACTGATGTTCTCATACTATTGAGAGTTCTTAGAACTATTGATACTATTGATTACGTTCTTAGAACAACATTTTCAGATACAAAAATATGTTCTCAGAAAGTTTTTCTAACATTCCCATTAAGTTATGAAAACGTTATCTCTGAATGTTTTCTGAACTTTCCAAACATCCGTTTTTTAAAAAGTATTAAAGAAGTTTTTTTTCTTTGTTTATGTGAACGTTAGAAGAACATTCCATTCTATAATTTTGGAAATGTTATGAAAGCATTATTTCTGAATGTTTTCTTAACATTCCAAACATCTGTTTTTTTTAAAGTATTAAGAACGTTTTATTATTTTGGAAATGTTATGAAAACGTAATTCTTTTAACGTTTTCTAAACGTTCAAAACATCCAGTTTTTTAAAAATGTTTTAAGAGCGTTTTGTCTAAACATTCATACATAACTTTTAAAGAATGTTAGTGAACGTTATGGGAACGCTCTCTTAAGGTTATAAAAAACTTGCAGGGAACGTTCTGGAAAGCTCTCTTTAAAATATACTGTAAAATAAAACCTAAAAAATAATCTGCAGGGAACGTTCTGGGAAGGTTTTCTTTGGGTTATAAAATAAAACCTAAAAATAAAGGGAAAGATCTTGAAAGTTCTCTGTAGGTTATAAAAAAAGAACCTACCGAGAAAGTTCCTAAAACGTTCTTATTTGGTTCCCAAAACAATAACCAAATGGGAACCATATGGGAACATTAGGGGAAAGGTTCTGTGTTTGTTGGGTTCTTTGTTAGCTGGGATTGAACCTAATGCATTAAACTAATCAATCAGGACTTTGAATTTCCATTCTGTAACAGCATTTCATCTGATTCTGAACTAAATTCTCTCATTGTCTTTCTATCACTCACAACTCTGCGGATGCGTTCCATTCCATGCCATCTTTAAACCAAACATCCAGCGTCTCCAGGCAACCATTAACCATTAATCCAGCTAACAAAAAAAGTTGTCAGAACGTTTTGCTAGCATTCCCATTAGGTTAGGAAAACATTATTTCGGAATGTTTTTTAAACATTGAAAACTTCCAGTTCTCAGAACGTTTTCACTCAACATTATGAGAACATCAGTCAAGAACAAATAACATCACAAGGACGTTCTAAAAACTTTGTTCTAAGAACGTTTTCACTCAACATTATGAGAACATCAGTCAACGTTACGAAAATGTAACGTATTCAGAAACATTATTTCAGGAAAGTTTTTTTACTAACATTTACATAACATTAGTGAAAGTTATGGGAACGTTCCCTGTTAGCTGGGTTTCTATTGTATTATTTTCCACATGTCTTGTTAGATTTGACATGTCTAGTTGTATGTTTGAGTTTGTGTTCTTTTTTCCCTTGTGGTGGGTTGTGTTTTTGGTTTAGAAAATGTAATTTTTCCTCTTTATGATTCCATTGATTGGACTGTGTGCTGCTACCCAGAGACTCGTACAAAATGTTGTGTACAACACAGTAAAATGTGAATCTTGAAGTAAAGTCTTTTCTGTTATTTTAATAATTCAAATATTTATTTCACTTATAAAGAAACGTTATACTCTGGAAAATTTTAAACACTCTGGACAAATGTGTCAACAGGTTTAGGTACTTAAAATTCCTGTCACTTTGAAATCCAGACCTAAATTGCTTACATTTTATGAATTCATAAAAATAAAAATAGAAATAGGGCAGCACAGCAGGTCAGTGGGTAGCACTATCACCTCGCAGCAAGAAGTTCGAGTCCGGGCTGAACCAGGAGTTAGCAGGTTCTCTGTCATTTCCTTCAGGTAAGCTACAACAGTTTCCACCACAGTTCAAACCCATGCAGCATAGGTGAATTAGTGATACTCGAGTGTCTGTGTGTAAGCCTGGTGATGGATGGGCCAACCACATAAGGGTGATGTGAACATCCAAAAAACATTAATTTCAAAATTCAAATTTCAAAATGAGTGAATGGAATGTTCCTTTAAAGTTCACATTAACCAAGAAAAAAACGTTCTGAATACATAAAAAAACTGGACGTTTTCATTGCACAGAAAATTAAGTTAGATCTTTTATGCAATCAAATGCAACAGCACTATGTTAAATGCTTATCACAATGAGTTAGTTCATGCAATAACTAACTCATTCTTTTGTGCAATGAAGAGATAACGTATGTGCAGTTGCAAACAAGGTCAAACAGTGTGCATTGAAGAATACAGTAATATATAAGCTCAATATATCAAGCTTGTTTAATTACAATGCAGAACAGTTGCATTTCAAATATAGACTACTGTCTGCCTGATAAAACATTACGAAAAGTCATTCTATATGTATAGTGAGTTCATTGTCAAGCCAGTAGACCATTATTGACCTACTCAACTTATTTCTGGCCCTAGAGTAATAGATCTTGAAATTTCTATACATTCTGGTGTTCTGATGTAACATAAGCCATAGAAAAGTAAATTTTTGACCTACTGAACATATTTATGGCCAGAACATTAACATTAACATTACTGTAACTCATACAGACTGACTTTTCGTAATGTTATATCAGGCAGACAGTAGTCCATATGTGACCAATTGAACACATTTTTGACCAAAGAGTTCTCAAAAGGATTTTAACTATCATAAACTTATAGACTTCTTCTGATGTTAAATCAGCCATATACAGAAGCCCATATTTGACCTTCTGAACATATTTCTGGCCAGAGACCTTTGAACATTAACTTACTATTCATACTTCTCATACTATACAGACTTCTCGTGATGTTATATCAGCCAGACTGTAGTCCATAATTGACCGATTGAACATTATTGGCCAAAGAATCCTCAAAATCTATTTTACTATTATAAATGTATAGACTCCTTTTAATGTTAAATCAGCCATACTGAAGTCCATTTTTGACCTACTGGACATATTACTGGAAAAAGACTCCTCAATCTTGAACTTTATATACATACTCATAGACTCCTTCTGATGCTTCATAAGCCATTTACAAGTCCATATTGAACTTATTTCTGGTCAAAGGATCTTCAAAAGGTTTATACTATATAAACTTATAGACTCAGTTTTAATGTTAATTAAGCTATACAGAGGTTCCTTTATGAACTGCTGAACATTTTTTTGGCCAAAGTGTCTTTGAACATTAATTTTCTATACATATTGATTCCTTTTGATATTACATTAGCAATACAATAGTCTATATTTGACCTACTGAAAATATTTCTGGCCAAAGATGCCTTACTGATTGACTTACTATACATTCAGATTGATTTTTTCTGATGTTATATCAGCCAGACACCAGTCAAAATTTGAACCACTAAAGTCAAGATATTTCTGGCCAAAGAGAACTCGAAACTTGAACTTTCTGTACATACTCATTGACTGATGCTTCATAAGCCATATATAAGTCCATATAGATGTCAATTTCTGAACGATTGAACGTACTTCTGGTAAAAGGGTCCTCAAATGTTTTTAAATGGGGTTGGATAAATATTTTTAAACAGTGTGTGTGTGTGTGTGTGTGTGTGTGTGTGTGTGTGTGTGTGTGTGTGTGTGTGTGTGTGTGTGAGAGAGAGAGAGAGATTGTGGTTGGGTGACTGTTGTAGGTTACAGTTTTACAAGAGTTTACAGTTTGACAGAAGCACAATGTTGTGTTTTATTGTGAGTGTACACGAATATAAGTAAACACTTTGCAGTTTGAATGATGTCCTGTATGTATGGAGGACCAAACCTGCAGAAATTAAAAATGAATAAATGAATAAATAAATGAATAAATATGCGAAGAAATTAAAAAAACAAACAAAAATAAATGACCATTTATACTTTTATTTTCTTATTTATGTATAATTATATATTTTTCCACATTTATTTATTTTTTCTTTTATTTATGTATGTATTTATGTCTACATTTATTTATTTATACATTTATTTATTTATACATTTATTGCTCTGTCGGGATTTCTAAAATGTCTGGGCACACATGAACAGAATCCGCTGATAACAGACATTGACACGGATTATCCAATGTAGATCCAGAAACTAACTGCATTTTTAATGTATCTTCCAAAAACAATGTTGACAGCAACAAACTTTTCCATAAAGAGGTGTTATTTCCGCTATAAATTGATTTCCTAGGGCATTTTTTAAAACCGTATTAAATAGTAGGCTATATGCATCATCATGTAGCCTATAAGTTCTTAAGTTTAACTGATCAATTCAGTTAATAAGGCACTACTATAGGTCTGTTACCAGTTATCAGTTTCAGATTTTATTTGACTGGTAACAGCCCTATAGTAGTGCACTATTAACTGAATTGATCAGTATCTATTGTGAATCAAAGTTATAGCGCCACCAACTGGCAGCAGGAAGTGTGTCACTTTCAAAATGCTTTGAAATCACCCTCTTATTTTTACCCGATTTACTTAAAACTTTATGTGTATAATGTAAACACACTGCAGATGTAGACCTGAGAAAGGATTATTGATATCTTAGATAATGTTGCCGTGGCAACGCATCAAACTTTAATATTCTTTTTTTGATGCTTTTCAGATTCTAAGCATACTTGAAATTGCATGAAACTCGACAGACATATCACATTTATTAGCCAGTAGACATGGGCAAAGTTTCAAAAACGGGCGTAGAGGAGGGGCTCAGTAGCGCCACCTTTTGACAAAAGTGGGGGGTTAGTTTTATCTACAGTAACAAAAATCGGTATGTATTTTGTTCTCCTCAACCAACAGCAAGTCAAATATTTTAGTTTGAATATGGATTTTCTGGAGAATTTTCTCTCTCTCTCTCTCTCTCTCTCTCTCTGTCGGTGTGTATGTGCAGAGTGTGTGTCTGTGTGGGGTGTTGGGGATTTATATATTGCTTTTAATGTTTTTCAACGTTTCAGGGGCTTTTGGGGCCCTTAATGTGCTCAAAAACTTTTGCAGGTCAGGTCAGAACCCACGGCCATCAGGGCCGGGTTGAAGCTGGTACCCGGGAGTGGCAGGGGGGCTCGACAGCGCCCCCTTGATCGGGGTCCGAAAACTTGGTTCATATATCAAACACGCTTGCATGAATTAATATGAAACTCGGTACACATATAGATCTCATCGGGCCGAACAACTTTTGCACTCTTAAGTTATGCGCCAGGAAGTCGGCTATTATGGGTTGTTTGGAAAACGCTTGCGCTGGAAATTGATAAACTCCTCCTATGCAATTCATCCGATAGCCACCAAACTCGGTCAGCGTGAAGTCCAGACATTGAGGATGCTAAATTGCGGACGGATTTTTGATAGCTCGAACGGTTTGGCCGTCACTAGGAAACGAATTTATGGCGAGAAAAGACTATAAGTAAATATAAGACTAAAAGTGCTATAACTCCTGCATAAATTAACTGATCTTGATGAAACGTCAGCAGTGTGTTCGTGGTAAGAGGCTGATCAGATGGGTGCAACTATTCAAAGTTATAGCGCCACCAACTGGCAGCAGGAAGTGTGTCACTTTCAAAATGCTTTTGACAAAAGTTGGGGGCTTAGTTTTACATACGGTAACAAAACTCGGTATATATTGTTCTCATCGAGCCGCACAACTTTCTAATTTACAGTCATTAGCTCTGACCAACAGGAAGTCAGATATTTCGGTCTGAATGTGGATTTTTGGCAATATCACACTCTGAATTTTTACCCACTCCTCTTAAATGGTGTATTTAATTCCCATCAAACTTTTTCAACTTGATTAAAATACATTAATGATGCTTAAGTGTGAATGGCTATTGAATATCTCAAATTGTTTTGCTATACCGAGGGATTAAAGTCATGTCAAAAAAGGAAACACTAAAAGCCTCATATCTTCTAAAAATTTAATAATAAACCATTTATTTCTATATAAAATTATACAAATATCAGAACTAAAGCCATTTTATTCTTTTTTTCCGATTTAAAAATAATGTATAAACGCTGTTTATATGTTTAAAAACAGCCAGAATAAGCTATTTAATAATAAAAAAAAAATCAAGTAATACATAGGGCTATACTGCCCTCTTGTGTTCAAAATCAGGTAGGCCTATTGCATTTATATGTAATTATATTATTAGGTATGTGACTCCGAGAATATTTTCCCACTGGATCATCGACATGTGACACCGCCGGCGCCTTTTAAATAGCTAACTTAAAAACGAAAGTAAAACACGGACGTCCACACGGACATTGAACAAAAACAAAAGCACAATGTTGTACTTTATTGCAAGTGTCCACAAATATAAGTAAACACTTTCCAGTTTCAATGATCTCCTGTATGAACAAAATGACGATAGCCTATGTTTTTATGTTTCCACTGTTCGAACGCGCCTCACACGCACGCACACACGCACGCACGCACGCACGCACGCACGCACACACACACACACACACACACACACACACACACACACACACACACACACACACACACACACACACACACACACACACACACACACACACACACACACACACACACACAAATCATATAGCCGGGGGCAGCGATGAAATGGCCAAAGCCGGCGGCACCGCTGTCAGATATTTGTATTTGTGCTCTAAGACTTATACCAGCCCAACAGGAAGTCGGCTATTATGGGTTGTTTGGAAACACATATTTATATTTCTCCTAGAGAATTAATCCAATCGCCACCAAACTAGTTCAGTGTGAAGTCAAGACATTGAGGATGCTACATTGCGGACAGATTTTTGATATCTCGAACGGTTTGGCCGTGGCGAGGAAATTAATTTATGACTAAAAAAGGACACATAAAGTGTTATAACTTACTTAGTTTTACCTACAGTTACAAAACTCAGCGTGTATATTGTTCTCATCAAG
This sequence comes from Meda fulgida, assembly GCA_030578275.1. Classification (NCBI taxonomy): domain Eukaryota; kingdom Metazoa; phylum Chordata; class Actinopteri; order Cypriniformes; family Leuciscidae; genus Meda; species Meda fulgida. The sequence continues at coordinate 29,560,801 of CM060624.1, forward strand.
CCGAACAACTTTCTAATTTATGTTTTTCAAGGTTGGTAACTCACTGACTTCATCTGTAAAGGTCAATTACAGTAGAGATTCAGTCATATGGCACAGTGAAATCATTTACTGCATTGACAGCAAACTCTGATCTACCACAAAACCTCAAGGCAGTTTCATAACTTCATCACACCTTTTGATAACACACTAGATAGATACTATTACAAACATTATTGATTAAATTTCATAAGTTATGTAGTCAAGTCAACTTCATTTATAAAGCGCTTTTAACAGTATGGATTGTTTCAAAGCAGCTTTACAGTGATAATAGAAATGACCGTAACAGATTGTTTAGGCATTACCACAGCTCTAGGATAAATCTATTGTCCAGCTAAAGATAGTCTTGATTGATTCACTTCCATTGCGAAGATCATCAGTTATTAACTTAGGGGCCGCTAACATGACACCGTTCTAACAGAAAAACCCTTAACGCGCTCCTGCCACCCATCCACACAAAACAGTGCCTGGTGTCTCGAGAACGCACTCCCTGCGCAAACCTCAAGATGGCGCGCACATGCGCATCACGTGTTCAGTCGATAGGTATGCGCGTTTTAATATATATAAATGCGCAGGCGTGTAGTCCTTCTTCACAAATCAACCCTCAACAAACTACTTGTCTGGCCTTAAAAATGTATAATACATAATAATACATAATTTTTTGTCGCATCTTTATAGCCACTTCAACCAGAATTATCCCGATAACGTTTTATCTGGACAGAGGTAAAGGGAAGGAGGCCTTCACAGGGGAGAGACTAGTTGACACTTCAGGCCTGCGTTGTCGTCGTGTCCAGGCGCTGGTCCTTCCTCAGATCTAAAATGTAGTCCTTCTTCACAAATCAACCCTCAACAAACTACTTGTCTGGCCTTCAAACTTTACAATACATAATACATAAAAATACATAAATTTTTGTCGCGTCTGCATAGCCACTTGAACCGGAATTATCCTGACAACGTTTTATCTGTACAGAGGTAAAGGGAAGGAGGCCTTCACAGGGGAGAGACTAGTTGACACTTCAGGACTGCGTTGTCATCGTGTCCAGGCACTGGTCCTTCCTCATATCTAAATATGGCCTGGATCCAGCGGACTGCGGTAAACCTTGGGATAGACCGAGAGACTAATATATTTGCGTAGACGCCATCCTTATGATGTACCAGGTACATCAGTGTTTATGGGAAGTGTTCCCGGTCCTGGCTGATCTAAACTATGTAGCCTAACATTGAATTATAGAAGTCTATGATGTGTTATGTGTATGCTAGGCCAAAGAGCTGTGTTTTTAGTCTAGATTTGAACTGACAAGAGTGTATCTGCTTCCCGGACAATGCTAGGAAGATTATTCCAAAGTTTAGGTGCTAAATAGGAAAAGGATCTACCGCCAGCAGTCGATTTTGATATTCTACGTATTATCAACTGGCCGGAATTTTGAGATCGCAATAGACGTGAAGGACTTTAATGCGTTAAGAGCCCACTCAAGTACTGCGGAGCTAAACCATTTAGTGCTTTGTAAGTAATCAGCAATATTTTAAAATGTATACGATGTTTAATAGGGAGCCAATGTAGTGTTGACAGAACCGGGCTAACGGTCAGACTTCCTGGTTCTGGTAAGAACTCGAGCTGCTGCGTTTTGGACCAGCTGTAGTTTGTTTATTAAGCGTGCAGGGCAACCACCCATAATAAAATTACAATAATCTAGCCTTGATGTCATGAACAAATTAACAAATTGTTCTGCATTTTTCACTTAGACCATATGACGTAATTTAGATATATTTTTAAGATGAAATATTGTAGTTTTACAGATACTAGACACAGGACTTTCAAATTAAAGATTCGTATCAAAGAGCACACCCAGGTTCCTAACCGACGACGAGGACTTGACAGAGCAGCCATCAAGTGTTAGACAGTATTCTAGGTTATTACGTGAGGAAGTTTTTTATCCAATAATTAGAATCTCTGTTTTTTCAGAATTAAGCAGTTTTTTATATGTGCTATGCATTCCATTAATTTTGTGAATTGGTAAGTTTCATCAGGGAGTGAAGAAATATAGAGCTGAGTATCATCAGTATAACAGTGAAAACTAATGCCATGCTTCCCAATGATATCTCCTAAGGGTAGCATGTACATAGTGAACAGCAACTGTCCTAGTACTGAGCCTTGTCGTACACCATACTGAACTTTTGATCGATAAGACATCTCTTCATTTACTGCTACAAACTGATAACGGTCAGATAAGTATGAATTAAACCTTGTTAGTGGAATTCCGCTAATGTCAACATAATTTTCGAGTCTATTTAATAGAATGTTGTGATAGATAATGTCAAATGCAGCACTCGGGATGCAGATTTAGTAATACTAATAGAGAGATACAACTATGATCAAATGATAAGAGCAAATCATTTGTGACTCTAATGAGAGCTGTTTCAGTACTATGGTACGGTCTAAATCCTGATTGAAAATCCTCGCAGATATAATTTCTTTCTAAAAAGGAACATAGTTGTGAAGATACTGCCTTTTCCAGTATCTTTGACATAAAAGGTAGATTCGAGATGGGCCTGTAATTGACTAATTCTGTAGGATCAAGTTGCGTTTTTTTAACAAGCGGTTTAATCATAGCCAGCTTAAACGTTTTTGGTACGTACCCTAATGACAAAGATTGGTGATTTAACGAGTTTAGAAAATTCTTCCTCTCCTATAGCAATGAATGAATCGAATTTTTCGTCACGTCAGGGAGACTACAATGCACTGTCTGATGCGATATTTTAGTAGGCGGTTGCATAGTTATAATTTTCCCCCTGATATTATCAATCTTGTAAGTAAAAGACACATAATCCACTTATGTGGAAATAAGTGAAAATACACTTTTTATTTATTTATTTATTTTTTATTTATTTCAAGCAAATAGTGTAACAACAGAAAAGATACACAATAATGATAATAATAATTATGTATAATGTATACACTTATGCTTGAAATGGAGTGGGGAGAAGTAAAACTTATTGAACCCCACCCCGATAGGTCAAAGAATTTATACAAACAACAACAAAATAATTATAACCGCTTCCTCCTTCAAAAAACAAAACAAAAAACAAAACAACAAAAAAAAAAATGTCAAACAGGATAATAACAAAACAGAAAAATAATAATACATAAAATAATAATAATAACACCTCATTTGGAAACAACATTATAGTTGGACAGGTGCAAAAAACCACACATACATACCATACATATTCATAATATACAGATATTACCTCAGGTAACAATGATTATGAACTACCAACAATGGTAGACAGAATACCACAAGGGTATATACTTAAATGTAATGTAAGTGTATTTTTTAATGTGGCAACTGTAGCCCATATTCCTTTAATTATTTCACCAACAAGGGTGAATTGAAACATGTATCTTGCATTGTTTGCTGTTGAAAATTGTTAAAAGTAGTACATTTAAAAAGAAAATACAGTTGTGTTTCAGTGATTAAACCAAATGTTCTCTTTACATATTACAATAATCTTGTGTTTGAAACAATGATTGTGAAGTAGATGACTGGCTGCTTTGATTTAGATAGCTTATGGATCTTTAGGTAGAGCTCACAGCGGGTGATCGGTCAGAATCACACAAGATGTCTTCATTGAAAGCATTTATTGAATTCACAACTGCTTGAGTGAATGTACATTGACTTGGGTGCGTTTGTGTGTGTGTGTGGTTCTGAAAACAAATAGAAGAAATAAACAAACATAATTAGATAAATGCAAACTAATGATTATCATGCAACAACCTCTATTTGTATCAACTGTATCCTATTCTAATAATATAGCAGGAATAAAATACAGTAATATTTTAACATAACCGAAACTGGGATTAACAGAATGAAAACGGGCTGTTCTGTGGATCTAAACAACCACAATTGTAACAATGACAAAGGATAAACCATTCGCAATACAATGACTCCCTCTGCTGGCCACATAAATAACTAAACCAAACTGCTCTGAGAGGTGTCACGTGATGACCAGTGTATATGCGGGAGGCGCGCGCCCTATAACCGATGAACTGGACTGAAGGCAAATATCGCCGTGATAGCTTACAAACTGTGCACAGAAAGTGTTTAACTGGTATTTCACGATGTATAAGCAAAGAATAATGCCCGAGTGGCAAATTATACATCAATAGAAAGCATCACGACACGAGGACTAGCTGAGCAGGAAAGCCTGAGCTCACATTTAGAAACACTAAACAGACGAAACACTACCAATCTAGCCTTTGCAATGCCAGTAAAAGATCAACAAAATACAGATTATTACTTGTAAAGACGCACACAGAATAAAACAGTTGAATCAAGGCGGGTTGTAAGTCCGTGCAGTTCGCATACACTACTGACAGAAACCTCTGACAGAATAATACTCGCGCGCAGCGATCCTGAATCAACTTGTGATTGGCTAAGAGCCCAGGTGAAGCGAGGCGTCTACCAGTAGGAGAGAGAAAGTCACAGTAAAGTATCTGACACTTAGCTTCCACAAGGGGGCCTTTTTTAACAATGATTATGGACTGAAATTTGTTTTACTGCTATGAAAGCATGATACATTTTAAAGCCTCACATGTTTAACATGTTTATTTTTACATTCTCTCTTTTTGCATTTGTAATATTTTTTTTGACCTCTTAACAGATCTTGTATAAATTAAGTAACTAAAGATTTGATAAAAAGGAGCAGATCTTTTAAAATAACTATTTACATCAACTAAAACAAACTTGTTACTAACTAAAAATGTTAACATGTTCTACATTTAATATTTTTTTGGAACTATAACTTTATATATATAAAAATGTTTAACCCTCTATGGCATGACTTTTTATTTTCTGGGGAAAAAAATCTTTCACCCAATTTTTTGGGAGCTTGGGGGTCCCTGATAAAATATCCATCATAAAATGTGAGCCCCCCCCCCCCCCCCACCCCTAAACCAGATATAGGTTTGTTGCCTCAGGGCAACAATGTGCTACGAGGGTACAAAAACTCAAAGGTTTTCTACATCGGTTGAATAGGGAAAATAATTTGTTTATTTTTACATTTTCTCTTTTTGCATTTGTATTATTTTGACCCCTTAATAGATCTTGTATCAATTAAATAACTAGATTTGATAAAAAGGGCAGGTATTTTAAAATAACTATTTACATCAACTAAAACAAACTTGTGACAAACTAAAAATTGAGTTTTGAAATTGTAATTAAGTTTTTCTTAAGAATTATCCTCACGTCTGTTAATATAGGCTAGTATAACATTACAGATTTTTGGCCATTGTTATTATTTATATTTTTATTTTTATTTTTACAATCCTATTGTAGGCCTATATTTAGAATCTTTTTTTTTTTTTTACCACACAACAGATCTTGTATCAGTTTAGTAACTTTAGATTTGAGGAAAACAGGGCAGGTCTTGAAAAAGATCTACTCATATAACTATAATATTTACAGTATTAGCTTTCTACTCATTTTAGATAATTCTGTTACAAACTCATCCATGTCCAGCTCATGTGTTATTGCTTTTTCATGAGCTAAAAGCAAGTACATGTTCAGGAAATGCATAATACAAATTGTATGGGTTAATGTAGCCTAAGTAACGGTAAACGGACTCTGCACTAAGCTCTTTTGAAGTTGTCAAATGGTGTCGCTATTGGACACTTAATTGTGTTGATTATTGCTGCTCTGAGGTTTCTTATAGGCTACTGTTGACTGTTTTATCGTTTTTTTTGTTGTTGTTGTTTAAGCATTACTCTTGCCTCGGAGAAAATAACACTGGAATAGCGACAATTGTGCATATAAAATACTACTTATAGGGGCTTGAATTACAATCTGTGGGCAGATTTTCTACATCCTTTTGTGAACTTCATTTTACACTTGTATGTTGCACAGTGGATCATCTTCGAAGACCAATCTCTGTAGGTAATCGTAAGATGGCCGCTCGAACACTTCCGGTGGCTTCACTGCCTGCTGCAGTTTAGAACGTCATGACTCATGAGCTATCCAGTCATTCTATATAGATCAGTGAACGTATCTCGAGCTGAATTGAATATCGCACCGGGCCAGGGTGGGCCAAGCTTCTGATTGGGTGGGCCAGGCCCACCCTGGCCCCCGGTGGAGCCGGGCCTGATATCATCTGCAGAATGTTTTTCCCTTTTACTTGACATGATATTTCATTAACGTAGCAGGAAGCAATTGCATAAACCGGCATAACATTAGTTTTATTCTATAGACAGATGCAGCTGTGGTGACAGGTGATGCAGCCTCTTCAGATATGATAGGTGATGATGACACATATGCAGTTGTGGTGACAGGTGATGCAGCCTCTTCAGAGATGGTAGGTGAAGATGACACAGATGTAGCTGTGGTGACAGGCGATGCAGCCTCTTCAGAGGTGGTAGGTGATGATAACAAAGATTTATTTGGCCCAAACTCATTATGTTTGAGGGCGAAGGATTCCCAATGATAAGCAATGGCATCTGATGCTTTTTAGCCAATGATTTTGTTGTTTTTGAAATAAATAAAAAATCTTTGAACATCTTGTGTTTGGCCTCAAACCTCATAAATCACATATATAATAAGGGGCCAATTTTCCTTATTGAAGAGGGGTAATGGATAGGTAATGCTTAGGCATTACATTTTTATGTGGATACAAGTACTTAAATAGTTTGCGGTGGTCAGCAATCAAGTGCTTCAAATAAACTGTCATGCCTGAAGGTGAAAACACAATGTTTATTATTTGAAGTAACAATGACAACAAACTCCAGTGTTCCCTGGAGGAACAATGTCACTAAACAAAAGTGGGAGGTTTTTAGCAAGACATAATGTCTGAATTGAATTTAAACCAATGCTATTACCAGCACTCTCCAAAATAATCTTTGTTTTTACATTCTAAATATCCATAATCAAAAGAATAAACCATCAAAAGATAACCAAAAAGCTATTTAATTTCATACTGAGCCACATCCTCAAGAAGATAATGCATTATCTCGAATGAGTAGTTATTGCAAACATGAAAATACTTAGTGTATTAAGTATAGAATTTTTTTCAAACCATACAGTGACCTCATTTGTGGGTTTTCCTTGAGAGGCTGGCAATGCATTTCAAAGATTCCTTTCCCATGAAGGACTATACCTTAGGATCCAGTCCTCGCTGTATACTGTTCAGGAATTATTATTTTCTATTAAACAAATGTGACAGAAATGTTACTAAATTACTCATTAAAACCAAGGATTGATATATATATTTTTGTGGACCCATCTTAAAGAGAAAAGTGTTGAAAAAAGTCTTTTTAAAAGTCACTTTTTGTACAATATTGTTAAAGCTTTATTTTAATGTTACACAATATCCACTATAATATGAGGAAAAAATGTAGTATGGTGATAAGGGGTACTTGAGCCTTAGTGGAGGTTGTGAAACACTGGCTATCTACAAAATGAGCAAGAAATTAAGGATGACAGAATAATCACATAAGGGTAGCTTACATGCATTTTATTAGGCAGATACATTTGTGGATGTTTACTTGAGTCTTTGTTTTCGACACAAAACTATTCAAATGTATTTTAAAGCCTCACAAGTTTAAAAAAGGGTCAAAAACATCAAAGAGACCAATTAAAATGTATTCGCCTAGAGACTATAGCACCTTAGGTTATTCGCTCATATTTGCTCTTCTGTATCCTTGCGTTAGGCCTACCTGTTTTTCCGAATAATCAAGGATAATTACTTTATTCACTCATGCGCCACTCAGTGGAACTAAATATCTTAAGAACCTAATACATTGTAACACCGGGTCACAGGCAGACTGGTGGACGGAGGAGTGAAGAAACGAGAAAGTATCTGGAAAGTATCCATTGTATACTGAGAAGCACCCTTCGCGTCGCTAGAAGATACGGGAACGTGCGCGTAGGATATGAAGCGCTAATGGGAGTGTGTGTTTGTGTGTGCTCCTCCTACTGCAGGCCTATCCAATGCATCCACGGCTAGTAAAACACGCGAAAGCAGGAAGGATCTAGCACGACTATGGTTCGATCGTAAACACTGCATGAAGTTGATGAAGTTTATGGATGTAGACGGAGAATGTGCGCTGTTCGTTATACGACAGGTCTGAGGTCTGAGTGGCGTTTGTCATTTCTTACAGCTTTTATGAACGCGTTGTGAAGGTAAGATTTATGCGTTTGCAACTGCCTTTATTGAAGAATCGTGTGTTTGCTTGCTTCGTTTTACTTTTAAAGTATTGGTCTACTAAACTGAACTTTCTCGTTGTTCGTATTAGCCTACTAGAAATGATTTGCTTATTCTGCAATGAGTTTATTTGAAGACAGTCTCTCTGTTCAATGTTCATAGCATACTAGTATATTCATGTGCCATTTAAAACACCTCCAAAAAGTGTTGTGTAACATGATACAAAGCCACCAGATACAGGATCTGAAAAACTTAAATTCAGGATACCTTAAAATTATTTCCATATTTAAAAGCTTTGGAAAACGGACATGCTGAGTTGGGGTTTTGGAAGGTGGCTTCGGCGAAAAGTTGGTGCAACATTGAGAGCAATCGACATTCGACACTTTGTTAGCGTGTCTTTGTTATGCAGACGAGGGCTGAAGGTTCGACTCTCACCTCTGCGGAACCATCAGCTCCACACTGAGCTTTCAGCATAACAAAGCCTTGAGACGGACATCTCATTAAGACATTCAGAGAGGTCACACTATGTAATATACTAGTTCATGTAGACCTACAGATATAGTCACGTCCAGCATTGTGTAGTAAAATATACATTAGTATTCATATATTATGGAGATAATTTTTTTGACATAATATTTTAATTCAAGGATGCTCATACAGAAGTCAGTATGTTTCATAGTCAAATTGCATAATTTAAAATTTATAATATATTTTTGTCTGTAGGCTTCACAACAAGGACAGAAAATAACGTGGAAATGGCCTTAAAAGTGTCAAAATCAATACATTTCTTTGATTTAGCTTATAATGATATATTTCTTATATAAGATATATATAATATATATACATTTTATATATATAAGTCTATAATTATTCCTATTAGATGGAGATTTTATTTAAATTTAATTCGCCTAAGTATTATTATTATTATTTCAATTTTTTTTTCAAGGTCTCAGATCTGGACAGACAGCAAGCACAAATTGCTGCATCTGCCACTACAGTGGCTCCTTGCACATACACTTCTGGTGGCATCTCCAGCTGCCAGGGACTTTCTCAGCCAGCTGCCGGTGTTTGTACAAAATCAGTTATTATTGTCATCAGATAAAATGACTTATGATATTATAACAGTCTCAGAAAATATTATCATCAGTTAAAACGACTGTTAAATAAATAAAATTGGAACAAATGCCTTATTATAACAAACTTTTGTTTATTCAAGTTTCAACCATTTAAAACATTTATAGTCAATTACATTTAATAATTGATTATGGATTAGATTAACAATTTTTTATTTTTATTTTAACAATTTGAATTTTTTTTAAAGAATGATGGAGTCCTATGTATTTTATTCAGAAAATTAATTTAACTTTTTATGATTTAATAAAAATATCTTATCAAAAATGGTGGGAAATTAATGCATTAATCATAAATGTTTTAAATTAAGAACTTTTATCCTTTTATTTTTTGCCAAACTCCTGCACAACATAGATTTATTAAATTAAAACAATGACCTTAAATAATGTTTAAATAAATTTTATTACTTTTATTATTATAGTAATATATTTCTGTCATCATTTAGAAATATATTTCTAAACAAACTGTTCAGATACTTAAAAATCTGTTCCATTTTACAAAGATAAGTAGCCTGGATAACGCCAGACCCAATTCTCGTTGAGACTTGGGTCTGGGAACCACATGTACATTTTCTCGTATTTGAGGCGTGGTTTACGATTGCCTGGCGCCGTTTATTGGGTGCTAAGCATGTCTGTCAAATGCGCCTGTACGTAGCTCATATGCAATCGTTTCAATTATAGCAGATGACGTATGTAGAGCGAATTAAATTAGACAAGGAAGAAGACGATGGGTAAGATATTTTTGTGTAAACAATGACGTTCAGCGACTATTGCCATTTGTGCAAGATAAACATGCGGTAGCTTCGCGTCTGCTGCCATGTTGAATCCATTGAAATAAACAAACTGCTTCGGTGTGCAAAAATGTCGTCATCGTCTTGCTCCCTCCCCGTTCTGTGGTTGGTTCCCTAAATGAGGCGAAAATCTGGCCCATGGTATCCATACTGCCTTTCAGCGTGAATAAAATCGCGCTGCGGGAAGGCAGCATGGGGAAACCCAGACTAAAAGATAAGCTGATTTGGTGAAATCACATACTGTGTGTGTGTCTTATCTCTCTCTCTCTCTCTCTCTCTCTCTCTCTCTCTCTCTCTCTCTCTCTCTCTCTCTATATATATATATATATATATATATAGCAGTATATCAGTCTGGCGAGTAAACTAAAAAATTTACCAGCCAATGGCGATTCTTTTGCCAAGGTGTGCATAGAAGGTTGTACATGACCCAAAACCCATTATGCCCCTTTTCACAAGATGTAATATAAATCTATGGTGTCCCCAGAATGTGTCTGTGAAATTTTAGCTCAAATTACTCCCCAGATAATTTCTTGTAGCTTGTCAAATTTGCCCCTTTACACAAGCTTCGGATACTCAGGCAATAACAAAACACGCGAAATCGCGAATCTCAGAAATAAACAGTAGCATGCCGTATAGAGAGATTCAGGAAGAGGTTGCAACATTTAGCCTGCACCTGGACGTTTCTGAATGGTTAATGGATACATTTATGTAGTTGTTGTGGTTACATTGATTCATCTCATCGATTTGCATGTAACGTCATGTTTAACTTTACACAGGTTGACCAGCCTGATCTCACGGCAATTCGTACGAATTTTACGAGGTGGCTAATTCGTAACAATTCATACGACCTCACTCGCACGAATTTATACGATTTTTGCTAAATCGTACATTTTACGAGTTGCCAAATTCGTATGAATTCATACGAATGACCTACCCCTGACCCCGCCCCTAAACCTACCCATCACGTGGGTTTAGACAAATCGTACGAATCCGTACGAGTGAGGTCGTATGAATTCGTATGAATTAGCCACCTTTTAATCACTCGTACAAATTCGTACGAATTGGTCGTGAGATAGCGTTGGGTTGACACAGTTCACTTAGGTCTTTATAAGACAGCTGTGATTTTTTTTTGGTCAAATAGTGTTCTATGTTCGTCTGTGCAGCAATGATAGAACCGTTTGCATGCTTTGCTCGAACTTTTGCCATTGGATTAGAACTGGTTACGCTGTTGTCGCTTGCGAAATCCAAATGGCGGCGCCACGGGTGGAAACGTGCAGATTAAGGGGCGGAAATATGATAATAAGATCCCCTTCCTACCTCAGGCAAGCCTTTGTCATGCTTGCAGAAAAAGGCTTATCAAAACAAAGTTACTGGGTTGTCACTTTTCAAAATTTCTGGGTTGGTAGATACACCGGGGACCCGATTATATCACTTATACTGAAAAGTCAGATTTTCATGAAATGTCCCCTTTTCATTTCAATGGATACAATTATTGACTATTGATTTTTCAAGGGATACAATTATTGACTATTTGGATTGGGATTTTAAGTTATCAACGGGACATGGAACGGAGGGATGTTGTTTTCCTCCTTTTGCAGCCACTTGAGTCCACATTATTTTGCAAATTGGAGATCTATCCTCGAGGACAACCACACGTTAGTTTTTATTATATCCAAAGTATTCCCATACTGCAAATTTGAACTTTTTTTTTCGACTGGGATAGAGATAACAGCTTCTGTGTCTGACATTTTATCCGCTGTACGTGTGTGGGTGGAGCCAGTTAAAAGTCTAAGCAGTCAAGTGAAAAGAAGTTGCTTATGTGCAAGTGAGATTCTCTTGGCTGGTTCCAGCTGAGATGTAAGGTGGGCCTATAGTGAAATTCCTGGTGGGCCCAGAGTTTAAACATTTTAATTCCTCCGTACCCCCCCCCCCCCCATAACAGATTTTTTAACTTTATTTTATAATAAAAGAGGCAGGTCTCGAAAGGGTCTCTATATAAAATTATACAAGGCCCAATGCTAAAGAGTTTTTCTACTGGTTAATTCTGGTAAATAATAAATAAGTCAACTAACAGTCAGTAATAAAATAAGAAGAACTGAACAAATTACAATATCACAAATAAATACAATTTATATTTGGGCCCTACTTGCGTTACAAATGACCTCAACTACAGTAGCAAAAAATACACAAATAGTAAAATATTCTTAGAACAATCATTATGCAACATGCTTAGGGCCAGATTTACTGCGCAAAGTAAAGCACCAGCGCAAACCCTCTTTTGGCATTAAAAAACACTGTCAGGATTTACTAAAGACACGCGCTGAAAAGGCGTGGACACAGTAATTTTGGCTTATCTTATTACATTTGTAGGAGTTTCCCTTTCAGAAGCAAAATTTATGGGAGGAGAGTATTTAAATGAATCCTGCAACGTGATTTACTAAGGTTTGCGCTTGTCGATTTACAGTTTTTTGCGCCATTATTTAAAGGCCAATAAAAAACATGTCTAAACCAGACACTAACTGGTAGATTGCGTTGGTCATTATGGAAATGATCCGGCTGCGTCTTTGTTCTTTAATTTACGAATCGTCAGTAGATCACGCCTAGAACTTTCCACTCCCATCAACACTTTTTTGGAATTGCGCTCTCACGCTAATGTGCCCTGTTTAGTAAATCAGTCTAGTCAAAGTTTAGAGGTGATAAAAAGTAAAAAATAGAAGAGATGCTTCTCTTAAAATAGAATAAAAATAGAAGATCAAAACCCTGAAACAACATTGAGCAATAAAGCCAGACATGAACAGTATTTTAAAAATTATTGACACATCTGTGTCCTCTTCTGCAGATAAAAAAAAAGTTACACATTGGTCCATAGTGAACAAAAATGTCCATGTCAAAAAATGTAAGCTTGGGAGCACAGACTTAAGTTTGGTCTAATTGGAAAGAAAACCCTTGGCAGATTATTGTTGAAGGAAAAACATTTAAAAAAGTAAAACCAAATTTTTTTAATATAGGTTTATGAAGATTATTTATGAAATTTATATTTTATGTAAAATGTATATTTTATGAAACATGTTGAACTCTAAAACTGCTAGAAAATCAAAGCCATAAATCTAAACAAGTTGTGTACCAAATCTGAAGTTGATATCTAAAAAAAAGATTTTGTTTGGGCGCAGTACCAAATATTCCCCATTAAATGCCTGAAAAACTCCACTGGTGGAATTTTTCTCTCTCAAATATTACAAGTGGAGCTGCACAATTAATCGCACTTGCTTATCGTGATTTTGAAAATGAAGCGGCTCTGTAAAGCTGCTTCATCTGAAAGCACTGTGAGTTTGAGTCACTTATAATGTGCATTTGAAAAAGCACAACACAACATCTTTCCAAACATTAGAAGCATTTATGAACCTCTTGTCCAACAAAAGACAACATGCTTTTACTCCAAATTCGCTTCATAACGACAGTTGAGCATCCTTCTGTGAGAATCGTGAGATGATGTGGCTTCTTACACAGTATAAGGCAGTTGTGTGTTTAGTAGTCATGTTTAATCAATCAAAGCGTTTCAATCTTCTGTTTATTCAGTTACAGACCGTATGATGCCCATAGGAATTTACGGGAATAATGTGCGCTATCGTACTTCTTCGGTTAGTAGTCATGTTTAATCAATCAAAGCGTTTCAATCTTCTGTTTATTCAATTACAGTACGTATGATGCCCATAGGGATTTACGGGAATAATGTGCGCTATCGTACTTCTGCGGCGGGTCTGCGTGAGAGCGCCCTCTGGCATTCAGATGGAGCATTATTTACTACCGATCAGCCGCTGCACTGACAAACTGCGCATAAAATTATCGCAGCCTTTGCCAAGTCACGTGCGGTTTCATTGTGATAAATTGTGCAGCCCCCCCCCCCCCCCCCCCCACACACACATCCATACCAATACACCCACACAATTATCTCTGCATAATTTATCCAATTGGCTTTATAAAATGCAGAAGCAGAAAACAAGAATAAAGTCGGTATTTGCTTTATAGGCCAAACCTGAGAAAATGGCACCATCTGGTTAAAAAAAGTACAAATTTAAATGTTGAAGCCTTGCCAACAGAATGAAAGCCTCTTAACAAAGATTGCATTATTTTAGTTAAATGGTCCGGTGATTAAAAATAGCAGTTTTAATGGGTTTCAACGGGGACATTTTTGTCCTAAAGGTGCTGAGAGGAACTATTTTAGGTGCCTAGTAGTGCAAAAATTTTGTAAAGATTTTTTTAAAGAAAATGGGGGTGAAATAGTAAAATTACAATAAAAATACACACCTGTGTCAAAACATGCAGTTGGCATTAACACAGGCAAAATAATACAAAAAACAAAACTGAAAAGACAAAAATGTCCATAAGTATGCACAAGGATTCAATTTAATAAATCAGAATAAAAAGACACTGTCAAGAGGGCATCTGATCCCAGCGTAAAACCTGTTGCACGAGTATTCACTACTGGCAGAACTTTATTATTTAAACCCCTTTTTTACTTATATCATAAGTTTTTGGACAAAATATTTAAAATACTATAGGTATATGAGCTTTTGGAGAAAAATTAAATTACACAAATGAATAGACTTTACAAATAGTATAAACTTTAACTGTGAACATAAGGTAGCTACAACTATTATGTGATTAAATCTCAAAATAATTGATATATCATACATTATTGTAAACCGCGATGTGCTGTGATGTCACAAGTTGAATTGTTGGATAGCTTGAAGTGTAAATGTGTAGACTCGCAATCCTCAATCAAGATTTAGGGGAACTTCCCTCGGCCACTTGACAAAGTTGAACTCACTTCAAAATGGTGACACTGACAGAGATAATTAGTGGGAACGGAATTAAGAAATGATTATATTAACATTTTGCCAATTATATCGCGATGGTGCCTCTACAGCAAACAATGTATTAAGTTTTCGAATTTGTTGCTATCAATAAATGATAAAATAATTTGTAAGAACATGAAATATAGACCTACAAGAAAACATTTTATCCATCCCATCTCACCTTTTAAATCCATTCACTGGTTGTGTTTTTATTTATTTATTATTATTATGACTATTAAACCAAGATAAAATGCAATGTATGCCTAGCCTTAGATGTTAAATTCCCATAAAGTGAACTTACCGTGAAATTCCCTTCCGCCTATACAGAAATAAAATCATATAATCAAAGCTTTATTGGCATGAGTCATGACTGTCGGGCATTTACAGTATTTACAAAACATAAGCGGTCTATATGTAAGTAGGCCTTTAGATAATACATAACGTTAATCGGGTAAAGGGATGATGAGATCATTTGCTAAAATTTCAGCAGCCATTAGGCCTACTCAGTCTTCAGTGTCACATGATCCTTCAGAAATCATTATGCTGATTTGGTGCTAAAGAAACATTTATGTTTATTAATAATAATGTTAAACACAGTTGTGCTGCTTCAGATTTCTGTGGAAACTGCGAAGACTGGAGTAATGATGCTGAAAATTCACCTTTGCCAACAAAGGAATAAATTAGGCTACAGTATTACAACAGAAACCAGTTCATTTAAATTGTAATGATATTTCACAATATCACTGTTTTTACTGCATTTTTGATTAAGAGACAAAAACATAAAAAATTAAAATAAAAAAAATGTTCTAAACTTTTGACCGGTACTGTATAGGCGATAATAAACAAAAATAAAGTTACACATGGATTCAACAGACTTTGATTTGAAATGAAGAATTTTTTCTTTTTTTTGTAGCTTAAATATTCTTTTAACATATATAGTTATTCATAATAACAACTTATTGGAACTTCATTTGAATGCTGTCCTGGGCATGTGGGGCTACAAATGAAAACAGGCACTCATTTAGATACTGGCGTAATCTATAGAAATACAGTCATGGTCACAACTTTATTGCTCGGGCATTTACAGTATTTACAAAATATATAATGAAAGTTAATCAGGTAATGTGAAATGGGAAATGAAGGGGAAAATAAAGCAAATAGGCTGCTTAACAATTAATAAAAAATGTGAATGTCAATATGAATCTCATAAGGATGACGTTCCCACGAATTATCTCGTGGCATCGGGACTGATGATCGATTTATTAAACTCACTCATTAAGACAGCGACTTGCCGCCACCTACTGGCTGTTTCAGTTTAATATTTAAACATATCATTTCATTGTTTCCATTTCACATTTCTATATTCAAAATGTTCTATTTAAAACGATTTCATAACATTATTTATGCAATTGTAATTACTGTGTAAATGCATCCCTGGCTCCTCTGCATTAAATGGTCTGTGTAAATAATATCTTATGCCATTCAGAGTCAGCTTCTCCACGTTTTTTAGTAGTGCCTTATTATTCTAACTGACAGAAGACATGAAGAACATGACAAACATGATGATGCATACATTTAGGTTGATAAAAAAAATGCCCATGGAAATCAAATTATAGCGGAAATATCCCCTTTTTATGGAAAAGTTGGTTTCTACTGTTGCTGTCAACTGTTTTTGGAAGATACATTAAAAATGCAGTTAGCTTCTGAGTACGCATCTACAATGCATGGCATGATATGTGTCTCACTTGCTGCGTATACATGATGCACCTTTTTTTCAATTTAATCCCGAATAATTCCAATTGATTATTTAGCCTAAGACGTGTGATTAATCAGTATTTAAGAGCAGCATCCTTTGAATATGCGTTATATTTTTAGGCAATTGAATTGTCACGTTGCGCATGCAAAATTAGGAAACGTGAATCTGAACAGAATTTGCAGTCGCTTTTCGAGAGGGAGTAAAATCTTTCCGTGGCAGGGGCAGCTGCCACCGGCGCCTGTCACTCGACCTGTCACCGCTATATGCGCCTGTCACTCGACCTGTCACCGCTATATGCGCCTGTCACTCGACCTGTCACCGCTATATGCGCCTGTCACTCGACCTGTCACCGCTATATGCGCCTGTCACTCGACCTGTCACCGCTATATGCGCCTGTCACTCGACCTGTCACCGCTATATGCGCCTGTCACTCGACCTGTCACCGCTATATGCGCCTGTCACTCGACCTGTCACGGCTATATGCGCCTTTCTCGCGACACGTCACGGCTATATGCGCCTGTCCCGCGACCCGTAACGGCTATATGCGCCTTTCTCGCGACACGTCACGGCTATATGCGCCTTTCTCGCGACACGTCACGGCTATATGCGCCTGTCCCGCGACCCGTAACGGCTATATGCGCCTGTCACTCGACTCGTCACGGCCTGTCACTCGACCCGTAACGGCTATATGCGCCTGTCACTCGACTCGTCACGGCTATATGCGCCTGTCCCGCGACCCGTAACGGCTATATGCGCCTGTCACTCGACTCGTCACGGCCTGTCCCGCGACCCGTAACGGCTATATGCGCCTGTCACTCGACTCGTCACGGCCTGTCACTCGACCCGTAACGGCTATATGCGCCTGTCCCGCTTACCGTCACCGCTATACGCGCCTGTCCCGCGACCCGTCACGGCTATACGCGCCACTCCCGCGACCCGTAACGGCTATATGCGCCTGTCCCGCGACCCGTAACGGCTATATGCGCCTGTCACTCGACTCGTCACGGCCTGTCCCGCGACCCGTAACGGCTATATGCGCCTGTCACTCGACTCGTCACGGCCTGTCACTCGACCCGTAACGGCTATATGCGCCTGTCCCGCTTACCGTCACCGCTATACGCGCCTGTCCCGCGACCCGTCACGGCTATACGCGCCACTCCCGCGACCCGTAACGGCTATATGCGCCTGTCACTCGACTCGTCACGGCTATATGCGCCTGTCCCGCGACCCGTCACGGCCTGTCACTCGACCCGTCATGGCTATACGCGCCAGTCCCGCGACCCGTCACGGCTATATGCGCCTGTCCCGCGACCCGTCACGGCTATATGCGCCTGTCACTCGACCCGTCACGGCTAACGTTATATGCGCCTGTCACTCGACCCGTCACGGCTATATGCGCCTGTCACTCGACCCGTCACGACTATATGCGCCTGTCACTCGACCCGTAACGGCTATACGGCTGTCCCGCGACCCGTCACGGCTTGCGCCTGTCACTCGACCTGCCACGGGTATATGCGCCTGTCCCGCGACCCGTCACTGCAGTGACATGTCAATGACTAAAGTTTTTTCGCTAGTCGACTAGTAGTTGTTCATTTTAGCCACTGTGGACACATCGCCCCTTTATATTGATTTAATTACTTAAATAGGCTATACAGGATGAGCGTTACGTAGCCTAATATTGCCGCGCTCATAAAGCTTGCCACAAAGAACCGGCGAAAGTAATGATTATTAATGTGTCAGAAATAGCAAGAAAACATTTAATTGTTTATTAATAAACAGGTGTTTTCTGTGTCGCTGCAAAGATGAAGTTATGCGGACTCGGCATGAACGCCAGAGAGAAATGCACATTTGATTAGGCCTACATAATCAGAGAGTAGCCTATTTCTTTTCGTTTTGAATAGTTTTGTTTAAAAGTAGACATTTCAAGCTAATAGATACCCTATATTTCTCAAATCTGTGAGGCACAAGCTGAGTTTCGGCGCCCTCCAGTTCACATGCAATGCAAGTGATCGCCGGCGCCTTACATTGTCTGCTATATATTTGCTTCTTATTTATTAAATACAGGCAATTGGTTGATAAAACATTGACCAAAATTAAGATACAATTTATACTACACAAAAATCTTTTAAAAATAGTCTTTCTACAAACCAAAAAAAAGACTTAGTGAAGGTAAAAATTATGTATTACCCACTGCATGTGACATGTCTCCAGACATTTTGGGTATCTCATGATCTCATGTAGGCTATCATATCTTTCTCACGCTGCATGCTCACTTTCATAATCAACATTGATTAAATAAAAAAATAACATTAGCCTATAATATTTAAACATACATAAACTAAATGTTTTCTTTAATGCTACAACACAGTACAGAGAAATGTCATGTTTTTTTTTTTTTTTTTTTTTTTTTTTTTTTTTTTTTTTTCTATTAGAATATCTTTTTTTTTTTTTTTTTTTTTTTTTTTTTTTTTTTTTATTATATTTAAATTCCTTTTACAAAGACGATACAAAGCACTGCATTACATTAACAACAATACAAAAATTATTACGAAAGAAACAAATAAAACAAACAAAAAAAGAGGTTCATCAACAAATAAGAAAAAAGCGTACATAGTTCTTAAGAAACGTATTGTTCTTGCTGTTATCAATGAGTTTAAGAGATTTAACTATAATGGAAATCTCAGCAACAAATACATCAAATCTAGGCAAAGTCTTGAGAAATTTGTTTTTGTGAATAAAAAATTTACAATGCAACACAAAGAAATTAACAACATTATCAATGGCATAGTCACTCCCAGAAAAATAAAAAAATATATCTTTCAATGAAAAGTTTAAATCACAAAGAGAAATGTCATGTGTTGTCGTCAGCCATAACATAATGACGTCACATATTTTCCAACCCTCAGCCCCCCTCGCATGAAACAGCTTCCAGCGCGCCTGCCTATATGCGCCGCACCATGGGGGCGCCAAAGCGATGGTAAAAATAACATCGAATTTATATAGCCTAAGTTATATAAATGCTATAAAAGTTAGGTTAAATATAAAAAAAGTTATATACATTTTAGAGGACTACCAGGCTAGAGTAGGCGCCGGCGCCCTCATAACATTCCATCATAGAATTTATTTTGACATATGGGTAATCGCACGCGGGCGGGGGAATAAATCCGTGACAGGCGAGTAAAGCCGTGACAGGTCGCGGGACAGCCGCACACACCCGTGACAGGTCGCGGGACAGCCGCACACACCCGTGACAGGTCGCGGGACAGCCGCACACACCCGTGACAGGTCGCGGGACAGCCGCACACACCCGTGACAGGTCGCGGGACAGCCGCACACACCCGTGACAGGTCGCGGGACAGCCGCACACACCCGTGACAGGTCGCGGGACAGCCGCACACACCCGTGACAGGTCGAGGGACAGTCGCATATAGCCGTGACGGGGCGTGGGACAGTCGCATTTAGCCGTGACGGGGCGCGGGACAGAAGCATAAAGCAGTATCAGATCGAGTGACAGGCGCTTATAGCCGTTACGGGTCACGGGACAGGCGCATATAGCCGTGACGTGTCGCGAGAAAGGCGCATATAGCCGTTACGGGTCGCGGGACAGGCGCATATAGCCGTGACGTGTCGCGAGAAAGGCGCATATAGCCGTGACGTGTCGCGAGAAAGGCGCATATAGCCGTGACGTGTCGCGAGAAAGGCGCATATAGCCGTTACGGGTCGCGGGACAGGCGCATATAGCCGTGACGTGTCGCGAGAAAGGCGCATATAGCCGTGACAGGTCGAGTGACAGGCGCATATAGCGGTGACAGGTCGAGTGACAGGCGCATATAGCGGTGACAGGTCGAGTGACAGGCGCATATAGCGGTGACAGGTCGAGTGACAGGCGCATATAGCGGTGACAGGTCGAGTGACAGGCGCATATAGCGGTGACAGGTCGAGTGACAGGCGCCGGTGGCAGCTGCCCCTGCCACGGAAAGATTTTACCCTTACTGCGCTTTTCAAACGCATTGATCAATATGCTTGCGCAGACTTCAGTTAACTGCAGAAAACGAAATCCAGAGGAGTTGCACCTCCCACCTTACATATACCTAAACCTACCCATCTCCACCCCTTAGATCTGGATCCAACTCCGCCCCCTGGATCTCGTGTACAGCAATGAGGTGCTACTGGAAGGTGCTGGTTTCTCTCTTCGTTCTTCTTCCAACTTCCTTCTCCATCACGACGTGTGTTCGCGCGATGTTGTTGGCTACCTAATAACGAACGTACGGTGGCCGAAAATGTTCCGTAAACTTCCGTGTGTTCGCGCATCTATGTTGCCTATTAACGAACGCAATCTGGCCGAGATACGTCCTCGCGGCAGGAAACTTCCCTTTGTGTGCCTGCGCCTCGTATACAACGTTATATAAAGCTTGCAGGACAACTTGGCTGGCAATGCCTTTTCAGCGTGAGAAATACACGGTGTGCTAGTAGGGGTTCAGTGAAAAAATCGGCAGCAGGAAGTAGCTGCCATTGACAGCCGGAAGCCCTGCCATATAAGGATGGACCTGCCACTTCGTGGCAGCCAATCAGTATCGTCCAAAGTAGTAGCAACCAATCACATGTAACTGGTAGTCAAGCGACAGCGGCCAATGGTCAATGGTGGCGCCGGCGATAACCATAAAACATGGTAAATCATGTTAAACCATACTAGAACATCTTAAAACTTTCTGGCAAGTCAACTTAAAATTTGTCTACAAACTTTACCATCTAGTTCAGGATTGTGGTCTATCATTCTGATTTCAGAACAACAAATACAAAGCCTGTTTCAACAGTTACAGCTGCTTCTTTATACAAATTTATAAAATTTAAATTTATCGATATTGATTTATCCTGAAAGGAATTTAGCCTTTGCCTGTTCTCATTATTTAAGTTGAATAAATGTGTATTTAATAAATATACAATATGATTACCTAGGCATTTCTTTCTGAATAGATTTCATAATTTAACAAACATGTACACTCATTCATAAATTATATTTATACATAGGCCTATACAAATTCATAATTTCAAGTGTAGGTTAATGTTTATTAGGCTATATGATCTTCGTTACTTGATTTATATTTGATAAACCTTTTTTAATATAATATATAATTTAATATATCAAATAATATAAAATACTTACTAATAGAAGTATTTTATTTAAATATAGGCTACTAAAAATTTATATTGATATAATAACTTATATGCCTGGCGGCATCCACCTCGGACTTCCGGTTATTAGCCGCAGCTGACGTCAGCTGCCAGTGGCAGCTATTTCCTGCTGCCAGCTGCCGATTTTTCGCTGAACCCCCTCTCCGTTGTGGCGCGTGAACTGGTTTAATTGCGTGTGTCTCACGGCCAATGCGTGAGACTTGAGAACCCTGAAAAGTGCAAATATATGACAGCTTTGTACAGCGCCTCACGAGCTCAGCTTCTTGTTCGAGAAGGGTATTCCTGCACAACCGGAGTCTGCAGTTTCAGGACCCCAGTTCTAGGACCGCAGTTCCAGGACCCTAGTTTTTTTGTTATTATAAATATTTAAGACTCCAGCTTTGATAGTTGACCACTGTTTATGGTAAAACTGGTTTGCAGTGACATTAATTTATTAATTTATGACAGGAGTGCAAAATTATTAATCTGTAATGTTCGTTATTTTGAATAGAAATCATCACTCAAAAAGCAGTAATTCACTTCTCCGGTTTATTTGATCACATACATGCAATATACAGCATCCGCCAGGGCTCTTAGTCCAATGGTTCGCATATTTGGAGAAATAATGATTTATCATCACATGTTTTTAAAATATTTTGTCATACAGAATTTTTATTAATTTCCCACTAAATGATGCGATCTGAAGCTCAAACAACGAGATCTGGGTCTCCTCTTCCTGATTTACGTCAGTTATGATCTCAGCGCGCTCTCATTCGCTTTACAGCTGTCAATCATCTCACATGGTTCAACGTGACCATAATCCTGCCCTTCTGCATGACGCGGTCCTGGGTACACTTCCTCATTCTGATCTCCGTGATAACAAAGCTAAGACACATCTCTTCACCTGAAACAAGAAGCTAATAAATGCACGATTTCGGATAAGTGGTTTGTGTGTGATTTTCGTGCGATTTTGGGTATTTTCATATGAATAAAGAATGTTTACAGTATTGCTAAGCAAGGTGTAACGTTAGCCATTAGCTGCATATAAAATGCTAAATATAACATATTTCAACATCTTTTTTTGACTAAAAAAACATTTTAAACCGCGACCGGAATATAATACAAATAGTCTATGGTGGTTTAAAGTGAGCTTTAAGTAGAAGTGTAATTTTAATCTTTTAAATTGTCATGCAGCTTGATGCTACTTGTTGCTCTAATCCATCTGCTGCAGGAGCTTTTCTATTCCATAATCTTATTTGTTAAAATAATAATATATTTCTTTTCTAAAAAGACTTTAAGATAATAGGTGGATCTTGATACTATGTACAAACTAAACCACCTGGATCCTAGAACTGTAGTGCTAAAACCGCAGCGGCCGCTATATCATCCCGTTCTGTAGGTGGCGCTGTCACAAAAAACTAGGGTCGTGGAACCGCGGTCCTAGAACTGGGGTCCTGAAACTGCAGCCTCCGGTTGTGCAGGAACATACTACTGTCTTGTTCGTCTTCTCACCGGAACATGCACAGCAGCGAAGCAACTCGTTCACAATATGATTTGGTCTGCTAAAGAGGTGCTTTTCTATGGTGAGCAAATTCTATGTTGGGCTTGTTTCAATGGTGACAAGTCAACGGTCTGAAGAAATTCAGTGTAATTGCCGTTCGATGCAACTTTATAAAGGCAGAACGCTAACCGCTATTCATGCACTTGAATGCCGTAGCATTGGCTGTTTTTTGTTCTGCAAATCTCTTGCGCAGTATCTGTGCGCCCCCACACTTTGAGAACCACTGATCTAACTCAATCACTCAGTAGTCAAAAAAGCTTGGCGCATATTATACTCGGTACGAGGCATTGTCTTCCGGTGCAAATTTTATATAGAAAAAAAAGTAACATTATGAATTAAACTATCAAGATAGGCAAGGATGAATGTAAAGGTTCACTAGCATTCTGGCACAAGAGAAGTGCAGAGTGAGCATAGATAAAGGGTGAGTATTAATGTGAGAAGTAGGGAACAGGTGAGAAGAGAACGAACAGCTGTGCTCATTGTCTATGGATTTAATGGAATACTATGTGGTGCTCTGTGGCACGGCATGATTTTGAACCGTCTCTGGAGCCGTAAACAGCCCTGCTGAGTCATGCTGCTGGTGTGCATATGCTCATAGAAAACAATGCATTGATATTTTAAAGACACGGCACGGCGCTCCTCGTCCAACATGCTCCCCTCCAATGCTACCCACATTTGCCAACATACCAACATGCTACCCACTTTGTTGCTAAAATTAGAGGCTCCTCTTCGGACAAGGACTCTGATAGTGATAACATGGAAAGTGATATGAAATTGTTTATGAATCATAACCCACCAAATTGGCTAGTGAGTTGTTACCGCATTGTCTGCCATATTTGATTCTCACCCACATCTGGCAGTTGGTGGGTATAATTTAAAAAACCTGAATAAGTACTAATTGAACAGCAACATTAATTCAGAAGTTATGCTGTCCACATCTGAATTTTTTACTTTTCCTACTCTATATTTCCTGTCTCTACTAAGAAACTTTGCTGCTGGTATTTCACAGCAGGGTTAAGTATGTAATTTGCGCACACTGTGTCAGAGAGCAGAGATGGAGAAAGAGGGGTAGCAATCATTTTTCTATGTACTATAATTTGGCTGTCAGAAACAGCTGGCGGTGCAGCCAGAACAATGCAAGAGAAAGACAATTGAAGAGGAGGAGAGCAGAATGAGGCTAGAAGAGAGCGAGAGGAGCTTTGGTTTGCAGAGCTCTAAGGGGGATCAGATTTTAGACTCTCCGTCATTTAGGGCAGATGGAGTTGTGCTCACTGCACACATAGACATGGCTGCACGTCTGCTCATGAGATGTTGGTACGTCTGTCTTGCATGTGATTTGACTGTCATACGCATATCAGACTGTTCGTTTGTTTTTTGCATGCTGGTGTGCCTGTAAGTTGAGAGTCTGATCTGGGCAATCTTCGACCTGGACGATCTGATTCGTGTGTATCTCTGGCAATGCAGGCCTGCTATCTGTTCTTTACTGAAGACAGGCCCTAAAATAATCAAGATAAATGTGTATGATAAATGATATCAAAGCTATATCAGAGGAGTGGAAAAAGACTGGAGAGAAAGAGAGAAGGGTACCTGCAGTCTGACTCTATACCAGGGCTATACAATTAGCTTCATTTGAGGGTTGGATTATCAAATCGATAAGTTGAGGTGGGCAGGGGGTTGGTTGGGGATGGGGGTGAAACACATAGCAGTTTCAATAAATAAGCTAAGGTAAACCTTAAAAGTATTGTATTTACTTAGAAACATGATACCCAACAGTATGCAGATATAAGACTACAATGAATAAAAACTTGTCAATTTAGAGCTGTCCACAAGTATTTCCCTTGGGACAATTATATGAATTACACAAGCTCATAGCAATTGGTAAGAATTATTTTATTTATAATTATTTTATTAGGCTTAAATGAAAATATTCTGACAGTGAGACTAACTTGGCAAAAGTCAGGTAAAGACACAGGTAAAACCATGCTGGCAACTCACTACCACTGTCAATGGATATTATGATATTATGAATCAATATGTTACAAAAAACAAAACAAAAAAACATTAGCTTAAACACAGGTAACAACTATACACACACCCCTTCACAAAGAAGCTGCCATAATTTTATAGCAAAAATGATTTATATTGCCCTAACATAACTAATACAATAAAAAGGACAATATACATTTATTGTATAAATCTAATACAATATTAATACAATATTAATTAATAACAATATTCAATATAAATATTTCACATTTCTGATCAAACCATGGTATATACAGAAAGTGTTACTACAATACATTCATGTTAAATGTTTGTAAGGGGTGGTGATTCAAGGATTAAAAAAACTTTGTTCATGGCACAATATT
Source organism: Meda fulgida (assembly GCA_030578275.1). Lineage (NCBI taxonomy): Eukaryota > Metazoa > Chordata > Actinopteri > Cypriniformes > Leuciscidae > Meda > Meda fulgida. Next base: position 29,586,665 of record CM060624.1, read on the forward strand.
TCTCCTGTTTTCCTAATCTATCTTGTTAGGAATGTTGAAGCTGTTTCATCTGATTTAAAACTAGTTGAATCACAGAGTGATTTGTTGTTTGTAACAGAAAGGTGTGTGTCGAATTGAAACACTTCTCACTGGATGTTGCAGTGCTGTTTAATAACAGTGTCCGGGACCGGGAGTAAATGCAGCTTTTTGAGCTTGCGGAACGGAACGTTATCCACTGGGCCATGCTATGTAGTTCAAACTAGTGAAACAACTGAAAACATTCCTATTTGTTCTCTCGATAAACGGTCTGTTTGTTTTACTGAGAAACCGCTTCAGATGATTCAGTGACAAAGCATTCTGAATGAATCCGAATCATCTCAGACCGTTATTCTTGCCAATTCACTCAAAAGTAAGAATCCACTCAACAGAATTCACGAATGATTGGAATCATTGGTTCAGTCGACAGTAATACGAGACAGACATAATAACTGCTAAAATATATTCATACAGAGAAAGTTTCTCAGGTCGAAGCGCTCACGGTACGCATAGAGCGTTCAGCCAAATTTAGCCGCACCTCCTCTGCACCCTGCTTCAACTCGTTAAAGGATCATGAAACCATAAACCAAATTTTCTGAGATTTTAACAGAGGTAGCCTATGTGTGTTAGCTAGACAATGTTAGCATCTGTTATATTTAATAGTAGGGGGAAAATGGTTAAATTTTAGTTTTTCCCCCGCTATTTTCATCTTATAGAATGAGGCATTTATATAGCGCTTTCATATGTACTACTGTACACCCAAAGTGCTTTACAATCATATCAGGGGGTCTCTCCTGATCTCTCAACCACCACCAGTGTGAGCATCCACTTGGATGATGCGACGGCAGCCACAGTACAACGGTGCCAGTGCGCTCACCAGCTAAAGGTGGAGAGGAGAGAGAGTGATAGAGCCAATTCAATGGATGGGGATTATAGACTTTATGCACCAGAGAAACGAGGGCGCTGCCATCTTTAGAATATTGTCTTTGAACTTCCGTTTTTGCGGTCGCTCTGTATATTTCTATGGCATCGTTGTCGAGGAGTAATTAGCTGGTGAAGTGGATTTACTTATTGTAGAGTTAACGAAAGTTATCATGAGCATTGAAATGTTTATCATAAGCATTGTAAAGCAGATTTCTTAACAAATGTTGACCGGGAATTTTTTTAAACGAGCCGTTCATTCATAACTACGCAAGATCGCTGTGAAAATACAGATCGGAAGTCAAAAGACAACGGGTGCAGCGCTGAAAAGGGGCGGGGCTACATAAGGTTTATTAGGAGGCCATGATTGGCAAGTGCCAATGGGTGGAATGTGACCGGGGTTACACCCCTACTCTTTACGAGAAATGTCATGGGATTTTAATGACCACAGAGAGTCAGGACCTCGGTTTAACATCTCATCCGAAGGACGATGCTCTTTGACAGTACAGTGTCCCCATCAATATACTGTGGCGTTATCATACCACAGGGTGAGTGGCCCCTGCTGGCCTCACTAACACCTCTTCCAGCAGCAACCTGGTTTTCCCAGGAGGTCTCCCATCCAGGTACTAACCAGGCTCAGCCATGCTTAACTTTAGTGGGCAACCAGTCTTGGCCTACAGGGTGATATGGCTGCTGTCTGGTGCTGGTTTAAAATCTTCATCGTGTCCACGTTACAGACTGTGAGGTGGCAGAGCGCTGCAGTACTTTGACTCATCGTTGTCTCATAATTATTCATGAGACTGAGTTTTCTAATCCTATGAGAAGACACTGTCTCTTAATTATTCATGACACCACATGGATCTTTCAAATGACAGACATGTCAAACTGTGATTGCGTAATAGATTAGAGAGGCAGTCATGGGACACAATTAGTTTGTTTTCATGGTGCAAAAGTTGCAGTATGTTGCATATCTTTGATGGTGCCAGGGCTAGACTTTGGCTGCGGGCGGTTGGTTAGCCATCAACCACGTACTCATCTAAACTATGTGTGTGTAGCAAGCATTTTTTTTCGAGAGAGCTTCAAGAACTGGTGAATGGTGGACTTTGGCCTTGTACACCAATCCAGGTTGCGTCTTGCGAGTGATGCAGTACCAAGTCCCGAGGACTTTTCTATCCCGTATGTGTGTGTCTAAAATGTAACGCTGACCGTTTTACTTGCTTTTTGTTAACCCTCTGGGGTCGACACTGTTACTTTATAAAAACTAGTGACTTTTACACTTTGTAATGTCAGATTTTGCAATATTTGTGCTGTTATTTTTTCTTTTCTCATCCAGTCTTTTTGAGGAGGCACTGCCTTTGGTGCCCCAGGGACCAAATCTATAGTGTGGTTGTACGGTCTGGAGCCATGGAGGCAGCTTGGGTCTTGAGATGGTATGTTTTCATTTTAAACAAAACCAGGCCAAAACAAAGTTAATTTTGAGTTTGTTTCAGAGTTCAAAATAGCTTGCCAAAGCAAACTTTCCGGAAAAGTTCACTCCTACTAGTAAGCACCTTCGAACTACCATTAGTAATCAATTACGTAAGTAGGTGTGCTCTAGGGCTCCGCCTTCTTTGACATGGAGCCCAAGCCCAATTGTTTTTTTAGCAATTTTTTTTTTCACAATTCCGGGCACTTTTGGGGCCCTTAACCTGCTCAAAAACTCTTGAAAGTTTGCATACATTTTGGAATCCTCGGCCATCATGGCTGGGGACAAGTTGTCATGGGGGGGGGGGGGGGGGGGTCGTGGAGGGCTCACCCTTTGTATATGAGGGCCACTCTAGCACACCCCTTTTCACCTACAGTAACCACACTTCATACAGTTGTAGTTCTCATCCGATCAACTTTTGTATTCTAAATGTGCTGGAATACACTACACGACTTTTAAAACTCACGCAGAAACATGCACCCCGTTGCTAGGAGATGTATGATAGATGAAACAAACAAATATGGATGTGCAAGAGATGAGCGCAGTAGAGTCAAAAGAGAAAAAACGAGCCAAGCACATTTGGATGCGGTCTTGGGTGGGTAGAAGAGGTCTGTATAGCCTCTACAGATACAGTGGGAGTCGGAGGCTAGATTTCCTTTCCTGGTCAACATGTTATGATTTTCGGAACTGAATGGTCAACACATATATTATTAGCAGGGAAATACCACGAAATCTGAATAGTAACACAACTTTGACGACGACAGAAGCTACTGACACACTGTGGCATTTCCCTTGCGACAGTGTTTAAATGTCAGGACATCAATTGTCAATTGTATGATGCAGTCGCCATGGGATTGAGTTTAACATCGTGAACATAAACCAAACTTTTCAAAATCAAATAGATTAAATGGTTTAAAATAATAATCGTATAGACCTACAGTTGCTGTTGAGAGAGCCAATTTTAATTTCTCAAATGCAATTTGTCAGTGCGTAATTTAAATATTTTCAAACTTTTTGTTGTTACTCATGAGCTATTTAAAAGAAGATTATAGATCTCCACACAATCCATGGACAAAAAATAAATAAATTCCATCTCGTACCCCTGGTGATGACAGAATATGTGATTTCAAAAGTTTGGAATTTTAGATTTAATGTTTTTATTGAATCTAGAAAATTACCTTTTAAACGAAATAGAGTAACCAATATTTTTGCTCTTGTAACCTATTGAAAGCAGATTCAGAATGTTAGTTTAACAGAGGATACAAAGAACTGCTGTGGACCAGTGAATATTCAAAAGGAATGAAATGAATTGTTAATTAACAATTTGAAGCGGTCTCTGTAGTGATCATTGAAAATGCAGCGCCTGGCCCCACAAGGGAGGGGATGGAAGTCCTTCTGTGTGGATCATCAGTCAGTTGAACTTGTTTGGTTGTTGCAGTGGATTGTCAGCCTATGATGGCACTCAAAGGCCTGGTGTTGTGGTGTATGGGCTCAGTTGTTTCTCTGCCTCTCTTCAGTCTGGCTTTTGATCGACCTTGCCACAAAATTGCAAAATGCATGGCAAAATTGTCCTTATGAAAAGTCTCAAGTTAAATGTTCACCTTTTCCTGCATTTAATCAATCTGCTGACCCCTCAGAAGTGTCAACTTCCTCTTTCAAGAGGGGAGATGAAGGCCCATCAGCCACTTCCTCCTCTTCTCTCTGCAGTTGTCTCGTTGAACAGACTTCAGTGTATTCGCTCCCATTTGTCAAGGCAGCTGTTCCACACATTTTCTGGTTTGAAATGTGAACACTTAAGAGAACCACGAAAATCAAATTAAACCTACAGCTAATTACAGTAGTCAACATTTGAAGTCAATCAAAACCTTTCCTTTTTTTTTATCCACTTCAAATGTTGACTACTGTATTTAAATTACATTTTTTGAGCCATCTCTTTCAAAGTCTCTTAATTCCAGAAGTCTCATCTGGTTAACAACAGAACAGCAGTACCTCATTTTATTAAAAAGCTTAGTTATTCTTTGGAGGAAAAAGCAAGTTTTCTTCTTTGCAAAATGCAGGAAACAGCAGGAAACTCGAATAGAGAAACTAGAATATAGTGTATAATATAAATGTGATGAATTCTTTGTCTTTTCTCTTTTACTAGAAAATAAAATAAAATTACTGTAAGATGTCTGTTATTTAATGGTACTGTGTGTAAGGTAATGTTTTTAAGAATTACAAGTAGCTCCCCTTGTTCTTGTACATAGTTGCAGTTGAAATGAGGAAAATACAAAACATCTTTAGTATTTAATTTCCATGACCATTGGCAGACATACTGGGTTGTAGCTATCTTTGTATTGATGTGTATGTTTTTGTTTTATTATAAAGAAGCATTTCTGCCTTGATAAATGTACATATTTTTTTCTCTGAAATGGGGGGGGGGGGGGGGGGATAATGAATTATTTAAATGTAATGAATTATTAATTATTAATACATAGATGTCTGTTATGTGCCTGTTCAAATTAAAATTTATATTTAACCTGGTCATCCAATCTCAATCTCATTCAATGCACAAAAGTTGTCTAATATAAACCAAAATCTTAGAATCTCTGCAATGGATCAACTTTCCACACTGTCTCCCAGGGATAACAGGATACAAAATCTGGACTTCTTCAGAAAGAGAATATAATATGTAAGCACATGCAGTTAATGTCTTACTATTTACTGAATCATTTTTAGAGCACCTATTGCTCAATTTTATACAACCCATATGAGCGACTCCAAATTTTCTCATTCTCAACAGAGAGCTCCACAGGTGCAGATTCCTATTATTTATGATTTATAATTTTAACAATTTCTGGATTTTTTATTTAGTTAACTTAGCAAGTTGTAGTACAATCTCTGAATATTTTACCTGATCAGGTGCTGCTCCCCTAATTCAAATCTAGCGTGAGTTGCTCCTTGCATGAACAAAGTTTTTTGACAGATTTCTGGAGCACTTTAAATCACAACAGCTAAAATATGCCCTTAATATCAAAGAGAAAAAACATAATTTAAATCCTTTAATCATTTAAATGTGATCTCCAGTTTTCTTCAATAATTTTACTTAACAGAATCCAAAATTCAATTGCACATTCAATTTCACCTTTTAATTAATTTAGAAGCATTTGAAAGGAAAAGTATGGAGTCTGTCCTACTTTAAGACATTTATAGCCCGTCCAGGAATGGTCCCTCTGTTGAACATGTTTCTGCAGTCTGGCAGAATGATAACAAGTTCCTTGTCCCCGTCCACCAACAGAGGGAGATTCCGAGGACACCTGAAGCTGGCTCTCCAAATTGTGGTAGATTATTCCCTAAGCACCTGATTTATATTTATCTGGGGCATCTCCAGTCGACACTTAATAATATTTAGTGGCTTCAAGACGGACGACATCTCGTCCCTTTTTACACTAGTACTCGGGAATTATGGAATGCCAAACCTAACATAATAATAAATAAATATATGATGAAATGTAAAAAATAAATAAATGAGTATATACTTTTATTTCCTTATTTATGTATAATCACAGTCACAGTGACACCTTGTGGTGGGACCAAACAATATGCAAGAGATTTTAGATTTTTTTAAACTGCAAAGGATAGCTTCACACTCATTTGCAATTGAACTATGACACTATATCACTATTCAGACCGGACTCGTTTTTTAAATGTCGTTTGAGTTACAATTCTTTACACCCAACATCTGTGATTTCATGTACTGATGCAGAGGATGGAGGTGTGTGTTTTCTAGACATGGGCGTTACATAAGGTCATGTACTGTGTTTACGAGCATCACGTATAAAGCATATGTCTTTAAATGAATTATTTATTGATATAATTCAAATTGATTAAACCCCTATTAAAGTAAATTTCACATGATTTTATAAAAGTGGCTGTTTATAATAAACTTGCATAAGTGAGCAGAAAAATCTAAACGCGTACCTTACTCTTACCTGACACTGATATTAAAATCGTCTTTGCAGTTTATTATTTTTTAAATTTTTTTATATAAATTCATCGGAAACCACCCATATTGAAATTGAAATTAAATGAAAGCATGCTTTCGTCCATAATATTGGTGCGCAAAGATAGGTCAGATAGGTTAAAAAACACATGAAGAGAATACAACATCAGAAATCACAGACATTTGCATTATGACGGGATTTGATTTCTCAGGGCACTGTTGAGTTCGCCAAAAACAGTAGGTTGGCTGAGACACTCGTTTAAGTGACCTATGATATACTATGGCATGAAATTCATCTAAATTTGAATGATCTCATGGTTGTGGCACTTTTGGTTCACGATCATAGTGGACGATCCTGCTGCAGTAAATGTAGTGTATTCAAATGACTTTGATATAGGCCTTTTATGTTTGCCTTAGGGCAACATTGTGCAATAATAGTACAGAATCATAGAAAAAAATGTCATAATTTAGTGCTCCGAGATAATAATGTCAAGAAATCAAGTAAAAGGGAAAAACACTTTAAACAGTTTCATATATTAGATTTGATACAGGCATAAGTTTGCATCATGTAGTGTGTTGTGTCGTATCATGTACTTCATGTAATGAGATTTCACTCTGTGTGAAACTCCAAAAAGCAGTTAATCTCTGCTGTGAAACAGAGGTGTACTTTACACTTTTTGCACATCACTTTGGGTGTTCCTGTGCACCCAGGAACCTTGAATCTTCCCTTTATGTACAGTTCATGTCATTTAAAATAAGATTACTAAAGCAAATAATCTTGCCGCCCTAGAACGAAATCTGAAATCTTGGATGCATACTGGCACGTATTTGTATGAAACTCAGTACACCTATAGATCTCCTCTGGCTGAACAACTTCCGCATTCTATGTCATTAGCTCCACCCAACAGGAAGTCAGCTGTTTAGGTTTGTTTGGAAAATGCATGCTCTATAATTTGATATACTCTTCCTAGGGAATTCATCCAATCACCACCAAACTCTGTCAGCAGGAATTCAAAACATTGAGGATGCTAAATTGCGGACGGATTTTTGATATCTCGAATGGTTTGGCCCTGTCATTTAAACAAATTTATGGCGAGAAAAGAGAAACAGGAAAAGTGTTATAAATTTTCCTTTCATTGACTGATTTTGATGAAACTTCAGCTGTGTGTTGTAAGAGGCTGATCACATGGATGTGACTATTGTGAGTAGGGATGCACCGAATCCAGGATTCGGCTTCGGATTCGGCCGAATATTGGGCTTTTTAACTGGGTTCGGTTTCTGTCGAACCTTAGAATTTTTTTCCACCGAACCGAACCCTAGGCTTGCACTATGCGCGCTACATCGACGTCACACCACCGTTGATTACGGGAAGGTGTTTACATTAGGCTTGTTCAACTTGAACCATCGCTGCACAGACCGATCAGTGAATGACATCGAAGTACTGCGAGAGCGAATAGAGAGCAGACGGCTCCTTATGCTTTTGAATTGCTTTTGCGGAGGATATTGTATTGGATATACATTAAGCCAACATAGAAAAGCGTCAAATTCAGTGAGAAGTCTCAGTATAAAACAGCACGTCCCTAGTACAATCCACCAAGCACACAAACAGCTGGTGCCTAGTGATCCATGTACGTCCGCAAAGCCCTTACAGGGCCAACAGCACTCCGAGCATCGGCATCATGCGAGGCTGACGGCTCAGCAGATAAGGCGGCAGGGATCCATCTGTGCTCTGAATGGTGTAAGCGACTTCGGAACGCAGCTTGGTATCGGACGGAGAGTGATGCTGCAGTCACCAGGTCCGAGACAATGCAACATCATTCACCTAGAATGAGCGTAGGTCTCCAAAGTGCTTCGCTGGGGCGAGAGCAGGTGGATTAAGGCCATCTCAAGGAGAGCTCTCAAACACTTGTAGTTTAAAGTTTCTTGCTCAACTATGGACCCGGCAGCGGACACACAAGTAGGTCCCACAGCTTGGGGATGATAGGGCAGTAAGGGGGTCATGAGGAACTGACACTCCTTTGTAGAACATAGACAATGTTCTATAGCCGATGTACAGAAGTGCATACCAACACATAACTGAATGTACGTAAACACAGTGCTAGTGGCCGTAGCAACAACTACTGTGAATATACACAGTTAGATAATAGCCCCATAATACCTCAGTAAACAAACAAACACATAGCCGTAGCTACAGCTGTGAGTACAGGAGTTAGCACAGAATAGCCAGTTGCACTGAAGGAAACAGGGCAACATAACAGCGTAGCACATGTACATAACAGCATCAGTCGCTGTAGCGCATCCATGCATGTACATAACGCAGCGTAAGTCGCCGTAGCGACAGAAACTGTGTAGAGACAGAAACTGAGCTGTACAGTTCGATCAGGATGGCTAGCTGCACTGAAGGAGCGGGGCAGCATTAAAGCATAACACATCCGTGTACGTACATACATCCAGAAACTGTGAGTATGCACGGTTAGATTAAGATCATTAGTTTTGCACTGAAGGAAACAGGGCAACAAAATAGCAAAACACGTCCTTATACGTACATACGTGCAGTGTAGTTGCTGTAGCGACAAAACTGTGAATATGCACAGTAGGATAGCTGGTTGTTGCACTGAAGGATAGAGGGCAACATAACAGCATAACACATCACTGTGCACATTTAAAACATCTGTGTGTATAATGCAGCGCAAGTCGCTGAAGCGACCGAAACTGACTACCATAGGACGTCATCGAAGACGGAGTCTTTCTTGAAGTAGCCTGGCTGAGATACCGGGCTAAAGTATCCTTTCCCACAGAGCCTATCGCGCCGAGTCCCTCTAGCGAACCCTCGAAAAGGACCGGAGTGGTGACGGGCAGCGCTCTAACTCGTCCTTGGGCAGGAGAGGGCCCACCAGCGGCCTGCTGGCGGCAGTGGGCCTCATCCCCGCTGATGCCTGGGTTTATTCCCCTGATGGCACCCACTGTCCGGCACATTGCCTGTCGTCCGTGAGTGCGGCCTCAGTTGATCCTTGATAGGGTAGAGCGAGCCAATAGGACCCGCACATATCTGGCATGTAGCAACCATCTGATGCGAGGAGGAAACATGGTGAGTAACCTCTATTGCAACTTCCACGATAACTTCAGATAAGACTTCTAGCGTGAAGAAAGAGATTCTGACATAATTGGCGCACACATGTTATTTATACTGCCCACGGGCGGTCAGCATTTGCATGTTTCGCGTCAATTGGCCAGCCGTCTCCAGCTGGCGTTAGCCTATAAGATTTCAGTGAAAACGGAGAAGGAGGGAGTTCCCATATACGTCAGTGACGTAATGTCGAAGTGACCGCCTTGAAAGGGAACCCGAACACATGGGGTGTTTGAGGTGCACGGCACATACTATACAGAATGAAGACAGTTCAACAGGGAGCACACAGCTCTTAAAGGGGCCACACCTTATTTCCACTCGTTACAGTAGGTGCATTCAAATGCAGTAGGCTGTGAGAAAGTGAAAATGGAACTTGTAAGCAGAAAAAGTGTTGTTTGGCAGTACTTCAGTCAAAAGAAGTCAATTCAAGTCGAGCTACATGTTCAATTTGAAATGCCGATTTGTCTCGTGGTGGTAAGGACTCCAAACAATACACAACATCACCGCTGTTAAAATGCATAGTGTTGCGTTTAATCTTTTTTTTACAGTTAAAATAAAATTAAATGAAAAATCCACTTAGTTTACTTCATTAATGTGTTTACTGTGTTAATGCACTGGGGGATTGGGGAATGGGATTCGGCAAAATCTTAACCAGTGGATTCGGTATTCGCCCAAACCCCACAAATCTGGTTTCGGTGCATCCCTAACTGTGAGTCAAAGTCATAGTGCCACCAACTGGCAGCAGGAAATGTCACTTTCAAAAATGCTTTTAAAACACCCTCTTATTTTTACCTGATTTGCTTTAAACTTCGTCAGTATTATGTCTAAACACGGCAGATGTAGACCTGTGAAAGGATTTTTGATATCTTAAATACTGTTGCCATGGCAACATGTCAGATTTTAATTATATTCTTGGGTGTTTTTGAGGCACTTAGCCTGTTTGAAATGGCATGAATCTCTACACACACGTCAGATGTCGTCCAGTAGACATGGACAAAGCCTTAGAAATGGGCGAGGGGCTCTGTAGCGCTACCTTTTGACAAAAGTGGGGGGTTAGTTTTACCTTCAGTCACCAAATAGAGATATTGTTCTCATTGAGCTGGACAACTTTTTAATTTACAATCATTAGCTCCTACCAACAGACGGTGGTTTGAATGTGGATTTTTGAAAAATCAGGCTCTGAATTTTAAACTACTACTCATAGGGGGTTCACACCAACTTTTTCAACGTGATTACAAGACATTGAAAGTGCTAAATTGTGAACGGATATTGGATATATCGAATGGTGTTGCCATGGCGATCCAAAATACAAAATGCCCTATCCTAAATACTAAATGCCCAATCCTAAATACCAAATGCCCAATCCTAAATGCCAAATTCATTTTCGACTTCGACTGAGTTTTCGACTTATACTTTTAGTTTCAAATTTAGACTTTTAGTTTTCAATCTGACCCAATAATCCCTCCATAAATAAGGAGGCGTGGCCCAAATACTGGAGGCTGGGTTTGAAATGACTGGTGTGCAGAGGCACCTTAGGGACAGCAGAGGGAGCTCCCAGTGCTAAGGAGCACACTGTAATGAAACCAAACAGAGCGAACGAGCAGGGCTGGAGCGAGGACTGTACTTTATAATGTGATAACGTCAACTTAATGACAGCGTTGTAACATTTATGTGGCCTCACACATAAAGTCACCAGAAGCCTCTCCACCGTTACTAGCCATTTCTTTGTCCAAAACATCCAGCGCCTGTCTCAACAAAGATGCTAACTCTGGCTTTGCCATTGTTAATATGTCAGCTAACGTGGATGGCAGAGCACTTTGAAGAGGACGCTCTGCCAGTGTGCTCCTTAGCACTGGGAGCTCCCTCTGCTGTCCATAAGGTGCCTCTGCGCACCAGCCATTTCAAACCCAGCCTCCAGTATTTGGGCCACGCCTCCTTATATGCATACATTCCTCACTTTTAGTTTCAAATTTAGACTTTTAGTTTTCGTTTAAGACTTTTAGTTTTAGACTTTTAGTTTTCAATCTGACCCAATAATCCCTCCATACTTATTTGCTTTCAATCCTCAATCCTCAAATGCCCAATCCTAAATCCCCAAATCCCCAATCCTAAATACCTAAATGCCCAATCCTAAATCCTAAATAACCAAATGCCCTATCCTAAATACAAAATGCCCTATCCTAAATACTAAATGCCCAATCCTAAATACAAAATGCCCTATCCTAAATACTAAATGCCTAATCCTAAATACCAAATGCCCAATCCTAAATGCCAAATTCATTTTCGACTTTGAGTTTACGACTTATACTTTTAGTTTCAAATTTAGACTTTTAGTTTTCGTTTAAGACTTTTAGTTTTAGACTTTTAGTTTTCAATCTGACTCAATAATCCCTCCATAGTTGAAATGCATATTTAGTCTCCCTAAAGCCTCCGGGGTGGCGGTGGCACAGGGGCTTGGGCCCATCATCGCTGCTTGCAGCTTTATTTCTTCATCTTCTCCAAACTAAATCGTATTTTTGAGGGCTTATTAATATGCTCGAAAACTCACGAAACTTTGCACACATCAGAACGGGCAAAAATGTACATCTGATATGGTTTTCAGTATTAGGTTTGGCAAAATGGCTCGAAAGCACCACCTATAAAACTTCAACGAAGTGCACCTCCCACTACATTTCACGTATGTTTATGAAATTCAGTACATTCATGTATTTTCCCAATACCTACAAAAAAGTCACTTGGAGCAAAGTCCTAAACGCAACAGGAAGTCAGCCATTTTGAATATCGTATTGTGAGTTCAGTATCGTGATATGTATCAAATCGTGACATGAGGGTATCGTTACTCCCCAATAGTAACACTTAGCTAAGTGTTAAAGCAGGCTATTAATGCAATGAAACGGAAAGTGGCTAAAACTCATGCAATATCCAATCTTCCTCAAACTTCATGTTTGATGAGAGTCCTAACATCTACATGGCAATATTCAGTTATAGTTATAGCGCAACCTACTGTCAAAAGGAAGTGATCTCTTTCTAACTTTCTAACTTTCTAACTTTCTAACTTTCTTTCTTTCTTTCTTTCTTTCTTTCTTTCTTTCTTTCTTTCTTTCTTTCTTTCTTTCTTTCTTTCTTTCTTTCTTTCTTTCTTTCTTTCTTTCTTTCTTTCTTTCTTTCTTTCTTTCTTTCTTTCTTTCTTTCTTCTTTCTTTCTTTCTTTCTTTCTTTCTTTCTTTCTTTCTTTCTTTCTTTCTTTCTTTCTTTCTTTCTTTCTTTCTTTCTTTCTTTCTTTCTTTCTTTCTTTCTTTCTTTCTTTCTTTCTTTCTTTCTTTCTTTCTTTCTTTCTTTCTTTCTTAATCCGAAAAGTCATGTCCCAATAAAGACGTAACTATAAAAGCGCTGAATTGAATTCTCTCTCTGTTGTCTATGGTAATCATTAATCTAGTAAAGTCACGTTCGTACTGCCATTCACTCACCGGGTTGATGCTTTAGCTTGGCCACCGTCTGCAGTTTTTAATATAATCCACTCATTTTAAACTCCTTAAGTTTACTTAGCCTACATATCAAAATTCCTTATTTATTTCACTAATATACGAAATAATTACAGCTCTGTGGAAATTAATTATCCCCGCTTGAGAAGTTGACAAAAACATTATTTATAAACATTGTAATAATTCTGATAACATGCCAGATGAGATGGACTCGGTAATTGTGATGATGTGTTCAGTGTTTTGTATTTAGTGTTTTGATATTAGTGTAAGAAGAGCATGTTTTTTTATTGAACAAGGTTGTAAACAAGGACATTATTTTGTACTTTAAACAACACCTTATAAGACGCAACCGACAAAAGCATTGACTAGCGCTGTCCTCAGCGGACATTCAAACTGATTTTTATTATGAATATAAGATTGACCTGTTTCGCTGATTGTTTTATTTTGGGTCAGTGATAATGTAAGTGATAATGTCTGTTTTTCTTTAGGTCTATAATGTTGAGCAGTAAGATGATTCAGTTGTTGGTGGTTGTGTTGGCTTCACCTGCTGCCTGTATGGAAGGTAAGACTGACACACAGGCACATAAAATCATTCCCCCCACCAATAGTTGGGTACATGTAGAATATGATTCGGTGACAGTTGCCATGTATATTTTCAATAATGAGTTCTAGGCTACATTCACACTGTTAAATTTTGGGAATTGACACCCGAGTTTACTTATAGGCGTGAGTCTCGAAATTTCCTGTTTAAACAGCAACTTGCAGTAGCGTCTCGAATATGCTACTGTCTGTATGAACGTGTAACGGGAGTCAAGCCCGTATTCTCTTACCAGTAACCATAGTTACAGTGACCAAAATAATATCGAAGAAGTTGACGTCCATGAAAATGAAAAAGTCTTCTCAATTTTGGAATGACAAGAGTCCAATCGAGCCAAATCTTTCGAGTTCATCTGCCAAGTCCTTATTAACCGACAGCAGCTTTTATATCTAGGTGAATTTGAGTCACACTTAGAACAAAACTGATGGAAGCAGCTCTGGTGGAGAACAGTGATCTAAAACCTGACTCACAGCTTATATATCTCCGTCGCTATTACCGAAAGCAAAACCACACACGAAAACACGCAACACACCGTAGACATGCATTTTTGCAGCGCAGTGCAGAGCGGCTCTCTAGCACTGTATGACGTGACGCGTGATAGACAACACATTTTCCAGAATCCTGTTCACACAGTGCAGGTTTTCTGAAAATGCAATTGTGAATCATGTTTGAGAACTGTGTATGAATGTAACTCAGTAATTCAGTATCATCTCATATAGTCAGCCTAATGGTGCACAGCTTAAGCAATCATAATTTATTTAACATTTATGTGGGCATTAAATGTACAATTTCGGTAACAAGAACGATGCTGAGCCAAAGGAAGTTAAAGATGTGTTCTGGCGCCTGCCGTGTTTATTGAACCAATCAGATAAGAGTAAAACGAGAGTCAGCGAGAAGCTCATTTGACAGGCAACATGATGAAGGTGGACCTGCCCTCCTCTTCACGTTTGCAAAACTCAACGAGTGAGAGAATCGTGCCATAACTGTAAGCGCAGCTAAAAGAAAGACGCAACATATCGGGTTATTTCGGGAACTTTTTTGCCTGTTCACAGGCTTGCAGTGCTTTTGGCCGTATTTGTGCGCAAAAAAAAACACGTGCCAAAAGTGTAAGCGTGGAAAAATGGAAGTCAGAAGATTACAGATCATAGTTATTTTTTCTTACTTTCAAAGGCGATTTACACCTTTACAAATCTTCTCTTGCGCATGCTAATTTTATTTACGCTTATGTACACTTCAACAAATCTTACCCTGGGCATGTGATTCTTTATATGGCATCATATTACCTTCATATGGAGGTCTTCACAGGGGAGGGTCTTATCACAGTATTTGGTATTATCACGATATTGAAATAAGTCGCAAAAAAAGTGTTGTCATACTATAACCGGTTTAATAACTTTTTTTATTCTAACAAAAAATAACTATGAACACATATATATACATATATATACATATATACAATAAAGCAATACAAAAAACATGTATAAAACAAATGTTTCGAACAGATTAAAGATTAAAAGGCTTATAAAGAACAATAGGCATCCCTTTACAATAAGGTCTAATTAGTCAATGCATTAACTAACATTAACAATAAGCAATAACTACATTTGTTACAAAAGTTATTATTCTTATTTAATAAATACAACTGACCATTTTTAGTCACGTCCATTAAATAATTGCAATTACAACTTTTGATTTTAATTATGTATTATTAAATGTTAACATTAATATTAAGTATTTTTCATTGTCATTTTAAGTTAACTAATGGAGCCTTATTGTAAAGTGTTACCAAACAATAAAGACTCATAACATTTTCAATCAATATCTATGGCATGTTGTAGTCCAGATTAAAATATAAAAATGTTTAAGTTTGAAAATATATTGCCTTTTCAGTTTTTACGTATTTAGTGCTGTCATAAACACCATTGTGAATACAAAAATCTGAATGGATGTTTGAAACATTTATACTCAGAAACCGAAAGAAGTGCAGCAGCTTTGTTTACATTAAAGCAATACAATGATAGGAAAAGTATTCTTAAAAAAAAAATCAGAATAATTTGTGATTAAATAATTATTTACGATATTTTGAAGTGACCACGATAACAATATCATACATGTTCATTATTGTGATATATTATATTGCTGTATACTGACACATGTCTAATATAAAATTATATAGAGTCCATATAATTCATACATTTATGCAAACCAAAACACACACAAGAAAAATAAAACATTACAGAACAAAACTTTGCTGAATTCAGTGTACAGTATGTGTACAGTGCAGCAGCAAAGAGTTTGTTTAGTGCTTATTAGAGCTCGTTTACGTTTTAAGTTGCCATACGGAACAGGATCACATGGAGCCCCCCCCCCCACCCCCAAAAAAAGCCTAAACCAACCACCTTGGACCAGTACACGGTAGTACACGGATTCATTCAGAATTACTAAACACAGCAACATACACATAAAAACATTATCCTGAATGTGAATGAAACAACGTGAATGTACTGAAATGTGTCATAAATTCAATGTGTGATCAGGTTGTTTGAATGAATTTCACTTACTGGATAATTGCACTGAAAACTTTCCCGGAGTTTAGCGGTGTAAAATGATCTGATCTCAAACAGAGAAGCAAAGTTAGTTATACCATCATATAGTAGATTTTGACTTTATTCTGTATGTTGGTTTTAATAATCAACATCTGGGACATAAAAGTGACCATAGTTGAAGAAAGGGAGATAGCCATGTTTCTTGGCTAAGCATCTCATAATTGTAGATAGACGGGAAATGT
Source organism: Meda fulgida (assembly GCA_030578275.1). Taxonomy (NCBI): domain Eukaryota; kingdom Metazoa; phylum Chordata; class Actinopteri; order Cypriniformes; family Leuciscidae; genus Meda; species Meda fulgida. Next base: position 29,603,042 of record CM060624.1, read on the forward strand.
CTTTCTTATGTGTTTGTGTGTGTGTTCTGCAGATAAAGGCAGCGCTGGTGACGTTGAGTGCGTGTGCGAGGGGTTTTCATGCAGTGATGTCCAGCACTGTTTTGGCCTGCTGTGTTTCTCCTCACTGTCCTTCGAGAATGGGACAGCCTTACAGCAGAAAGGATGCATTGTGGGTAGTGAAGAAAGGGCAGTGCGCTGCAAAAACTCCCAGTCAGTGGACACGCTGGTATACTGTTGCCAGGAAACATTGTGTAATGCGAATGTTACCGTGGAGATACCAAATACAGGTGAATCATCCTTTTTATTTTAACCTCACACCTTAAATGTACCACAGTGTAATGATGAAAGTGTAAGTAATCCACTCATGCTGGGTGAAAAATGGTCAAAAGAAAAAGTATTTTTGCATTAATAAAATGAAACATATTTCATAGCCTTCTATTTCATGATCTTTTTAAAAAAATTATTAAATATAACTCCGACCAAGTTAGATTTGTTTATATATTTAAAATATTGCAGCTTGGTATTAAAGTAACTATATCTTGCATTTCTGAACGATGTCCTTTGGGAACGATTGTAATAATTCTCATTTAAAAGCAGATGTCTTTAAAACAGTGCATAATCCAAATTAGTTTCTGTAATATCTAACAATTCATTAATTTTATTTTTGGAAAATAAATACTCATTTAGCCTATGGGCAGAGACAAAAAGCGGTTTGGAGAATGGATGGATAAAGTTAATCATTAGCTGCATTTCTGTCGAGCCACAGTGAGCCAGTGCTAATAATGTGCTTGCGAGGCCAATAGCCTCGGACCTCAAGCACTGAAGCCAAAATCAATCAGGCCTGTAGCCCTGCAGTGCTACCCTAAAACACGTACTTAACACGCCTCCATAGAATGACGTCACGGAACATCACCAATTCACCAGCATGGGGGAGCTAGCTGACTAAAACTAGTTATATTGCAATTTGAGCATGACATTTGGACTTTACTTGAAGAGTTAAGACTCAAAAGAAAAAGACCAATGAATTACAATAAAAAATGTTAACAACAGTAATATACATTAATATATATATATATATATATATATATATATATATATATATATATATATATATATATATATATATATATATACATATACAGGTCCTTCTCAAAAAATGAGCATATTGTGATGAAGTTCATTTTTTTCCATAATGTAATGATAAAAAACTTTCATATATTTTAGATTCATTGCACACCAACTGAAATATTTTAGGTGTTTTATTGTTTTAATACTGATGATTTTGGCATACAGCTCATGATAACCCCAAATTCCTGTCTCAAAAAAATTGCATATTTCATCTGACCAATAAAAGAAGTGTTTTTAATACAAAAAAAGTCAACCTACAAATAATTGTTTAGCATGCACTCAATACTTGGTCGGGAATCCTATTGCAGAAATGACTGCTTCAATGCGGCGTGGTATGGAGGCAATCAGCCTGTGGCACTGCTGAGGTGTTATGGAGGCCCAGGATGCTTAGATAGCGGCCTTAAGCTCATCCAGAGTGTTGGGTCTTGCGTCTCTCAACTTTCTCTTCACAATATCCCACAGATTCTCTATGGGGTTCAGGTCAGGAGAGTTGGCAGGCCAATTGAGCACAGTAATACCATGGTCAGTAAACCATTTACCAGTGGTTTTGGCACTGTGAGCAAGTGCCAGGTCATGCTGAAAAATGAAATCTTCATCTCCATAAAGCTTTTCAGCAGATGGAAGCATTAAGTGCTCCAAAATCTCCTGATAGCTAGCTGCATTGACCCTGCCCTTGATAAAACACAGTGGACCAACACCAGCATCTGACATGGCACCCCAGACCATCACTGACTGTGGGTACTTGACACTGGACTTCAGGCATTTTGGCATTTCCTTCTCCCCAGTCTTCCTCCAGACTCTGGCACCTTGATTTCCGAATGACATGCAACCACTGAGCAACAGTCCAGTGCTGCTTCTCTGTAGCCCAGGTCAGGCGCTTCTGCCGCTGTTTCTGGTTCAAAAGTGGCTTGACCTGGGGAATGCGGCACCTGTAGCCCATTTCCTGCACACGCCTGTGCACGGTGGCTCTGGATGTTTCTACTCCAGACTCAGTCCACTGCTTCAGCAGGTCCCCCAAGGTCTGGAATCGGTCTTTCTCCACAATCTTCCTCAGGGTCCGGTCACCTCTTCTCGTTGTGCATCGTTTTTTGCCACACTTTTTCCTTCCTACAGACTTCCCACTGAGGTGCCTTGATACAGCACTCTGGGAACAGCCTATTTGTTCAGAAATTTCTTTCTGTCTCTTACCCTCTTGCTTGAGGGTGTCAATGATGGCCTTCTGGACAGCAGTCAGGTCGGCAGTCTTACCCATGATTGCGGTTTTGAGTAATGAAACAGGCTGGGAGTTTTTAAAAGCCTCAGGAATCTTTTGCAGGTGTTTAGAGTTAATTAGTTGATTCAGATGATAAGGTTAATAGCTTGTTTAGAGAACCTTTTCATGATATGCTAATTTTTTGAGACAGGAATTTGGGGTTTTCATGAGCTGTATGCCAAAATCATCAGTGTTAAAACAATAAAACATCTGAAATACTTCAGTTGGTGTGCAATGAATCTAAAATATATGAAAGCTAAATTTTTATCATTACATTATGGAAAATAATCAACTTTATCACAATATGCTAATTTTTTAGAAGGACCTGTATATATATATATATATATATATATATATATATATATATATATATATATGAATCTTCTTCTTTCCAGATGTGGAGTTAATGGCAGCTCCTACAGAGCACGAGTGTGTGTGTGAGGGCCGGTCGTGTGTAACGGGGGACCGCTGTATGGGTCAGCAGTGTTTCTCCTCTTTGACTCTGAGTGATGGAACACCAGTGTCTCAGAAGGGCTGTTTTAAGGTCTATGAGCAGGGCAGGATGACCTGCAAAACTCCTCCATCACCTGACCAGATTGTAGAGTGCTGTCAGGCTCATCTGTGCAACATGAACCTCACTGTGAGACTACCTGTACGAGGTAATGCTTACACATACACAAACCAATAAACCTGCTTCTTCTCAGGTTTAAATGGACATAGTTGTATATTGATTGGTCGCCATGCAATTGTCTTTATTGCTTGGCTTATTTGCATATTTTCAGCCATTTGTTTGTATGCTTTAGCCCCAAAAGACGCATACTAATTCTAAAAGTTTCAGTGACTTGCAGTGTGACATGCATTTTTATAATTAATAGTTAAGCCTCCAGCTTTTATGACCTCAGTAATAATTTAGGCAGGTGTGTTTGATTAGAGGTGGAGCTACTTTAAAAAAAAAAACTACTACAGGACAGTGGAAATTGGACCAAAGTAAATAGGCTATACACAGTAACTTAGTGGACATTATAACTGTGTTTGAGTTTTTTTTACAGTGACAGGGGGTTTAAATGAGCTTAATACCATGAAACTAAAATGAACTTTTGTGAGATTTACTCCTTTGCAGGTCAAAATAGTTTATTTTTAAATCTAACTAAGTCTTTATGTCTCTCTCAGTGATGGAGGGCCCCAACTATAGTGTGACAACACTGACCATTGTGATTGTGGCTCCAGTCATCGTTCTGATATTCCTATCTGCTGTGGCGATCCTGATCTTCCGTTGTATTCACCTTCACCAGATAGAGCATCTGACTGCTCATGATGCTGAGTATGGCACCATTGATGGTCTGATTTCGTCTAATGTGGGAGAGAGCACCCTTGCGGTGAGGCAAACATACACATCACAAAGTCTGTTATCAGTTTCAAATTAAGCACATTGAGAAATGTGGTTCCATTTGTTTAAACAGCACAACCAACAGATAAAGTAAAGTTCAAGTAAAAAATAAATACATTACTTCAAGTTATTTATAATTACTAGGCCATTTAAAGAACTTATTCTAAGTGTGCACTGCAGTTTATGTTGTCTGTCACTTTAAATGTTTGAGCTCTATAAAGCAGGATTGATTCTGTTTAGCTGTCAATGTTTTTATTGTTCATCAGCTGGAACATATATTTTAATATATTGCATGAATATAGCATATAACGTGAATAGCATGTTTTGTTTGCATGAAGGCCTCAACAATGTTTTTTGGACAAAAGTTCTGAATGCCTATAGGACACACTGCTACAGTAACCACGCAGTTGTTGTTTTTTTAGTCTGTATTTTCTTTTAAAGGTGCTCTAAGCGATGTCGGGTGACGTCACTTCTTGTTGACTTTTTTTTATAGAATTATTTTTTATTTTGCAAGTACAAAGAAAAACAAAGACAAGCAACCTGGACCTTGATTTCCATCCAAGTCCATCCATGTATTAACCAATACTATATAATATCCTCTATGAAATAGGGGAGAGAGAAAAACAAAAAAACAAAACACTATTCACATTCCCCTTTACTTTATACCTACAACACTCTTTTCTTTCTTTTCTTTTTTATACACAAGACAAGAGTAAATGGACAAGACAAACAGAACAAACTATATAGCACATTCTGGACAAAGTACAACACACAGGGCACAAGTCTCACTAACAAAAATAAATAAATAAATAAATACAAAATAATAATATTAATAATAGTAATAATAGTAATAATAATATCTCATTCACACACACACGACCACACCCACACACAAATTACACTGGTGGTGCTCCTTGACTAGACTGTTGAAAGAGAGAAAGGAAAAAAAAAAAAAAAAGTTGTAAGGTGAAAATAATTTAACATTGCCATGCTAGATTTACTAACAAATAAAATAAGACACAAATTAAGTTAAGCAGAACTAGCGTTGGGCTAATTACAGAGCGTCAAATATTAGTTCCCACACAGAGCTGAACTGTTTTTGTTTATTTTTGTCCACTGACAGAGTTTTCTCTATGTTTAGGCAATTACATTTTTCCATTTATCCAACCCTGGGGTATCTGTGTTTTTCTAATTTTGTAACAGCAACTTCTTATAAACTAATGAAGAAAACACTAATTGCCAACCCATAGGATATTTCATTTTTTTTACATTTTGGAGTAAGCAGGCTTCTGGTGTAAATACAAATTTCTGTTTACAAATAGTAGAGAGCCATCTCTCAATATCAAACCAGGTTTTCTTTATTTTTTCACAGTACCAAAATGAATGAGTGAGAGTCAATACTACCGCACTTTAGGCAGGTGGGAGGGGAAGATGCATCAAACTTATGAATTTTGTCCCTACTATAATAAACTCTAGTAATTAATTTATATTGAATCAATCTAAGATTTTCGTTAGTTGTGACTTTATATGTTAAATTTAAACACTCCTTCCATATTGTTTTGGCATTGAAGTCCTTTATATCTCTATCCCAACCTTCATATATTTTACTTAGCAGATTACAATTGATTACAACATTATTGAGATAATTATACATAACACTTATACATTTTTTCCTTTCCTTACTATGTTCCAAAAGGGTCTTTATCTTTTCCGGAGCGTCATTCACTATATCACAGTTCTCATTGACCCAATTTTTTAACTGCATATATTTAAATATCTCGGAGTCTTTTAATTTAAATTTATCTTTCAATGTATCAAATGAGGATATTTTATTTGAACTAATAATATCTGATAATGTTCCAATACCTCCATTCATCCAAGTTTTCCACATTAATTTAGCACCTTGAATTTTAACAGACGGATTGTTCCAAATCTTAATATGTGTGGGGGTACCAATCTCCATCCCCAAAATCTGCTTAGTTTTTTCCCACATATTTAATGTACTGTTGATAACAAAGTTTAGTCTGGGTTTCCCCATGCTGCCTTCCCGCAGCGCGATTTTATTCACGCTGAAAGGCAGTATGGATACCATGGGCCAGATTTTCGCCTCATTTAGGGAACCAATCACAGAACGGGGAGGGAGCAAGACGATGACGACATCTATGCACACCGAAGCAGTTTGTTTATTTCAATGGATTCAACATGGCAGCAGACGCGAAGCTACCGCATGTTTATCTTGCACAAACGGCAATAGTCGCTGAACGTCATTGTTTACACAAGAATATCTTACCCATCGTCTTCTTCCTTGTCTAATTTCTGTCGCTCTACATACGTCATCTGGTATAATTGAAACGATTGCATATGAGCTACGTACAGGCGCATTTGACAGACATGCTTAGCACCCAATAAACGGCGCCAGGCAATCGTAAACCACGCCTCAAATACGAGAAAATGTACATGTGGTTCCCAGACCCAAGTCTCAACGAGAATTGGGTCTGGCGTTAGCCAGGCTAAACAAAGTTATCAATCTTTACTTTTTTATTGGAGAACAAAATGTATAATAAACTATTTGGTTGTAATTGATGATTTTCAATGACCAGCCATGGATCTTCATTAGTATTATTAATAATATGATCAATATAAAACATATGGGCTGCTATCTGGTACAATTCCATATTAGGGAGGTTTAACCCTCCTCGTTTAGGGCAAAACAATAGATTCCTTTTTATTCTTGGGGAATTCTATTCTTCTTGTTGACGTTTAAAGTATTGTCAATCAAAACGGAGGCTAGCTAGACCCTCCCTCCTCCTCATCCACGCACTAACCCCCCAAACCCACCCCCAAATCCTTCTTGTCTGTTATTGTCTGGAACAGTTTATGTTTTGTGGTGCGGGTTAGCCCAGTTTGTTTTTGTTGCCGTTTGTGGAGCCTTGGGTGTCTGCTGAGACCGCGTCTTTTTACAGTGTGTTCAGGGGAGAGGCAGCCAGCGGATAGTGAGGATATGTTTGCTGTATGTGACAAAAAATGTTTTGGCCTAAAAAACATGTGACATCGCTTAGAGCACCTTTAAGCTTATTAATTCATGGAATATCACATAAACCCATGCGCAAATTACTTTTCTTTGAAAAGTTTCTAATACCAACAATATTTGGTCCTACTTTACACTAAGTGTCTGTAAGTAATATGTACTATGTAAACATTTATTTAATCATTTGATGCAATGGACTTATAGGTACTATTAAAAAAACATGCATGTACAGAATATTTAAAAAAATGCCTGCATGTAATTACAGCTTTAATTAATTTCTGTAATTTTGGTCCCTTGCAAAAGTATTTGTATCCCTTCCTTTTTTTTTTCTTTTTTTTTTTTTTACAATGCTGCCTTATGTTAAACTACTTTAAATGGCTGTTTTTTCCACATCAATCTACACTCCATACACGATAATGACAAAGCAAAAAACAGATTTGTGACAACTTTGCAAATTTATTTCAAATAAAAAACTGAAATAATTACATTGCATAAGTATTGGCACTCTTTTCTGGGACACTTAAAACTTAGCGCAGGAACTTTTAAATGTCACTTGTAGATGATACTTTACTTTGAGTGGCGTTAAACTGTGCAAATGCACACCTCTCAATAAAAGGTCTAAGAGCTGAAAATGCTTATTAGAGCAAAAACCAAGGCATGAGGTCAAACCCAACAGCCTATAGAGACAGTATTGTGTCATGACACAGATCTGGGGTGGACTACAAAAAAATTCTGCTGCAGTGAAGGTTCACAGAAGCATGTAGCCTCCATAATCCGTAGTGGAAGAAGATTGGAACAACCAGGACACTTCCTAGAGCCAAGACACTTCCATGCCAAACCGAGCAATCAATGGAGAAGGGCCTTGGTTAGAATGGTTATTTCTATGATCATATATGGAGATGGGAGAAAATTACAGAAGGACAAACATCTCTGCAACACACCACCGATCTGGGCTCAGTGAAGACACATGATATCCTAATCTCTCAGACTGTGAGAAACAAGATTTTTTTGTCTGATGAACCTCAGTTCCAAGCATAATTTATGGAGGAAACCAGGCACTGCTCATCACCTGCACAACACCATCCCAACAGTACAGCATTATGCTATGGGGATGGGACTGGGGGAAACATCAGAAGAAAAGCTCAATGCAGCAAAATATAGAGATGGCCTTATTGAAAACATAGTTTTTTTTTTTGCATTGTCATTATGGTGTATAGAGCGTAGTTTGATGTGAAAAAAAATCTGTTAAAGTAGTTTAACATAAGGCAGCAATATAACAACATGTGAAAAATTAGGGGTATGATTTATTTCGCAAGGCACTGTATACAATTATATTGTTGATCCCTCCTCTACCCCTTAACCCACCCTTATTGTCATTATGAAACCTGTGCCTAATCTGAACTGTTTCCCACCTCAGTAGCAGCAAGTGTTTTGCAATACAACATGTACACAATAAGTAAAAAGTTTTATGAAATTAACAAAAAAATCAGAATCTGTCAGAATCCCCAGCATCTCCTCTCGGATTTTGGCTGAAAAGATGCAGTGTTTTGATGAATTTGTGTGTATTATGATGTGTGTTTGCTGAGCTGGCTCTTCATTTGCTGTTGTTGGATTTATTTCAAGCTATTTTCGAAGATCTCTGTTGGAGTGCTTGGGAACCAAAGCAAATATTCAGCGGTCTAATGTTTGCCTGAGCATAAAAGTCTGTGCAGTGCTGGGAGTGACATGTTATTAAAACCACTTGATTCTGTAAAATCTGCTCTCAGAGGCCTAGGAGGTGACTGTTTTTTGCTTTGATACTTTGAATGTGAAGATTAATTTGTTCATACAGTGAAAGTGTCTGAAGGTAAACAGCTGTGATTTTTTTTTTTTTTTGGATTGTGCAGTAATTAATTGTCTGTTTTGCAATCCTGTTCCCTAAAAGTCTCTCTCCCTGATGCAAACATATGACTCTTGTGGTTTGGGCCTTCGGTGCATTTTTTTTTCCTCGTTCCATTATTTGTAAAGTGGCTGTTCAATGTGTGCTCTCTAGTGTATAAGGGTGTGTACTGCAGGGTCCAAATGAACAAATGTAGATTAACTACGGTAAATGTACTAGTTGTTTTTTCTTTATCCTTTGTCTTTCTCTAAGGATTTGTTGGATCATTCCTGTACATCTGGTAGTGGCTCTGGACTGCCTTTCCTGGTCCAGAGGACAGTAGCCCGACAGATCACTCTCAGCGAGTGTGTCGGTATGTGCCCACAGCCCCACACCATCTCAGTTCTTTATTAGAACTATGTTTGTATGCATAAAGTGTTTCTCAGATTTTATGCTGCAGGTTAGCAGCTCCTTTAAAACTGAATTATACACCAAATGGCTTTCTGTTACTAAGCTATAGTTATGGGACATTTTTTACCAGTAGTTAAAAGCTATATTTGACTAATTTTTGAGTTATCTGGGTTATGTCCTCAATAAAAAAAAAAAGCCAGCATAAACTGTTACATTACATAGCCTATATATTTCTGCAAAGTCATTAGCTGTAAATAAAACAATAGAAGTATATGGTGGGGCCTTATTAAACAACTAAGACCGTTAATTAAGCGTGTATGTGTGTTTTCTTTCAGGTAAAGGTCGATATGGAGAGGTCTGGAGAGGTCAGTGGCAGGGAGAAAGTGTGGCTGTGAAAATATTCTCATCTCGAGATGAGAAATCCTGGTTCAGAGAGACAGAAATCTACAACACTGTCCTACTGCGACACGAGAATATTCTGGGTAAATAATTTACACCTTTCATAATGAAAGCACAAATCAAACCCCTAGAAATGACATTTGCATTCATTAGGATACTTCAGTTTTGTAATAAAGAGCAACGATAAAAGATTAATTTCACTTAACCATAACTTTGCTGTATAAAAAGTTTACCTTGGATACCTTTTTTTTCAGGCTTCATTGCATCAGATATGACATCACGTAACTCCAGCACTCAGTTGTGGTTAATCACACATTTTCATGAAATGGGATCTCTCTATGATTACTTGCAACTCAGCATGCTGAATGCTTCTGCCTGTTTGCGGATGGCACTGTCCATCGCCAGCGGCCTGGCTCATCTGCACGTGGAGATCTTTGGCACTCAGGGCAAACCAGCCATCGCTCACAGAGACCTAAAAAGCAAAAATATTTTAGTGAACAAAAATGGACAGTGCTGCATCGCAGACCTTGGTAAGTGGCTTCTGACTGAAGCAAAAGTTATTTTATGCATGATTTTGATTCATATGGCTTTATATTATAATATTTAAAATATTACCACGAGGTGTATTTTGGACAGTGTCAGCAAACATTCAAAAACACCATGTGATCTATGATTATGTATGGAAATAATTGAAGTAACTGACAACAGGGCACTGAATTATTGAACATTTAATTTGTTCAGTTGTGCATTAAATTGTCAATAATCAGTGTAGGTATAATCAAAATAATACATTATCACAGTAGTTATGGTCTGAACTGCATTTTTTACTTATGCAGTTATTGCATGTTTATCTCAGGTTTTCATCTCAAAACTAAATTTGTGTTAGAACTATTTTCTTACAGCACCAATTCAGATAATTTTAAGCATAAGTGATATACAACTGTAATGTGGTCTGCAAATCTGAAACTACTTTCTAAACATGCAGTTATCCCTGAAGCCTCCTAATGGATCAACCAATCAACCTTTCAGAAATTCAAAAATTTGTTCACGTCAAATCTTTATTTTTCTTAGCCATTTTTATGTTTATACAACATTTTTTGTTAGGCTGAATAAGTTAGGGCCATAATCATGGCAATAGAGGACAGATTAATGGATTTTAAATTGTTGTCTGGTTTCTAATAGTGAAAATCACTTGTTTGTTCCCTCAATTTTATCTATTGAACATGTTGCTCTTTATACGCAAATAAGTAGAAAGCAGAAGCGAGCTATTTGCTCATAAAGGACGGACACTTTAATTTATGTGTCTTTATTAAATTCACTCAGACTCACTCTAGAGCTCCAGGGCTAATTTCTGCAACTTCAGGCTGTTATTAGAAGAAATCAGTTGTTTCCCCCTAAAACTCTAACGAAAACCCATTAGGTAGCTTTCAGCTAACACATATCTGGGAACTCTTCCATAAACAGGAAGTGGAATACAAGATTAGTTTTTGTAGAGCACTTGAAACTACATACAGCACATTAAGAAAATGAACACGTTCTTCTTAGTCACAGGTTGTGAAAACATGTTGTCCATATGAGACTACAGGTTTTCACTTAGCACTATGTTTTCCCTGCATGCTCAAAAAATGTTTTTCAAGACCTTTGGAGACTTGTTCATTTTTCCTTCATGTCACATGAAATTGAATTATTGTATATCCCCACAAGAGGGTGCTATACAACATTTCAGAATTAATTAGCAATTAGCATTTTCCCATCAAGCTGTGCTGATGTAAATCTGCATCTCAGCATCTTAGATGATGCTTTTAGGGGTGTATGCAAATATTTGTACAATTAAATGCTAAATTACTATAGGCTACCCCTTCCTCTAACATTATAAATACTATCTGGAAATTTGTCTATTTGAAAGTGTCATCATTGCTTGCGCCCCTGGGTAAAAGCTCTCAAATGTTGTTTTGCTGAGCTGTGGAAAGCTGTCCTTCAAAATGTACATCCTCAGTTTCCGTTTTTAATAATAAAAAAAATCAACGCAGGGAAGAAAATGACTGAGTGGACATTTCATGGCATCTTAAATGTAGAATGCACTGAAGCAAATGCACAGGTGTCTAATCCAGGGATATGTGATTACAGTACTGATAGATATTGTGCTATGTGATGATACATTTTGTCACACATTTGTGTTCTTCAGGTCTTGCCGTGATGCATTTTCAGGACACAAATGAGCTGGATGTTGGGAATAATCCTAAAGTTGGGACAAAACGCTACATGGCACCTGAGGTTCTGGATGACTCCATTCAAACAGATTGCTTTGAGTCTTACAAACGAGTCGATATTTGGGCCGTTGGTCTTGTGCTGTGGGAAATTGCTAGAAGAACAGTTAGTATTGGTACGTATATCTTTACATCTGCTTAACATACTTAACATGGTACATATACTGTATATTTACATCTGCTTAACATGGAGCTCCATGCTAAGGTGGGGAAATGATTCTGCTAAACAATTATAAGATGGTCAGTTTTAATAGCTATTTGCATCCTGAATAACACTTAATGAGGAAAATGTCAACGAAAGCTGAAAAACTAAATATTAAGAGACTTTTGAGATCACATGGCCCTGAGTTGGTACAGGATGGTGGGAGTGTTTATCAGCCAGTCACAAGATATAGCAAAGATCTAGACTATGCTCAGGAAAATCTCTGATTTTGTTAGGGGCACTGAAGACATTCACTGAAATACAAATTTTGAGGAGAACAAACCATCTACTCTGATCATGTGAATTGATGTCAAAAATGATTAACGTTCCTTGAGGAAACAGAGAGAGAATGGCAAGTGAACCTGCCTTCAAATAAATTTTAGCTTGATCATTTAAGAGAGATAGAAAATCATCCACAGAGTCATCCACAGTGTCCTTAAGCCTTGAGACCAGAGAGGGATATAAATGCACTGTTTGTCCAAAGTATGTTACAGAGATGAAGCACACAAAAAAATACAATTTTTTACCCCTTACAAATGCTGTAGTCAAGTCACCTTCATTTATATAGCGCTTTTAACAATATAGATTGTTTCAAAGCAGCTTTACAGTGATAATAGTAAATTAAAGTAACAGAGATTGTTTTGGCTTTACAGCAGCTCTAGAATAAAGTTATTGTCCAGTTTTGATTGATTGATTCACTTCCGTTGCAAAGATCATTAGTTATTAACTTAGGGGCCGCTAACACGACACCGTTCAACGTGCTCTGGTCCGCTCATCCGCACAAAACAGTGCCTCGTGGCTCGAGAACACAAAACCTGAAATAGATTCCAAGGTGCAAGCCTTGACATAAAAAAAAGGTTATCTCTGCGCAAACTTCAAGAACGCAAACCCGCGAAAACGCAGACAGCGTGGACGTGCCCATCACGTGTTTAGTCTTGTTTAATCACGTGTTTAGCAGGCGTGTAGTCCTTCTTTACAAACCAACCCTCATCAAACTACTTTTCTGACCTTAAAAATGTATAATAAAGAATTATTTATCGCGTCCTTATGATGTAACAAGTACATCAGGATTTATGGGAAGTATTCCTGGTTCCGGCTGACCTAATCTATGTAGCCTAACATTGAATTATAGAAGTCTATAATGTGTTATGTGTATGCAAGGACAAAGAGATGTGTTTTTAGTCTAGATTTGAACTGACAGAGTGTGTCTGCATCCCGGACAATGTTAAGAAGTTCCAGAGTTTTGGTGCTAAATAGGAAAAGGATCTACTGCCAGCAGCCGATTTGGATATTCTAGGTATTATCAACTGGCCAGAAATTTGAGGTTGCAAAATCTCAAACGAGATCTCAAATGCCTCTACGAAGGCATCATTTATTTTATTTGGAATGCAGTGGGCTATATTTACAATATGAAACTCACTGACAGAAGGCTGCTTTCAATTTCAAATGCCCACGTGCGCTTTGTGAAGAGCGCTCACAAATGCAGCTTTGAGCGACTCCTATAAAGTGGTTAAATGTACTTGCATCTCAAAATGGTTTTATGACGCAGAATAATTTATCTGCGCATTAGTGTGAATGCAGCGTATTCGATTTTCCGCTGTCTATGATGTCATCAGTAATAATCGAACAACAGTAAAACTGAGAAAGAGAAAAATCACTCGCAGCTCTTGAATGGAATACGTTCAGATAGCCTACTCTTAAATGCTGAAAGCGCTCTTTGTTTATTGCTTACTCTTATTGTTATTTACAAGCTTTTATGTTTTGAAGCTACATTAGTTTACATATTTAAAATTCTTAACATGAAATTGTTTTAATACTTTTTTTAATGTGTAATTATTTTAAAAATTGCTTATAATTACATATGTAATTAAATTAATTGGGGGGAAAAAAAGTAGATTTAAATCAAATCAAATCGGATCGTGAGGTGCCTAAAGAGTCCCACCCCTACTATACAATGATTTATTGCTTGTCTTTATTGAATAATACAAAAGATAAAGGGCTTAAAAAATCGCATATTAAATTGCAATTGCAATATTGGTTAAAATAAAATCGCACTTAGATTTTCCAAAATTGTTCAGCTCTAATAGATATAAATCTTTAATAGGCTACATTTAATCATATATAGGCCTTTTAGTAAAGGAGTAAGAAAAGGTGCATTATAGCTCAAGCTGCGAGGTAGCTCTGCATAAAGACGCAGATACGCGTATGTACAGCTGGCTAATCAGAGGTCTGTAATGTTTGTATAAAAGGTGTTTATTGCTTTTTAACTTCTTTTGAGGATGGCACTCTTGGCATTGCTCTGGTATCTTGCTGCACATGCTCTCAGGTGAGAACGCGTCTATAGAGAGTGTAATGTTTACAGAGATTGACGAAAGAAAATGGTGTGTGGAATGCCCTTATGGACATGGTTTGGGCATGTTTTATGTAAATGACTTGCCTCTGGCATGAGGTCCCTCATTTAGAAAACTCAGAATACTCAACATTAAAATGAGGTCAAGAACAAACAAGTGCGTACGCACGTGTTTTGAATTAGGCAGAAAGTTTGCATGAGAAGTTCAAAAGTGCGTATAAATATGAATAGCGTAGGCAATTATTAGTGAATATTATTTATTACTTCTCAGTCCCAAAGACGAAAGGGACCATCCAGACTTTCATCAGTGACAGGTATAAAAGCAAAAATCTGTCATTGTATGGGGATGCATTAGTGCAAACGGCTTGGGTGACTTATGTGACATTATGATACATTTAATGGCATCAAGATGACATCTTTCCTGGGAAGCAAGACAATGCCAGACCTCCTTTGGCATGTGCTACAACAGAGTGGTTTTATAAACTCTCTACACCATAGAGTGGATGTCCTTGACTGGTCTGCCTGCAGTCCAGATCTATCTCCTGAAAATGAATGGCCCATCATGAATAGGAGAATCAGACTACGACGACCATGTTTTTGAGCAGCACTTTTTTGAGCTTCAATCTGATGGTTGCAATCTACTGCCATTATAAAGCTCGGAAGAGTCAGGGTGTTTATTAATATAACTCCTATTGTATTCGTCTGAAAGAAGAAAGTCATATACACCTAGGATGGCTTGAGGGTGAGTCATGAATCATGGGCTAATTTTCATTTTAAAGTGAACTATTCCTTTAATGTTCATGAAACGTGCATAACGTTTTTCAATGTGGAAATGGCCTTTTCTGTTTCAACACCATCATTTTAGCTTTTTCTCTGGTGTCTCCTGGTCACAACACAGCTTGTTTACGTTGAATTACTGAAAAAGCAAAATAGTGCTATAATAATTGTCATCATTGATAAAAATGGGATAAAATCATTAGCAAATACAAATTAAATAGCAACACACTGGCAGTCAATATGCTTTTTTTTTTTTTTTTTGCAGTACAAGGATGCAGATATAGTCCCAAACAGACAATTAGAAAGATAATCCAGTAAAACATTTACAGTTACAGTGGTAGAAAATGAATGTGCCGCAATCTTTTGGGACACGGTGGAGGATTCCACTCGAGGGGCCCGGGCCCACTCCAATGTTTGCTGCGGCCCGGGAAAGCCTGGCAGTCAGCTCCTGGTTGGACTCGAACAATGCTACTCTCCCCGAAGGGGGCAACACAGCCATCGGCATCTGGTCCTCAACAGAAGCCAGTGCGAGCAAGGGCGAACAACATGCCAGGCGGGGCCAACAGCCTCGGACCTTCGAGACAAAAATTGGCAGGTTGGTTCTGATCTGACCTGTCATTATCTTGGCAGGACTTAGTCCAGTTGCAGTAATGGGTGAAGCCCGGTAGCACATCAGTGCCATATAAGGATCAGGTTGGCGGAGAATCCTTGAACTTGAATCCTAAGGACTTGTGTGTTGTGTGGTGAAACTCATAATCTGTACTGAACTTCTGAAATTCAGCCAAGGTGAACTGTGCGCCATTGTTAGATACAATCTCCCTGGTAATTCCCAATCTTACAAGCATGCACTTCAGTCTTCTGATAACATGGAAGCTGGATGGTGTCTGAAGGTGAGCTATTTCGATGTCACGGGAGTAGTAGTCTACCATTCAACTCACACAAATCTGCTGCAATTTTTCACCAGGGGCCAGCAGGCAAAGGGAAAGTGAATAAAGGTTATTTCCTTTGAATGGGTTTATGAGCCCAACCAAAGGTGCACACTGAGACCCCCCTGTTAATGTAATTACCTATTTCAGGCCACCAAACTAACATCTTTGTCCTCTGATGGTACTTGGCAAGACCTTGATGACCTTTATGAATTCATCTTAACACCTTCTTACTCATCGACTCAGGAATGACAATCCAGTCCTCATAGAGGAGCAGCCCATTGACAACAGACAAGGAAGCCCTAGCATTATGATAGCCACTCAGCTGGAGGGAAACATGTTTTGGCCAACCCTTGCTGAGAAAGCTTATCACTGCCTGGATATCTGCATCTACCTCTGTGGCCTGTTTTATGGCATCTAGTTTTGATTGTGATGCTTCTTTAGATGTGACAACTGCTTCAACATATGCTTTTACCTCGTCCTGATTGGCAGTGCCCTCTCAGAGGATTCTGATAAAGTGTGTCTGCCACCACCAAACATTTACTGAAGACATGCACTGCGTTCACTTTGAAGCGCATAAGGCGCATTAGTAAATGCTGACACTGTAATGGCGCATGATCATTATCATGAAAGCTAATGGTTTATGGTTTGTTTGCTGGCAAAATTCATCTAAGCCTTTCAGGTAGCTGGTGAACCGCTCACCTGCCCACGCACGTGCCAGGCTCTCCTTTTCGATTTGGGAGTATCTGCGCTCCGCTTCAGTCGAGGTTATGGAGCAGAATACGACCCTGTGCTGCATCACCATGAACTTGAAGTAAGGCAGCCCCAGCCTTCTGCACTGACCATAGTCTCAGGATTGTATTATGCAAGAGCAGGGGCTAACTTGCACTTTACTTTTTTCAGAGCCTGCTCGTGGACTTCTGTCCAAAGACAGATTGCATCCTTCTTCTGCAGAGCTGTAACTGGCTGGAGGTTTGTGGAAAGCTCTGGCTCAAATTTGCCTAAATCAGTGGTCATCAAACTTTTCAAGCCCAAGATCCCTAGCATGTGCAGTTTTTTTTTATTTAAAGTGCCTCTATTATGAAATTTTGAAAATTACCATGTTCATGTAGTGTGTAATGTAGCTGTATGTGAATGTAAACAGTCTGCAAAGTTATAAAGCTGAAAGTGCATCATAAAGTTAGTTTATCTCAAAAAGAAAGAGTTGAATCTGAACCTCTCAAACTAGTCATCTGGAGTTCAAATCTATTTTCGCGAAGTTCACACGAACACACAGGACATTTTTAAATATAACTCTGATTGTATTTGTCTGAAAGAATTATTTCATATACACCTAGGATGGCTTCAGGGTGAGTAAATCAAGTTCAATTTACACTGGTTCACATTTGAGCAAGCCAGTATCTCCATAGACATCATTGTGGTCTGAGATTACATCCGCTCTCTGTACTAGACCCATCTTACAAGCAGTGCTACGACTGAGTAAACTGGCCCATCTACAACAAAACCCCAATTTTTTTCCCATTTTCTTTCAGTATTTGCTAGGAATTTTCTCATAAAGCTCACTTTTCTCCCAGTACTTCTCCCATTTATACTGGTTTTGACCAGTGAAGTGTGCCCTTGTAAGCTCTCCTATGTTGAGCGTGACATGATGGTGATGTCAGCCCCAGTATAAATTTTGAACTTGCACGACCTTCCCTATATAGGCTGAGTAATGCACCACCTCACAAACTCATTCATTACAGACTTCAGGAAAAATGCTCTACTAGTCTCAGTATCACACACTACTAGCTCTTTGACATTTTTGATATGGTCCCATAAAGTGCTTTGTGCCTTTCCGTGCTGTAATCTGCAATCTGCAATCACCTCAACGGCAACTCCCGTTACATTTTGGGTCTTAATGAGCTCAGACTGCTGCATGATCTGGATCACCACTTTGTCTAATGTCAGTTCAGGTTCCATTTGTAACTCTTGGCAAATCGCATGATCTCCAATCCCTATGATGACTCTGTACCATATTTGTTCCTCCTATCTTGCACTGAACTCGCAGTATTCAGCCAGATCATCTCACAAAAGCATCAACAGTCTCTCCTGATCTTTGTGTGCACTGGTGAAAACAGGCCCGCTCATGTTTAACGTTCCTCCAGGGAACAAAATGTTTATTAAATTTGCCAACAACAGTCTAGTAATTATTTGCATGCGAAGCTTCAGCAAATGTGAACGATCTGAATATCACTTCGGCATCTTTACCCATTGCATAAAGCAGGGAATTGACTAGTACTTCACCGCATTCCTTGTTCAGCTTCGTTGTGATGGGAAACCATGGGTGAACCGCTGGATCGCAGGCTGTGCAAAACAGTGATGTCATCGCCCAGCTCAGTTCAGTTCCCGTCTGATAGTGTCAGTATATTCAGATCAAAAATGTTGTTGAATATTAAGTCACCCCAACTAAGTAAGCCAGAGGCGACAGTGGCAACGGTCCCAAACTCCATCAGGTGACAGAATGGAGAAAAAAAAACCTTGGCTCAGTCAGGGGGCCAGTTCTCCGCTGGCCAACAAACGAACAGGGTGTGATTATGATTCCAGGCTGAATCACAAGTCAGATGTTAGATCATGGATTGGTATCAATCAAAATATTTTTTTTCCAGTTCCTTCTGCTTAAAGATCAGTTTCATCACACTGGTGTGGAGACGAAGCTGGCCATCGCGCGAAGCTGTGCAGAGGACTTGTTTGGGTCTCCTGGTCTTTGCATTGCACATCACTCCACTATTGCAAGAAATTTTACTAAATAATGAATAATATAAATAAACATTGTCCAAAAGAGGCTTCGTGTCTGCGTTTGCTTGTGGGTGCATGTGTTATTTGGCTTCTACCCCCTTCACATTGAAAGGGTCATTACAGCACTGTCTTTAGAGGCCTGTCTGATGCCCTCAGCTTGTATCATCTAAAATGGATCCCTATTGCTCCCTTTTGTCTAATGGCTTCAGTACTCTATATATAGTCAGCACTGCTGGCATTCCTGATGAAGCTGAATTTTTCACCTTACGGTTGGCACAATCAATGCTCAGTGATTATCTGTGTAATTTGTTAACCATTGTAATACTGTTGTGCATGGGCATAGGTTTGATTTTGAAATTGGTGGGGACATACCCAGAATCTGAGGATTCAGGAAACAAATAGGATAATGTATTAAGGTTTTTAGTCTATATTGACCTTAACGCCTATAAACGCCTTTATAGCCTATGCTAAATAATAAATTATGTAATGTTACAGGTAACTAATGATGACAAGGAGGCAGTTTAATAGTGCAATGCAATCGTCAATGTGTCTATACTGTCTTGTTCCTTGCTATTCGATGAATCCAAACGTTGTCTATACATGTCATTAATGTAGTCCAGTTTGTCCTGTTGGACATGGCACACAGCAATACTGTTAAGTCTCTCTTGGCAATTGTTGTTCTGAGCCATGTTTTCAGTCTCCTTGGAGCACTGAAACTTATTTCAGCCTCAGCTGGCTAGGATGACTAAATATGCTTTTTGTAACATGTTGAGTTTTTTATGTTTTATGGGGACTTTATAGACAATGATTTTTATGCTGTACAAACCCTTACACTAACCCTATCCAAAAACAAGGATTTCGGATATTGTCATCTTTATAGGGTCCCCATAATGTAGGGTCACACACACACACACGCATGCGCGCACGTTTAGGTTTGCCACATATCACACGATTGTTTAATAACATTATTGAAAAAACTGCACTGTCCCTGAATCAATATGTGACGCGATTTGCCCCGTATGTTCTTGCTCAGAACTGTTGATCTCTCCCTCAATCACCGCATATAGGTTTCAGAGGAGATTTTCTGCTTCGCACAACCAAAAACGATCTCTCACAAGTTAGAAAAAAAGAAAGAAAAGAAAAGCCAATCGGACTAGCAATATGGATTTGGGAGGCGGGACTATTAACTGTTTGTATAGGAATTGCGCATTTTTCACAGAACGCTCTTGTAAGAGATTTTTAATCTCAATAAGATGCTTCCTGGTTAAATATGTGAAGTCAAATAATTAATACATAAAAAAACAAACAAGTTATTGTGTAAATTCTATGCCCCTGCTGTTCTGATAGTAAGATCTGATGATACTGCATGATTATTATTTCTGTGTGATTTCCAAATGTGTTTTTGTCTTCCCTGATTGTTCAGGTATTGTTGAAGATTACAAGCCCCCATTCCATGACGTAGTGCCGAGCGACCCAAGCTTTGAGGACATGAAGAAGGTGATATGCACAGACCAACAGAGACCAAATATCCCAAACAGATGGTTTTCAGATCCAGTAAGTGCTGTGCCTGCTCAGATTCTTGTGCATATACCTTTTATAAATCAAGTTAATCAGTCATGCTGTATGTAAACACTAAATTTAAAATCTTTGATGAAAATTACAGTGTCTTAACAAGATCCAGTGGCAAGTAATTTACCTTTTCACATTAAATGCAACAATGCTGCCAATCAGAACATTTGAATAGAAATGACATGGTTATAGCTGGTTAGCAAAACGGCTGTAGTAGCGGTATGAATCTTCATTTACCTTGTGATTCTATTATGATTGCAAAGCTAAAAATTTGATTACAAAACGATTCTCAATGCATCATGTCCTCCCAACTGTTTTTTTATTAATACACACTAGGGGTTAGCATTGTCACATCAGAATTTCAGTAGCCATTACCAATACCAATGAAATGCAATGATTGTTGTTGCCAAAGATAACTAACTAAAGATACAAATTTCTATTATCTTCTACTGAATATTTAATTTATTTTTACTATTAAATTATAAAATTACTTATTACAAATGGATAATTAAAACAATTGTATGTAGTCAAGTAATTTTTCTACAAACTAAATATACAGTAGCTTCAAAATATACAAAAGTAAAGATTCATAAATTAAAAGCAATACGCAAAGAGTTTGCTCAGTATGAGTGCTTTAAATATCTAAAAGTTTCCAGACAAGAGAGATGCAAGTGCATTTAACTGCATGCTCCCACAGCCCACACACAGTACACTTGACCATTTGAAAGTCTGTCAGTCAGTGAGTTTTATAAAAGTTTAGATACTTATTTGAGTTTTCTTGTGTGTGGAATTCACAGTAAGCAGAAGATGGTTGTCAAAATTAAAAGCAAAAAGTGCGGTTCCAAGATGATTTCAGGATCGATACAGCAGTTCATAAGCTTCGATTCAGAATTGCTGAAGAAAGAATAATGTAATAATCTGATTTTTTTTTCTCACACCATAAGGCAGTATGACATTTCAATCACAGTAATTTATGAGTGAAATGTCCCAAAGTGTAACTGTATACATTACAAAATAGTTTTTTTTTTTTGCCGGAAATACAATGTAAACATGGTTTTATATTTAACATCCATGTATTGTTTTTTATTGAATAATTCATTGAATGAAATACTTTCCACAGGATAGGTATTAAATTTCATTTCATTTTTGAAATATATTGGCCCGATGGACAAACCAAAAGAGGAGATTTTTCATTGTAAAAAATATATCATAATTCAAAATTTATAATAAATAAATGGATAAAGTTAAACTAATATTATAAAACCCATTCTGATTAATAGTTTTCAGTCAAGTGACTGGCGCAGAGACCTGAAGGGCAAAACATCCAATGAACTGCAACACAGGCCAGTTAATTTTCTGTTTCAAGGCATTAATATTTAGATCACCTCTCAAAAGAAGTCAGTATTTCAATCAATAAAAACATCGGGACATTCTAAAACAGTCATTAATAAGGTGAATATTGATTTTGGTCTTTTAATATCACTGTGTTACTACATAAGTACTTAATGAAATGAATGAAATGGTAAAAATGACTGGCGGGCAACAGAGGAGCCCTGTTTTGCCCTACAGGTGGGTGTGACGTCACTTGACACTCTTATTTCTTTCTATTGACTATTCCTACCATTGCTTTGTGTTTTTCACCCTCACATTGCTTGATTCAGTGTCCTTTTTTGTTTTTATTTTTCAGACTTTAACATCAATCGTTAAACTCATGAAGGAATGTTGGTACCAGAATCCATCAGCCAGACTTACAGCATTACGCATCAAAAAGACACTGACAAAAATTGGTAATTCTCTGGACAAAATTAAAATGGACATATGAACTGCTTTCTTATGGAAGACCCTAAAGGCGTTTAACCATGCCCAGCAGATGTCTCATCTGGAGAACAAACCGGAAAAAGAGATTATCCTGACTTAGTGCTCTTATAGAGGCACATCATATTTATTTTGAGTTTACATAATTCATTACAATTATTGAACAGATGAGAATGTGGCCTCAAATGCAAACTTAAACAACCATAAAATCTTTATTTATAGAGAGACAGTTGCTGGAAATAAAGCAGATGAAGTGAGAGGATGGTTATTTTTTTGCGTTTGAGTTTGTTAGATTTAAATTACTTAGTAATTTTTATTTTTGAGCCCCTGAGAAACTCTCTGCAAACCCATGTAGATAATGTATATCCATACTCCTTAGGTTTTCTTATTATTTTCATAACAATTAAACATTTTTTTCCTCAAAAAAAGTTGATTAATTAAAAAAACTGGGGGGGGGGGGGGGGGGGGGGGGGGATTACCTGTTAGATTCATCAGTATAATCCACAATTGAGTATTTGTTGAAATAATGAACATCACATAATGGTCTTTTATTGCTTAAAAGCCATAAACTCGTTCCAGTAATTATTCATTCAAAATAAACAAACAAATAAATAAGTAAACATTCTGTACTTCCTTTACTGAGGTTATTGGAGTTTCCCAGTCATGCAGTTTAGGTTTGCTGGTGCACCCACCGCCCTTCCATCTCTGTCTTTCTCTCTCTGTAATCCTCTTACATTGAGCCACAGGAGGAGGAGCAATTAAGTCTCTCTCTACGTGTTCAGTCGCTCTGGGATTTATTCAGAGTGGAGAAATGCTAGCAGTCACTGTGGAAATGCAGCAGATTAGAGTCATGGTCATTTTGTCAGTAAAGGTGGATGTAATGATGTGCGGAGAGTGACAGATGTCATGTCTTATCTCAGGTGCTCAGAAGTGGCGCTTTTACTCTTCATTTTTGTGGAACTCACTACAGGTACAGTTTCTTCCCTGTCAGCTCATTCTCTACTCTAT
This sequence comes from Meda fulgida, assembly GCA_030578275.1. Lineage (NCBI taxonomy): Eukaryota > Metazoa > Chordata > Actinopteri > Cypriniformes > Leuciscidae > Meda > Meda fulgida. The sequence goes on from CM060624.1 coordinate 29,626,194, forward strand.
TAAACTTGTTTTGAGACAAAATGGAAGTATATTTGCGACTGCAACATATGTAAGTTAAGTTCATAGTCACAACAACATTGTGCAATCTTCTTACTGTATTTAGATGACATTCCATTCTGTTATGATTATGCTTAACTTACTGTTTTAGACGGACTATGAGCATTATGTAATGAACTGGTTAAAGTCAAAAGATCAAAACATTAGTATCTGGTGGTGTTCACATGTGTGTCTAGTTCACAGAAAAGAACAGACAGGTGTTTACTCATTAAATACATCTTTAAATGTTATTCACACTGCACATGCAGATGCCTACCAATGGTGTTTGTTTTTACCCACTTAACATGTTCAATCTGCATTTGTCGGGTCGTGGAATGTCTGAGAAGTGATGTTCTGTAATCTGTTGATAGTCTGCATATAGTCTGGTAAGTGTCTCTCTGCAGTGTGAGTTAGCTTTAAAAAGGCATTTACTTATCACAGTCATGAGCAAATGGCAAAATACAGTATGATATTTTTATTTCAATGCAGTTGGAATGAAAAGCAGCTGAAATAAATGAAAAGAGTTGTTTGAATTTTGGAATATTGTTAGTGAGTATTCAGTTTAAGTATTTAGATGTTTGAATATAAATTTCCATAGAAATCAAGATTAAGATATCAATTTATTTTATTTTCTACACCCGGAACTGGTATTTAGTGATGTGCTATTACAGAGTGGATTTAAAAGTAAATTTTATATGACTGATGAATCTTTTCCAAGTTTACATCATGTAGAGATTGTCCACTGTAATTTCAGTAGTCTGTCAGATGTTTTTTGTAACTGTCCTCTCTATGTGCATGTTATTAATAATAACCAACAACAACAATAGTAAATATATGCAAAACAGCAATTTGGGGCCAAGCACCAAAATCATGACAAGTACAACAAGCACGTCAAATGTCACAGTTTTTTTTTGTACACTTATTTTGATTGTGAAAACATTTGGTTACTAAACAATTTCATTGAGTTTAATGACAACTTGTTAAAATGTTTACATGATTAACTGTTTTTTTTTAGTCCTTGACACAAATTTCACAATTTCAATTAATAAGCTTGCGATTTGATTCTGATATTCAGTTTAAAAGTGATTAATTTGGATAAATATCAGGTAAAGTATCTACATGTTCATTTTTCTCAAGGAAAAAGTCTCTTAACTAATGCTGTAAACATAGGGAGACCTGTCAGCTGGTATTATTTTTAAAGGTTAAAATTAACTACTCATAATAATAATATTATTGTATATTAATTTGCTTTTATAATAATAATGTTATAATATTGTTAATGATAGCTCCAGCTGTTTTATTGACCTCTTTCTGACCTGTTTCAACATACCTTGTAATGATCGATTTTTCTGTGAGAAAATGGATGTGTTCTCAGTGGAGCGTGAGATCAGTGTCAATTGCGTTAATCTTGCATTTTTGATATTTCGTTATAAGTTTCGAAACTTATAGTTTCCCGAAACTTTTTGAAACATACCGAAACATACCTTTAAAGCACCAAGCTGAAGACATGTACTGGGTTTTGTAAGGAAATGGAAATGTGTTTGTAAAATATAGCATTTTATAACAAAATTCAAAATAGCCGAAATATATATTATTTATTATTATTATTTTTTTATTTATTTTATTTTAATCAAAAATGTTGTTTCTAGCCCTTACGGCTCAAAAGTTATTAGCATAAACATAAATGCAAATTTTGACTGTTGGTGGCACTAGAGCGATACATTTAGAGACTCAAAATTTGCTGTGGTTAATGTTCAGTCTTATCTGTGTGCCAAATTTTAAAGCTTTTCTGCAAGCAGTTCTATGGGCTGCCATAGACTCAAGAGCGGAAGAAGAAATATGGCCCATGTGGATGATTAGTGATCCAGTTGTAATGAATCTTAAAGATGTGTTTTTTAAAGCAAAGTCCATCTTGAATCTTCACTGAAAGGAAGGGTTTAATAAAACGGGTTTGAACCATAGACACACAGGTGTAAAACAAGCAGCTGTCTTTTAATAGAAATCACTCTCTAATATTGTTAGATTGAGAGAGAAGTATAAAAACCCCAGTATATATATTTTTTTTACTCTCATAAGGTAAGTAATTGTAATATGTGGTGTATGTGAAAGGCCCTTTTCATGTTTATAATTTTTTTCTACAATATATGTAGCCTTCTAACCTTGTATGGTCCGTCATTAGAATGCCCACATCTGAACAAGTAAGTGCATCGCATTACTTTTCCCTCAATTTGCCGATTATAAAGTTTATTGTAGCTATGTGGGCGCTATTTTTTTTTTCTGTCATTTGATCAAAATCCCTTCTACACACAGACTATTTAAGACAGTGGGGTGCAGTGGGCAATTAATTCTTGGTTGTACTGTGTTCAATGGGTTTACACTTTCAGAGCATTATTCAATTCAATTCACATTTATTTAGCGCTTTTCACAATACATGTTTCAAATCAGCTTTACAGAAAATGCATGTCTACATTACAATTTAGAGTGATCTGTTATCAGAGGTGACTGTGACCAAGATATGTATTTCAGAAATGTACATATACAAATCACACAGTTAGCTAATAATGTATTAATTTAAGGCAGACATAATGAGCTTATTGAAGTAATTAATACATGTTTGGTAGCAAATGATTGACATATAGAAAAATTGTTGCATGTTGATTCAGAGTTTGAGTCATCTGAAGTCCTGGGAGGAGTTGGCGCCTCTTCACAGGTGTTGGGCATCTGAACTCTTCATAATAGAATGCATTGGAACTGGAGCTGACTACTCTCTAGTTACCTCAGGATGGGCATCCCGAGATAAAAAAAAGAAAAGCAAATGATTAGCGTAGCAGCTGTTCATAACATTAAGCAAAGATAATCATGTGCATTTGATCTGATATAACTGGAGTAAGGTTATGAGAAATGAATTATATAAATGGTTGGCTAAAGAGATGTCTTTAATCTAGATTTAAACTGAGAAAGTGAGTCTGAGCCCCGAATATTATCAGGAAGGCTATTCCAGAGTTTAGAAGCCAAATGTAAAAATGCTCTCCCTCCTTAAGTGGACTTAGATATCCTAGGTATTACTAGAAGCCCCAAAATTTGTGATCTTAAAGAACATGATGGATTGTAAGGCGATTGAAGTTCAGTTAAATACACAGGAGCTAAACCATTTAGGGCCTAATAGGTCAGTAGCAATACTTTGTAATTGATACGGAACTTAATAGGTAGCCAGTGTAGAGATGATAAACTTGGTAATATATGATCATATTTTCTTGATCTAGTAAGAACTCTAGCAGCTGCATTTTGGACTAATTGTAGCTTGTTTATTGAGGAGGACAAACAGCTAGTAATACATTACAGTAATTTAGTGTTCCGTAGCTTAGCTATGTTTCTGAGGTGGAAGAAGGCTGTTTTTGTAGCCTGAAACATGATTTTCCAAAGACAAGTTGCTGTCTAATATAACACCCAGGTCTTTAAAGGTGCTCTATGCTCCCGCGTTTTTTAAGCCAAAACATTTTTTGTCACATACAGCAAACATCTCCTCACTATCCGCTGGCTGCCTGTCCCCTGAACACACTGTAAAGAGACGCGGTCTCTGCAGACACCCCAGGCTCCACAAACGGCAACAAAAACAAACTGGGCTAACCCGCACCACGAAACATCATAAACTGTTCCAGCCAATAACAGACAAGAAGGATTTGGGGGTGGGGTTTGGGGGGTTAGTGCGCGGATGAGGAGGAGGGAGGGTCTAGCTAGCCTCCGTTTTGTTTGACAATACTTTAAACGTCAACAAGAAGTGACGTCACCCGACATCGCTTAGAGCACCTTTAACTGAAGAGGTTGAAGTTACAGTACATACTTCTAAATGCGAATTGTATTCTAAGAGATTCTGTCTACCTGTTTTTGGTCCAATAAGTAATACCGCAGTCTTATCTGAATTTAATTACAGGTCATCCAATACTGTATATCTTTAACACACTCTGTCAACTTGGATCATTTAGAGATTTCATCTGGGCGTGATGAAATATAGTCAAGCCAAGTCATCTTCATTTATATAGCGCTTTTAACAATGTAGATTGTTCCAAAGCAGCTTTACAGTGATAATAGGAAATTAAAGTAACAGAGATTGTATGGCTTTATAGCAGCTCCAGAATAAAGCCATTTAAGTAATAAATGAATTGCTATTAATTAAAAATGTCATGTATTAATTACTTAATAATATTTTTTATTAACTAGTGTAAGTTAATGTGTTAATTTCCACAATTAGTCAATGCTATGCACTTCAACTTCCAGTTGTCTGCTTTAATTAATCATTAGCTAATGATTTGCAAAGGTATCATTATGTTATAACTTTACTTGTTGAGGCACATGACTATTAACTAATTGTTAAGTAATATGTCATTATGGTTATGGATTTTGTCATCCCCACTAAAGGTCTGTGGGGCAGTTGCACATGCAGTGAATGTAATGTCAGAAAATGTGTTTGAAAGATGGGTAAGTTGCATCCACAATTATCAGCACACCAGAATCTGAAATACTGACGCTGTTACACCATGTTTAAACTGGACGAGACCATTACAGCTGTTTACACTGGACATGACAGACCATTGCAAGTCCATTTGTCCTTCATAACAGAAGTAGCGCAAAGAGCTCAGAGTACGTCAGAAATAGTGTGTGGCATCAGTTTACTGTCTGGGTTTTGTTGTGTCGTATCCAGTGTAGTATCACTGATTATAATGGGTTCTTCTGTCTTTGTCCGGTCTAGACACAGTTATGAAATAGCACAGATTCTCAGTGTTCCACACAGTCCTTTGCCATGAACTATTGGATGCGGCAGTTCATCTGGCACAATGGAATCCCGGTTGTAGAGGGCTGGAAATTGAATTTTTTCAGGTTTTGATTTTTTGATTTTGGTCAAAACCAAAATGACATATTACTTAACAATTAGTTAATAATCATTTGCCTCAACAAGTAAAATCATAACATGATACCTTTTCAAATCATTAGCTAATGATTAAGTAAAGCTGACAACTGGAAGTTGCAGTACATTGCTTTGACCCATTGTGGTAATTAACACATTAATTTACACTATTTGTTAATAAAATGTTATTAAGGGTATAGTGACAATTAGTTTGTTTTGGGGGAATATTAACTCAAATGGGGGTAATTTTCATAAGATGATGAATATATTTTATCGCATACACCAATTAAATTATCTCAAATAGGGAACAGGCTAAACCTCACCATATATGAATAATTAACACAATTTCTCGTCGTAATTATTACTACAGGTCAGTAAAACCAGATCAATTTTCAAGGCAAATTTCATATGATTCAAATTTAGTTTGTCACGCAATCTGTCCGTCCGGCGGACTGGAGGCGAGACTTCACTATCACAATTTGTAGGCCTGTGAACAGCAAAATAGCTTTCCTATGGCCATAAGGAAAGATATTTGCGTGTAAGGCACTTTTAGATATCTCCAAAATTTAACAAGGTAGAGCTTGGTAACTTAAGATCGACATTTGCAGGGACTTTAAGTTATGGACCATGAGATAGATTCACTTCAAATGATTATGGAATTTAATAAAACACAAACTAAAGATTACAGACTACTAGAGTAAATATGCATAGCAAAAACAAACAATTACACAAATTGATTGCAAAACGAAGTATTAGAGAGAGAGAGAGAGAGAGAGAGAGAGAGAGAGAGAGAGAGAGAGAGAGAGAGAGAGAGAGAGTGTGAGAGAGTGAGAGAGCTCTTCTCAGGACAGAACAATTCAAAACGTCACTCCACAAGGAGACCCCTGGTTTATCCTAGACAACCTTTAAACAGCAGTTATTTTAGCTTGTAAAATTACTTGCTTTGAGATGGCTCTTTTGTGCGGCTGGTTTGAAAAGAAGCGTGAGCTTGATGTCCGAGGTTTCTTCCGGGCGGAGGTAGATGTTGTGATCGCGGAATATGATTACTCTTAAATTCGTTTCGTTCGTGAATACACTGAACGTAGACAAACTCTCAACTGAGGTAGATCAATAGAAAGAAAAACTTAGATTAAAACAAAGAAAATAAACGAAGAACTCCTGTTGGAGTTCTTATTGAAGCATGGACCTCTCTCTGGCGTAGAACTGCAGAGAAGAGAATGTGGCGCTCCGTGTTTTGAAGGGAGTGGGCCACACCTTTCTTACGCTCTTGGTCCAATTGTTTGGGAGGAAGCGTGGTGACAAGCCTCTTCGTTCGCGAAATACACGCCATCCGGGCAATGTGCAGAGGCAGACAATTCAGTCATAATACACGTATAAACTGATACTAATAAAAAAAAATGCATCGTGTTGCACTCTAGTTAAAGGATTTGACATCACTGAATTTTTCTGATCACAATGATACCGCGCACGGTGTTATTTTGAATTAGTAAGTACTTGATTCTTTGTGATTAGACACATCTCAAGTCTGATTACATGCCACAAAACTTATAGTTTGAGTCATTGATTACATGGGCAATCGTGAACACAAACAGAAAAGCATTTCATACATTTACAGGGGATTTTTAACCACACGTGGTCATGAATGATTGTCTCTTGGTGTGTGTGTGTATGTATATGTGTATTCAGAGTTCATTGAACGGTGGCGGTTTAGTGAACTCTGCCCCCCCCTCATGTGTGTGCATTATTTGAATTGACAATGTTCGTCTTGTCATCTTCCGCGTGATCTCGACAAAGCGGGCCTTTGGTCACATGTCTTTTGGTCACATGTGGTAAGCAAGAGCATCCCTTTGTTTAGTCATTAGAGAAAAACGCCGCGTGGGCACATCAGTATCGGTAATTTAATTAAGTCCAAACACCCTTTTGCCTTGTGCAGTTCATGAAGAGAGAAGCTGTGTCGGCAAATCCGTAATTTAATCAAAATAGCAGAACTGACCATCTGCTTGTTGCTACAAGGGATTAATAATGACACATTTAATTAATAGCAATTCATTTATTACTTAATCTAGACTCTTTATTTGTTGCTGATGCAGTAATAATTCATTAATGGTTTAGTTCTTCATGAGTCATACACTATCTCATGACTATCTGTGGATTAATTAAACATGAATTAATACATTTGTGCACCCATATTGTAAAGTGTTACCGAAAACTCTTAAGTTCTCTCTACGCAAACTTTAAAAACGCGAACCTTTGAGAATGCTGATGGCGTGCACATGCGTATTAAGAGTTCATTCTATAAGTATGCGCATCTGAATATATGTGCGCAGGCATGTAGTACTTCCCTAAAAAAACAACTCTCAACAAACTACTTGTCTGGCCTTAAAATGTATAATACAGAATTTGTATCGCTTCTGCGTAGCCATGCGAACCGGGATTATCCAGACAACGCTTTATCTGTACAGAGGTAAGGGATGGGAGGGAGGCCTTCACAGGCGTTGTCGTCTCATCCAGGCACAGGTCCTTCATCAGATCTGGATACGGCTTGGATCCGGCGGACTGTGGTAAACCTCGGGATAAACTGAGAGACTGATATTAGCGTAGATGCCATTCTTCTTATGATGTAACGAGTACATCAGGATTTATGGGAAGTGTTCCTGGTTCCGGCTGACGTAATCTATGCAGCATTGAATTATACAAGTCTATAGTGTGTTATGTGTATGCTAGTCTAGCTTTGAACTGAAAGAGTGTGTCTGCTTCCTGGACAATGTTAGGAAGACTGTTCCAAAGATTTGGTGCTAAAAAGGAATAGGATCTACCACCAGCAGTCGATTTTGATATTCTAGGTATTATCAACTGGCTGGAATTTTGAGATCGCAATAGACGTGAAGGACTATAATGCGTTAAGAGCTCGCTCAAGTACTGCAGAGCTAAACCATTTAGTGCTTTGTAAGTAATCAGCAATATTTAAAAATGTATATGATGTTTAATAGGGAGCCAATTCAGTGTTGACAGAACCGGGCTAATATGGTCATACTTACTGGTTCTGGTAAGAACTCGAGATGCTGCGTTTTGGACCAGCTGTAATTTGTTTAAGCGTGCAGGGCAACCACCCATAATAAGATTACAATAATCTAGCCTTGATGTCATGAACGCATGAACGAATTGTTCTGCATTTGTCAATTAGAGCATATGACGTAATTTAGATATATTTTTAAGATGTAAAAATGTGGTTTTACAGATACTATTCAGTTGACTTTCAAATGAAAGATTGCTATCAAAGAGCACACCCAGGTTCCTAACTGACGACAAAGACTTGACAGAGCAGCCATAAAGTGTTAGACAGTATTCTAGTTAATTACGTGAGAACATTTTTTGTCCAATAATTACAATCTCTGTTTTTTCAGAATTAAGTAGTAGGAAATTACTAGTCATCCAATTTTTTATATCAGCTATGCATTCCGTCAAAGTCCTTTTGGGCAAGTCATGCCACTCTGCCTCGATCTTGGCAACGCCTCCGGGCAGCTATTTCGGACTAACAAGACCAGGTTCCTATCTAAATGAATGGGCAGAGAGTCAGAACTCCACTTTCACTGGTCACCGGGACATAAAAACTGCATGTATAGAAACAGCAGTAAAATATGATAAAAAAATCGCTGAAAAAGTTTGATGACTTTGCTCCAAAATAAGGTTTAAAACGCCTTTTTCCCCACAGGTTATACTTCACTACGCATGCGCAAGGGTTCTCTCCCTCTCTGACGTGCGCGCACGGCACGGTTTGAAACACAGTATGTGTGAGCTCTCGCTCGCTCGCTCGCTCTAGATTCTGGGAGATTTGAACTAATTTGCGGGCATCAGGGAGCCGCTATCAATATGCGGTAGACACTTGGGATGTCTGATATTTACACAACAAACACATACACTGCATATCAAATCTGCCACCTTTTCAAACAGTAACATATTTTCCACTGTCGCAAACCTCAACTGTGCGCATGCGTCAGTGGAACCAGACGATAGGCTTAAATGTTTCCCGGCTTGACTGTTAAAAGCAGACGATTGGCTTTCCAGCGGGAGGGGCGGGACATGTGCATACAACCGCCATCTTTGGCGTCACGGGTTTTCCCTATATAGTTGTATTGAGGATTGAGTAAGTGCCATGTCTCTATATAAATAGTCTCTGATTCCGTTCATTTTGTGAATTGATAAGTTTTGTCAGGGCGTGAAGAAATATACAGCTGAGAATCATCAGCATAACAGTGAAAACTAATGCCATGCTTCCTAATGATATCTCCTAATCCTAGCATGTAAGAAGTGAACAGCAACAGTCCTAGTACTGAGCCTTGTGGTACGCCATACGGAACTTATGATCGATAAGACATCTCTTAATTTACTGCTACAAACTGATAACGGTCAGATAAGTATGATTACTTACATTACCATGCTAATGTAATTCCACTAATGCCAACATAATTTTCGAGTCTATTTGAAAGAATGTTGTGGTCAGTAGTGTCAAATGCAGCACTCTGATTGAGTAACACCAATAGCGAGATACAACCACGATCGGATGATAAGAGCAAATCATTTGTGACTCTGATGAGAGCTGTCTCAGTACTATGGTACGGTCTAAATCCGGACTGAAAATCCTAGCAGATATCATTTCTTTCAAGAAAGGAACATAATTGTGAGGATACTGCCTTTTCTAGTATATTTGACAGAAAAGGTAGATTCGAGATCGGCCTGTAATTGACTAATTCTGTACAATCAAGTTGCGCTTTTTTTAACAAGTGGTTTAATCATAGCCAGCTTAAAAGTTTTTGGACTGTATCCCTGTGACAATTAATGATATTGTAATGGGTGTATCAATTAATGATATTGAGAAGAGGATCTATGACCTCTAGAAGCATCTCTTTCAAAAGCTTAGTCGGTATAGGGTCTAACATACATGTTGTAGATTTAGATGATTTAACAAGTTCAGAATTTTTTTCCTTTCCTATAGCAATGAATGAATAGAATTTTTCCTTGGGGAGACTACACTGCACTATTATCAGTCTTATAAGTGAAGAAGGTCATAGAGTCATTACTGCTGTGCTGCTTGGAAACTTCTGGGCTTGAAGCTTTATTTTTTGTTAGTTTATTAACGGTTTCAAATAAATACCTAGGGTTTTGTTTATTTTCTTCTAATAGGGTTGAAAAATAAGCAGATCTAGCCGCTTTTAAGGCCTCTCTCTGTATGCCTGAAGAAGGTCGCGAGACCGAAAGCTTGCTAATAAATATAGATTAAATATATAAATATCTTGCACAGTGTTTGAGTGTGCGGCTGCTGTATTTGTACTATTTTCCAAGGCCTCTCTGTATGCAATCGAGCTCTCCGTCCATGAAATGCGAAATACCTCTAGTTTTGTTTTCTTCCATTTTTCCTCCATTTTTCTGGCTGCTCTCTTAGGGGCCTGAGTGTGCTCATTGTACCACGGCGTTAGACTCTTTTCTTTAATCTTCTTTAAGCGCAAAGGAGCAACTGTGTCTAAAGTGCTGGGAAAGAGAGAGCTAAAAGTTTGTCGCAATATCAAGTTCCTCTAAGCTATCTGGGATGCTGAGATGAGGTGGCAGAAGTGATCTTTAGTGGCAGAAGTTATAGGTCTAACATATTTGTAACAGAGTTTACACAAGACTAGAAAATTATCTGAGATGTCATCGCTCAGCTGCAGAATTTCAACGGCATCAACATTTATTCCATGTGATAATATTAGATCTAGAGTATGATTACGACAATGAGTAGGTCCTGACATTTGTTGTCTAACTCCAATAGAGTTAAAAGTATTTAAATGCCAATCCCAATGCATATTTTTCGTTATCTACTTGTATATTTAAATCATCAACAATTAGGGCTTTATCTGCACCCAGTACTAACTCTGATAGACAATCAGCAAATTCTTCGATAAAGTCTGTGTTGTGGCAAAAATTCTGTTAAACATCATCACTGCGTAAGATACACTCAGAGTCAAATTAATTAAAAGAGAAGTATTTATTCTTGCAAGAATAGGCCCAGTCGCCAACACAGCAGTTACCCTGTGAAGTGAGTGACGCACACCAGGAAGACAATAGACAGCCTTTATACTCTTTTCAAGGTTCCTCCTCACCCGCTGTACCTTTCACCCACTCATATAAGGTCCCCACTGCTGTTCAGTTTCTACTTAAGGACACAAACTGGTACTGAAATGAACTAGCCAAATCTGACCATTCCTAAGGTCAAGAGGTCCTGTCCCATGTATTCCTGAAACGTCACGCACAAGCACGTACACACATATACTTTTACACATTGAATAGGTTCAATCCCTTATGATATCTGTTAGGAATAAATGACTATTAAAATTTCTACAACATCTGTATGGTGCCCTGGTGGCCTGTATACAGTAGCCAGCACAAATCTCAAAAGTGATTTATCATTTACACTATATATTGTTACATTTAAGCACCAAATAATAATAAGAATAATATTTGAAACTAGACATCTTAGTAATTTTGAAAATATTACTATAAATTACAGCAACACCCCCCCCCCCTTGCCTTTCAGACGAGGTTCATGTTTATAACAGTAACCTTGTGGGGTGGAGCCAGGTTTCTGTCAAACACAGCACATCTAGGTTGTAGTCTGTAATCATATCATTAACAATAAATGCTTTTGAAGTAAGGGATTGAATATTCAGCAACCCAAGCTTTATCATTGTTCATTTGTATTAAATCTTATTTTTATTTGTTGAACATCAATTACATTTTTAACCTTTGATGGGTTTGGAAGTTTTTTGTATTTCCTAATTCGGGGAACAGGCACAGTCGCAATATGATGATATCTAGGTTAAAGAGGCTCTATGTGATTGGATTTATCTGACCTTGGTGACGTGAGACAGCTGGCAGACGGTCGGTTTAGCCCGTCTGTCTGCTTCCTGACCTGAGCCCCAGGTTGTCATGTTTGAGCTCTAAGACTATGTGCCATATTACTAGACAGAAGAGCAGCACCATCCCAGGAGGGATGAATACCATCTCTCAACAGGTCAGGTCTGCCCCAAACATTTTTCTAATTGTCTATAAATTCTATATTATTTTGCAGACACCACAGCCATTGAGTGTGGACAATCAACTAAGTATCTTATCACTCCTGAGAACAGGAAGGGGGCCAGAGCAAATTACATTGCCTGACATCGTACTTGCGAGTTCACACACCTCTTTAACATTAATTTTGGTGATCTCCGACCGCCGGAGTCGAAAATCATTAGTGCCGACATGAATAATAATCTTAGAGAATTTACGATTAGCATTAGCCAGCACTTTTACATTTGCTTTGATGTCAAGTGCTCTGGCTCCCGGCAAACATGTGACTGTGGTGGCTAGTGTCTCTATTTTCACTTTCCGTGTAATTGAATCGCCAATAAATAGGGCACATTCAACAAGATTCACAGTGGGTGTTTCACTGAGAGGGTAGAATCTATTTGAAGTTGTAATCAGAATGGAAGAGCGATGTTTTGTCCCGCGACTACAGCGCCTCACCTCACCCAATTGCCCTGCTGCACGGGCTCTACTACAGCCGGAACCGAACAATGTACAGAGTTCACAAAGCTAGGCGCATCCAATGCAGTATCTAAAGCCCTTGCACTCTTACAATTAACCTCAATTAAAGTTTGGATGCGTGTATCTACTTCTGAAATCATCTCCATCAGCCTGAGTATCTCCCTGCATTTATCACATGTAAATCCTATGCAGACAAAGAAGACTATGCTATACATGTTACATGAAGTGCAAGTGACAATAAGAGGATAAGATGACATGACTCACCGTGTTTGTTGACTGATCTTACATACCACAGCTTTAATTTGTAAAAGGCGTGAGCAGAAAAAATAAATAAATAAAGAGCACACGGATGACATGCTAACAGACTAGCGAATTACTAGCGTTTTTTGCTAGCAACGACTTAGTGTCACGACACACGGGAAAAGGTAAGATCCAAGAACAGTTTTATTGGGAAATCCGTACTCACAATCCAGCCAGGCAAACGGTCCAAATCCAGTAAATCAATCCAAAGACACAAGACATGAACAAGAAACAGGCAACAACAGGAACGGATGTGTGGGGACATTAAACAAGGACTCCGTAAAAAACATTAACACAGACAGGGTATATATACACACAGAACTAACAAGGTGACGGGAAACAGCTGAGTGCAATAATCAGAAAGGTGACAGAACAGAATGCTGGGAATTGTAGTCTAATTTGAATGACACCATGAGAACGAGGACCTGTAGTTATAACCCAGGGAAACACAACCAGACACTGTGACAGAACCTCCCCTCCACGGAGCGGCTACCAGACGCTCCATGACAGGAAACAAGACAACACAAGAGTCCAAGAGTAAAGTGGAAGATCCGAGGGAGGGATGGGAGGGCCAGGACCATGCAGGGAAACAGGAACACGAGGTGGTAACTTAACAGTCGACCAGGGCGAAGCAGACAACCCATCGGGCGGCCATGGTGGAGATGACAGTCCAACTGGCGGCCACGGCGGAAGAAACCATTCGGGCGGCCACGGCGGAGAAGAACCTTCGGGCGGCCACGGCGGAACCAGCTCCGGCTCAGGAACAGACACTGGCTCCGGCTCAGGAACAGACACTGGCTCCGGCTCAGGAACAGACACTGGCTCCGGCTCAGGAACAGACACTGGCTCCGGCTCAGGAACAGACACTGGCTCCGGCTCAGGAACAGACACTGGCTCCGGCTCAGGAACAGACACTGGCTCCGGCTCAGGAACAGACACTGGCTCCGGCTCAGGAACAGACACTGGCTCTGGATTGGCCGAAGTTACGTGAACGGTTTCTGGACCGGCAGCCCTCCTAAACCTCCTCCAAGCATGTAACACCGTCAACGAGTAGAAAAGGAAGACTACCTTCTTGACCGTGGCAGGACAGATGACGGGTAGTTCTGGGATGGTCCCTGGGATAACAGCGGACTGCACTAGGACGGCTTCTGAAACGACCGCATGCTGTACAGAGACGGCCTCTGAAATGACCGCATGCTGTACAGAGATGGCCTCTGAAATGACTGCATGCTGTACAGAGATGGCCTCAAACGACCACATGCTGTACAGAGACGGCCTCTGAAATGACCGCATGCTGCACAGGGACAGCTTCCAAAACGACCGCACGCTGCACAGGAACGGCCTCCGAAATGACCGCATACTGCACAGGGACGGCCTCCAAAACGACCGTGCACTGCACAGGGACGGCCTCCGAAACGACCGCATGCTGTACAGGGACGGCCTCCGAAATGACCGCATGCTGCACAGGGATGACCACCGGGGCGTTGGCCCTTCTCCTCCTCCTCCTACGTCCTTGATGGCGAGGTGCAGCCTCAGTACTAGACGGGACCAGCGGCGAGGACTTTGGACTGGACACGACCAGCGGTGAGGACCTTAGGCTGGACGAAACCAGCGGCGAGGGCTTTCTAATGGACGGGACCAGCGGCGAAGATCTTGTGCTGGGCGGAACCAGCGGTGAGAATCTTGTGCTGGGCGGAACCAGCGGCGAGGATCTTGTGTTGGACGTGACCAGGGGTGAGGGCTTTGTGCGGGGTAGAACCAGCGGCGAGGATCTTGTACTGGACCAGTCCGGCGGCTCCAGATCAGAAGAATGGCAAGGCGGAAGACGGTGTCGTGGAACTTGTCGACCACCTCCTCCCCTGCAACCTCCCCGAGTTCCGGAGAACTTCGCCAGACGAGTCCCCAGAAACGACTCATCATTTCTGATGGATGAGTTCGCTGAAGCCTTAGCCGCTGCTGCTTCCTCAGTCTGCTGGGCCCATAAGGCAAAACATTGAAAAATGTTTAGTCGAGGCACCTCCTCCCCGACCTACGAACCTCCTCTCTGTGGTCCCCTTCCTTCCCCATAGACAGGAGAAGGGTTACGGAATCCGGAACTGCTGGATCTATTCATTGTGACGGAGTCCTTCCGTCACGACACACACACTGGAAAAGGTAAGATCCAAGAGCAGTTTTATTGGGAAATCCGTACTCACAATCCAGCCAGGCAAACGGTCAAAATCCAGTAAATCAATCCAAAGACACAAGAAATGAACAAGAAACAGGCAACAACAGGAACGGAAGTGTGGGGACATTAAACACGGACTCCGTAACAAACACTAACACAGACAGGGCAAATATACACACAGAACTAACAAGGTGACGGGAAACAGCTGAGTGCAATAATCAGAAAAGTGACAGAACAGAATGCTGGGAATTGTAGTCTAATGTGAATGACACCGTGAGAACAAGGACCTCTAGTGATAACCCAGGGAAACACAACCAGACACTGTGACACTTAGATTGAAGCTAGCGATGTCAGGTTAATATGTGATGTTGAGTAAGTTATATTTAGCAGTATAAACAACAGGGAATAATTATTCAAAACAGAAAGATATATGAAGCTACAGACGCAGACCAGCAAGGCAGACAGGAAATGTATAACGGAGTATCATCGGTATAATAGTGGAAACTAATTCCATGTTCTTTTAATAATATTACCAAGAAAATGGTGTCCATACTGCTAGTCATTTCTTCTAGTTAATTTGTGTGTTTGGGTACACTGAGCAGCCCAGCAAACACAGAACGTTGGTACAACGTACCCAACCTTCTAACAATGTTTTAACAACATGGCCAAAAGGTTGCTATAACTACATTGTGAGGTGAAGGTTGTTACGGCGATGTCACAATGTTGACATTGAACCACCGTTCCGTCTGGACAACATATGTACTCGTCACCGCCCTGAAGCGTGAAAATCAGCTTTTTAAATTTCAACCAACCGCTGGGCCGTCTCATTCATTATCAAGCAAGGATACATGAGTATTGCGTTTAATTTACCTCAGCTAAATAAGATACGGAATTATACAACTTCCTTGTCTAATGTGACATTTATTTGAACATCATCTGGCTAGGTATGACACATTTTTAACTTTATACCAAAAGTTATAAGCCATAATGAAGCGAAAAGGACTTTAATGATGAGTAATTGATTTCAGCACTCCTTGAAAAGGCAGCGACTTAAGCGTATATTGTTGCACGTTAATGTTTTTTCTTTTTTTTGGAAACGCACAGAGAAAAAAAAAGTTTGTAACCGCTCGCACATCTGTTTATTTTTCCTTTGATTTGTCGTCTCATACGTTTCTTTGCTAGATTTTCTCACATCTGCTCATGCTAGTTAACGTTAGTCACTCCCTTTATATAATGTTTTTTTTTCTCACAAATGTATGACTTTTGGAAGTGCAATTTGATTACCATATGCTTAATAAAGTTGAATTAGCTAACCTTCTATGTCATTTTTACTCTTCAAAGTGTACACTTGCAGGTGTTGATTAGAATTAATTTACTGTTAGGCCCATACATAATAATGATAAACAATATTTAAAAAGTATATAATTATCTAACATTTGACTAATTAAAAATTAACCACAAAACATAACATGCTAAATGGGGAATATCTATCTAGCATATTAAAAAATTTATTGTCAGAACGTCATCTCTCAGTTGCTGAATGTCACGCAACAACGTTGCTACAGTCCTGTCGCGTCTTAAAATTCTACGTTGTTACAATGTTGCAAGCACATAGACAGCAACATTACCATAGCAGAAATGCAACGTGCCACAGACTTTGCCACAATGTAAATGTGTTTGCTGGGTACAGTACCTTGCCGATAACGCGGCACGACATGGCAAATTTCAGCCGTACGCAGTTTGCAAGTTACAAGGTAGTGAGCAGTGACATCATCACTTTGCGGTAGAATATCTATATCAGTAGGATTGGTTCCATGCGATATAATTAAATCTAGTGTATGATTAAAACGATGAGTGGGTCTATTGCCATTTTGCTTTACCCCAAAAGAGTTTAGTACATCTGTAAATGCAGCCCCTAACGCATCATTTGTATTATCTATGTGAATGTTAAAATCACAGACAATTGATGCTTTATCGACGTTGACCTATAGGCCAGAAGGAAAATCTGCAAACTCTCAATCCCCCCCAGCATGTCCTAGGTCTTCCCCGGGGTCTCCTCCAGGTGGGACGTGCCCGGAACTCTACTCTGAGCTCCTCCTGAGTGACCGAGCTCCTCACCCTTTCTCTAAGGCCGGTACATCGACCACATTACTGCAGAAGCTGCACCGACCCGTCTGTCAATCTCCTGTTTCATCCTTCCCTCACTCGTGAACAAGACCCCAAGATACTTGAACTCCTCAACTTGAGGCAGGAACTCTCCACCAACCTGAAGCGAGCAAGATTCTTTCATTTTGAGATTTTCTGGTTTAATCACGATCAGTTTTTTTCTAGATCGCATAGTAGATTTATTGTTTGACCTCACTAATCGAGGAATAGACCGTTTAAATTCAGTCTGGCTAGCACGCTTCCACAATGTTTAGGCATTAGATCCGTAGGCAGAGAGGTGGCAATATTTTTAATTGACTGGCAACTCAATAATTGTTTTTTTATTGGGGTCTAAACAAGTTAAGCGTTCAATGATTTATACATAATTCTCAGATTTATATGTACATTAATTATATAAAACTATACTGTCATTACACCATAGTTATACAAAGGAACTAGATCAATGCTTTTATTTTCATTCAAAAAAGATTAGGTTGAAAAGATTTGTTATCCTGTGGCTAGTGGACAATATTAATATCACAGCCTTCATCTTTAAATTGAAATGGCTGATAGTTTAGAAATTGTTGTTAGCCTCCTGAGCATCACAAACTCACGAAACTAAGCTAAGCAAAGACCTTTTCTCAATTTGTACAAAAGTTTTAGTTTGGACTTTGTACACACAAGATTTAGGCATAATAGTCATTACATTATATTTGGTGAATAGACAAATATATATATATATATCTGCTAAAGGTTTAATAGCCTAGATCAGAATTATTTTGATAGCTTTTTGCCAGCTTGAGCTGATATCTGCAAAGTTTCGTGAAGTTCTGAGAAAGGGCCCAGGAAGGGTTAAAAAAAAAGTAGGCATTTTAACAAATAATGACAGATAACTTTAAGACTATCATAAAAGTTAGATTTAGTATTGTTCGGGCTTAAAGCAATGATTCAGAAGAAACAATGATTTTATAGAAATCAGAGATAAACATTTTGTAGTTCTTGACTCCTAAAGGACAACTCCGGTGCAAAATGAACCTTTGGTCTAATTACACATTGGTACATAGTCAATCGTTCTCAGAGATTTGTTTTCATGATTATCGAATGTAAAGAGTTTTATCTCTAAAAACTGTTTAGCTTATAACGCTAGTATATAGGGCATAGGTTAATGAAAATAAAAATCGCTAGTTAATACCACTAACAATGTCACGATAATAAATGAAGGATCCAAAAGCAGAGATAACAGGAATAACAGTCTTTAATGAAGTAATAAACAAAGGCAGTCTGTCATTAATGCACACAGAACTGGAGAGAATAACTTAAGAGAGAGCAGACTCCTGTCACGATGCAAAACAGAACAGGACTCCCTTGGAGCAGACTTAATGAACAGGAGTAGAAGTCTCAGTCAAGGAGAGAGAACCGATGAGGTTCACATGCAGCAGCAACAGCAGGGCATGGCAAATACTTTGATGCTAGACTGTTCCAGATAAACAAGACAAGACAGGGTAAGCACTTAACTGTTCAGACAAGACGGTCGCAGAAGACGTAACGTGTAACATGCAATAATGATCCGACAAAGAATCTTCCAGAACAAACACCAGATAAAGGGTGAACACTTAGGGAAAAGTAGAAACAGGTGTCGAAGCAAATCAGCGCGAGCGCTGATTGCAATGACTAACAGGTGCAGGTAGAGAGGCCTGTAGAACAGAGCAGAAGAGAGAAAGTGTGTGTGCGTGTGTGTGCGTGTGCGTGTGTGTGCGCGTGTGTGCGAGTGAGAATCAAAAGGGAAGAAAAACCTGACTCACGACAAACAGGCTCAAAATAGCCCAACACTAACACGGAAGCATAATGAGGGTCCCTTTCTGCAAACTGAAGCATTGAGAACGTTGTAAGTCAAGTCAAGTATATTTATATAGCGCTTTTCACAATATAAATTGTATCAAAGCAGCTTCACAGTATGAATCAAATAACATAACAATGTTTGTTTCTGAGTGGAAAAAACATCCACGTTTGGTACGGCTGATCAATGGTATTAATGCTTGGTTAATTAATTTGAATATCCCCAACTGAGCAAGCCAAAGGCAACAGTGGCAAGGAACCGAAAAACTCCATCAAGTGACCTACTGGTGTCCTAAAACTCCATCAGGTGACTTAATGGAGAGAAAAAAACCTTGGGAGAACCCAGGCTCAGTCGGGGGCCAGTTCTCCTCTGGCGTTTATGAACTAGAGGGCGGATTTA
The DNA here is from genome assembly GCA_030578275.1 of Meda fulgida. Taxonomy (NCBI): domain Eukaryota; kingdom Metazoa; phylum Chordata; class Actinopteri; order Cypriniformes; family Leuciscidae; genus Meda; species Meda fulgida. The sequence continues at coordinate 29,645,541 of CM060624.1, forward strand.
CAGTAACTGTAATTTGATACAGAATTTGTGTTATTTTATCACTTCGGGGTGGGTACGCGAACCGGAATCACCCCGTTTTATCTGTAGAGTGGGAAAGGGAATCTCCATAGGGAGAGGCTAGTTAGCACTTCAGCACTGCATTGTCATCGGGTCCAGGCAAAGATCCTAGTCAGATCTGGATACGACCTGGATCCGGCAGGCTGCGGGAAAACCTCGGGATAAACAAAGACACTAAAATTAGCGTAGATGCCATTCTTCGTATGATGTAACGAGTACATCAGGATTTAAGGGAAATGTTCCCAGTTCCGGCTTACCTAATCTTTGCAGCCTAACATTGAATTATAGAAGTCTATAATGTATACTGTGTATGCTAGGTCAAAGAGATGTGGTTTTAGTCTAGCTTTGAACTGACAGAGTGTGTCTGCTTCCCGGACAATGCTAGGAAGACTGTTCCAAAGTTTTGGTGCTAAATAGGAAAAGGATCTACCAGCAGCAGTCGATTTTGATATTCTAGGTATTATCAACTGGTCCGAATTTTGAGATCACAATAGACATGAAGGACTATAATGCGTTAAGAGCTCGCTCAAGTACTGCGGAGCTAAACCATTTAGTGCTTTGTAAGTAATCAACAATATTTTAAAATTTATACGATGTTTAATAGGCAGCCAATGCAGTGTTGACAGAACAGGGCTAATATGGTCATATTTCCTGGTTCTAGTAAGAACTCGAGCTGCTGCGTTTTGAACTAGCTGTAGTTTATTTATTAAGCGTGCAGGGCAACCACCCAGTAGAGCATTACAATAAGCTAGTCTTGATGTCATGAAAGCATGAACTAATTGTTCCGCATTTGTTAATGAGAGCATATGTCGTAATTTAGATATATTTTTAAGATGGAAAAATACGGTTTTACAGATACTAGACACGTGACTTTCAAATGAAAGTTTGATATAAAAGAGCACACCCAGGTTCCAAACCGACGACGAAGACTTAACAGAGCAGCCATCAAGTGTTTGACAGTATTCTAGGTTATTACGTGTGGAAGTTTTTTGTCCAATAATTAGAATCTATCTTTTTTCAGAGTTTAGTAGTAGGAAATTACTAGTCATCCAATTTTTTATATCAGCTATGCATTCCGTTAATTTTGTGAATTGGTAAGTTTTGTTAGGTTTTGAAGAAATATAGAGCTGAGTATCATCGGCATAACAGTGAAAGCTAATTCCATGTTTCCTAATGATATCTCCTAATGGTAGCCTGTACAGAGTGAACAGCAGTGGTCCTAGTACTGAGCCTTGTGGTTCGCCATACTGAATTTGTGATCGATAAGACATCTCTTCATTTACTGCTACAAACTGATAACGGTCAGATAAGTTTGATTTAAACCAGTGTTTCCCAACCGGGGGTAGGTGTACCCTTAGGGGTATGTGAGATGATGGGATGATTCTAAAAAGACTAAAACATTTTTTTTAGCTATTGACTTTTCTCAAAACATTTTATTTTAGGATTGCTTTTACTAGATTATTACTTTTATTCGTTTATTTTTTTATTTAAAGTGTGTATTTTTCTCTGTTGTTATGTTTGCCTGTAAAGCGCTTTGAGAAAGCAACTTTTAAAGGCGCTATATAAAATAAATGTATTATTATTATATGAAATGTGATCTTTGGTTTTGTATAATTGGTCTGTACATGTGAAGATGTGAAAAAGTCATACAAATATTGAACAAAGACAAGTACAAGGGGTACAGTACCCTAAATAGGTCGGGAACCACTGATTTAAACCATGCTAGTGCAATTCCACTAATGCTAACATAGTTTTCTAGTCTATTTAAAAGAATGTTGTGGTCAATTGTCAAATGCAGCACTAAGATCAAGTAACACTAATAGAGAGATACAACCACGATCGGATGATAAGAGCAAATCATTTATAACTCTAATGAGAGCTGTCTCAGTACTATGATACGGTCTGAAAATCCTCGCAGATATCATTTCTTTCAAGAAAGGAACAAAGTTGTGAGGATACTGCTTTTTCTAATATCTTTGACAGAAAAGGCAGATTTGAGATCGGCCTGTAATTGACTAATTCTGAAGGATCAATTTGCGTTTTTTTAACAAGCGGTTTTATCATAGCCAGCTTAAAGGTTTTTGGTACGTATCCTAGAGACAAAGACGAATGAATGATATTAAGAAGAGGATCTATGATCTCTGGAAGCATCTCTTTCAGTAGCTTAGTCGGTATAGGATCTAACATACAAGTTGTCGATTTAGATGAATTAACGAGTTTGCAGAATTCTTCCTCTCCTATAGGAACAAATGAATACATTTTTTCCTCAGGGAGACTACAGTGCACTCCCTGATGCGATACTGTAGTAGACGGTTGCATAGTTATAATTTTGTCCCTGATATTATCAATCTTATAAGTGAAGAAGTTCATAAAGTCATTACTGTGTTGCCCGGAAACTTCTGTGCTTGAAGCTTTCTTTTTCGTTAGTTTAGCCACTGTTTCAAATAAATACCTACGATTGTTTATTTTCTTCTAATAGGGTTGAAAAATAAGCAGATCTAGAAGCTTTTAGAGCCTCTCTGTAAGCAATCGAGCTCTCTTTCCATGAAATCCGAAATACCTCTAGTTTTGTTTTCTTCCAGTTGCGCTCCATTTTTCTGGCTGCTCTCTTAAGGGCCTGAGTGTGCTCGTTGTACCACACAGTTGGACTATTTTCTTTAATCTTCTTTAAGCGCAACGGAGCAACTGCGTCAAAAGTACTGGAAAGGAGAGAGTTAAAAGTTTCTGTTGCAATATCGAGTTCTTCTAAGCTATCCTGGATGCTGAGATGATGAAACTGATTATGAAGATTATTGATAAAGCAATCTTTAGTGGCAGAAGTTATAGGTCTAACGTATTTATAACACGGAGTCGGCTTTGCAGCCGTGGCTAAATGTAATTTACATGAGACTAGATAATGGTCTGAGATGTCATCGCTCTGCTGCAGAATTTCAACGGCATCAACATCTATTCCATGTGATAGTATTAGATCTAGAGTATGATTACGACAATGAGTAGGTCCTGACACGTGTTGCCAATCCCAATGCATCTTTTTCATTATGTACATGTATATTAAAATCACCAACAATTAGTACTTTATCGGCAGCCAATACTAATTCTAAAAGAAAGTCCGCAAATTCGTTGATAAAATCTTTATGGTGCCCTGGTGGCCTGTATACAGTAGCCAGCAGAATTCTCAAACGTGATTTATCGTTTACACTATATATTTTTACATTAAGCACCAACACTTCAAAAGAAGTTTATTTAAAAATAGATTTCTTTGTGGTTTTGAAACTATTACTATAAATTACAGCAACCCCCCCCCCCCCCCCTTTGCCTTTTAGACAAGGTTCATGTTTATAACAGTAATCTTGTGGGGTGGACTCATTTAAAGTAATGTAATCGTTTGGTTTTAGCCAGGTTTCTGTCAAACACAGCACATCTAGATTATAATCTGAAATCATATCATTAACTATGAGCGATTTTGAAGTAAGGGATCGAATATTCAGCAACCCAAGCTTTCTCATTTGCTCATACGTATAATATCTATATATTTATTTGTTGAACATCAATTACATTTTTTACCTGACGTTTTTTGGATTTCCAAATTCGGGGAACAGACACAGTCTCTATATGATGATATCTAGGTGAAAGAGACTCTATGTGATGGGATTTATCTGACCTTGGTGACGTGAGGCCGCTAGCAGATGGTCGGTTTAGCCAGTCTGTCTGCTTCCTGACCTGAGCTCCAGATTGTCATGTTTTAGCTCTATGTGTAAGTGTACAGACAGTTTAATAAGAAGATTTGTTATAAAGACAGTCCACTTCGCGTATACAGGCAGGAGCCATCTTTGGAAAACAGTCTCGACCAGTCGAATCATGAACGCCAAGTGCGCTGAACCATATGAGATTCCAAGACAGTTCAGCAATATTCATGATTCGACTGGTCGAGACTGTTTTCCAAAGATGGCTCCTGCCTGTATACACGAAGTGGACATATGTTTGAGATAAAAAATAAAAAATAAACTTTTCAATAACTTTTTACCAGCAGGGTCTGATGGTGATCTGTCTGGAATATGGTGACAGTCTAGGAGAAGTGTGAAAAAGTAAGTTCCCTTTCAAGGGAACTCGCGTTGCGTCGAATTGACGCTAAGGGAACGCTTTGCGTGATGATGTATTGAAGCACATGTAAAATCAGTCCAATGGTGTGACGGAACGTCAGAGGCGGGTGACGTCATGAACCAGGAAACTATAAAACCTGCCCAAAACAAAGCGGCGTCAGCTTCTGTGTCTTCACAAGCGCTATATGTGAAACTGTCTGTTATATTTGGTGTTGTCTGTTATATATATATATATTATTCAGCATGGCGAGCAAGCAACAGTTCAGAGCGTGTGTGCATCCCTGCCCTCGTTATTTAACGGGTGGGGACACGCACGTTCTTTGTGTTGATTGTTTGGGAGAGGAGCATGCACGGTCAGCGCTCGAGGGCGCTGGCTGTGAGCACTGTGAAGTGCTTCCATTACGGACGCTCCGATCCCGCCTGGCGTTCTTTAGCGAGGACGCCCAGGCTCGCGTTCCCCAAGGCTCAGGTCACGCAGCTGCTGAGGCACTGCGAAGGCTTCAGACTTGGGGTTCGCAAATGGATCTGTCAGCGGGGCTAGAGACGGGCCCGGCCTTATCTCTGCCTTCACCTGACAGATCTAGTGCATTGTATCAGGGTTCGGAAGCACGCGCTGCGGTTTCTTCCGCCCTGATACAAGCACCAACACTACAACTATCTAGTTCCGAGGAACTAGATGTTGTTAGTGTTGACTCACGTGATGTTGAGGATTCGCCACCTCAATCTCACGCGTTTGAGGAGCTGATTGAGGTTGTGACGAGAGCGGTCGAAAGATTAAATATAGATTGGCCGTCAGATAAGCAGGACGTTCGTTCAAAAAGTAAGCTGGACGAACGCTTCCTGCCCTCTCGCGCACAACCTCAACGCCGGGGTCTGCCGTTTTTTCCCGATCTCCACACCGAGGTGTCGAGATCGTGGGGAAAACCAGCATCATATAGAGTTTACAGTGCACAAACATCTCACTATTCTTCTATATCCCAATATAAAGAGACGCTCGCGAGCTATCTCTCTCCCGAATCTGCATCTTCCCTTAAGGCCCCGGTGTTACCCACCAAACCAGTTAAATTAACATCAAATCTGGTGGGTAAGGCTTATTCAGCGGCTGGTCAGGCTGCAGCATGTTTACATACCATGTCTTTGCTGCAGGCTTACCAAGCTGAGGTGTTAGGAGACTTAGATGAAGGCGGGGGCATTGGCCCGAACGCTGTTTGCGAGCTGCGTCGGGCCACAGATTTGTCTCTCAGGGCCGCTTAGGAGACGGCTAAATCTATCGGCCGGTCTATGGCAGCCCTGGTGGCCACTGAGAGGCATCTCTGGCTGAATTTAAGCAACATTAAAGAAAAAGATAAACATTTTTTAATGGATGCTCCCATCTCTTCTTCTGGCCTCTTCGGCGACGCAGTAAATTCGGTCGTCGAGAGGTTCCATGAGTCAGCCAAACAAGCGGCTGCTTTTCAAAAGCTTCTCCCTCGCCGAACTCATGTCTCCGGGGCTGCTGAGCGGGAGCAGCCCCAAACATCTAAAGCCAGCTCCTCACACCGTGCCACTCAAAAGCAGAGCGTGGCCTCCCGTGCTCCCCCACAAAAAGACTGGGGACACGGGGGGCGCGCTCAGCAGCAGCCTTCTAGGGGTAAGACGGATCTGAGGACCGTCATTATTTCAAAGAAGGCTGCAAAGAAAAGGTCCTGACGTCCGAGGGGTTAACACCTCATTACACGGTGCCCGTCTCTCTTCGGTGCCCTCAGGGGACCGTTATGCTAACCCTGCCACCTCGTGTGTTACAGGGCGCAGCGGTCTCCAGCGAGCACATATCTCAGATGCCACCCCCGGAAACGTAGTGGCCCTGGGATGCCCGCCCCCTCCGAGGAGGGTCCTAGAGCAGTCAGTTCAGTCGTTCCCTGCCGGTTCGCCGTTACAGGGCGACGGGCTGATTGTTCAACAACAACTAAATCCAGAAGCCAGTCTCGAGAGGCTGGTACCTCTAGTAGAATTTTTGGTAGCGTGGAAGCTACTGCCAAATATTTCTCGTTGGGTCCTGCAGACCATAGAAAAGGGCTATCAAATACAGTTTGGGTCTCGCCCGCCCAGGTTTATGGGGGTCCTTCCCACCGTGGTGGGCCCCGAGCAGGTTCTGGTAATGGAACAAGAAGTAAAGAACCTGTTGGACAAGGGGGCCATAGAATATGTACCTCCCTCCAGCAGGGACACCGGGTTTTACAGCCGATACTTCATCGTTCCGAAGAAGGACGGGGGGTTGCGTCCTATTTTGGATCTAAGAGTTCTGAACGAGTCAGTCATGCAGCTGAAATTCAAAATGTTGACTTTGAGACAAATCGTGCCACAGATCAGATCCGAGGACTGGTTTGTCACGATAGATCTCAAGGACGCATACTTCCATATTTCCATCCTTCCATATCACAGGAAGTTCCTGAGGTTTGCTTTCGGGGGCGAAAGCATACCAATATCGAGTTCCTCCATTTGGCCTAGCACTATCACCCCGCACTTTCACGAAATGCGTAGATGCAGCTCTGGCGCCACTGCGTCTGCAGGGTATTCGCATACTGAACTACATCGACGATTGGTTGATTTTAGCTCAGTCGCACCAGCTGGCGATTCGGCATCGAGATGTCGTCCTCGCCCACATGAGAGAGCTGGGGTTACGGCTAAACGCCAAGAAGAGTGTGCTTTCTCCATTACAGAGAACCACTTATCTAGGGGTAGTATGGGATTCTATGTCGATGCGGGCGCGCCTGTCTCCGGCACGCATAGAGTCCATTCTGTCAGCCGTAAAGAGGATAAAGCTAGGCCAGTCACTCACTGTGAAACAGTTTCAGAGACTGTTGGGTTTGATGGCAGCAGCGTCCAACGTGATAACTTTTGGCCTGCTGTACATGAGACCCTTGCAGTGGTGGCTCAGGACCAAAGGGTTTTCCCCGAGGGGCAACCCCTTTCGCATGATCAAGGTTACGCGGCGTTGCCTACGTGCCTTGGTTATGTGGAAGAAACCTTTGTTCCTGTCCCAGGGCCCCGTGTTGGGAGCTTCTTGTCGTCGCAGGATGCTAACGACAGATGCCTCCCTCACGGGCTGGGGAGCGATCCTGGAGGGACGCTCGGCTCAGGGTCTGTGGGGAGACCATCATCTCTCTTGGCATATCAATCGCCTGGAGATGATGGCCGTGGTTCTTGCTCTCAAGAACTTCCTCCCAGACCTCAGGGGCCACCGTGTGTTAGTCCGCACAGACAATACGTCGGTGGTTGCCTATATAAATCATCAAGGGGGTTTGCGTTCACGCCCACTATGCAAACTAGCGCACCAGATCCTCTTGTGGTCCCAGGGCAAGTTGCTATCACTCAGAGCAGCTTACATCCCGGGGGCCCAGAACATAGGAGCAGACATCCTGTCGAGACAGGGGCCGAGGCCCGGGGAATGGAGGCTCCACCCCGAGGTGGTGGAGTTGATGTGGAGGGAGTTCGGCCAAGCACAAGTGGATTTGTTTGCGTCTCGAGAGACGTCTCACTGTCCACTCTGGTTCTCCCTCACACATCCAGCTCCTCTCGGACTGGATGCGATGGTACAGACGTGGCCGAGGCTACGTCTGTATGCATTTCCCCCGATTGCTCTGCTCCCGGGAGTTCTGGAGAGAGTTCGCAGGGACCATCTGCGCCTGCTTCTTATAGCCCCGCGGTGGCCGGGCAGAGTATGGTTTGCGGATCTAGTGTCTCTTCTCAACGGGCCTCCTCTGGAGCTCCCCGTCAGAAGAGATCTACTGTCTCAAGCAGAGGGCTCGATATTTCATCCTCGTCCCGAACTGTGGAACCTGTGGGCTTGGCCTCTGAGGGGGCCCAGCTCATAGAGTCAGGTCTCTCAACCGAGGTTGTGGAGACCATTCTACAATCCAGAGCTCCCTCCACGAGGAAACTTTATGCCCTGAAGTGGAAGGTTTTCGCTTCATGGTGTAGTGGCCGTCAGCTAAACCCAGTTAACTGCCCGGTTGGTACAGTGCTGGAGTTTCTGCAGGAGCGGTTCACTGCAGGTCTATCCCCGTCCACGTTGAAGGTTTATGTGGCGGCCATAGGTGCTTACCACATCCCTTTGGGTGGAATGTCTGTGGGTAAAGACCCCTTAGTATCTCGTTTCCTCCGTGGCACGTTGAGGCTGAGGCCTGCTGCACGCACAAGGGTCCCGACCTGGGACCTGGCTATCGTCCTCCAAGGTCTTTCCCAGGCTCCCTTTGAGCCCTTGGAAGAGGTTCACACCAGGTTTCTTACTTTAAAAACGCTGTTCCTCCTCGCTATTTCATCTTTGAAGAGAATAGGAGATCTCCAGGCTCTGTCGGTTGCACCCTCGTGCTTGGAATTTGCGCCCGGCATGGTTAAAGCATTCCTTCATCCTAGGCTGGGTTATGTTCCCAAGGTCCCCACTAATGTGGCCCGATCTATAGTGCTGCAGGCCTTCTGTCCTCCTCCCTTCCAGGATGCGGACCAGGTAAAGCACAATTTGCTGTGCCCGGTTAGGGCGTTAGATGCTTACGTCCACAGAGCTGCCCTGTGGCGTAAATCCGAACAACTCTTTGTCTGTTTTGGACCCCCTAATAAGGGGTCACCAGCATCTAAGCAAAGAATGAGCAAGTGGGTGGTCGAGACTATCTCACTTGCTTATGAGTCGACCGGACTACCATCACCCATGTTGGTGCGGTCTCACTCAACTAGGAGTATGGCGGCCTCTAAGGCCTTATTGTCTGGAGTACCTCTTCAAGACGTCTGTGATACGGCAGGCTGGTCCTCACCTCACACATTCGTCAGGTTCTATTCTCTGGACTTGGACTCTACACCAGGGTCCCGAGTGCTCTCGTCCTAGTGCTGCTCGCCTTGATTTCACACTGGACAGGCACTTCTCGCTATGGTGGCGTTGGTATAGACGTTCCCTTAGCGTCAATTCGACGCAACGCGAGTTCCCTTGAAAGGGAACGCCTCGGTTACGACTGTAACCTCGGTTCCCTGAAGAGGTAACGAGACGTTGCGTCACCTGCCATATCTCCTACGTGCCTGTAAGCTACTTGCTCAGACCTTACGAAGCTGACGCCGCTTTGTTTTGGGCAGGTTTTATAGTTTCCTGGTTCATGACGTCACCCGCCTCTGACGTTCCGTCACACCATTGGACTGATTTTACATGTGCTTCAATACATCATCACGCAAAGCGTTCCCTTAGCGTCAATTCGACGCAACGTCTCGTTCCCTCTTCAGGGAACCGAGGTTACAGTCGTAACCGAGGCGTTTAGGGCATTAATCAGAATGGTGGAAAGAAAAAAATTCTGACTGTAAAAACTTATAATGTTTTGATGTTTTGTTTTAAAACAAACAAAATGCCATCAACAACATTATGCACAAACAAGCAGATATGCAGACGATATGTGTCATGGACGGCAGTCATCCGTGAGGGGCTGAAGCTTTTACATTCGTTTTGTTGTTCATGGGAAGAAGGGAGTGGAAACCCGGTGAACGTTTCACCATTTTAATCATAAAACAAACACAGAACGAAAGTAAAAGCGGCAGCCCCTCACAGACGACTGCAGTTCACACATAAACAAAACATCTCTCATCCTTTACTGTCATCGCTCCTCCTTTAATGCTTCCGAAGCTCCTCCTTGAGAAACTCGAGACCGGTCATTATCATTCAGTGCTCCACAGTCACGGTAAGCCTAAATAACCCTAAGTAAAAAATGCACTTTCAATCACCGAATGACAAAAAACTCATAAATAACTTCAAACAGTAAATAAATAAATAAAAACGAAAAAAGTGTTATAATCTGTATAATATTCTCGTTGCATAACATCGCTGAAGTATCGAGTACCATTTTCCACAGATTCCAAATCTTTTTCAAAAGGGCTCAAGTTGAAATCCACAAAACAGGCTACAGAAAGGATTACTTTGCAACTGTTTGATAATTATTTCTGCTTTTAAAGCATGCTTGGATAGCAGAAACTGCTTCTGGTGCCAAAGACTTGTCACGTTTTCTCAAAAATAATCTAGGCTGCAACTCAAAACTTTACACATAAACATGCAAAAATCTTTACCTAAACACAGCTATCTACTAAAGATATGGTTTCTAAGAGGTATGTGTTTATAGTCATTCTTTTTTGGACAAACACTACTAGGTGATGCTGTGCCGAAACACTATCTATATCTGTAATAGGTGCTTGTGAATTATAGATGTTTAAACATCGCTTTAGAAGTGTGCGTGTGTTGATTTAACTCCTTTCTTTAGATCTTTGAGTTGTGCAGAAAAACAAATATATTAAAGGTTACATCAGAATACAGTGATCATATTTTTTTATCTTGTTGTCACATATTGAACAGTTACTACTATAGGTAAATGCATGTTTTTCTCTGGATGTGTAAGACATAACCTCCCCTTTTGGTTTGGGCAGCATATTCCAGATAGCATCATTAGATTTATGATCTTGGGTTCAAGAGTACATCTGAGCACTTTGGAGAGAGAGCAGCCAGATACAGTCTGTTATGTTTGCACTACATCTCCATGATTAATATATTGGCTGACAGGTGTTAGGGTTGTAACAGTATTGTAATAGAAGTTCTGTCTAAAATAAATTAGTTTTCATTTTGAAAGACCACAGGGAAGTGACTATTTTTTCATGATGCAGTTTGAAGTTCTGCTACTCTACAGCAATTCGTCTTTTTCATTTCAACATTTACATTTAGAAATAAATTATACATTTTTATATACTTAAAATAGTCAATGTACCCCTATATAATTTTTTAGGCCCCAATTGAAAAGAAATGTGGGTTTGTGACAGCAGAAAGAGGCAGTAAGTGCATATAGAGCCATGCAGGTGTGTCACAGACAGCCTTAGATTATACTAAGCTGCATTATAGAGCTTTCCACTGCAGTGTGAGTGTAAGAACCTGCTTACATAACTTAAAAACCTCCATCACATGGGAGGGCCATGGGTTCTATTAATATAGGTTAACAAGATTACTTATGTATTCCACTGGTTTGTTTAAGGATATTTGTTCTTAGGCAATAGAGCGCTGCAGGGAGGATGTAGGCTAAATTTGTAGGCTAACCTACAAGGAGGTTAGCATCACTGGTTCCCTTGACAAAAACCCAATAGGATTTTCATATTGTCTTTTGCATTATAACAAAAAAATAAGCTCTGTGATCAACACAAAACTGGGGTTTTATCCAGGTTGAGCTGAAAAAAAAAAACAGGACTACTTCACGAAAGTAGTTTTTTGAAATAATCTCCAATATCCAAACGATTCGATTGATGGCGGCGGTCCTAGAGGCAAAGTTATACCATGCTGTATTAATGTAGCGGGCATGTGCCAAAAATTGTGTGGTACACAATCCTTTACGCATGTGAAAAACGCGAAGGCTCTCTCCGATGGCCGATTTCTTTCTAATTTCTCACAGGTCTCCTGGGCCACGAGTCAAACAGACCAAGCAAGTTTTGTTCCGATTGTTTTCCGTTAACCTTGCCTGATCAAATTCATTGGCCGACGCCGGACGCATTTTTTGAGATTTTGTCGATTTCGAGAACACCCTCCTCCTGGCTTTGAAGAACGTCAATGCACCCTGGAAGAGTGAACAACTGAAAGAGAGCCATCTTTGTGAGCTCTGCCCGTATACCTTAAGGACGGCGGTCAAGTGGGCTGCGCGTTGAAAATACACGGTCAAGCCAGCCGTGCATACTTATTTCTTTTTAGTATTCACTTCTAATCGTGCACTTACGTTATGGGTGCTGAAAGAGGTCAAAATTGATTTTTAGATCTTATTAGGACACAAATAATACAATTTCATGATTTAAAAAACAAACAAAAAACATGACTTTTTTATTTTTATTAGTTTAATGTATGTAGGCCTATATAGGATTTACATTATTACAAATTCATGTTCATATTAATTTTCATATTAATTATAATTCTCATTTTAATGTTTTTATAAATATTATACATTAGTTATTATAATATATTTATTAATGTTAATGAAATGTAATATTAATGTTAATTATCATACATTTATTTTGTATTTTATTGTTGATTTTAAATGTTTGTGTATATATAAAGTATACTCTAATTACTATACATCATGTATTAATGTTTATTTATTTATTTACTTACATTTTTCATGTTAATGTAAATGACAAATATGATACAACAGGCTGTTGGTGGCTTTAATCTGTCAATTATCATTGAATTGCATATATGAGCTATACAAACCCGATCTATGAAATATACATTCATACCTGATGTATGAAATATGAACACACACACACACACACACACACACACACACACACACACACACACACACACACACACACACACACACACACACACACACACACACACACACACACACACACACACACACACACACACACACACACAAACTGTATAGTTTTGGAGAAAAGTAAAGGCAAATTTCACCCCAAACATCAAATTGCATTCTACCATTTACACCATGTCCCATGTCCAAACACTCATAAACATCTTTCTATAGGTTTGCTCATTCTTTTATTTGATCACTGTTTAGAGTGACCCTGACTATTACTGTATTTATTTTCATGTCATTTTACTGTATAGTTTTGGAGAAAAGACCAATTCACCCCCAACATCAAAGTGAATTTCCTTTTTTTCCCTCTCCCTGAAAGAGGTTTGCTAATTCTTTCAATGGATTCCTGTTCAGAGTGTAGCGAATTAGCTCTATGAAATATTAATAACCAAACATAACTTGTTATAATTGATTATGAATATTTGGATCAGTTAATCTTTGATTAACTTGAGGTATTAACATTACAAACAATTACTCAGTTCATCCTGTAAACCCTCAATATTGGTTATTAATTGATTAATAGAAATGTATACATTTCCGTGGCATGGGAAATGTCTTTCCTACTAAGTACTACTAAGAGCAAGTAGTCAAATTCGGTATGATTAGTGACTCCGGATATGAGCTTGAGACGCGGACAACTTTACGTGTTATATGAACAAGACTTTATTAACTAGACTAAACATTTAAACTAATCTAACATACACATACATACATGCATACAGTTTACCAAGGGAAAGAGAGAAGAAGCAGTATATAGGAAAGCCTGAAGTTATAGCGTTGTTTGAAATTCAGCATATCATCAGCCTTGAGCAAACCATCAGTTTAGTTCTAACATGCCCTTTTTAAAAAGGGGTAAGGATACCTAATGTATTAAATAATGAGACTAAGTTTGATACTTGCATGTCTCGCCCATTTGAATTAAACTCCTGATGCAATTTGTTGAGGCTCCAGTTGATCTTTGCTGATGTTGTCTTGATGAGAGAGAACCAGTGTGAGTCAGAGGATCTTTGGTGAATGAAAAGACAAGGCCGCAGCCTGGCACAAGCTTGGGAGTCCTTGGGGGACTTCTAGTTCAGCATCATCTTCACATTAGGACTTCTCAGGAAGGACCAAGAGAGTAAGAGACCAAGAAGCAAGAGTAGAGAGAGGGTGAAGCAAGAGAGAGCTGATCTTGTGATCAGTGATTTTTAAAGCGTGAAGATGTCACACCCTCTGGAGGTGTTTGAACCAATAAGAAGTCGTTTCCTTTGGAGGGAAAGTTTTACAACCCTTTGTTTTCTATCAGGGCATTTGAATCTGTAATTTCTTTGGGTGTTTAAAGAGTAAGAACTTTCAAGATTCTTTTAATACCCATGTGTCACAAAGTTAGCAAAATGTAATGTAAATTAACAAATGGGGAACGAAGATTGGAGTTTATAGAAACTAAACATCCCACACATATGATTTTGGTTAACCATAGTATGCAAGTCTGAAACATTAACCAATTAGAGTTTACAAGAAAACATAGGCCAAACCAAATAAAAAGAAAATCATGAGATGGGAAAATGATATACATGTTTTTACATTTCTCAAGTCGTTATATATATATTTGCAATATATAGGATTAACAGGGTTTATGTCTCCTTCTCAGTGAGAACTAACACTGAGTGTAACAGCCCTCTTCACATTCCTTTTTGGGGTCATAAACTCTTATCAGTTTTAAGGTGTCCTGTAACATGACACTGGGTTCTGCCAATGTTGGCTCCTTTGTGATGTTAGTTTTGGGGGAAGTTTCATAGGCCTTCGTTGGGAGAGTGCATTTGCTGGATTATTCACTAAATATAAAGAATAGTTAGTGCGTGTCTGATTGGTCCAGATGCTACAAGAGTGACCTTGACTTTTACTGTATCAATTTTCATTTAATTAAGTACCATTGTTAAACACTAAATGGTTTTAATTTTTAAAGGCATTGTTGTGCAAACATACCATACTTATTTCGTATTTCATAATGACCATGTGTAATTTAAACTAATTTAATGTACAGTAGTGGACATTATATACACAATGTCGTTGTGATGAGGTTCGGCTGGATCGCCCTTTAGTGTCACGATAGGGCGCTCCACTTCTGCACTGGCTTCCCTTGTACTGTTTTCGCACACACCCTGAACTGATTGCGCACACCTGTTTCCACTGATTACTCTCCCACCTGCATCTAGTTCCACACGCAGCTCCACACATATTTATACCTCACTGTCACTATCACCCTTTCCTAAGTCTTGTTTCACTGTTGTGTACATTTCCGAGCATTCCACTGTCTAGTCTGTTCCAGTCTGTGAATCTGACCCATCGCCTGTTTCTTGGATTCCGTCTTGTCTGCTGCCTGCCTCTGTCTTATCGCCTGGTTTCTGATCCTGAGTATCGTCTTGTCTCCTATGCTGTGTTTGCTGTCTGTGACCCTTGCCTGCCTGACTACCCTGTGAATAAACTCACGCTGCGTTTGGATCTAACCTTGTCTGGTTGTTCATGACAGAAGACTTAGCCACACCAGATCCAGCAGCATGTCAGCCTTGTATGCCTCCCAGTCAGCCGCCGTACACCAGGATCAACTGGATCAACTCACTGCGTCGTTGGAGAGGTTGGCCAAGATGGTTCGCGGCCTTCATGTTTCCCCACCGGGACCATCGCAGAATCAACCCGTCTCCACAGTTGTTGGCCCAGGACCGATCCCGATGTCACGCCAAGCTCTCCCGGTAAAATACAGCAGCAAGGTATTTCGACGAGCTCACACAGCGATTCCGAGCACGGATACGGGAGCTGAGATAATGCAACTTCAGCAGGAGGATCGTTCTCTCGAGTGGTATGTGGCGGAGTTTTATGATCTTTCTCATCATACGTGTATGAACAACGTTTTCCTAACGAACCTGTTCCGCGGAGGGTTGTCTGAACCGCTTCGCTCATTGATGCCCAACCCAGAGCCTCACAGCACCTTAAGGCGGTATATTAACACGGCTCTTCTACTGAGTGGTTCGGCTCTCACTGTGGGTGAGTTAGAGGAGTTTGCCCCTCCGGTCCCGTCCAGCCTTGCTGAGCCAGCACGTCACATCAGCCCTGACGAGCCTGCACCTCGCGACAGCCCAGCCGAGCCCGCGCTCCACGTCAGCCCTGATGAACCCGAGCTTCGCCTCAGCCTCGACGAACCAGAGCTTCGCGTCTGCCTCGAAGAACCAGAGCTTCACGTCTGCCTCGACGAACCAGAGCTTCACGTCTGCCTCGACGAACCAGAGCTTCACGTCTGCCTCGACGAACCAGAGCTTCACGTCTGCCTCGACGAACCAGAGCTTCACGTCTGCCTCGACGAACCAGAGCTTCACGTCTGCCTCGACGAACCAGAGCTTCACGTCTGCCTCGACGAACCAGAGCTTCACGTCTGCCTCGACGAACCAGAGCTTCACGTCTGCCTCGACGAACCAGAGCTTCAGGTCAGCCATCCCGAGTCAAGTGAGTCAAGTGAGTCGACCGAGACTACCGAGTCAAGCCCAGTGAAGCGCCCAGGCCTCTGCGCCTGGCCCTGCCAGCCCCGCCTCTGCGCCTCGCCCTGCCGGCCCCGCCTCTGCGCCTCGCCCTGCCGGCCCCGCCTCTGCGCCTCGCCCTGCCGGCCCCGCCTCTGCGCCTCGCCCTGCCGGCCCCGCCTCTGCGCCTCGCCCTGCCGGCCCCGCCTCTGCGCCTCGCCCTGCCTGCGCCCTTCAAGCTCCGGGAGGCCTTTCCTGAAACCGTGGATTTCCCCAAGTATTTTTTGGAGGGGGGCCAAGGGTCCGGTTAGGAGACCATGAAGGCTGCGCCGCCACGGTCGTCTGCAGGGGCTTCACCACCCTGGCCGTCGCCTCGTCCTGCTCCGCCCTGGACGCCCGAGGGTCCGACAGCTCCGCCCTGGACGCCCGAGGGTCCGACAGCTCCGCCCTGGCCTTCGCCTCGTCCTGCTCCGCCCTGGCATTCGCCTCGTCCTGCTCCGCCCTGGTCACCGGCCCAGTCTGGTCTGCCCATGCTCTGCGGCCCAGGCCCGCCTTGGCTGCCTCCTGGTCCCGTTCCCCTGCACGGGCCTGGCCCTCCGTCCCTCCCCCAGGATTGTCTTCGCTCTGCCCCCCGCCTGGATCTTATTTGGAGCGTCTGGAAGCCACTCCTTAGAGAGGGGGTTATGTGATGAGGTTCGGCTGGATCACCCTTTAGTGTCACGATAGGGCGCTCCACTTCTGCACTGGCTTCCCTTGTACTGTTTTCGCACACACCCTGAACTGATTGCGCACACCTGTTTCCACTGATTACTCTCCCACCTGCATCTAGTTCCACACGCAGCTCCACACATATTTATACCTCACTGTCACTATCACCCTTTCCTAAGTCTTGTTTCACTGTTGTGTACATTTCCGAGCATTCCACTGTCTAGTCTGTTCCAGTCTGTGAATCTGACCCATCGCCTGTTTCTTGGATTCTGTCTTGTCTGCTGCCTGCCTCTGTCTTATCGCCTGGTTTCTGATCCTGAGTATCGTCTTGTCTCCTATGCTGTGTTTGCTGTCTGTGACCCTTGCCTGTCTGACTACCCTGTGAATAAACTCACGCTGCGTTTGGATCTAACCTTGTCTGGTTGTTCATGACAGTCGTCTTGCATTTCACGTATTATTGTCATTTTAATTTAGTGAAAACCTTGTTTTTAACTACATGAAATGATTATGTTCATCCGTTTGAGAAGTCATTTTTTTTGTCAAAGGTTAGCTAAAACTTTAGTTTAGTTTCGTATGTCTACATTTTATATCCCTGTCAGTTTAATCTTTTGTTGTTGGTTGTTGTCTTTATGTATTTACTTTAATCTTCAGTCTATTGAATCTGCTCAACTGGAATTTGTCATTTGCCCTCCTCCTTGACAGAATCATTACAATCATATGGTATTGGTTTAAGTGCTAGAATGCACCTTAATTTGATAACCTTAATTTGATTGTCATAATATCGATATATAAAGCTTGGGACAGTTAATTAGCCTGACATGGCTGACTTTTTTTATTTATTTAACGTTGTTAAAACGTTGTGGAATCTAATAACGTTAGATTCCAACAAATTTAACGTCAGATAGCATATTTTTAATTCCAAATTAAAACATAACGCTACAACCATTACCATTTTTCATAATAAATTCATTTAAAATAGAAAATATTTTTTTTTAAGACTGATTTATAACATTTTAGACATTTGTAAATACTAATTTATGACATTAAATAGAACATTTTGTCAGAACCTCAAGTAAATTAAGTGTTATTTTGTTTAGTTTAGTTTAATGGTTTGTTTTCAGATCTGACTAGGAGCTTTGCCTGGACCGGATGAGAACTCAGTGCTGAAGTGCCAACTAGCTTCTCCCTATGGAGGATCCCTTTCCCACTCTACAGATAAAACGTTGTGATTCCGGTTCGCCGTACCCACCCCGAAGTGATAAAATAAAACAATTCTGTATCAAATTACAGTTACTGTAAATCCGGCCTCTAGTTCATAAACGCCAGAGGAGAACTGGCCCCCGACTGAGCCTGGGTTCTCCCAAGGTTTTTTTCTCTCCATTAAGTCACCTGATGGAGTTTTAGGACACCAGTAGGTCACTTGGAGTTTTTCGGTTCCTTGCCATTGTTGCCTTTGGCTTGCTCAGTTGGGGATATTCAAATTAATTAACCAAGCATTAATACCATTGATCAGCCCTACCAAACGTGGATGTTTTTTCCACTAAGAAACAAACATTACGATGTTATTTGATTGATACTGTGAAGCTGCTTTGATGCAATTTATATTGTGAAAAGCGCTATATAAATATACTTGACTTGACTTGAGAACCGTGATCTGTATTTAGAAAACAAAATCCAGATTATCCAGAATCATAAATTAAGATGAAAAGAAGATAATATATTTGGCATCTAATGGATACTATTAGCATTGTTTCTAATGTTACATTGTTTCTCGCATCTTTGTCACCTTTTTCACTCCTGGTGAGTTTGCATCCCTGGTTTTCATTCTTTAGAAACTCTTGGGTGATTTCGGTTATCATACAGGAATAATCATTTTCTTCCAAGCTTCTATTAGCTATCTTGTCAGACAATATTTTTAGTATATCCACAGCAGAGCCATTGAAAGAGAGAGTTGCGACAACCTGATGACCTTGATTTCACCCCCACGCTGTCACGTGGTTAATGTAGCTCTCAATAGTTCCAAACAAGTCAAGTCAAGTCATCTCCATTTATATAACGCTTTTTAACAATGTAGATTGTTTCAAAGCAGCTTTACAGAGATAAACATATCATTTAAGGTAACATAGATTGTTCTGGCTTTATAGCGGTTCTTGAATAATGTTATTTACCGCCAGCAGTCGATTTTGATATTCTAGGTATTATTAACTGGCCGGAATTTTGAGATTGCAATAGACGTGAAGGACTATAATGCGTTAAGAGCTTGCTCAAGTACTGCGAAGCCAAATCATTTAGTGCTTTGTAAGTAATCAGCAATATTTAAAATTTTATACGATGTTTAATAGGGAGCCAATGCAGTGTTGACAGAACCGGGCTAATATGGTCATACTTCCTGGTTCTGGTAAGAACTGGAGCTGGTGCGTTTTGAACTAGCTGTAATTTATTTATTAAGTGTGCAGGGCAACCACCCAGTAGAGATTTACAATAATCTAGCCTTGATGTCATGAACACATGAACTAATTGTTCCGCATTTGTCAATGAGAGCGTATGGCATAATTTAGATATATTTTTAAGATGGAAAAATGCGGTTTTACAGATACTAGACACGTGACTTTCAAATGAAAGATTTGTATCAAAGAGCACACCCAGGTTCCTAACCGACGACGAAGGATTAACTGAGCAGCCATCAAGTGTTAGACAGTATTCTAGGTTATTACGTTTGGAAGTTTTTTGTCCAATAATTAGAATCTCTGTTTTTTACGAATTTAGTAATTGGAAATGACTAGTCATCCAATTTTTTTATATCAGCTATGCATTCCGTTCATTTTGTGAATTGGTAAGTTTCATCAGGGCGTGAGGAAATATACAGCTGAGTATCATCGGCATAACAGTGAAAGCTAATTCCATGTTTTCTAATGATATCTCCTAATGGTAGCATGTACAGAGTGAACAGCAGCGGTCATAGTATTGAGCCTTGTGGTACGCCATACTGAACTTGTGATCGATAAGACATCTCTTCATTTACTGCTACAAACTGATAACGGTCTGATAAGTATGATTTAAACCATGCAAGTGCAATTCCAGTACTGCCAACATAGTTTGTCAATTTAAAA
The DNA here is from genome assembly GCA_030578275.1 of Meda fulgida. Taxonomy (NCBI): domain Eukaryota; kingdom Metazoa; phylum Chordata; class Actinopteri; order Cypriniformes; family Leuciscidae; genus Meda; species Meda fulgida. Next base: position 29,665,361 of record CM060624.1, read on the forward strand.
GAATGTTGTGGTCAATGATGTCAAATGCAGCACTAATTTGTGTTGCTTGGAAAATTCTGTGCTTGAAGGTTTCTTTTTCGTTAGTTTAGCCACTTTAGGCAGAAGTTATAGGTCTAACATATTTATAACACGGAGTCGGCTTTGCAGCCTTGGCTAAATATAATTTATATGAGACTAGATCTGGTCTGAGATGTCATCGCTCTGCTGCAGAATTTTGACGGCATCAACATCTATTCCATGTGATAATATTAGATCTAGAGTATGATTACAACAATCAGTAGGTCCTGACACGTGTTGTCTAACTCCAATTGAGTTTACAATGTCTTTAAAAACCAATCCCAATGCATCTTTTTCATTATCTACATGTATATTAAAATCACCATGTAGCAATGTTCAGGGAAGAAGGAGGCGGGAACCGGCGAACAATCAAAATATAATTTATTTAAATAAAACAAACAAACGAAATACCACCAGCAGCCCCTCGCGGACGACTGCTGGCTACCGAAAATAAACATAAGGAACTGCCAGCAGCCCCTCGCGGACGACTGCTGGCTAAAATAAAATACAAAAACAAAACACAACTAAAACACAGGCCTGTTCCTCTCTCGATCATCAACGTCGTCGCTCCTCCTTTATGCTTCCGCTCCTCCGTGAGAGATGCGAGACTGGTGTGCTTCACAGGTGTTGCTCATTAGCAATCGCACCACCGGCCTCGCGCCGTTCTCTCACGTCCCTCGGCCGTCCTGTTCGCCACATACCCCCATCGCCCCTCACAGGCCGGGGGGTACCCACAAGCCTGTGCCTACTCCCCCCCCGGCGGCGGCGATCCCTGGGGAGTATGGACAGACAAACCGAGGGAAACGGAGACGGAAGCATGAGGAGCGACAGATCGAGAGAGGAAAAAAAAAAAAAACTTGGTCCGGGTCCCACAACGCGCTGCCATCTGGTCCCCCACCAGCTGTGCGCTCTCCTCCGCGGTGCCTGGCAGTGACGCTGGGTAGCCCTCGGTGGACGGCTCGACGCTCCTCCGCCGGCGGTGGACGGCGACGGCTCCCCGGGTGCCTTGGGCAGACGGCAGGAGTCCCCCGCTCCCTGCTCCTCCCCTTCACTGGTGGACGGCAGCAGGCTCCGGCCCACGGCGAGCGGCGGCGACTCCTCCTCTCCCTCCCGGATGGCAGCCGCCCCTCCAATACCCAGGCGGCCGGCAGCGAGCTCGACCGTCCCACCGGCAACTCACTGCAGCGCACCGCCTCGAGCGTCCGTGGCCACGAGTCCCCCGCTCCCTCCTCCTCCCCTCGCTCGGCGGATGGCAGCAGGCTCCGGCCCACGGCGAGCGGCGGCGACTCGCGCACCATGCTCGATGGCACCGCGGATTCCCCACACCGGCGAGGGCTCTCTGACAGCGCGTTCCTCCCTCTTCCCGGGTTTCGGCACCAGTGTAGCAATGTTCAGGGAAGAAGGAGGCGGAAACCGGCGAATAATCAAAATATAATTTATTTAAATAAAACAAACAAACGAAATACCACCAGCAGCCCCTCGCGGACGACTGCTGGCTAAAATAAAATACAAAAACACAACTAAAATACAGGCCTGTTCCTCTCTCGATCATCAACGTCGTCGCTCCTCCTTTATGCTTCCGCTCCTCCGTGAGAGATGCGAGACCGGTGTGCTTCACAGGTGTTGCTCATTAGTAATCGCACCACCGGCCTCGCACCGTTCTCTCACGTCCCTCGGCCGTCCTGTTCGCCACACACCAACAATTAGTACTTTATCTGCAGCCAATACTAATTCTGATAGAAAGTCCACAAATTCTTTGATAAAATCTTTATGGTGCCCTGGTGGCCTGTATACAGTAGCCAGCAGAATTCTCAAATGTGGTGTGACTAGCTTTCATGACGCACACACGCAAGGTCTCTCACTCTCTCCCTCTCTCCCTTGCGCACGCTACACGGTTTGAAGCAGTTTTGTCTCGCATGCGCGCTCTAGATTCCGGGAGATTTGAATTAATTTGCAGGCATCAGGGAGGCATATCAATATGCGGGAGATTCCCTGAACTTCCGGGAGACTTGGGATGTCTGCGTACCATATAACTCCCACAAGTGCATACAATTCGACACAACTACACAAGCATTTTTTTAACCTTTTAAACCGAACGTTAATGTTACTCTGTCAACAGCCTATTGTCTAAATTACCGAGCTAACAGAGCTACGTAAACAGAGCGAACATGAGAGCACCGACTGTAGACGTCAATTATGCAGCGTAATGGAATAATCTCCCGATCAAACTCCGCTTCCCGAAAGTTATAAACTGCCTCCGGAATCCAGTTAAGATACACAAATCCATTCAACAAAAATAGTGATGTAGTTCAGTGTTTTTTCGCTCAGCCGAGCCCAGTCTGTTGCTGTGTGGAGCAGCCTGTGTCAGTCACCTCTTCTCACTCATCCGGGCATGCACTGCGGTCTCGTGAGAAAACGCAGCTTTTTGATATAACGTTTTTCTTGTTCCCGAATACAAATATTTTTTAAAGTATTTGTTCGAAATAAGTATTCGTAAAAAACACGTTATTTGTGCCTTTCTGAATACCGTATTCGGGTTCGGCTCCACCCCTAATATCTAGGTTATAATCTGAAATCATATCATTAACTATGAGCGATTTTGAAGTAAGGGATTGAATATTCAGCAACCCAAGCTTTATAATTTGCTCATCTGTATTATATCTGTTTTTTATTTGTTGAACATCAATTAAATTTTAACCTTAGATGGGTTTGGACGTTTTTTGGATTTCCAATTTTGGGGAACAGACACGGTCTCTATATGATGATATCTAGGTGAAAGAGGCTCTAAGTGATGGAATTTATCTGACCTTGATGACGCTAGACCACTAGCAGATGGTCGTTTAGCCACTCTGTCTGCTTCCTGACCTGGGCCCCAGATGTTTTATCTCTAAGACTATGAGCCAAAATACTAGAGAGAAGAGCAGCACCATCCCAGGAGGGATGAATATCATCTCTTTTCAACAGGTCAGGCTTGCCCCAAAAACTTTTCCAATTGTCTATGAATTCTACATTATTATGCGGACACCACTCAGACAACCAGCGATTACTGAACTCGAGTACTTGCGAGTTCAGACCTCTATAATATTAATTTTGGTGATCTCCGACTGGCGGAGTCGAACATCATTAGAGCCGACATGCAGGGCCGGATTAATAATTTCCTGTGCCCTGGGCAACAAGACTCAAGGGCCCCCCTCCCGTCCCACCACGCAAAGTCGCTATCACCAAGAGTGTATAGCCTATAATTCTAAACTAACAAATCAGGGCCGGGTTTCCCGATAATGATGTATCTTAGCTCTTAAGAGCGCTCTCTACGTGCAAGGTTACGAACGCTCACCACAATTCCACGCGCGTTTCCCAAAAATGCAGTTAACATGAACGCGCGAGAACGTGTTCTACGTGCTACTTAAGCGTCGCTGTCCATTCGCGAAGTTCTGAAATATAACCTAATATGGAATCATATTCTGAACGTTTAACCTAATAATCGTCATTTGTTGTGGATTAGAAATCAAGACAAGTCTATATAAAGCACCTATACAGGCGGAGGCACTGACAAATGGCTGAAAAAACAAACAAAAACAAGAGTACACCTTTCAAAAAGATAAAATCAATGTCCTTTTAGAGGAGATAGAGCGAAACAAAGATTTGATTTTTAACAGATTTAAAGGACACCATACAAATAAGGAAAAACAAAACATATCCTGTCTATGTTCCAAACTTGTTTCTTGATCCCCGATCCTCTCAGTGTGTTTCCAATTGCTTAATCCACTGATGAAGGCATGTTGTCGGCATTGGGGTGACAGGAGTTTGCAGGCATGGCAAAAAACAGAGCCAGTAGATGGTGAATAAAACAGCCATTCCCTCGGTATGACTTCGTTGTTTGAAAGAGACGGCAATTCAATAGGTAATTTGTGAGGGAGCGGGTTCGACACCCAAGCCCAGACTCCCTCACTGATGCTGGTTATCTGGTAGCCCGGTTATGGAAGGCAGCTTCCATTCCTCTGTGGATCTATTTTTTTAAGCTATTTTTGGAATATGTTTCAAATTGTCGACTAATTTCAGTTCCTTTTCTCTTTTTAATTTTATTTTAGCGCTCCCGCTTAACTGCTTCTCCATCTTCCCACCGATTTCAAATGTCAGCGTGTGAAGTCACGTGAGTCGACCTGACAGCTCTCAGACACTGTTTTTGACGTGATTTAACATAATATTTTGATCGAACGGATTTAAAAAATCTGCATATAATTAGGAGTGAGGACTGCGTTCATAAAGTGATTCAACATTATATTTGACGGTGCCCAGGGCCCCTTAGATGTCCTGTGCCCCTGAGCAAGTGACCAGTTGACCTAATGGTTAATCCGGCCCTGCCGACATGAATAATGATCTCAGAGAATTTACGATTGGCATTAGCCAGCACTTTTAAATTTGCTTGGATGTTAGGCGCTCTGGCTCTCGGCAAACATGTGACTATGGTGGCTGGTGTCTCTATTTTCACGTTCCGTGTAATCGAATCACCAATTACCAGGGCACGATCAACAGAATTCTCAGTGGGTGTTTCACTGAGTGGGGCAAATCGATTTGTTATGGTAATTGGAACGGAAGAGTGGTCTTTTGATCTGCGACTACAGCGATTCCTCATTGCCCTGCTGCATGGGCTTTACTTCAGACGGAACCGAATCATGTAAAGAGTTCACTATGCTAGGCGCATCCAAAATAGTATCTAAAGGTCTAGAACTCTTTCTATCCTCAATTAGAATTTGGACTTGTGTCTCTAGTTCTGAAATTTTCTCCGTCAGCAGTGTCTCCTTGCATTTATCACATGTAAATCCTATATTGCCAACGGAGAAGGCTATACTAAACATGTGACATGATGTGCAGGTGACAATAACAGGACAAGACATTACTCACCGTGTTTGAAGACTGATTCTTACTCAACGTGTTTGAAGACTGATTCTTACTCACCTTGTTTGTAGACTGATTCTTACTCACCTGGGGCCTCATGTACAAAGACTTGCATTGAATTCATACTAAAACATTGCGTACAGACAAAGCTGTAAATGTGCGTACGCACAAAAAAAACAGATGTATGAATGCGTACAAAGGATCCCACGCATATTCTCTTCGTACATCCCAATTAACGTAAAAATGAGCGCACATGCACGAGCACAAGCCCCACCCAGTCTCCTCCCTCAATTAAATACATTTAAATATGGTAATGAGTCTACTTTGGCAAAAGAAAGGAGTAAGAAAATGGCTAAAGCAAGCGGCAAGAAGCGAAACTTTACAGAAAGTGAATCGGAGGTGCCACTAGCGGAGGTAGAAACGAGAAAAAAAAATATTTGGAACTTTGTCCTCCGGAATTAATAACAAAAGGAAAAAATATGAGTGGGAGAGTTTGGCTGATGGCGTCAATGCGGTGGAATCTGAAAGCCGCACTGTAAATGACCTTAAAAAGAAATGGTCTGATATAAAGGTGGACGTTAAATGGAGAACTGCTGCGCACCGACAAAGTGTGAGCAGAACAGGCAGTGGTAAAGGGGTCGATGAACTTACACCACAACAGAGAGTTGCCTCAATCATGGGTGACACTTTACTCTCTGGAGTAGTATCTGCTGCTGTGGGAGACTCGGATTTACTACAGGACTGCCACGAAGGTAACCAATATTATCTGCACATTTATTAAATGGAAATGTTTCCGATTCACCGATTCTTCTTCAGATGGCGCCTTATAGAACAGTTTCGCATATAAAAAAATGTTGTTTTGTGGTGACAGTGACATGGATCAACCCTTGCAGGGTTCAAACTACAACATTTCAGTTAATATTGTAGAACAATTCGTTGTGTAATGTTTGCAACTTCACTTCATTGCCTGTAAGAGTCGCCAACGGACAAAAACTATGAGAAATGTACATACGCCAGACATGAAATTGGCGTGGAGGAACGCGCATTCTCACGTTAATTTCACTGTTAGTACATCCGACCGTGAGTGTGAAAGCTGGCATACGCAAAGTTTTTGTGCATACGCAAGATTGATACATGAGGCCCCTGGGCTTTTTATGAACTCAAAGTAACATCATAAATAATCATAAATAACTGAGTGCATGGGTGGCGCGTTAACGGGCTAGCGAGTTACTAGCGTGTTGTGCTAACAATAATGGAAGCTAGCGATGTAAGATTAATCTGAGATGTTGGGTAAACTGTATTTAGTAGTATAAACAACTAGAAATTATAGTAAATGATGGTTCAAAACAGAGAGAAATACGAAGCTAACACGAGGCTTAGACGGAGCTTACAGCCTCGAAGCAAACAAACTCACAGCAGGCAACGAGGCAGGATCCAACCATACGGTCCTACCATTCGGTCTGTCCCTGGCAGCCCGTACATACACGAAGTGCATGGACGCATTGCTTTCTCCCCTGAGGCAACAGGGAGTGCGCGTGCTGAACTATTTCGAAGACTGGCTCATTATGGCTCAGTCGAAGACCGAATTATTGACACACAGATCCATGCTCCTCAGCCATTTGGAATGCCTGGGGCTCAGGATCAATTTTCCCAAGAGCAAACCAGCCAGAACGTAACCTTTCTGGGCACAGTTATCAACTCCACACTGATGAGAGATCGGCTCACACCAGAGCGCGTTCTCTCTATCCAACAGCTGATAGCCTCCTTCAGGGTAGGTGCGCGCAAGCCACTCAGAAAGTTTCAGAGGCTTCTTGTCTCATGGCCACAGCATCGTCAGTACTCCAGCAAGGATTACTGCATATGCGACCCCTTCAGCATTGGCTAAAGCACCGTGTGCCAGCCCATGCGTGGGAGTCAGGACGCCTGCATGTTACGGTGAACCAGCGTTGCTTAAGAGCTCTGGTCCCCTCGAAAGCCTAAAACTGGTACCAGTCGGGCGTGACCATGGGTGTGGCCTCTAGGAGGAAGGTAATTTTCACAGATGCCTCCAACCAAGGTTTGGGGCGCTGTGCGAGGGCAAGCCTGTCTCCAGCCTCTGGTTGAGCCAGGAGAAGAGCTTACATATCAACTGCCTGGAAATGAGAGCAGTTTGTTTAGCCCTGAACATGTTTCAGAGGACACCACGTTTGCAGCCTTGGCTAAATGGAGTATACACAAGACTAGATAATGATCTGAGATGTCATCGCTCTGCTGCAGAATTTCATCAACATTGGTTCCATGTGACATGATCTAAATTATTATAACGACAATAACTGTTTGATGTTTTTATCGGAACGGAACAGCTGTGTTTTGTTCTGCGACTATGCCATCTCACAATCACCCAGTTGCCGGGGGCTCCCTCCTGCGGTGGCTCTGCAACCAGAACCGAGCAATGTACAGGGATTGCTAGGTTAGTCGCATTCAAAGTAGTATCTAGAGCCCTTGCATTCTTACTATCCTCGATTAAAGTTTGGATGCGTGTCTCTAGTTTTGAAATCTTCTCTTCCAGCCTAACTATTTCCCTGCATTTATCACATGTGAAACTCAGAGAAGAGAAGAGAGAACTATGCAAAACATGTGGCAGACAGTGGAAGTGACAATAACAGGAGAAGATGACATGACTCAATATATTTGAATGGGACGTTGTGTTGTGTTTTAGGGTTAACAGAAATTTCCATAAAATCACTGAATAATGTCCCAATGTCCTGGCAGAAAAATACCAGTAAATTTTTCATCTTTATATATCTATTAAAGCCTTACACCAGTTCGCCTGTTACTATATAGGCCTATACTGTATTACTCTATAAAAATAAATAGCCTAGCGCCAGTATTTCTCATAAAACTTGGTCCAAGAATGGGAAGGTTGACAGTACCAATTATGGTAGAACTTTATAATAACTGCACACTAATAATCATTAGTTAAGCATGAGTAAACAGTTAATTCATAATTTATAAAGCATTAATAGACATTAATAAGCAGTTTATAAATACAGCTAGAAATGCTTTTTTCTTGATTTACAAGCATATTTATAATGTTTAATAATTGTATTTTCATACTTTGTTAATGATCAATCAATAGTTTCTAAATGAAGTATAGCATTATTTACAAACCAGTTATTTAAGAGTTGTCATTGATTCATAAGATCACTTAGAAATTGTAAGTAAATGGAGTAAATTCAGGTAGTTACAGGTAACAACGCTTAAATAACTAGTTTATAAATAATGCAATACTTCATTTAGAAATGATAAATTGATCATTAATAAAGTATGAAAATACAATTATTAAACACATTTAAATCAAGAATAAAGCATTTATAGCTGTATTTATAAACTCCTTATTAATGTCTATTAATGCTTTATAAAGTATGAATTAACTGTTTACTAATGCTTAACTAATGATTAATAGTGTGCAGTTATTATAAAGTGTTACCCTGATGGGTCTTATGAACTGAAATATATGTTGCGCACCTTCCTGCAAGAAATTGTAATTATGCCCAGAACAGGTTTAATGTCGGGAAATGCAGGATGAAGATAATCCTCGTGAATTTGCTGTGACCTACAATACAATGTGGGTTAAAAGTTTTTTTTTTTTTTAACGTTTTTCTGCTGACATAGGAACTTTCCAGCATGTCTTGCTTGGTGTAAGGGAGAAATTATTTGTTTTGATTAAGAGTGAGTGAGTTAATTCCACTATGCTACAGAAGCTGCTTCCTTCGACTGAAAGCTTGCTGCATTTCACAAACATCAACATACAAAACAAGACAATAAAATTGTTCTATTTATGCACATATGATAAAGGAAAAAGAGCATAAACGCATGCCCAATGAAAAAAATAAAAATATCACATGATGAATGTCCAAACATTTGTCGCAATAATATTAAAAGACAGGAGGTGTATCGAAGTCTTTGTCAGACTGAGGCGCTGTAAATTATGGTAAATGGTAAATGGACTGCATTTATATAGCGCTTTCACAGACCCAATGGCCACCAAAGCGCTTTACATATTGCCTCACATTCACCCATTCACTCACTCATTCATACACCAACGGCGGTGTCAGCCATGCAAGGTGCCATCCAGCTCATCGGGAGCAGCTGGGGTTAGGTGTCTTGCTCATGCACACCTCAACACTTGGTCAGGTGGAACCGGGGATAGGACCACCAACCTTCCGGTTTGTAGACAACCTACATGTACAATGGAAGGCCAAATGGCGAAATTAACTGCGTTTTGGATTGGATATTGACAGCAATTCTGCGGTGAAAATGCTGTAAATGATGCCGCTTGTACAACAGAATGTTGTATTTTTCAGCGCCTTTTCATCTAAAATGCCGTAAAACCCAGCGTTTTCTGGACACCAGGCATTTGGTTAATGGCAAAGTATGACCTGGTTGGCTCTCGAGAAGAAATTATACAAATCGGTTGCCATACAGGTGCCCCCCTGTAAGTCTATGACAGTGCTAACTATGCCACACCTTCAACAAGACCGGTGAGAGCAAGGGGACTCTATTTTACAAAGAATCACGCACAGGCTTGGCTTAACAAAGTAAAAAAATATATAATCTTTATTTTATTTCAGTTAAAAATGAGTCGCTGTTGGTTGTCAATAAACAACACAAATCGATACTCAGTTACTTACGTAACCTCGGTTCTTTCTAGAGAGGGAACGAGTATTGCGTAAGTTTAGCTTACGCTACGGGAAAGATTCATCTTCTCGAGATATTGAAGCCCAAAAAAAATATCCTTAATTTTGTATTCATTGTCAACGCAGTGCAGCAGCTAGCAGACCTAGAGCAGGCCATCTCGCGTGCTCATTGGCTGCCCTGCGGGCAACTGCTGCAGCCTACCAGTGAGCCCGGCGTGACGTCACACCCAATGAAGGGCGCCCGCGCCTTCATAGCGTCACAGCCCACCAGAATGGGCATGGCTTAGCGTATAAATATAGGGGCTGTAGGCTGACATCCCTGGTTTTTCGACGACTGAAGCAAAGTCACTCATGGCGCGAGCGCGGCCGGTTACGCAATACTCGTTCCCTCTCTAGAGAGAACCGAGGTTACGTAAGTAACCGAGTATCGTTCTCTTACGAGAGGGTCTCTCGAATTGCGTAAGTTTAGCTTACGCTACGGGAACACTTTGTCAACGCCGTGCGCGCCAAGCATCCACCAAGAGTCCCCGAACTTTCAGAGGAACCCAATAAATGGAAGAAATAAGGTGGCCAGCCACGCGGGCCATCACTTGTACCTAAGCACACATAGGGAATACAGAGCAGCGCGCTGGTCTGTATAGGCACATGGCACATACCCTACTGGTGCAGCTCAACCAGGAGAGCTGAGTCACGTGAGAGTGATCTGAGCAGGAAGATCTGGGCAGAATACACATCTCCTTTAGACTGACAAAAGTTTAGCCTGCAAGGCGGGAAGGTAGACGGGGTAGCCCGCCGCTACACATATGTCATGGATAGAAATCCCACTGGACCACGCCCACGATGAGGCAACGCCCCTCGTGGAATGAGCCCTGATGCCCAGAGGGCATTGCAGACCTGTTGACGCATATGCCGTTGCTATAGCGTCCACTATCCATCTGGAGAGGCTTTGTTTCGAGGCGGCGAGACCCTTGGTGCACCCACCAAACGAAACAAAAAGCTGTTCTGAACGCCTGAAGGAGGCGGAGCGCGCAACGTAACACCTCAGCGCCCTGACAGGGCAGAGGGGATTCACATCGCTTTCGCTGTCAGATGCTGGCAGAGCTGACAGTGAAATAACTTGCGCTCTGAATGGAGTGCCCATCACTTTAGGAACATAGCCATGTCTAGGTCTGAGGATGACTTTAGAGTCATTCGGCCCGAACTCAAGACACGAAGCGCTGACAGGGAGCGCATGCAAGTCCCCCACACGTTTCACTGACGACAGTGCAGTCAGAAAAACGGTTTTCAGAGATAGATATTTCAACTCCATGGATTCTAGTGGCTCAAATGGAAAAGCTTTCAGGGCCTCGAGGACCAATGAAAGATCCCACACAGGAACCAACGGGGGGCGCGGCGGGTTCATCCTTCTAGCTCCTCTAAGGAAGCGGATGACCAATTCATGCCTTCCTAGTGATTGGCCGTGCGTCGGTTCTGCGAACGCTGCCACGGCCGCCACATATACTTTGAGTGTGGATGGGGACCTCCCCTTATCCAAAAACTCTTGTAAGAAAGTGAGCAGATGCGCCACCCCGCATGTCCGAGGGTCCAGACCTCTGTCGGTGCACCATCTGGAGAACACCGACCATTTAGACGCGTAGAGCCTTCTCGTGGAAGGAGCTCTAGACTGCGTGATCGTGTTCATCACTCCTTCTGGCAGGGTAACGAGTACCCGTTGATCAACCATGCGTGCAAAGACCAGCGCTCTGGATGGGGATGCCAGGTCGTACCGCGAGCCTGAGAGAGGAGATCCGCCCTCACCGGAATCGGCCACAGAGCTATGTGTGACAGCCGTGCTAGTTCCGGGAACCAAATCTGATTCTCCCAACGCGGGGCTATGAGGAGCACCGAGTGGCGCGTTTCCCTGATTCTCTTGATCACCTGTGGTAACAGAGAGGCCGGAGGGAAAGCATATAGTGGGAGGCTGGGCCAAACCTGGGCCAGCGCGTCCTCGTCCTTTGAAAAGAACCTTGGACATTTGAGTCTCTCGACGCAAATAGGTCGACTTCCGCTCTGCCGAATAGGCGCCACAGTTTCAGGACCATCTGGGGGTGCAGGGACCACTCCCCTGGGGGAACATTGTCCCTGGATAGTCTGTCTGGGCCGTCGTTTAGATGGAGCGAGCGCAGGTGCATCTGGGACCAAATAAGGAGGCGTTCCGTCAGATTGCAGAGATTTCTGGATCTGACACCGCCTTGACGGTTTACATAGGACACCACAGACATGTTGTCCAAGCGGACAAGAACATGTTGGTCCTGTATGGACGGGAGGAAGCACTTCAGCGCGTTCTCGACCGCTATCATTTCCAGACAGTTTATGTGAAAACACTTCTCCTGGTCTGACCACTGGCCAAAGACCGGTCTGCCCTCGAACAGCGCGCCCCATCCCGAGTTGGACGCGTCTGTCGAAACGACTTTCCGATAAGAGAAGGTTCCCATCGTCACTCCCTGCTGGTACCAATCGGCTACTAACCAAGGCTGCAGAGCTGCTATGCAGGTCTGAGTCACTGATTTTCTGGCCGCCAGAAACCCAAGCTCAGCGAGACACGCGAGCATTCAACCAGCGTTGGAGCGGGCGCATGCGCAGTAGGCCCAGCTGAAGCACCGCTGCAGCTGATGCCATACCACCTAGCATCTTTTGAAACGTTTTCAAAGGGAGAAAGCTGCCCTTCTGGAAAGATGCGGCTAGGTGGCGAACACGGTGCGCGCTGTGTCGATAAACGAGCCGTCATGGCCACAGAATCCAGTTCTATTCCTAAAAAGGAAATCGACTGGCTGGGCATTAATGAGCTCTTGGTCCAGTTGACTGTGAGACCCAAACTTTCCAGGTGACTGAGAAGCACTGTTCTTTGAGATAGCAGTTCTGTCTCTGACTGCGCCAATATCAGCCAATCATCCAGATAGTTCATTATTCGCAGCCCCTGACTCCTCAGGGGGGCGAGCGCCGCGTCCATGCACTTCGTAAATGTACTGGGTGCTAGAGACAGGCCGGACGGCAGGACGGTGTATTGATATATCTGACCGTCTAAGGCGAATCTCAAAAATTGCCTGTGACGGGGTATTATCTGAATCCGGAAATAGGCATCCTTCAGATCTAGAGAAATAAACCAGTCCTTCGGGCGAACGTGCGTGAGGATTTTTCTGGTCGTAAGCATTTTGAACGGTCTTTTCGCAAGCGCTTTGTTCAAATTTCTCAGATCTAGGATAGGTCTGAAGGCTCCCTCCTTCTTGGGTACGAGAAAATATCGGCTGTAAAAGCCTGACTCGCTCAGAGAAGGCGGTACCTTTTCTATGCCCTTTGCATAGCAGCTTCGCTATTTCTGCGTGAAGTAGGTGTGCTATATTCGCATTCACTATCGTCGCGGTCCGGGCTCGAAAGCACGGGGGACGGCGATGGAATTGAAGCGTATAGCCCTGCTTTATTATGCCCAGCACCCATTATGAAATCCCTGGGATATTTTCCCACGCAGCTATGTGAGCCGCTAGGGGGGCGAATGGCCTCCGTGTTCAACTCGCTGCCATTTGCTGGCTTGTGAAACTGAACCGGAGCCGAAAGCGCGGCGCGCGCGCTGTCGGTTCTGGGCAATGGCTGCTCGCTGAAAACCGAAACCGGCTGATTTATGTGAGATGTCCCAATCATAAGGGATGGGGAACGTTTTCTTTTCACTTTTTGACGCGCGAGCAGCGCTCTGGGCGGAAAACCTTCCTGTAAGCGTAAGCGTGAGCGCGTGTGCGCGGGCACAAGACTTACAAGTGTATTTGATGCCCCGATGGCACTGGATGGGGAGCGTCTTATCAATGCCCTGCATTTCGTGATAACACTTAAACGCGCGGGCGGCGCCCGAGGGGAGGTGTGTGTTAGTAAGCGTGAACGCTCTCTGGCGGGCAGAGAACTTACATTCATAACCTGCTTTTTTGACCGTGTAACAGAGCGGGCAGATAGTGGGCACAAACCTGTGGACACATTTCTTACATTCAACACTCGAGCGGCTTTTTTGTGCTTTATGAGAGTGTGCTCTGTGATCGACATGAGATTTGATGTGCTTGTGTGTAGGGGTGAACACTGGGGCGCGGGCACTTTCACTAAACTTAAAACACCACCGGCGTGAGCCGGACCAGATATTGTACTCTTTTTTTAGATTTCTCTGGTTCGCCATGAAAATGGCGTTTGTGTGCAGGCGAGAGGGTGCATGAACCGGCTCGTTGGCTGCTAAATGAACCACTGCAGTAGCCTGTATGTAGGGGACTGACAGGGAAATGAACTTTGACGGTGGTCCGGCCGCAGCGGGACCCGCGCGTCTTTTCTCTCTCTTTGTTAGGAGGGCTTTGCATGCTCAGACTTCAACACGATCCTTTGCCGAGGCCCTCTGGGGGGCGGCGGTCTGTGACGGCTGTCTGAGCGTGACCTAGGGTGGCCGCCCTGGCGTCGCTGCGAAGGCTGTGTGCTGGACGCTGTGTGCTGGACGCTGTGTGCTGGACGCTGTGTGCTGGACGCTGTGTGCTGGCTCGTACAGGAGGCTGGCCTTGCTTCTCATGAGAGCGGCCTGTAGCGGAGCTTGAGCGTAGCGTCTTTTGTACCTCGGAGAAACGGTCAGCGGTCCCGTTCACCGCTGGGCCGAAGAGACCAGTGGGGGAGAGCGGCGCGTTCAGAAAAGTGGCGTGCTCAGCTTCCTTTAAAAAGACACTCGCTGCTCTTTTTTTGAATTTGCAATGTAAAAGGATACGTCGCCGGATAGCGTAGCTCGCATGGATGGCTGAAGGAGGCGAGACGGCCGGCTTCCTCAGCGCTGTCCTAAGCTGGCTGTTCGCTTGTTCAACGGCGGCGGTGGCTTTATCCAGCGATGCGAAGAGCTCGCTGAAGAGACGAAAAATCAGGGATGTCAGCCTACAGCCCCTATTTTTATACGCTAAGCCATGCCCATTCTGGCGGGCTGTGACACTATGAAGGCGCGGGCGCCCTTCATTGGGCGTGACGTCACGCCGGGCTCACTGGCAGGCTGCAGCAGTTGCCCGCAGGGCACCCAATGAGCACGCGAGATGGCCTGCTCTAGGTCTGCTAGCTGCTGCACTGCGTTGACAATGAATACAAAATTAATGATAATTTTTTTTTGGCTTCAATATCTCGAGAAGATGAATCTTTCACGTAGCGTAAGCTAAATTTACGCAATACGAGAGAACCTCTCGTAAGAGAACCGTCATTTAACATAGGGATAAACCATAGGTGGGTGGGCCACCGGAATACCAGCTTAACCAGGCTAGGACATCCAGATTCAGATCCAGATTACGTCAAATTTTATTACTTAACAGCAGACAATCAAATAATAAATGAAGAGTCAAATTAATTAATCCATAATCTGGATTAAAATTTTAATAAAGAAACATAAATGAAACAGTTAAAAACACTTCTAATATTTCTAAGTAAAATATAATTCAAAACACTGAGTATAATATTCTTAGCCTAAAGATAATTAAAGTTGGCTGAGAGATCTCTCTTTGAAAAGATAGGTTGCGAAGAATGACCTGTGCAGAAAATGATCTCCCTATTATACAGTTTTCATGTTTTCACATTCTGATGTCTTAGCCCGTACATTCGAGCATTTGTGGTCTGTCTATTGGAAACTTACAGACTCTTGACCTCATCTAAACAGCAAGAACCAAAGTTCACCCTAAGTCAATCAGCTACATTTGAGGCATAAAGATTGATAAAAGAAAAGCATTAAACATATATTTCAAATGATAATGTTGGTAAACACATCAAAATGATAGTAATGAGAAACACATCAACATGACAATAATGATGGTTACACTTTATTTTAAGGTGTCATTGTTATAGTGTAATTATAGTACTGAGTAATATTAAGCAACTACATGTACTTACTATAGGGTAGGATTAGGATTAGGTTGAGGGTTAGTTGCATGTAATTATGCATAATTTACTGTTAATACTATGGCAAGTACATGTAACATATATGTAACAAGGACACTGTAAAATAAAGTGTTACCATAATCATTTCTTAAAATATGATGATCATGATGACATTTGAATAAATTATTAAATATAAGTAATAAATACTTTTTTTTTTATTTGACTGATTCATCAATAACAAATAAGTCTGTGAATGCATGGCCTGTTGAAATACATCAGTGAATTATTAAATTAAGTTTCAAACATTTTATTTTTAAAATATTTTTGTGACAATAATTTGGTCACAATATTGACAAAGTAAATAAATCCATCCATGTTTTAGAATACTAGGCTATATCACTCACAATCTTCCCATTTAGAGTAATCAACCTTTTATTTATTTGGCATATAAATAAAAGGTTGATTATATTATATTATAATGGCATAATGCACACCTCATTGGCAATAATCTAAAATACTGGCTAATGCTGTACAAAAAGCTGGAACATTAAGCATTTATAAGGTAAATAATTAGCCAAGATTAAATTATATAATGCTATATTATTATTGTTATTATTATTAACAGTAATTTAAACCGTCCCTTTGTGCTAAAAAATGGTGATTTCTCGAACGAGCGTCACATGTGACTAGGTTGAATTTAATGACGTGGCGGTAATAAATCACTGCACAAACCAATAATTTAGTTGACTATTGTAAGTGGTTTTGCACTTTTTTGTGTGACAAAACATATTTATTTTCTATTTGAAGAATGCATTTTGCTAATCAGACTTTCTACAGAAT
Organism: Meda fulgida; assembly: GCA_030578275.1. Taxonomy (NCBI): domain Eukaryota; kingdom Metazoa; phylum Chordata; class Actinopteri; order Cypriniformes; family Leuciscidae; genus Meda; species Meda fulgida. The sequence goes on from CM060624.1 coordinate 29,681,734, forward strand.
TTCTTCAAGTTCTATTCTGTCAAAACAATCAACAGAGCTATCAAAATAGGTTTTTATTTTGCTGTACAACACCACAAAATGGCTTAGTTAAACAATGATTTCATGAAATATAATAATAATAATTAAAAGTGTATACATTTTTAAAATTTTGGGACAAATTAGGGCATTCTGGGAAATAAAATGTGTTATTACACCATGCTGAAATTGAATTATTAATTACAAATAAATACAAATTTATTAGTGCATTAAAAAAAAAGATTATGTTCCTGTATTTAGCACGAGTATATGTCATTCATGCTATAAAATAATTTATTAATAAATACATTATTAATGAACACTTGCAGCAGTTAAATGAATTTAACTGAATTTATTAGCATTTTATTGCCTTAATTCTAATTTTACATCCTCACTTCAAATTCAGGAAATTAATTGGTTATGGTACACCACCTGATATTTATGATTTATTGTGTCATTGGTGTACCTATAATGACAATACTGTTTTGAGTTTCTTTCAAGGTGAGACAGTGACTTTTCCCATGCCAAATATTGATCTATAAATCTTTTCTCTCAGCCTTAAAGTGTGTATGTCACTTGTGCGTGAACCACACTTGTGAGACGGAGGCAGAAGGAGCGTGTTGGAACTCAGTGATGCTCATAAATGGGAAAGAGGAGCCAGTGAAGTCCTGTGTATCCCCATCAGAGCTCAAGGGTCAGGTGTTCTGCCACAGCTCCAGAAACGTCTATAAACGCAACTGCTGCTTTACAGACTTCTGCAACAATGAGACTCTGCACTTCAATCCAGGTATGACAGGCCATTGTCATCTCCCATATTGTGTTCTAATTCTGAAACTGTCTGGTTCTAAAGTGTCCTAGAATTAAACATTATTAACAGTACATTTGTTTTAGTGTGTGTTTTGTTTGGACTGTTTTTGTGTACAGAATAGCAAATCTTTCTTTGCTCAGTGAAAGTAAAACATGTATGACATGACAAGGCTGGTTGGGTAATTATCAGGCAGCCTGAGGGTTATTAATACTGTGTAGCAGGGTAGTTAAATTCCTCCGAGCTGCTGTCTAACAGGTAGAGTCATACATGACTGTTGGCTTGAGGCTGGTGCACCAGAGTAGAGGGTGGATTAATGGCCCATTGTTAGGAAAAGATGGCCTTTATTGCCTGACCATTTCAGAACACATTCGGGGACTCCAATATTTAGGCTTTCAGGGACTATTACATTTGGACCAAAATTACACTAAGGATGTCACTTCCACAAATATGATGGCAGAGATTAAACCATTCTATTTAAAGGGGAAAATATAAAAGACTAAGGGCCAGATTTACTAAATAGTGCAAATTAGCGTTAGTGCACAATTCCAAAAATGTACAGACGGAAGTGGAAAGTTCAGGGGGTGATCTACAGACGCGTGCAAATTAAAGAACACAGTCCGATAATTTCCATAATGACCAACACAATCTACCAAGAGCAGCGCAATTAGCGTCTGATTTAAGACGTTTTTTTTAGGCCATTAAATAATGGCGCAAATACCAGGAAATTGACATAAATCGTAAACCTCAGTAAATCACCTTGCATGATTCATTTAAATACTCTCCTCCCATAAATTTTGCATCTGAAAGGGAAACTCCTTCAAATGCATTTGCAATAAGGTCAGCCACAAAAATAACTGTCCATGCCTTTTCAGTTTAATTTTTCATTACATGTCTTTAGTTAATCCTGACAATAGTTTTTTAACGCCAAAATAGGCTTTGAGTTGGTGCAAGCTGTTAGTAAAGCTGGTCCTAAAATGTTTAAAAAAGTGAGTAGCTGTAGGCTGACAGTGAGACAGTAGGCTATATACAGAGGTCTATTTAATACACATCAAGTTAATACATATTTGCTGGGTCACTGCCCCAGGTTAGAGGAGATTGGCCAGACTGGTTCGAGCTGATAGAAAAGCAACAGTAACTCTGTTGAAGAAAACAAACACTTGATACTGCAGAAGAGCTCTGGACACACAACACATCAAACCTTGAAGCAGATGAGCTACAGCTGCAGAATAACACCTGTGCCACTCCTGTCAGCTAAGAACAGGAAACTAAGGCTACAATTTGCACAGGCTTACCAAAATTAGACAAAAGATGATTGGAGAAATGTTGTCTTGTCTATGAGTCTCTGTTGCTGCGGCATTCAGAAGGTAGGGGCAGAATTTGGCGTAAACAAAATGAAAGCATGGATCCATCCTGCTGGTGGTGGTGTAATGGTGTGGGGGATATTTGATCACAATACTCATATGGCCCCCACAGTCACCAGATCTCAATCCAATAGAGCACCTTTGGGATGTGGTGGAACAGGAGATTCGCACGATGGATGTGCAGTCGACAAATCTGCAGCAACTGTGTGATGCTATCATGTCGGTATGAACCAAAATCTCTGAGAAATGTTTCCAGCTCCTTGTTCAATCTATTCCACAAAGAATTAATGCACTTCTGAAGGCAAAAGGGGGTCCAACCCGGTAGAGATGTGCGGATGGGCTATTATTTCATCCGCAACCGCATCACAAAACTCATCATCCGTCCGCCATCCCTCCGCACCAACGTTTTTGACCAATTTTCAAAACCGCACCCGCCCGCCATCCGCTGGGCGATACAAGGCGCTGCTGAAGTGCTGATGACAGCCGCGAGACTAGAAAGCTCTCAGAATATCAGCATTGGACTCCGTCTCCGATTGGAGCGCAGGGACGCAAATGAATACATAGCCTAAATTAAACGCGCTTTTGCAAACCTGACCTTATCTGATAGGCTACTGTACAATATTTTCATTGTAGCCTAATAGAAAACGCATTTTGCCACATTTTCAACATGCTGCTATTGCATGAGGCGCCGTTTGTAAAGCGGCTCACGCTGAAAATAACAGCCACATTTTGTCATATTTAGCTTCAAACAATGTTTAAAAAACTGGTATGAATTTGTAACAGCTTTAACTCTGTTACCTTAGATGTTATATATCTCTATACCATTAGGGGACGCTAATAACCCTCATAGATGAGTATTTAACCAGGTATTATACCTGAAGAAGTAGGCAAGCATGTGGATGGAGTTAGCAATGGCTTTCTTTGGGCTATTCCGTTTGACTTTATAAGGTCCTATGATTGAGGAACGTGTTTCCTTTTTGGTCAATCAGGAAGTAGTATGTTTCTTTTCAAATATTAACAAGACCAGAGTGTATGTGTATTTAATGTTTAATGTATAACTATTATATTGAATGTGTTGAGCATTGGGCTTTTCATGCTAATTGTGACCGTGTCGTCTATTTAGATGGACCTTTTTATTCCGGTGTTTCTTACATGGGTGAAAGTACTTGCTTCAGCTAACTTTCTGCTTTGTGAAATGGTGCTTGTATTATGACGCTTGGACGTTTAACGTGAACACTAGAGGGTTTGGATTGCATTTTTGGAAGACTGGAGGACCCCTTTCCTATTTTTCAACAGTGGGACTATCAAATTAAAAGTACTGACTTTTGCAAGGACATTTCCTCCATTACCCAGCCTTGTCGACTAATCTTGTCACCATATACTTGTCACCATCAGCTAAGTTTAATCATTCACTTTTCCAGTCCAGATTCCCTGAATATTTAGCTGTTCTAAATGTAAACATTTATTTATAGTTATCGCGATATCATTTTTCTCGATAAAACGATATCAAGAGTTTGATAAATGTTCGATAATGTTTGTGCGCCAAAAGCGGAACAAAACTCATCTGAACCGCGTGCCTCACGGACCGTTTATCCGCTCGGCTCAAAGTCCGAACGGCAGCGCAGCGCGAGCTCACTAGCAGACGCGTTTACTCTGATCGTCTCGTCACGAGATCAAGTGAGAAGCGCTTGAGTTCAGCGAAGAACACAAATGTCTCAGTGATTTAAACCAGTTTAAAGGCAGATGAAACAGCGCTGACGAACAGGAGGAACACTGCGCGCAACGATACAGTCAGAAGCTTTTCCGGCTACAAACTCCCATCATTTGCCATGGATTTACTGTAACGTTAGCCTACTAATATTAACTGCACTGTGAAATGTGGGATATACATATTGAATTGTATTATATTATTATTGTAGACAATGTATTAAAGGACTAATGGAATATAATTACATTATTTAATAATGTATTTAGGCTACTGTTTTTCATACAAATACCATAGAAACCATTAAAGTAACATTTAGCCAACATAGTGAGGTGCTTTTATCTGTGGTTATCATGATCTAAATGCATGATGCTGGAAGACCAATGGCTAATTTTAATTAAACTCAAACAGTCAGAATATTACATTTTACCAAATAAAAATTAGCACATGCAGAAACTAAGAAATATTTTTTTCTATTAAGATATTTATTTTGTTAAGGAAAAATTACAAATGTTTGAATGTTCTACCTCAGATTTGTTTGTCATGATATGTTCTGACAATAAGGAGTAGTTTAAAACCACAATTAACACTCTGGTTTCTACAACTTTCACTTAGGAGCAAAAATCTGCTTGAAAGAAATAAAGATTTGACGTTTATCGTGATAATTATCGATATCGACTGATATAAAAAAATTATCGTGATAATTTTTTTTGGCCATATCGCCCAACCCTATTTTGGGGTTGGTGAAAACATAAGTGTAAAGCTTGTGTCTGATTCTTCAGAGGTATAGCTGTGTAAACCAAAGCAAACTAGTTTTTTTTATCTATACCTAAGCTAATATAAAGTCTTGCCATCCCTACTCTGATATATAACTTAAGCCAAAAAAGGGTAATGGTTATATAAATGGCGCCCGAACAGAGACCAGGAAGGCTTTAAGGTACTTGTTTACTACCAATTGGTTTCAAGTCAAGTCAAGTCAAGTCAAGTGTATTTATATAGCGCTTTTCACAATATAAATTGCATCAAAGCAGCTTCACAGTATGAATCAAATTACATAACAATGTTTGTTTCTTAGTGGAAAAAAAATCCATGTTTGGTAGGGCTGATCAATGGTTGATTAATTAATTCACTTCGGGGTGGGTACGCGAACCGGAATCACAACGTTTTATCTGTAGAGTGGGAAAGGGATCCTCCATAGGGAGAGGCTAGTTGGTACTTCAGCACTGCGTTGTCATTGGGTCCAGGCAAAGCTCCTAGTCAGATCTGGATACGGCCTGGATCCGGTAGGCTGCGGGAAAACCTCGGGATAAACAAAGACACTAAAATTAGCGTAGATGCCATTCTTCTTATGATGTAACGAGTATATCAGGATTTAAGGGAAGTGTTCCCAGTTCCGGCTGACCTAATCTATGCAGCCTAACATTGAATTATAGAAGTCTATAATATATTATGTGTATGCTAGGTCAAAGAGATGTGTTTTTAGTCTAGCTTTGAACTGACAGAGTGTGTCTGCTTCCCGGACAATGGTAGAAAGACTGTTCCAAAGTTTTGGTGCTAAATAGGAAAAGGATCTACCGCCACCAGTCGATTTTGGTATTCTAGGTATTATCAACTGGCCCGAATTTTGAGATCGCAATAGACGTGAAGGACTATAATGCGTTAAGAGCTCGCTCAAGTACTGCGGAGCTAAACCATTTAGTGCTTTGTAAGTAATCAACAATATTTTAAAATTTATACGATGTTTAATAGGCAGCAGATGCAGTGTTGACAGAACCGGGCTAATATGGTCATATTTCCTGGTTCTAGTAAGTACTCGAGCTGCAGCGTTAGGGACCAGCTGTAGTTTATTTATTAAGCGTGCAGGGCAACAACCCAGTAGAGCATTACAATAATCTAGTCTTGATGTCATGAAAGCATGAACTAATTGTTCCTTATTTGTTAATGAGAGCATATGTCGTAATTTAGATATATTTGTGAGATGGAAAAATGCGGTTTTACAGATACTAGACACGTGACTTTCAAATAAAAGATTGCTATCAAAGAGCACACCCAGGTTCCTATCCGACGACGAAGACTTAATACAGCAGCCATCAAGTGTTAGACAGTATTCTCGGTTATTACGTGTGGAAGTTTTTTGTCCAATAATTAGAATCTCTGTTTTTTCAGAGTTTAGTAGTAGGAAATTACTAGTCATCCAATTTTTTATATCAGCTATGCATTCCGTTAATTTTGTGAATTGGTAAGTTTCGTTAGGTTTTGAAGAAATATACAGCTGAGTATCGGTCCTAGTACTGAGCCTTGTGGTACGCCATACTGAACTTGTGATCGATAAGACATCTCTTCATTTACTGCTAAAAACTGATAACGGTCAGATAAGTATGATTTGAACCATGCTAGTGCAATTTGACTAATGCCAACATAGTTTTCTAGTCTATTTAAAAGAATGTTGTGGTCAAATGCAGCACTAGATCAAGTAACACTAATAGACAGCTGCAACCACGATCGGATGATAAAAGTAAATCATTTATAACTCTAATGAGAGCTGTCTCAGTACTATGGTGCGGTCTAAATCCTGACTGAAAATCCTCACAGATATCATTTCTTTCAAGAAAGGAACACAGTTGTGAGAATACTGCTTTTTCTAATATCTTTGACAGAAAAGGCAGATTTGAGATCGGCCTGTAATTGACTAATTCTGAAGGATCAAGTTGCGTTTTTTTAACAAGCGGTTTTATCATAGCCAGCTTAAAGGTTTTTGGTACGTATCCTAGAGACAAAGGCAAATTAATGATATTAAGAAGAGGATCTATGATCTCTGGAAGCATCTCTTTCAATAGCTTAGTCAGTATAGGGTCTAACATACAAGTTGTCGATTTAGATGAATAAACGAGTTTGCAGAATTCTTCCTCTCCTATAGCAACAAATGAATAAATAAAATTCTCAGGGAGACTACAATGTACTCCCTGATGCGATACTGTAGTAGACGGTTGCATAATTATAATTTTGTCCCTGATATTATCAATCTTATAAGTGAAGAAGTTCATAAAGTCATTACTGTGTTGCCCGGAAACTTCTGTGCTTGAAGCTTTCTTTTTCGTTAGTTTAGCCACTGTTTCAAATAAATACCTACGATTATGTTTATTTTCCTCTAATAGGGTTGAAAAATAAGCAGATCTAGAAGCTTTTAAAGCCTCTCTGTAAGCAATCGAGCTCTCTTTCCATGAAATCCGAAATACCTCTAGTTTTGTTTTCTTCCAGTTGCGCTCCATTTTTCTGGCTGCTCTCTTAAGGGCCTGAGTGTGCTCGTTGTACCACGGCATTGGACTATTTTCTTTAATCTTCTTTAAGCACAACGGAGCAAATGCGTCTAAAGTGCTGGAAAAGAGAGAGTTAAAAGTTTCTGTTGCAATATTAAGTTCTTCTAAGCTATCCGGGATGCTGAGATGATGAAACTGATTAGGAAGATTACTGATAAAGCAATCTTTAGTGGCAGAAGTTATAGGTCTAACATATTTATAACACGGAGTCGGCTTTGCAGCCTTGGCTAAAAGTAATTTACATGAGACTAGATAATGGTCTGAGATGTCATCGCTCTGCTGCAGAATTTCAACGGCATCAACATCTATTCCATGTGATAATATTAGATCTAGAGTATGATTACGACAATGAGTGGGTCCTGACACGTGTTGTCTAAGTCCAATTGAGTTTACAATGTCTTTAAGTGCCAATCCCAATGCATCTTTTTCATTATCTACATGTATATTAAAATCACCAACAATTAGTGCTTTATTGTTACCCAATACTAAGCGTGGGTGGCGCCTAAACACTAGCGTGCTGGGCTAACAATAACGGTAGCTAGCGATGTAAGGTTAATCTGAGATGGTGGGTAAACTTTATTTAGTAATATAAACAACTAGACATGATAGTAAATGATGGCTCAAAACAGAAAGAAATACGAAGCTAATACGAGGCGTAGAGCTTACAGCCTCGATGCAAACAAACTCACAGCAGGCAGGAAGGCAGACAGGAGCAATCGTTCAGTGGACAGCAGATCAGAACAGAACAGTTTCAATTAAATCATGTCTAGTTCAAAGGCTTTCGAAGGGGATGTTCCTGTATCCGACCCAGACTTTTCAACATCATCGTTTAGAGCACATCGAGAGCCATTAAAGGAGCTGATCAATACTTTTAGCGGTTTATATATTTCAGATAAGGAAGTTGGAGCTGGTGTAGAAGACCCGGTTGAAGATTTTCAACTACCACCTCCTCCACTCCCAGAGGTCTATGAAGATCCTGAGACTATAGAACCAGAGTCTGAATCAACCATAATTAATGAGATTAGCAATCGTCTTGATTCTCTGGAAAAAAATGTCCGCAATCTTCGACAGCAGGTGAGAGGAAAAAATGTCTGTACAGGATTGTGAGGAGCGGTTTAGATCCAATGAAGAAAAAGTGTCATATCATGTTGATCGTGAATGTGGAAGGGTGAAAAAATACCTAGAGATGCTTGTGAAAGATCTGGGTAAATCTATGGTGGATTGTCTAAAAAGGCGAGACATGCAGATAAATCGTAAACTACAGATGTACCACCCAACAAGTTCAACCCCTCAGCAATCCACGAGTAGACCTGTTATACACAAACCTGCCAAAGACATTCATTCTCATACCTACTGTACACCTGACAGTATGTCAGGAAGCCAGTTTAGTCCACCTGTCAAGGTTGAATTCCCTAAATTCAGCAATCACCCCGAGGAAGACCCACTTGCCTTCATTGAGTGCTGTGAGGAGTATTTTACTGTCCGGCCATTAACAGATGAAGAAACGATAGCTTCCCTTACTCCTGTTTTGAGTCATACAGCCAGATTGGTGGACGGCGGAGATGAAAAGGGTCCATTATTGGCAGCAGTTTAAAGAGTCTTTTCTTGAAGCTTTCTTAAATGAAGATTATGAAGTAGTGGCCATGATAAAGCTCATGGAAAGGAGGCAAGGGGTAAATGAAAGTTTTGAGGACTATGCTTTCCATTATTGGGCATTGTGTTTAAGGTGGAAAAAGGGAATGGCGGAAAAGGAGATGATTCAGGCCATATTTAGGAACTGCAACCCTCGGCTTGCCAGTCTTTTAAGAGGGAACCTGCAGTCAGTCCACGAACTGGTTAGGGTTGGAATGCAAGTTGAAAGAGACATTGGTGAGTCAAAGAAGAACTGGAACATGATGAACGCTGATGAGCAGCGAAAGAAGAATGTGGGGAGTCAGGAGTCACAAAGAAGAAACACTCCATCCTATACTAGAGTTGTGCAAAACATTAAAGAGGATCTGCAGCTTAATCCCAGAAACCTCACCATTCTGCTTGACATTCAAGGTAAACGGATAACTGCACTCGTTGATACTGGTAGTACTTTATCTTTAATGCAAAAGTCCCTTTGGAAACAGTTGTGTAAGGAGGAAGTTTTGTTGTCAAGCGGAGGAAAAACGTTTCTTCTGGCCAACGGCCATCATCAAGCTGCAGTAGGGAAAGTTACTCTGGATAACAAAGATGCATGACATTCCAGTGGAGGTTGAATTCTAGATAATGAACGATTCTGACCTGGCCGTTCCTGTTATATTGGGAATGGATTTTTTGTTGAAGTCTGGAATGGTGATAGATTTTCAGCGTGTTCAGTTTATCTTACCCACAGAAGGGGACGAGGTGGTTACCCATCCTTTTATTTGGCCGGATACCATTCTGACGATACATACTGTCCATTTCCACTTTGCACTGTCTTTACCATCTCGCAATGAAGAGGATCTTCAGGCTATCCATAGTCTGACTGCCCAAGCAGACACTAGTATACCAGGGCAGATTCAGTTGGATGGTCTGATGTTGGGTTGGCCTACAGTTTGTACTCATGACATCGGTCATACAACATTGGTTAAACATCGAATCCTTACTACTGATGAGGTGTCTGTACGGCAAAGGGCTTATCGAGTGTCAAAGGAGAAGCAAGCTTTCATTGATGATCAGGTAAAAGAGATGTTAGATAAACATATCATACGTCCATCTACCTCATCTTGGGCTTCACCGGTAGTTGTGGTACCAAAGAAAGATGGTGGGACACGTTTTTGTGTGGACTATCTTAACTTAATGCCAAGACACCTTTGGATGCGTACCCAATGCCACAGATTCAAGACATTTTGGAGTCTATGCATGGTGCATCTGTGTTCAGTACCCTCGATCTGAAAAGCGGATATTGGCAACTAGACATGGATCATGACAGTATTCATAAAATAGCCTTTGTGACTTCATCAGGATTATATGAATTCCAACTGTTACCTTTCGGCCTGAAAAATGTGGCAGCATCTTTCCAAAGATTGATGGAGCATGTGCTTAGGGATCTGAAGGGGAAGTGCTGTATGGTATACATTGATGATGTGGTGATCTACTCCAAAGACAAAGAAGAGTACTTCAAGCACATCCAACAGGTATTCAATTGCCTATCCAAAGCTGGTCTCACCCTCAATATGAAAAAATGCAATTTTATTAAGAAATCTCTTAAGTTTCTTGGTCAATTAGTTTCTGGAGACGGAATATGAACTGATCCAGACAAAGTTTCAGCTATTCGATCGTTTCCCACTCCTCAATCCCTGAAAGAAGTACAAAGATTCTTGGGATTAACTGGGTGGTATCATAGATTCATTCCCAATTTCTCAGAAAAAGCAGCACCCCTTCATGCACTAAAACAAAAAAATACAACATGGATTTGGTCAGAGCAGTGTCAGCAATCGTTGGATCTACTCAAGATAGATTTAACCAAAGCACTCTTTCTGGCAGCACCTGATCTCGAGAGACCTTTTAAAGTCCAGACCGATGCGAGTGAAGTAGGTTTAGGAGCTTTACTTACCCAGGAAGTAGAGGGAATGGAGCGTGTCATTGCCTATGCATCACTGTTATTGAGGGGGGCAGAAAAAGCCTATTCAGTGTCAGAAAAAGAGTGTTTGGCAGTTGTGTGGGCTGTTAAAAAGTGGCGACCCTATTTAGAGGGAAGCCTATTTGAAATTATAACAGATCATGCAGCTTTGACGTGGGCCTTTCACCATCCCAAGCCATCATCACGTCTGGTCAGGTAGAACATTCGGCTCCAAGGGTTCCACTTTGTTGTCAAGTACAGAAAGGGCCAGTGTAACATGCTTTCCAGAATCCCAAATGGGGATAGCTCACCTAATCTTATTGCCCTTAATCAAATACCTCCATCTGCCAACATGCCAGTCAATCTAACTCTGATTGCTGATGCCCAAAATAATGATCAAGACATAGAAGACATAGTCTCTGCCATCCGTGACCAGTCCCAGCCTCCTGATACTTCTAGAGTGCATCATATAATTGAAAATGGATTTCTTTTCAGAAGTATTCCTGATGGACAAAACAGGCAGAAGCTTCAACTCATCATACCACCTATACATCGCCAGGCTTTCATCCAGTATGCTCATGATAATCTGCTTAGTGGGCATCTTGGTAAACTCAAAACTCTTCTCCGACTGTTGGAAACAGTTTACTGGCCAACCATAAGGAAAGATGTATGGAATTATTGCAAAGAATGCCAGGTATGTCAACGATACAAACCAACGCTTTCTAAACTCTCTGGTCAGCTACAATCTACACCTGTAGTTGAACCTGGTTTCATGCTAGGTGTTGACCTAATGGGCCCTTTTCCTAAAAGCAGCAAGCAAAATGAGTATCTTATGGTCATTGTAGATTACTGTTCGAAGTGGTTGGAGATGTTCCCACTTAGATCAGCGAAAACTCCACAGATTGCAAGAATTTTGGTGGAAGAGATTTTTACTCTATAGGGCACACCAGCGTACCTAGTGTCAGATTGGGGAGCACAGTTTACTTCCCAACTCCTCAGTTTTGTGTGCAAACAATGGGGCGTTGTTCAAAAACTAAAAACTGCGTACCATCCCATCTTAGGGATGGTACGAAGACATCTTAGGGGAGCGAGTAGAGAGGACGCTGGCTTTTCGCCGCTTCTCTGCAAACTCTGCAAATTCGTGCAAATCTGCCCTACCGTACTATTCTTACTATATTTACTGAAATCGCTGCCCTCAAGCAGATGTCTGCACGTGGAATACCATCCCTGTGGAAGCTGTGGATCACCTTGGCTTGTGTCGCTGTCTTTCACCGGTACTCGCCTGGATATCGGCTAGCCGGTAAGACATCAAGCATCATGTTGTGGTCCGACGCCCCGATGAAACATCTCCGAGCTCTTAGTGGCAGGGGCCGAGCTCCCCTGCAGCAACTGGATCTTCCGTGCCGACCTTGATATATCCATAGGGGATCAAGGCGCCGTTTGTTGTGTCTAAATCCGGTGACCACAGCTCCATCCCATCCCTCTGGTCGGCGTCGTGTCCCGCTGCGAAATTGACACGTCACCATTTGCATCATCAGAGTACCGCTACTCCTGGCATAGATAGTGCTGGGTGTAAACGGCGCACTGTAAAACCTGGAGTGGATCGCAGGGTTCTCCGCCCTATCAATAAACTGGATTTTAGAGCTCAAATGACATTTGAACTGCTTAATGTGCAGTCCCTGTCAAACAAATCTGGACTTAAATACGACCACATCCTGGATAAGGGGATAGACATTCTCTGTCTTACAGAGACATGGCGGCAACCTGGAATATACTAATCCCTAAATGAGGCCTGCCCACCCGGGTATAAATATCTCGATAAGGCTCGTACAACTGGCCGTGGTGGGGGCCTAGCTGTTTTACATCGCAGCAACATTGAATTATCCCTCGTGTCTGTGCCCAGTACTGGCTCATTTGAAAGTCTGGTTTTCAGTTGCAAAAAAGCTTTTTCAGCAACAGTAGCCCTCGTCTATTGCCCTCCCAAACCACAACCAACTTTTATCTCTGACGTTCGTGATTTTTTTAATCTCCCTCTGCACAGCGCACTCAAATATTCTGGTTATTGGTGATTTCAACATACACGTAGGCTCCCATAACTGTAAACTGGCCTCAAATTTCAAGCAAACCCTGGATTGTCTCAACCTTCAACAGTTTGTTGATGCCCCCACACATAATAAGGGGCATACACTCGACCTTGTCATTACAGACTCCCTCTCAGTTTCAGGCCTTCAGGTGTATGACGTGGGTGTCTCTGATAACCTGCCGGTAACATTTGAAGTCCCAATATTAGTTCCTCCCACCAAACCAAAACGTCTTATGACCTTCAGGAACATCAAGAACTTGGACACCACCTCCCTCAGTCAATATCTCCAGCATCTCTCCCCCCCTCCCAACTCATCAGCTGACGACTTAATGGACTACTACAACACCAGCCTCATTTCTATTCTGGATTGTATTGCTCCATTAAAAACCCGGACAGTCGTGTTTACCCGCTCTGCCCCCTGGTTAACAAACGAGCTGAGAGGGATGAAAAGGTCTGGCCGTGTCCTGGAGCGTGCCTGTAAAACATCTGACTTGACGGTGCATAAGTTGGCCTACCGGGAACATCGTAGGGCTTATGCCAAAGCTCTCTCCAAGGCTAGGTCAAAACACTACTCAACACTTGTAAACAACAATCCAGGTAACTCCAAAAAACTGTTCTCCACAATAAATCACATCATGAAACTACAGATCTCCCCATTCTATAGTCCAACCGATATAAATTGCAACCGGTTTCTTGATTTTTTTTTTACATCAAAAATTGACAATATTCGCTCCTCATTTCCACTTTTAAATAGCACCTCACTAGACCTGCCCGCAACACCGATTGCTCAAACCTTATCAAAACTGTCGCCCACCACGCAGCAGGAGGTCGAAAAGATCATTCGTAAATCCAAAACATCCACTTGCCGCCTTGATCCCTTTCCATTTCCTCTGCTTAAAATTCACACTAACTCTATCAGTTCCCTCATAACTAAAATAATAAACATGTCCGTAGAGATGGGCTATGTTCCCACCTCCCTCAAAATTGCTCTCATCAAACCCCTTCTCAAAAAAACCACCCTGGACCCCACACTGCTGTTGAATTATAGACCTATTTCAAATCTCCCATTCATCTCCAAACTCCTGGAAAAAGTTGTTTCCACCCAGCTTTATAATCATCTCAAATCGAACAGGCTATATGAGAAATTTCGATCTGGTTTTCGTCCATCCCATAGCGCAGAAACAGCTCTTATCAGAGTCACCAGAGATTTGCTGATGGCTTCTGATTCTGGTTCCACATCCCTTCTCATTTTTCTCGACCTCTCTGCTGCGTTTGACACTGTAGACGATCACATTCTCTTGCACCGACTTCAAAACTACACAGGTCTCTCTGGTACTGCCCTGAAATGGTTTCATTCCTATCTCACTGATAGAACCGAGTATGTAGCTCTGGGGGATGTAAAATCTAGACCCCACACTGTCATCTGTGGGGTCCCCCAGGGCTCCGTACTCTCCCTCCCTCCCTCTCCCTTTCTGCTGCAGAGAAGCTCGTCCATGCTTTTGTGTCCTCCAGGCTGGACTACTGTAACGCACTCCTCATCGGGATTCCTGGCAGGAGCCTTCAAAAGCTCCAGTTTGTTCAGAACAGCGCTGCCAGGGTCCTGATGGGGGTGCGAAAACATGAGCACATCACCCCCATCCTACGTTCACTGCACTGGTCACCCATTCAGTCCCGAATGGAATATAAGGTCCTCCTTCAGACCCATCACTGTCTGCACGGTGCGGCCCCCACTTATCTCACTGAGTTGCTCACACCAAATTCATCAACCAGAACCCGGTCAGGTCAACAGCACCGTTTGGTCACGACCAGGACATGGCTCAAAACAATGGGCGACAGAGCCTTTCAAGTCGCTGCTCCCTGCCTGTGGAACGCTCTCCCAGACCACCTCAGGGCCCCGCAAACAGTAGACACATTCAAAAAAGGACTAAAAACCCATCTTTTTACACAGGCATATTTTAATAGTTAATGCTTGTTTTTAGTCCCGCCGTTTAACATGTTGTGTTTTGATTGTATACTGTATTGTTTATTTTTTTTAAATTATGTTTTACTGTCGCACTTTGAGATTTGGTGTCAAATGTAAAGTGCTTTAATAAAATGTATTATTATTATTATTATTATTATTATTATCCCCAGACTAACCATACTAAGCGGGTTAACAGAAATCTGAAGTCAATGATTGTCTCATATGTAGGCGACCATCACAAATTATGGGATAGATGGATTCCTGAATTGAGGTTTGCCCTCAATACTGCCTTTCATGAAAGCACTGGATTCACTCCTGCAGAAATAGCAATAGGAAGGAGACTTAAAGGCCCAATGGAGCGTGCGTTTCAGAGACCGCCAGATCCTAGTCACCCTGCCTATACCACACTTGACAAACAAAGTGAACTTCTAGATATTGTCAAGTCTAATGTGGAACAAGCTTAGGCAAAACAGAAGAAATACTATGACCAGCGTTGAAAACCAGCTCATTTCCAAGAAGGAGATGTGGTTTGGGTACGGGCTCATCCCCTATCTAGAGCTGAGGAAGGTGTAATGGCTAAATTATCTGCCAAGTGGGAAGGTCCAGCCAGGGTTAAGAAAAAGTTGGGACCTGTAAACTATGCAGTTGTTTTTATCGCAGACCCTGATAAATATGACACCTATCATGTACAAAATCCTAAAATTTGCCATGGTAATGACAAATTTTGTGCTGAGCGGAGGGGTATGTAACAGCTTTAACTCTGTTACCTTAGATGTTATATTTCTCTATACCATTAGGGGACGCTAATCACCCTCATAGATGAGTATTTAACCAGGTATTATACCTGAAGAAGTAGGCAAGCATGGAGGAAGCAATGGCTTTCTTTGGGCTATTCTGTTTGACTATGATCCTATGGTCCTATGATTGAGGAACATGTTTCCTTTTTGGTCAATCAGTAAGTAGTGTGTTTCTTTTCAAATATTACCAAGACCAGAGAGTATATGTATTTAATGTTTAATGTATAACTATGATATTGAATGTGTTGAACATTGGGCTTTTCATGCTAATTGTGACCATGTCTATTTAGATGGACCTTTTTATTCCGGTGTTTCTTACATGGGTGAAAGTACTTGCTAGCTACAGCTAACTTTCTGCTTTGTGAAATGGTGCTTGGATAATGACACTTGGACATTTAACGTGAACACTAGAGGGTTTGGATTGCATTTTTGGAAGACAGTCCCACTGTTGAAAAATAGGAAAGGGGTCCTCCTATCAAATTAAAAATGCTGACTTTTGCAAGGACATTTCCTCCATTACCCAGCCAGTTTAATCATTCACTTTTCTAGTCCAGATTCCCTGAACGTTTAGCTGTTCTTGTTTGATGACTGATGTAACTGATGTTTTTCTGTTTTCTACCTTGTTTATTATTATTTTTGTTTTTCTTCTGTATGATGAATACATCATAAGCGTAAAGCTTGTGTCTGATTCTTCAGAAGTATAGCTGTGTAAACCAAAGCAAACTAGTTTTTTTTAATCTATACCTAAGCTAATATAAAGTCTTGCCATCCCTACTCTGATATATAACTTAAGCCAAAAAAGGGTAATGGTTATACATTTTTGACGGTCACTTTTTAGCACATTTACAACAATATTTGTCAACTTAGAGATATTTTAAATAGTTAAATCTAAATATTAAATGTTACATCTAAATGTTAAATCTAAATGCTAAATCTAAATGTTGAATCTAAATGTTGAATCTAAATGTTAAATCTAAATCTTAATGTAAATCTTGAATCTAAATGTTAAATCTAAATCTAAATGTTGACTCTAAATGTTTCGGGTGAAACTTGAATTTGCATATTAGTTAAATATTTTAGCCTATTTTAAACAATTTAGCCTCCTACTAATGACTGCCTATTTCACTTTAATTTTTAGCAAATAGATAGAAAGGTCGAATAAAATAACAAGTAATTTACATTGTAGGCTAATTTTATCTTTACGCACTGTCATGTCACTCAGGGTGACGATTAGGACGAGCCTGTTCTGAAACCTCCCGTTAATTTTGAATGCACGGGAAGAGAGCGGAGAGCGCGTCTTTTTCAGGCACAGTGCAATTTATTTTACCATCAACATGCCTAACAATCATATAGTAAACTATAGACCCTCGATATTAAAGTGAAACGCCGACTCTATTCATTCCGAAATTCGATGAAATTCCACCACACAACAATATTTAACAATGCATACATATATTTTTAATTTGATTGGTTCAACCAATTAAATGGATAATTGTTGTTTGCTAATTGCTGAGATCTCATGCAAGTGAAGACCCTTTTCCCATGTACATGGACCCCCCCCCCCCCCCCCCCCGGGATTTATCTATTTCTAGAGTATACACTGTAAAAATATGCTTTTATTAAGAGGTCACAGACAATTGCACAACAGCTATGATTCAGTTTACAGCACTTCTCATTTATTTATATGGCATCCGCAAACACTAATTGACTGTCGCACAACTCTGAACGAAATTCAAAAACGTCAAGGCTGTAATGAGATTGGTGATCAAGGCACACTTGATCCCAGTTAGCCGTTGTGCATTCTCCAATGGTAGAGCCACGGACCCTCATATCTCTCAATAATAAGACCACCTCTGCCCAAATTCATGCGAAAAGTTTCGCATTTCGCATTTAACTGCAAAGTTCAAGTTTTGTAAACTCTGACCTGCGAATTTGCATTACGTGAAGACGTGTGACCAGTAGATAGAGCGTGATTTTTTATTTTTTTATTTTATTTTTTATTTTTTTTATTTTTTTGACATGACCAATGAAAACTTTAGCATCGGCTGCAGGGCGGGATTTCCGCTGAAGTGGTTTGGGAAAAAAAATCACGCGGCAAAAGGCACACATTTATACAAATACTTTAGCTAAAGTAATATGCTTTAAGTTCATACTTTTTCAAAACTATTTTCTGTTTATATTGATAAATAAAAATATACATTTTGTTCAATAAATATATTATCATTAAAAATTATAAATATATTTTAAAAATACAGAAACTATTTTAAAAAGTAAAGATTCCGAAAGCATTGAATGAGACAATAATTGAATATATATTTACAGTAGTAACAATAAATATATAATATGATTATCATATTTTTAAATATAATGGTTTCATTATAACAGTGATTATCTCTAAGGTGGACACCCAATCTAATATATATTAAATCTTACCATGTCATGTCAACAAATGGAAAAGTCAGCCAGCTCCAACAATAGGGGCACAATTTACCCCATCTACTTCCATTATCGAAAAACCGAATGATGATTGGCAAAGTCTCCATTAATTCGTACATGTAGTAATTTAATGTTTATATATTTTAATGCACTGAATCGCTATCGAATCAAGATTAATTTAGATTCTTAGCATTTAAAATGATTATTGATCTAATTCAACGATTCATGATTTAAAAGTACATGTTTCAAAATCAATGCATATGCATCATCAGAATTTTTAATCGATGCATCGAGAAACGGTTGAATCATTACACCCCTATTCAGGGGCGCCATTAAGAGTTTTAAAGGATAATTCCGGTATTTAACACTTTGAGTCTATTTTGTAGTTTGTTTTGGATGAACTAGATTGGTGGACACAGAAATTTTGACAATGGTTCCTGTCTCGACTTTTTGAATATTTGAGAATCGCCTTTGACCACTTCAGAGTGGCATTCTATGGGCATGCACAAACATGTCTTTAAAACAACCCTTAACGTTCATTTTCAAAACTGTGCAACTCACCGAGTGGTTAGTGGTGTTCGTTGATGATTAAAAACAAATATATCGGCACAATGTATGATTTCAATCCGTTTATTTTGCTATAGTGGAACAATTTTTTCAGATACCTCACAACCGCGTATACACTTCCGCTCGATATTCGAGTCCAGAGGCGCTGCAATTGGGCAGGCAAGGCAGGCAATTGCCTGGGGCCCTGCATTTTGAGGGGGCCTCCGAGGGCCGATCATTTAAACAATCAGAAATGTTCACATTAATATAATACGCAGTGACGCCGCAACACCTCCGCATCCCCCTTAGTGGGCCCCCCTCTCTCGCAAGGCTGCGTATGCTTTTGCTGCTTCTGGCGCCTTTTTCAAACTGTCGCAGCGCTTAAGTTACTCGTGTTTCTGTCTTTCTTTTACTGTCTGTATCCGAAAATGCATGAATTCGTGTATTAAAAATGAAGAGGACATATCCATCTGGCAGCCAGAAGCAGAAAAAAAAACAAGATGATGGGGAAAAGAGAAAACATGACTGCGGTAAGTGATGGAGAATGAGATGATGATGAGGAACTTATTTGACTTAACACTTACGGATAATTAATGACAAACAAATCGTTTCGTCATTCAATTCACATTTATTTTTCACAGTAGTACATATCGTTTTAAAGCACCTTTACAGAAAATACATGTAAGTTATCTCGAGTGATCTGTTATCAGAGGTGACTGTTAAGTAATGGTATTTTAAGAAATGTGCAAAACAAATCACACAATCCACGTTGTTAATTTCAGTTTAGTTTCACTTAAGATTAATTACTAGTAACGTTAATATGTTACTGAAAAACTGTGTTTAGCTAGGGGGTTGCACTTAGCAACAGCATGTAAAGTGTTTGAAATAGAAAGGCTGAAATAGAATACCGTTAAAGGATTAACGTTAGTTCACCTCAAAATGAAACTTTCCTACCAATTTACCCCAGTGCCATCCAAGATATCCATGTCTTTTTTTCCTCAGTGGAAGAGATTTTTTTTTTTTGAGGAAAACATTTCTGGATTTTTCTTTGAATAATGGACTTCAATGACAACCAACGTTTTTAAGTCCAAATCAATGCAGTTTCAAAGGTCTTTGAAGTGCTTCAACGGGCTGTGTACGATCGCATCTGAGGAAGAGGGTCTTATCTAGCGAAACGATAGGTAATTTTCTAAAAAAAATTATATACCGGTACTTTTAAACTACAACTGTTCGGATTGAGCTGATCTGACTACAACGCGCCGGGAACTACGTCATCACGTTGAAAGGTCACGCTCGATGTCTCCGGCGCCGCCCCACTGTTTACAAAAGGGACCATGCGAAGGACGATAGTTCAAATTGTATTGTATGTTGAATGACATATTTCTGTTTGTCATATTATTGTTTAAAATGGTCCGTGGGGCGGTACTTCCGACGGCGCATGCGACATCGAGGGAAAGTATATAATTTTTTTTGGAAAATGACCGTTTCGCTAAATAAGACAAAACTGAATTTCTCTTCCACTGAGGAAAGAAGGACATGGATATCTTGGATGGCATTGGGGTGAGTAAATTAGTGAAAATGGTAAGTTCAGAGTGTCAGATAGTGCTAATGTAGAATAATAAAATAAATATTAAATAAGATGCTAACCATATATTTATTATGTAGGAACATTACTTAAGTTCCTGTCACCAACACTTCAGACAGAGGATTCTTCAGTCCCTCCTGACAGTGAAAATAGTAAGTTCAGAGTGTCAGATATAGTGCTTATATATTTCAGTATACTGATATGTGCTTTATGAAAGTATTTTGTGACTAAATATCTTCTGTATGTTTTTAGTACCATCCACCTTGTTGACATTGCAACAACAACCTGCTAAGGATGAGGAAACACCACTCACTTCTTCCACATGCAGTAGTGTTGATCTTGACAAAGGTACTACAAGATTCCTAATGTCTCACGACCCTGCAAAATGGCCAAGGATTCTTAAAGATCGTGAGCACTGTGAAATTGTGGGAAATGGCCCAGTCCAAGGTACCGATGCAGTGTTTCCACAAAATAACGAAAAAGTTCCTTGACGCTTCACAAAAGACAATTTTGAGATTGTAATGAAAAATGGAGAGAAAATCAAGAGATCGTGGCTTATACAGGTCCTTCTCAAAAAATTAGCATATTGTGACAGTTCATTATTTTCCATAATGTAATGATAAAAATTAAACTTTCATATATTTTAGATTCATTGCACACCAACTGAAATATTTCAGGTCTTTTATTGTTTTAATATTGATGATTTTGGCATAACTGTCTCAAAAAATTAGCATATTTCATCCGACCAATAGAAGAAGTGTTTTTAATACAAAAAAAAGGTCAACTTTCAAATGATTATGTTCAGTTATGCACTCAATACTTGGTCGGGAATCCTTTTGCAGAAATGACTGCTTCAATGCGGCGTAGCATGAAGGCAATCAGCCTGTGGCACTGCTGAGGTGTTATGGATGCCCAGGATGCTTCGATAGCGGCCTTAAGCTCATCCAGAGTGTTGGGTCTTGCGTCTCACAACTTTCTCTTCACAATATCCCACAGATTCTCTATGGGGTTCAGGTCAGGAGAGTTGGCAGGCCAATTGAGCACAGTAATACCATGGTCAGTAAACCATGTTACAGTCGTTTTGGTAATGTGAGCAGGTGCCAGGTCGTGCTGAAAAATGAAATCTTCATCTCCATAAAGCTTTTCAGCAGGTGGAAGCATGAAGTTCTCCAAAATCTCCTGATAGCTAGCTGCATTGACCCTGCCCTTGATAAAACACAGTGGACCAACACCAGCAGCTGACATGGCACCCCAGACCATCACTGACTGTGGGTACTTGACACTGGACTTCAGGCATTTTGGCATTTCCTTCTACCCAGTCCTCCTCCAGACTCTGGCACCTTGATTTCCGAATGACATGCAACCACTGAGCAACAGTCCAGTGCTGCTTCTCTGTAGCCCAGGTCAGGCGCTTCTGCCGCTGTTTCTGGTTCAAAAGTGGCTTGACCTGGGGAATACGGCACCTGTAGCCCATTTCCTGCACTGCCTGTGCACGGTGGGTCTGGATGTTTTTACTCCAGACTCAGTCCACTGCTTCCGCAGGTCCCCCAAGGTCTGGAATCGGTCCTTCTCCACAATCTTCCTCAGGGTCCGGTCTCCTCTTCTCGTTGTGCAGCGTTTTGTGCCACACTTTTTCCTTCTCACAGAATTCCCACTGAGGTGCCTTGATATAGCACTCTGGGAACAGCATATTTGTTCAGAAATTTCTTTCTGTGTCTTACCCTCTTGCTTGAGGGTGTCAATGATGGCCTTCTGGACAGCAGTCAGGTCGGCAGTCTTACCCATGATTGCGGTTTTGAGTAGTGAAACAGGCTGGGAGTTTTTAAAAGCCTCAGGAATCTTTTGCAGGTGTATAGAGTTAATTAGTTGATTCAGATGATTGGGTTAATAGCTCGTTTAGAGAACCTTTTCATGATATGCTAATTTTTTGAGACAGGAATTTTGGGTTTTCATGAGCTGTATGCCAAAATCATCAGTATTCAAACAATAAAACACCTGAATTATTTCAGTTGGTGTGCAAAGAATCTTAAAAATCTGAAAGTTTAATTTTTTTATCATTACATTATGGAAAATAATGAACTTTATCACAATATGCTAATTTTTTTGAGAAGGACCTGTATACTCTATCAGCACAGATGCAGTATTCTGCTTTGCATGCACACTGTTTGGTAAATGTGAAAATGCTCTCCTCAAAGTTGGATTTCGCACATGGAAGAATATAGCCAGTCATTTAAAAGAACATAAGTATTCAAAGGCACATGCTGAGAATATGGAAAGCTGGCATAATCTTCAGAAGAGTTTGCTAACTAAAACAACCATTGATCAAGTCCATCAAGATTTAATGCAGATTGAAGTGCAACATTGGAAAGGTGTTGTAAGGAGAGTTATTGCCATCATCTGCCATCTTGCTGAGCGCAACCATGCTTTGAGGGGCCACACAAATGTTTTATTTGACCCACACAATGGCAATTTCTTGTCACAGGTAGAGTTAATCCCATTCTAAATGAACACATAAGGAGGATTCAAAACAAAGAGGTAAAGGTTCATTACCTTAGCAGTACAATACAGGAGGAGATCATAACATTAATTGGAGACAAAATAATGCAGGAGATAGTTAGCAGGGTGACCAAAGCGAAGTACTATTGTCATAATGGACTATACTCCTGACGTCAGCCATATTGAACAACTTTCTGTTGTGTTGAGAATTGTGAATTGTGAATTCTACTGTTGGAGCCTTCATCACTGAACATTTCTGTGGATTCATTGATGTACAGGACATATCTGGAAAAGGTCTATATGATGCCCTTTTGTAAAAACTTGAGAAGCACAACTTAAAGATTTCAGATTGTCGTGGCCAATCCTATGATAATGGAAGTAATATGATGGTAAGTAAACAGGGAGTTCAGACAAGAATCTTGCAGCTGAAAAACAAGGCATGGTGTGTCCCATGGAGCAGTCACACTCTGAACCTGGTTTTGGCAGATGCAGCCAAGTCATCTGTGACATCAGTCTCTTTCTTTGGTGTTCTGCAGAGATTGTATAATCTCTTTAGCTCATCTATGCAGTGCTGGGCAGTACTACAGCAAAATGTGAAGCATCTTACTGTCAAATCTTTGTCAACAACGAGATGGGAGGCTCGAATTGATAGCGTGAAGGTGGTACGTTACCAGCTGCCAGAGATTGTGGAAGCCCTGTCTGCCCTCCAGAAATTTGCTGTGGAGAAGAAAGACTCGGAGACAATGTCCATAGCAAACAGGATTCAGAATGAGCTAATGACTAGGCGTTTTGTCCTGTGTGTGGTAATCTGGCACAATGTCTTGTATCAGATTAACCATGTGAGCAAAATTCTTCAGAGTCCAAGTGTGTCTCTAGAAACACTTAAAAAGGAAACTCAGGGAGTACAAACATACTTGAAAAATTTCAGGGAAAGTGAACTTGCTGCTTGTCCAACGGATGCAAGAGAGATAGCAGAAGCTCTAGATATTGACATGACATTGCCTGGGAAAAGACAACGCAAAACATCACGGCAATTCCTATATGATATTCCGTGTTGGGCGATATAGTCCATTTTCATATCGTCCTATCGTCCGCCTGTGAGATCGGCGATACACGATATTATCGTGAGGGGGCGGGGCTAACTTATTTGATTGGCTTGTTATTAATTAGCTTGTTTTATTACTTTGTTTTATGTATGAGAATCTTTTTCTATTTTGCTAGCAAAGTTGAAGTGTTTATTAATAGGCTAAATCAGGTTATTTCCCGGTATAGTGAGGTAAAAAAAGATCCTAATCATTTTTGTATCTGACTCAGAGTATTTCAACATGCCAGCGGGAAATACGGACACATTATCCTCTCATGCCGTTACGGATGCATAATTTTGACTGTACTTCTGCACGAGATGAGAACGCGTTTTAAAAATTTCTTGGGTCAAGAAAGAGTCGAGGTTTGCGATATATGTTCTCCTACCAGTGCTCTCTCTGTCTGGATGCACTTCACATACGCACACTTCAATAAGCCTAAAGAACACAGGCTAGATGTGTTTTAAATGGGTTAAATGCGTTTCCATGAACACATTTATTGTCAGTTAATTCAGCATAGGCCTAATCGGGTTAAGAACGTGCATGTAAACGCGCCCATTCTCTGAAAGTGAAAGCAGAAACGGACTGACCTTTCGGCATCTGTTGCTGCATTAACGCCGCTTTCTCTCAGAGACCACGATGGATATAACGGTATAGCAACCATCTTAATTTACTGGCTTAATATTTCTCTTGTGGACCTACATTAATGACAGTGAAAAAATTTGAAGAAATTTTCTTGTCCAACATTCAATTGAAGCTGCTTTTGATTTTCACAGATGGCTGTGTTCGTGAACTGAAGACTATTATTAGGCATATCATTTTAGTGATATTATTATTATCCTTAATATTTAGTAATTGTATTGTTTTTAATGTTATTAGTGTCTAAAACGTTTTGTTAATGTGTCCTCAAACGCACGTGTCGGTGATGTCGCAAGTGTTATGTGGTGATGTCGTTATGAATTTAGGCAAGGCAAATTAATTGTATTTCCTAATATTAATTTAATAAAAATACTAGCTTTATAATAATACTAATAAAATACATTGAATGGTAAAACGAGCCAATTATCGTATTGATATCGTCAAAGGCATCTGCTATCGGCGATATCTCTGACTATCGTCGATACACGATACTATTGTCTATCGTATCGTGCACAACCCTAATATGAGGGCAGAGATCAGACACAATCCACACCAGAGGAGTCTTTCAGAAGAGATTTTTTTTTCTGCCCTTGGTTGACACAGCCATTGGAAGTCTCAATGACCGATTCTGTAAGCTGGAGGATGTTTATGCCATCATCGAAGACAACTCGAAGACAACTGTAAAAAATTGGAAAGAGCCTTACATGACATTCAGAGGATTTGGTTATGGAGGTCAGGGCTGCTGTCCATACCTTTCCTGATCATTCATCTTCTTCACCAAGCGACATGTTAGATTACATCTTCAAGGAGCAACTTCTAGATTTGTATGGAAACTTGAGCATTGCTCTTCGTCTGCTTCTAACTCTTCCTGTCAACGTTGCCTCTGGTGAGAGAAGTTTTCAGCTTTAAAGCTGATTAAATCATACCTCAGGTCAACAATGAACCAAAAGAGGCTCTCAGCACTGGCACTTATTTCCATTGAACGGAACATACGAAGGTCTTTGGATATGGAGGACATAGTGACAGCATTTGCCGTAGCTAAGGCTCGTAAGCAGCGTTTTTAAGGTGACAATACATTAATATCATTAATCTCATTAATATGAAGATTTATGTACTGTATCTTGAGAATTGTATTGTATCTTGATAAAACATAAGTACTTTAATGTTGTAAACAATAAACAATTGATGTTCTGTTAGATGTGTTTTGACTACTTTTTGTATGTTGTATAATTATATCTCTAGGTAACAAAGATATATTTACAAAAAAAATATTTTAGAAGGGCCTCATTTATTAATTTTGCCTGGGGCCCCCACTCAATGTTGGTTCGCCTCTGTTTGAGTCTGAAGCGTTAGCACACTCCTGACCACTTAATGGCGACAACCACTTTGCCGTACAAGGACGCTGTACGGAACACGGTGTCTAGCGCGTAGACAGTAAATGTAAACAGCTCCCCCCATTTCCGGTAGCGCAGTAATATCAACGAGCAATGAGTCCTCTAACAGAAATCAAAGGGATTTTGCAAAATGCCAAATAAAACACGACAGAAACTGTATTTCACTACACTACTTGTTTTGGAACAACAACCAACATCAACGAGCACCACTAACCACTCGGTGAGTTGTACAGTTTTGAAAATTAATGTTTAGGGTTGTTTTAAGGACATGTTTGTGCATGCCCCATAGACTTCCATTCTGAATCGGTCAAAGGCGATTCTAAAACAGTGAAAAAGTCAAGACAGGAACCATTGTCAATTTTTGTGTTCACCACTCTAGTTTATCCAAAACAAACTACAAAATGGACTCAAAGTGTTAAATACCAGAATTATCCTTTAAGGGGGGTTATGCAAGGCAGAATTTTGGGCCCCCTTTTTCCAGATGAATGTGTAATTTCTGCAGACGTTTAATAAAACAATTAAATAATTCATTAGTTAACGTTTATATTATTTTAAGTAACATTGAAATATTTTATTTCAAGTAGGCATAATATTTTATTTCAAGTAACTTTTTTTTAAGGTTTTAATGTTTTAGTTTCAGTTTATATAGATATATATAAGGATCTTCAATCTTTCCCTGTCTGTCACTACGATCATCTCTAATGTTTTGTATATTCTTATTTGTAAGGACCCAATTCGTAAGGGAAACTTTCATCCTTTTCACGTCTTAATTTGTACTTTTAAAAAAAAAAACGTTTTTGCTTTTGTGCTCCTGACAGGAGCCTCTTTCCATCCAATGTGTTCTTTTTTGTGCTGTTAAAATCATGCGCGGTATTTTGAAGTGACGAGGGCGTGCTCACATTCACTTCTTTCTATAATTTACAGATTTAAATTTTATTTTACAACAATATTATTAGTTAAAGTGTTCGTGTATGTAAGAAAAAAAAGAATAATAAAATAATATAAACCAAATTTGTGATTTTGGGCCCCCTAGCGTCCTTGGCCCATATAGTACCTGGCATACTCTGCACCCCCGTAATGGTGGCCCTGCCCCTATTAAAGTCTAGTGTGACCGTGGTTTCACTCACATAATTTTCCATTAAAATACAACAATTTAGGACAAATATATTGTTGTGATTAGCAGTATCAAGGTCACTCTCAGGAATCATAGCACTGACGAGGCAAGTATAGTAACTCCTTTTATTTTTTAACTGCTATATGAACTCCCTTAACCATGAGTATCTGACCTATTACATTCTTCTTCTCTTACATTTCTTTCTCGTTCTCCTTTTCGCTCTTTCCCTCATGAGTGCCCTCTAGCACAATTACTCAGAACACAATATATATATGTACGTGCTGACTTCAGCCAAGCATATTGTGTATTGTGCATTTTTCATTTTCATGTTTGTTTTTGTGCCTTGAATTAACATGCTTTGTATAGAGAAATAATACTCCAAATGTCATGTTTATAAAACGAATACCTGCCTCGTTGCAAATAATTTTCATCTTCTGACATACCATTAAACTGACTCAATATAAAAAATACATTAAAACTGCATGGTTTGCAATGCTTGAAAAAGTGGAGTAGATGATATATTTTTAATGTTTTAGTATTTGTGATTTATTTAAAACAGAAGCATGACATCATATCCAGTACCAAAGTTTGACATGCTCAAAGTGTAGTGGTTGACATCAACAATGAACTGACTTCCAATTAATAATGACACTATTGTCTTTTTTAAAAGCTGCTTTACAGCATAATTGAATTCTGTTTGCATCATTGATAATTATTTTCCCCTTTATCACTGTAAAGCAGCTTTGAAACACTCTGTATTGTATAAAGTGTTAAATAAAGGTGATTTGAAAAGAAAATTCACATAATTCTGTCTTTTAGGAGTAGTTCCAGATTATGGTAAAAGTCCACACAAATTTCAAATACATTTCTTATTACATTTCTTTATTATTTATTGACTATGTATTTACATTTCTTTATTATTTATTGATTTATTGAAGCTCTCTGAAATGAAAAGGTCCATTACCATTATCAGCTTGTGCATAAGACATTGCTTGTGTTTCTTTCCAAACAAAGAACTGGCAAGCAGTCTTGGCCAGCGGACAGTGTCTCTTGTCAACAATCTCTCTTGTTGTTGTGCAAATCCATTTTCACAGTTATTGGTGCTGCAGTTCATCAGGTTATAGGTCAAGTGTTGTGAAACTTAAGCCCTTGTTGAAAATAGGATCACACAGCATGTGTATCATCACAGGGCATGGAACTACAATAACTGGTAATATGATTAATGCAACTACCACATGTTAAGGGCTTGCAAAAGACCTGAAAGCTTATAAACGAATAAATCTGATACAGAAAAACATTTGAATAAAGGTTGTTAATTCAATTCTGCTAATATGAATGAAAAAACAAACAAAAGGAAAAACAAACAGCCAAATAGGTTTTAAAACTTTAATCAAATGTCTAGAGGTAACTTTAATTAATTATTTAATTAGGCTTAGCATATTCAAAGCAGTAGTAAAAAATAGGCCTCTACCTAAATCTTTGCAAAACTCCAAAGAATGTTTCCAGATTCACGTTTATCTATTTCAATAAACCTGAACATTATGCAAAAATGTCGCCATAGGCTTGTTTATTTCCGGTGCAAATTGAAAATATATGAAGATTTTGAATTGAAACAATGGATTTACACACGCATGCATACGTTAAATAATTCTTTTTTTCAAGAGTTTTTTTTTTTTTTTTTTAAATGTCTGATGTCTGATAACATCAGGCTAAATCAGGTCTTAACTCCAGTCCTGGAAGGCCATGTAACTTTATCCCTAATCAAACACACCTACTGTACCTGTTTTTTTTCAAACAATTCTCAAGTCTTTCCTAATATTTTCCTTCAGCACCAGTCACCCATTTCTGTATTAGTCATAAAGAGCATTTGGCGGCACTAACGCACTAAAACGTTGTGGCGAACAGGACGGCCGAGGGACGTGAGAGAACGGCGCGAGGCCGGTGGTGCGATTGCTAATGAGCAACACCTGTGAAGCACACCGGTCTCGCATCTCTCACGGAGGAGCGGAAGCATAAAGGAGGAGCGACGACGTTGATGATCGAGACCGGTGTGCTTCACAGGTGTTGCTCATTAGCAATCGCACCACCGGCCTCGCGCCGTTCTCTCACGTCCCTCGGCCGTCCTGTTCGCCACAAACGTGAAACACCACTTTGTGTCTCAAGGACAGCAGATAAAGGCATCGTTGACTTAGTTGTTGATTGGCAAATAACACCTAACAAGAAACACCAAAGGTCCAGAATGTCCTGAATGGACAAGGAACAACCAACACAGTGATTCTATCTTACCTTAGCAGACACCACTAAATATCATTGCAATGGTTCTGAATTTCTCAAACTTTTAAGCCCTATATGTGTTTGAATTTGAAACTATCTGCTGTTCATTAGTGCAACTGAGCTCATCTATCAAAAACACCTCTATGAAGTATGTGCAGAGACCCTCTGTTTTCCACTTAATCTCTGCAAATACTCTGTAAATTTTCCTTCATTGGCTAATGACCCTTTTGTGTTCCAAGTTCACTTACTTACAGGCTGTTTTAGTAGACAGGCATGCAAAAGAGAACATGTGTTTTGAAATACCTCATTCTTGGTGTTGTCACTGATGACCCTGTACAGATGTAGTGAGGTCATGGCCCGCTGTATAATGATAACTTAAACTAAAATTTGAGCTCACATTGGTTGCATAGCTGCTTATGGTACATATTCCAATATATTCATGACAAAGTTTTGACCCAATATTTGAAAAGCCTTTTCAGATTTTTTTGCTGGAAACCACAAGGTGTTTGTGTTGTCCAGAAGTGACTCCTGGTTCCCTTTCGAGTCGGTCTTTCGACACTGCGTCATCGATGATGTCGCTATGGGGGTTATCCCCTCCTTTCTCGAATCTACTGAAGCCTTATGCAATCTCGCGGGGGGGAATTTGCCCGCCAATGCCCGGCGGGCTCCCCCGCACTATAAGGTGGTGCTGGACGCCATTGCCTCAAAATCTTTCTCCTTCAGCTACAAGAAGCCATCTACAGCTCGCCGTTGTGATACGCCATCTTTGGGACGG
Source organism: Meda fulgida (assembly GCA_030578275.1). NCBI lineage: Eukaryota > Metazoa > Chordata > Actinopteri > Cypriniformes > Leuciscidae > Meda > Meda fulgida. Next base: position 29,711,692 of record CM060624.1, read on the forward strand.
TGTCTGGATTACCGTTACTCTGTAGCGTTCTGGTGAGTATAACATTTTTCTTTCAGATGCCTTCTGGACCGCAGTGTTTCTGCCTTGGTGATGTCCACTCAGTAGCAGTGCTGCAGGAGTCCATCTGCCCTCAATAACAGCGGTGACATATTAGCCCGGTTCTGTCAACACTGCATTGGCTCCCCAATAAACATTGTGTACATTTTAAAATCTAGCTGATAACTTAACTGGGGCGGCAGTGGCTCAGTGGTTCATGTATGTTGTCTACAAACCGGAAGGTTGGTGGTTCAATCCCAGGTTCCACCTGACCAAGTGTCGAAGTGTCCATGAGGAAGACACCTAACCCCAGCTCCCGACGAGCTAGATGGCGCCTTGCATGGCTGACACCGCCGTCGGTGTGTGAATGGTTGAATGTGAGGCAATATGTTAAGCACTTTGGTGGCCATTGGGTCTGTGAAAGCGCTATATGAATGCAGTCCATTTACCATTTACTTACAAAGTACTAAATGGTTTAGCTCCCCAGTACTTGAGAGAGCTCTTAACGCATAATCCGTAATCAATATAATCTATAATCTGGAATCAAATCCAGACAGTCACGAGGGATGGATCGGATCTGCACGTAGTCTGGTTGGACCTTGCAAATACCTACAGGTCAGTTCCCCACCTCCTTTATCTCCTTTGCACTCAACTACTTCTACGTGCCACTACCCATTCAGACCATAGTGGCCAAGTATTTAACACCCTCCAAGTGTGCTACACAACCCAAGAGATTTCAACAAGTTGGTATTCGCTGGAGTGGAGCATAGGGATGGGATGTTCCATCTCCCCCATCCTCTTTACTGCAGCATTCAAGATCATTCTGATCGGTGGTAGACAGATGGTTCGAGGAGTCAGGTCCCACATAGGCCATAGACTTCCAGCCATAAGAAGTTACATGGATGATTTCACCACTATCCTCCAGACAGCTGTGTGCACGTCCAGACTACTCAAAAGGCTGGAGGAGCTGCTAGCCTGGGCCTGGGTGGGGATAAAGCCATCCAAGTCCCGTAGCCTTTCAATCCGTAAGGGAGCTAGGAACGATAACATCTGCTTCTCAGTGAGAAAATTCCTCTCATTGTGCACCAGCCAAATCACCTTCATTTATATAGTGCTTTTAACAATATAGATTGTTTCAAAGCAGCTTTACAGTGATAATAGGAAATTACAGCAACAGAGATTGTCGTCGGGTTCAGGCACAGGTCCTTCATTAGATCTGGATACGGCCTGGATACAGTGGACCGCGGTAAACCTCAGGTTAAACAGAGAGACTAATATTAGCGTATATTAGACGCCATCCTTCTCATGATGTAACAAGTACATCAGGATTTATGGGAAGTTTTCCCGGTTCCGGCTGACCTAATCTATGCAGCCTAACACTGAATTATAGAAGTCTATAATGTGTTGTGTATGATAGGTAAAAGAAATGTTTTTAGTCTAGATTTAAACTGACAGTGAGCTGCGTGAGCCACGGAGAGCTAAACCATTTAGTGATTGGTAAGTAATCAGCAGTATAAAAAAATGTATACAATGTTTAATAGGGAGCCAGTGCAGTGTTGACATGTGTTGATATGGTCGTACTTCCTAGTTCTGCGAAGAACTCTAGCTGCTGCGTTTTGGACCAGCTGTAGTTTGTTTACTAAAGGGTGATTTATACTTCTGCATCAAACTCCCGCTGTAGCTACGTCATAGGCTATGTGTAGCACGCGTACCCTTTGGCGTACCCTGACGTGCACCTCTCCAATAATGTAACATCAAAGTTCCTAGCACTGAGCCTTGTGGTACACCATACTGAACTTTTGATAAGACATCTCTTCATTAACTGCTACAATCTGATAACGGTCAGATAAGTATGATTTAAACCATGGAAATGCAATTCCACTAATGCCAACATAATTTTTGAGTCTATTTAAAAGAATGTTGTGGTCAATAGTATCAAATGCAGCACTAAGATGGAGTAACACTAATAGAGAGATACAACCACAATCGGATAATAAGAGCAAATCATTTGTGACTCTGAGAGCTGTCTCAGTACTATGGTACGGTCTAAATCCTGACTGAAAATCCTCGCAGATATCATTTCTTTCTAAAAAGGAACATAGTTGTGAGGATACTGCCTTTTCTAGTATCTTTGACAGAAAAGGTAGATTCGAGATCTGCCTGTAATTGATTTTTGTAGGATCAAGTTGCGTTTTTTTAACATGCGGTTTAATCATAGCCAGCTTAGGTTTTTGGTACATAACCTAATGACAAAGATGAATTAATGATATTAAGAAGAGGATCTATGACCTCTGGAAGCATCTCTTTCAATAGCTTAGTCGGTATAGGGTCTAACATACATGTTGTCCATAACATAAAGAGAATACCCCCAGGCAGACCGAGCATAGGGGGAGGATAATCTGCCATCGGACGGATCAATGGTTAAAGACCCGGACAATGGAAAAAGGACTACGAGATTGGATGCGGAAAGACAGAAGGTTGAAGACAAAAGAAGATGCAACATCTGTGGAGGGCTTTTCAAGAACGAGCGTGGTGTTAAAATCCACCAAGGCAAGTCTAAGTGCAAAGAGCAGAGTCAGCAATGCAGAGCACCCAAGCTTACGCAGAGTAACCTCTCTAAGTTTGTTAAGGGTGTTCATCAGTCGGTGGGGGAGGACCAGGGCCAGGAGGCAAACCACAGTGCCCCAGACCTCCCGGCTCAACCTACTCAGAGCACAGAAAGAATCGGTGAACCTGAAAGTCCAAAAGACTGAGAGGAAACCACGCTTGAACTAACCACCAGCAGCAGACTGCCGATGGGCCCAACTGGATGACGATCTAAATATCACCCTGGAAAACACTCTGAAAGGAGATGCAGTCAAGAAGATCAAGATCATGGTTGACATTGGGTACCAGGTGTGCCATGACACTTTTGGCGCAAAAGAAGGCAAGACTCCAAGGCCCCCAGCAGGGCCTAGCAGGAGACAGCGGCAGATCAAAGAGCTATGAGAAGAATTAAGGACACAAAAAAGAAGGTAGCGGGAAGCAAGTGATGAGGAAAGAGTGGCCCTGGATGAGATCAGCAGAGAATTGCGGAAAAGGCTAATCCAGCTTCGGAGTGCTGAGACCATACGGGAGAAGCAGAGGTAGAAGCGCCGAAAGAGGAAAGCCTTTTTCAACATCCCTTTCCAATTCACAGCGGACCTACTAGGAAAGCTGAAGGGTGGGACCCTGTCATGTACAAAGGAGGAAATAGAAGACAGTGTGGCGGGTACACATGGAGACTCCTCCAGAAGTATTCCTCTGGGTGAATGCCCTTTCCAACTGCTGATTCTTTCACCACACACCCCCTTTAACATGGCAGACTTTACAATGGATGAAGTAAGAGCAGTGGTGACAAAAGCACGAGCAGGATCAGCCCCAGGACCATCAGGAACCTCCTACAAAATCTACAAATGCTGCCCACAGCTGCTAAAAAGGCTCTTAAAGCTCCTACGGACACTGTGGAAGAAGAAGCTGGAACCCGGGCTCTGGACTCTCGCTGAAGGCTGCTTGGTGCCAAAAAAGCTAAATTCCACAAGACTCGAACAGTTCCGGGAGATTTCCCTACTAGACGCAGAGGGGAAAATATTCTGGTCCATCATCGCCAAAAGGCTAAGAACATACCTGCTCACCAAAGAATTTATTGACCCCAGCATCCAAAAAGGAGGAGTACCGGGATATTCAGGCTGCCTGGAGCACACGGCAGTGATTAGCCAGCTGATCAACGAAGCCAGGAGTAACAACAACACCCTCTCCGTTGTGTGGCTGGATCTCGCCAAAGCCTACCCAAGCGTCCCACACCAGCTGATTCGAAAGGCAATGGACTACTACCGAGTTCCTTCAGAGGTAGTTTAGCTTGTAATGGCACACATGGGTGCGCTGCAGATGAGGTTCACCATAGAAAGCGTCACCACTAAATGGCAAAGACTCGAGAAGGGCATCATGGCAGGATGCACGATTTCCGTGGCCCTGTTTATTGCGGCTATGAATCTGTTGTTAAAGGCAGGAGGAATGCAGTGCAGAGGCACGAAAGCAGTCGACGGCACGAGACACCCCGCTTGTCGAGCTTTCATGGATGATGTCCATACAGAAAGCTGGCTTTCTGTATCAAATTACAGTTACTGTAAATCCGGCCTCTAGTTCATAAACGCCAGAGGAGAACTGGCCCCCGACTGAGCCTGGGTTCTCCCAAGGTTTTTTTTTCTCCATTAGGTCACCTGATGGAGTTTTAGGACACCAGTAGGTCACTTGATGGAGTTTTTCGGCTCCTTGCCACTGTTGCCTTTGGCTTGTTCAGTTGGGGATATTCAAAATAATTAACCAAGCATTAATACCATTGATCAGCCCTACCAAACGTGGATGTTTTTTCACTAAGAAACAAACATTGTTATGTTATTTGATTGATATTGTGAAGCTGCTTTGATGCAATTTATATTTTGAAAAGCGCTATATAAATACACTTGACTTGACTTGACTTGATGTGACGGTGATGACTCCATCTATTCAGGGGACACAATGGATCCTGAGCGCATTGGGAAAGATGGCAACATGGTCACGCCTGCAGTTCAAACCAGAAAAGTCAAGAAGCCTCACTATCTTGAAGGGGAAGCTAACAGGAAACATTTTCAATATCCAAGGCTCGGAGATCTCAACAATCCAAGATCAAAGGATCCCATTCCTTGGAAAGCAGTACTACAGCTCCCTAAAGGATGGTGGCAACCTCACTAAAACCAAGGCCCAGCTGAACATCTGGCTCAAAGCAGTCGAGCACAGCCAACTGCTCGGGAGGTTTAAAGTCTGGTGCTTCCAGTATGGCATCATACCCCGGCTAAAATGGCCCTTCCTACTCTATGACTTCCCCATGTCCCAGGTAGAAGGAATGGAAAGACTGTGCAGCAAGTACTTGCGGAAATGGTTGGGAGTCCCCCCCTCATTTAGCACAGTCAACCTGTACAGCAAGACCTGTAAGCTTCCCTTGCCAGTTTCATCGGTGGTCGAGGAGTTTAAAGCCACCAAAGCAAGGGCAGTCAGTACACTGCTCTCGTCCAAAGATGGGAAAGTAAGACAAGCAAGTAAGACCATCAAATGTGGCAGAAAGTGGAAGCTTCAGCAAGCCGTAATGGAAGCAGAATCCTACTGGAAACACCAGGAAATCGTAGGTGTGGTATGCCAGGGACGCCTGGGCCTTGGACACTATAGTGAGAAGAGGTGGAGCAGGGCTAATACCAGAGCCTGGAGAGGTCTCGTGGTGCAAAGAGTCCGTGAGGCAGCATAGGAGGAGCGTCAGGTGAAGGCAATTGGACTTGCTTCTCAGGGTCGATGGACACAGTGGGACCAGGCACAGGTGAGACCATTGTCTTGGAAGGAACTGTGGCAAAAGGACAAGGGAAGTTAAGCTTTCTCTTGCGCTCAGTGACTGACCTGCTACCAACACCAAGAAATATAAAGATCTGGGGCGGAGAGGAAGACCCATCATGTAACCAATGTGGAGCAGCTTCCTGTACGCTGAACCACATTCTGGCCGGTTGTCCAAGGGCATTGGCAGAAGGCCGGTACAGATGGAGGCACGACCAGGTCCTCACGGAAATTGCCAAATGGGTGGAACAGCAGCGAGTCAAAGCCAACAACAAGCAAGCCTACCCGCCCCAAGCCACAACCTTTGTGAGGGAAGGAGACAAGGCTCATAAGACCGGCATGGTGGCCAAGAACCCACCCTCTACCTTGCAACGAGCCTCCGACTGGGAGTTGAAAGTGGACCTGAAGAAGAAGCTTGTCTTCCCACAGGACGTGGCAGCAACATCTCTCCGACCAGATATGGTTCACGAAATCCATCATAGTTGCTGAGCTCACGGTGCCCTGGGAGGAAAGGCTAGCCACGTCACACCAACAAAAAAAAGCCAAGTACCAAGATCTGATCGATGAAGCCATCTTTAAAGGGCACGCAACCAGCTACCCAATTGAAGTCGGGTGCCGTGGGTTCCCAGCAAAATCGGTATGCTACTTCCTCCAGAGGATGGGCCTGGAGCCTAAACAGCTGAAGAAAGCTACCAGGGACATAGCTGCAGCAGCCGAGTCTAGCTCAAGATGGCTATGGCTGAAGAGAGCCCACAGTTGGAACCCTTCTGCAGGTGAAGGTTAGTCAGTCTCCATGGCCCCACTCAGGTGAGGTGTTCAGGTTAAGGGGCGAAACACCGGAGACCCTGAGACCCCTGCTGATGATGCGGAAGAGTTCCAACAATGTGGATGCTCCAGGGAATACCATCTCCGAAGAAGGTCTGCATCATAGTTAGTAGGTCCTACATTGGCAGCTTGTGGCAAAGCATCTATATGTTTACTTCACCTGTCGATTTAGATGATTTAAACAAGTTTAGAAAATACTTCCTCTCCTATAGCAATGAATGAATCAAATTTTTCCTCGAGGAGACTACAATGCACTGCCTGATGCTATACTGTAGTAGACGGTTGTATAGATTGATAATATCAGGGAGAAAATTATAAGTAAAGAAGTTCATAAAGTCATTACTGCTGTGCTGCTTAGAAACGTCTGTGGTTGAAGCTTTATTTTTCGTTAATTTAGCCAGTTTCAAATAAATATCTAGGGTTTTGTTTATTTTCTTCTAATAGGGTTGAAAAAAGCAGATCTAGCAGTTTTTTTAAGGCCTCTTTGTACGCAATCATGCTCTCTTTCCATGAAACGCGAAGAAACTCTAGTTTTGTTTTCTTCCAGTTTCACTCCATTTTTCTGTCTGCTCTCTTAAGGGCATAAGTTTGCTCATTGTACCATGGCGTTGGACTATTTTCTTTAATCTTCTTTAAGCACAAAGGAGCAACTTTGTCTAAAGTGCTGGAAAAGAGAGAATGAAATGTTTCTGACCATCTTAGATGCTGAGGAGATGAAATGGATCAGGAATATTATTAATAAAGCAATCTTTAGTGGCAGAAGTGATAGGTCTAACATTTTTGTAACACGGAGTTGGCTTTGCAACCTTGGCTAGATGGAGTATACACAAGACTAGATAATGATCTGAGATCCACTTCATCATTCTCTGATTCATCACTGTTAAGACAGTCATCATGGTTGAACTGACTGTCCCATGCATAGGCAACCCTGGAGGCTGCCTTTGAGAGCAAAAGGAGAGGAACACAGAGCTGGCAGCTGCGTTCTCTCAAGGTGGCTGGAGGGCTCTTACCTTCCCGGTGGAAGTCGGCTGTAGAGGCTACATCGGAGCATCTACCCAGCGGCTCCTGAAGTCTCTGGGCATCACTGACCATGAACAAAGAGTGCACTCATAGATCTGGCATAGGAGGCAGAAAGAGGGAGTTTCTGGCTTTGGCTCTGTAAAAGAGACAGAACATGGGCTTCAACATCAGCTGTGGGGGGCGACTGGGACTGCTCCACCCTCTTGAGATGTTCTGGAATTAAAAGAGCAAAACATCAGTCAAGGGTGGCTCCCGGCTGATGAACCCGCAGCTGGTCCAACGGCACTGGTGGAGGTGCTTCAGGCAGCGATTCCCAGCAGGTAGGCATACCTGTGTTGACAATATCTTTGTCCATCAATCCAGTATTGCTACTGTCCTCTATTCTACATAAAGACTGGTAGTCAGGATAGCTTTCATCTGACTGTTGTTCTTTTGAGTCACATTTGGTTGATTAGTCACCTTTTTAGTTAGACGAGACACTCGAGTGTGCAATTGTTGGTTTTGTTCTTTTAATTTAGCAATACAGTGAGCTTGTTCTTGTGCAATGTATAAGGTAAATTCTCGGTGGCAACACCTTTTATGTTTTTCTTTCTAATACATGCACCAAGTACTTTTTTGCATTCTTCAATTGACCATACCTTTTCTGGGTGAATACCAAATTTCTTTGTCAAATCCAATCTGTCTGACTCAGTCACTATGGAGTCCATGAGCTCTCCTAACAATGATTTGAACTCACTGCTAGTAGCTAGGGGTAGTGGTAGCTAGTCAACCTTTCTCAGTTGTTGGAATCACCCTAGCATTCTCAATATTTTATAATGTCTTTCTGGCACAACAGGACACTTTCAATACTTCCCTGACAGAGCAGAGGATAACATAGTTTAATACACATCATAATATATTCAACCTTCCCTGACTTAACAGAGGATGAACCTTCTTCCCTGGCAAAGTAGAGGATAAATATTCTGTTAAAAAAACTCTTTAAACACTTGAACACACACTTCACTGGTTGAAAAAACAACCTTCCCTGATTAAAAAGAGGATAAGCCACTTCTCTGGCAAAGCAGAGTATTAACTACTATTAACACCTTAGTTTTTCATGTGATGTTATGTCAGGACGTAGAATCAGCAGATCTTAAACAGATTCTTAAATTTGTAATTCCACACTTACTAATTTGGAATATGATCAAAGATTGCGTATATGGACGTGTTCAGAGAAATTAGCAATTGAAAAATTACTTTTTAACATTTTAACTACATTTTAATGTATGTATTATGCATAATCAAGTGCGTAGAAACCACTATAGTCCATGTTTTAAAACTGCTTGAGTGAATGCAAAGCATTCATGAACGACAATCACAACTTGTCTCGCGCCACAGCCTCTTTATGACCTCCGTGAAGTTGGTACCCCATAAAATGAAATAATACCCAAAACTCTGTCATTCATTTGTGCTGATTTGTGCCGCAAAAATGAACGTTTGAGCTGATTTCTTTTAAAATATTGAACATAATTTTTTTGGTTGTGTGGCATTGCTCCAAACCGGTATCGTTTGTTTGTGCTCGACACTGTATCTATTTCCCCTCTTTATAAATAACAAATACAAACGAAATGGGGTTTCGCTTAGAAAGCCTATCAACTTCGAGTATTATAAAATGAGCCAATGGCAAAGAAATGCCATGGGTCTGCGGAATTTGCATAGAGTTACTCCGCCCCACCTCGTGGGTATAAAAGGACGACGCCGGCAACATGCAGACATGTTTCTTTGCTGAGGAGCCGAGACTGAACTCAGGCAGTTCCCACGGACAGTGGAGGTGGCAGGGAGACGCAACGTCTCCGTTACCTATTCAGGGAACGAGGGTTACATACGTAACCGGGATGTTCCCTTTCGTAGTCACTTCGAGTTACGTCGAATGAAGACGAAATGGGGTTCCCAGTCTAATCACGCCACTCGGCTGTCTTCCAGTGCCCTGCGTAAGTCTGAGATCCCTGTCGTGAGACTCGCACGGACAAAGGACTCCTACTTAACAAAGGAATACCAAGGTACACTGGGAAGCATATCTCAGTAGAAATATGCAATCAGTGCCAGCCCGAAGGGGGTGGACTTAAGAATACACATATCACCGGAGGGATGCATATGGAAAACACTGAGGTGTCCAGCCCGCAGGGTGGAATATTTCAACCCCACAGGGGGCAATGTGGCTTGCCAAGGGAAAGACACATGCTCAGAGAGGCTTACAGTGGAAATACACATGTGGGGGTCACCGGAGGGGAACCATGCACACGGAGGCACCTAACCGACGCGAAAGCTGCCGCAGGCATAGACTCTGGCGTTGACGTCAACAGTGCTGGAGGAACTCCGGGCTTACGGGGAAGCTCACCTGAGGAGAATATGGCACGTATCCAGTCCCTGGAGTGGAATGGCGAGCAGGCGAAGACACCTAAGCGGGTCCTGTTGCCGGCTAGTTGAAGCGAGTACACAAGAGGACACTGGCTCAGAGATTATAGAATCTCGCGAAAGTGTTTGGTGTCGCCCAGCCTGCAGCTCTGCAGATGTCTGTCAGCAAGGCGCCATGCCCAAGAGGAGCCCAAGAGTGTGCCTTCACACCAAGGGGGTGTGACTGGAAATGATTGGAAAAATAGTCTGCAGATGCATTTTTGAAAATGTTTAACTAATAATCTTGTAATGAATGTCATTTCAGTTATACTTTATGAAAATGAATTCTCAAATGCATTGAAAGACAACAATATACAAGCACTGTAAAAGGTTTGCCACAAACTCAACTGACTGTTTGATTTCACATGAGACTCTTCAGACCTTACTGTACATGAATTGTGAGATTCCTTAGCTTCTGATTGAGGCTGTGTTCAATCTAATTAAACTCCTTTCCAAAAATTGAACATAGAAATAAAAACAGTATAAATAACAAAAATAAAATTATTTTTTTTCTTATTAAGTGCAAACACTCAGTGCAAGTGCCATAATCAAAGTACTCTCTCAGTAGTCAAAGTGCAAATAGAGACTAGGGCAACAACTACACAGTCCAGAGATAGGTTTGATATTGGGAGACAGGCTATTGTATGCAGCCTAATTTGCATTTCACTTTTGTGATCGCGCGTACTCTGTGTATAGGGAGTAGCGGTGCTGAGCACGCATTCTGCTGCCGCCGTGTCTTTCTCGTCCTCTGCATGATGTTTGGAGTGTCTTGATTTTAAATGATAAATTAAACTTGTAGTGCTGTAAGACGCACCCTCTCTAGGTTCAGCAGAACAGTGTTTGTAAACTGCCGTTTCTGCCTCTTTCTCGGACACTTTAAAATGTTTCCACACCGCCCAATGTAGCTGAGGGGCTAAGGACTGTAAGGTGCTAGCTGATGCTAATGAGATAGAGCTGGTCCGGGTGTGCCGGTTAGACCACCAAAGTCGGAGAAGGAATCCAGTTTAACAGAATTATTTATACAAGCATATGCAGGGGGGAACCAGGTCATAGAAGGTTGAACTAAACTGTGCTCTCTGCACACATATCAAAGACGAGCATGAATGCTGACACTGAGTGGTATCGTCTTGTGCTTTGTCCATAGAAGTGGTCAGCATATGTGTGTGGGTTTTCTCTCTGGACGCACACAACTTCAAACACTCAAAGGAACAAAACAATGATCATATAACGGCATTCAGTAAGGGGATTTCACGGCTCGTTCTCACTGAAGATAAACGGCTGATGTCAGACTGGATCGCGCGCGCCCTGCACTCTGAAGCACTCCACCGAATAAGCTGCGTTCCGCCAAAATAAGAGTCCCCGCTATCGGGAAGAAAGCGATCTTATACATCCACATCATAAATCAGTGTCATTAGTGAGATTTTCTCACAGCCGCCCCCAAAATGCATGCAATTTGCTCCCAAGAAAGGCTCACAACAGCTTCATCCGTGGGCACTACAACGGAATTATTTTTCTCCTATGAATCTGGGATAGCTGGAAGGGCGATCAGACGGGCAACTGGTCTGGTGTACACTTTGTCCTTGATCCGGAGATCTACTGACCTTACACGACTATCAGCGCTCTGATGTACCTTAGTCACTCTGCCGACTGGTCAAAGAGCCCTGGGAAGCTGCGGGTCCATAATCAGAACAACGGAGTTGACCGCAAGATCCATTGCGGTGGTATGCCACTTCTGTCGAGGCTGCAGGGTGGGCAAGTAGTACCTTATAAACCTAGACCAGAAGTGGTCTGCCAAGACCTGACAGTGCCTCCATCTTCTCCTGCTCAAGCCTTCACTCATGTTGTATACCACCTGAGGCAAAGCACCATCTAGCCGCCCCATCAGGAGGATGTTCGGAGTAATTGCATCTAGATCTGCTATGTTGGCTGAGGTATATCCCAGTGGCTTTGTGTTCAGTATCGCCTCAACTTCCAACAAGACGGTACGGAGTACTTCTTCGGAGACCGGTTGAGCTGCTATAACTGTATACAAAGCAGATTTGACTGATCTTATCTCTCGCTCCCATGCCCCACCAAAATGGGGTGCTGCCGGGGGGTTGATGTGGAAGGCAATCTTCTGCTTTGCTAGAAGCTGCTGAAGCTCTGAGGATAGACCGTCAAATGTCTCACGAAGCTCTCTCTCCTGCCTTGAAATTTGTGCCCTGATCTGAGTATAGCTCAGCCTGTTTACCTCTATGGGCAATGAATCTCCTGAGGCTCATTAGAAACGAGTCTGAATCCAAGCTGAGTAAGAGGTCCAGGTGCACCGCTCGCATAGTGAGACATTTATAAATAATACCCCATCTCTTCTCAGAGCGGCGTCCCAACTTCACCTGGAAAGGCCCAAAACAGTCTACACCTGTGGAATAGAAGGCCGGCTTATATAGACGTAGACGGGCCATGGGTAAGTCTGACATCTTGGGCACCGATGGCTTAGCCTTCCATCTCCGACACTCCTTACAGAGATGTTGAATATGACGGATCGCCTCTCTCCCGCGCAGGATTCAAAAGGTGCAACGCATATCTGCGAATACCCGTTCAGGTCCAGGGTGGCAGAGACGAGTGTCATAGTCTTGTATAATAGTCCTGTATAAGTAGCTTGGTGGCTGGATGACTAGGGTCCAGGATGATCAGGTGTTTAAAAGCAGAATCGAGAGCTTCAGCTCGCCGCAATCTACCACCAACACGTATGATTGCCTCCTTAGGGTCTAACTCTGGGGACAAGGTAAGTAGACGACTACTATTCGGTACTGACTTGCCCTTCTCGAGGTGATGCTGTTCTTCTGGGAAACAGTCTTGCTGGATTCTCTTGTAGATTATAATTTCTACTTGATGATAATCTGAAGCAATAACAGCGCTACCCTGTCCAGCCGCCCCTTGAAGCTCACGCACCGTAGCCTCAACGAGATCCTCCCAAGTGTGTTGGCCACCTTGTAGAGAACATGGCCAGTCACTGTTAGTCACAGTACCGCAAGAGACTGGCTTCCTGTACTCTGACAAATCTGAAACAGACAGCTTGGGTGATTGGGAGGGCCATTTGTCAAGCCCCTTAAGGAGGAAAGGGGGCCCTTGGCTCCAGCGATTAGGCAAGGCAAGCTCCCCAAGAGTCTTACCCCGTGTGAGATCATCGCCGGAATTCGGTGAGGAGTCCACATAACGCCAGGCTCTGGGTTCTGTGAGTTCCTGAATTTCAGCTACACGGGCGCCCACAAGTACTTTAAAACAGCATGACTCCGACTGCAGCCAGGTAAGCACCGTGGTTGAATCACTAGTATAGTCTGATCAACCTTCAAGGTCAGCTCCCCCTCCAACATCTTTGCCAGTTGGGCTGCTGTTAGGGCACCACAGAGCTCTAGACGTGGAATGGAGTGTCGTCGCCGAGGAGTGACTCTTGATCTCGCTGCCAGGAATGACAGGTAGACTTGGCCTTGGGTATCCTCGGTCCGCAGGTAGGAAACGGGGCCATAGGCTTTCTCTGATGCATAGCTGAATATGTGAATTTGTCTAGATACAACCATTTGACCCACATGAGCTGGAACATAATATCGAGGTAAGGTTATGCTAGGCAACAGATGGAGTTCGGCTTCCCACTCTTTCCAAGCTCTCTGGAGCTCCTGAGGAAGGAGGGGGTCGTCCCAGTGACGATGCTTATCCCACATGCTCTGGACAAGCAACTTGGCGCGGGTTGTGTAGGGTAATATGAACCCCAGAGGGTCATACTGCCGAGCCAGAACTTTATACACATTGCGCATAGTCAGTATGCTATAGTCCAGCGGGCGGCTCTTATGCCCCAAGACGTCCGATTCCCAATGCCAACTAAGTCCAAGAGTTGATTCGGACAGACCTGTGTCATGTGAGAGCCAGCGCTCCATACTGTCCGACCTTGCTTCCTTTGGGAGATGTCGGATGACACTTGGGATGTTACATGCCCACTGATGGATCTCAAATCCACCTGATGCCAGAATCTCCCTGAGTTTGTTCACCAACCCCCTTGCTTCAGCTGCTGTTGGCACGCTCTGAAGGCAATTATCGACATAGAAGCAGCGTTCTACAGAGTCTCTGACACCATCTTCTGGAACACTGTGATCTCTGGCATGCCGTTGAAAAGCAAAGGTGGCACAACAAGGTGAGCAGGTGGTGCCAAAGGGCAAAACTTGCCACTCGAAGGTATCTTGGGGATCCTCTGATAAACACTTCACAAACCTGAGAAGTGGCCGGTCTTCTGGCAGAAGCTGGACTTAGTGGAACATACCCTTGATATCTCCACTAATTGCTACAGCTTGTTGCCTAAAGCGCAGCAGGACTCCAAGAAGAGATGCGCCCAAGGTCGGTCCTAGAAGAAGGGCATCATTCAGATTCAGTCCACGGAACTGATAGGAACAGTTGAAAACAAGCCGATTCTTCCCATTATGGCTAACTAGGTGACGAGGTATTTACCATGTTTCACCAGTCATTGAGATCTCGTCTGGGCCCAACCTTTTGACAGCTCCTGATTGTACCAGCTGATCGATTGCCTCACAGTAGGCTCTGGCGCGTTGAGGGTCCTTGGCCAATCGCTTCTCTGTAATCCTCAAGCTCGGCAGAACGGCCTCTTTGGATGCATGGAACGGGCATGTCCGGTTTCCGTAGCAATGGAGTAGCATACCGGAGGATGCCAGCAACTTCTACCCTCCTTGTCTTTGCCTCCAGGAGCTCTATTGCCTCCTTGTCTTGATTCGATCTCACCACCATCTTGTCATTCTGAAAAGGCAGCACATCCATCTGCCAGAGTTTCTCAACATTCCTCATCAACTCTGTTGTCGGCGGCGAAACACTGGTAAGGAGGCACTGTTGTGTGCATCCTATCCACTGGATGAGGTGAGTCGGCCCCTGAAGCGTCCAACCCAGTCTTGTACGGATAGCTGCCGATCCTCCTGGAGGTCCTAACTTCACTGGCTTGACTGGAGTGAGCAGATGGGGGTGATCCGCTCCTATTAATACAAGTGGCTTGACATGCTCGAATGGTTCGATAGGGAGGTCTGCCATATGCTTATATTTCCTCTTCAACATGGAGATGGGATATGAGTGATCCGCCAGACTGAGACTGTGTGAAGTGAACGCCTCCGCAACTCGAAAGCTTCTGGGATATGCAGAATGAGACGGATGATCCCTTCAAGGTTTGAACATCCTGACGTATTGTGCGTAGGACAAAATCCTCTTGTCTACCTTGCAATCCAAGTCGGTCAACAGCTTCTTGAAGGAGCATTGTGCGTTCCGCTCCATCATCTAACACCACATAGGTGTCAAGAGTACGGTCCTTGTTCCGAAGAAGCACTCTCACAACCTTTAATAGGACACGAGTGGAAGTTGATGGCCGGTCCAGGTAAAGAACCTCGGTACCGTTGTTAACTAGACAACTCTCTACTTTGGGTGACTCTGCAGCAGGACGGGTGTTCACACTGTGGAGAACTCTCAAGTGCTTTCCTTGGCACAGGTCACAGGTTCTTTTGAGGTTGCGGCAGTGCGGCTTGATGGGACCTCCCACATCTCCAGCATCTTTTATTCACCTTGATCCATTGTATGACTTCCTCCCTTGTGAACTTCTGAATGGCTGGGCACTTATTCAGGAAATGTTCTGAACTCTCGCAATATGGGCAATACTGCTTTATCTTGCCTCTCCTTTTGAAATCTGAGGGACTCTGACCATCTCGCTTTGTTGCCTTAGTATCCCCAGAGCTCTCTGCCCCATGTAGCACGGTAGCCGCTGATCTACTGTGGCGCTTCTTGGCTTTGTGGCTCAGGGACCCTTGGACTCGGGTGTCAGATGGGATGTCATAACTCTGACACCACGACTCATACTGGAGCCACTCTGTCAAGTCAAGCAGAGTATGAGTAGTGCCAGGTCGATGGAACATCTGACGGCGGAAATTTGCCCTCACCTTAGTGTGTGACTCAATGTGTGAGCCGCGTCTCAGCTCAACTTCTCCATCAGAGCCCAGGGTCTTTAACATGCCCACTAACGACTGAACATGCAAAGCAAACTTCTCAAAGGCTGCTGTATCTCCCCGCCTGATCTCTGGTGAGTCCATGGCAGCAGCGATTCTCTTTAAGGCGACGTGCTGTGGCTGACCGAACTTCTCATTCAATGCGGTCTTTGTTTCTGAGTACGGCATAGGCTAATTGATGCATGAGTCAGCTATAAGGCAAGCCTCCTCCAACCTCAGATGGTCCACAAGAACCTGATATTTAAAGAGCTCAGTGGCATCCCTTGGCAACAGGTTTGTTAGAGCAAGCTTCAGGCGGGAGAATTCTATGGGGTCCCTATGGATGAAGAGGGGGATTTTCGGTGTTGGCCCATGGTATTCCTTTTCCTTCACCATAACTGATGAAGGCCTGTATGGTACGTCTTGAGGGGGGGTACGATGACTCATATGAAGCCCTGGTACGTGTTTAGGCGGAAGACTGGATGTAGCCGAGTCCATGACAGGAGGAGAGCTGGTGCCTGGTGAGTAATACTGTGACCAGTGAGTCAGAGGCTGAATATCATGAAGCTTCCTAGCTGATGGTCTCTTAGGGGTTGAAGAAAGATGACTTTTAGTTGCGGAGTTAGATGCAGCACTATCCCTGATTAACTGGAGTTCCTTCATCATTCTATCAATCATAGTGACCATCTGGGTCTCCTCACCCTCTGGAGGCATTGACGGTGGTTCAGCAGAGGGCCATGGTGGAGGCGGTAACCAGTCGTCATACTCCTCTCCTTCCCCTCGTGTCGGAAAGCGATCCGTTGGGGGGGGGGGGATATGCTGTAACAAACTTGTACGAGGTGAAACATGTCTGTCGTCTAACTGAACCAACCTCATAGTCCTCAAGATACTGCGTCGGTCTCCGCTGCCTCTTAGGTCGAGTCGATGGAACCCAGGATGCTTAACCGCTTTGTTGCATGTTCCCGGAACAGCTTGTATCTGGCTCGAAGGACCAAATGTAGCTGAGGGGCTAAGGACTGTAAGGTGCTAGCTGATGCTAATGAGATAGAGCTGGTCCGGTTGTGCTGGTTAGAACACCAAAGTCAGAGAAGGAATCCAGTTTAACAGATTTATTTATACTACCATATGCGGTAACACTTTATAGTAACTGCACGCTATTAATCATTAGTTAAGCATGAGTTAAGCAAACAGTTAATTCATCATTTATAAAACATTAATAGACATTAATAAGCAGTTCATAAATACAGCTATACATGTTTTTTTCTTGATTTATAAGCTTATCTATAAAGTGTTTAATAATTGTATTTTCATACTTTGTTAATGATTAATTAATCATTTCTAAATGAAGTATAGCCTTATTTACAAACCAGTTATTTAAGAGTTGTCAGTGGTTCATAAGATCATTTAGAAAGTGTAAGTACATGGAGTAAATTCAGGTAGTTATAAAGCATTTAGTAGTGGTCAGTTAACTGTGTGTAAGCTCATCTAAAGTGAGGACTATTCATGCCTTGTAAAGCATTTATAAAGGAGATTTAAAGATTCATTTATCTTCTAAACAGAAAAATGAAACAAACACAACACAGTGATACAGAACATAGAAATATTAACAGCCTTTAAATCTCCTTTGTAAATGCTTTACAAGGCATGAATAGTCCTCACTTTAGATGAGCTCACAAACATAGTTAACTGACCACTACTAAATGCTTTATAACTACCCTGTAATTAACCCTGAATTACAGTATAAATACATGTTAATAAAACATTTATTAACACACTAAGTAACTATTACTATATATCTGAATAATAAGATGTATCAATGTAAATTTAAATAGTTTATTAATCATTTACTACACTAAGTAATCTTATGAACCACTGGCAACTCTTAAATAACTGGTTTATAAATAATGCAATACTTTAGAAATGATAAATTGATCATTAATAAAGTATGAAAATACAATTATTAAACACATTATAGATATACTTTTAAATCAAGAATAAAGCATTTATAGCTGTATTTATAAACTGCTTGTTAATATATATTAATGATTTTTAAATGATGAATTAGCTGTTGACTAATGCTTAACTAATGATTAATAGCGTGCAGTTATTATAAAGTGTTACCGCATATGCAGGGGGGAACCAGATCATAGAAGGTTGAACTAAACTGTGCTCTCTGCACACTTATCAAAGAAGAGCACGAATGCTGGCACTGAGTGGTATCGTCTTGTGCTTTATGTCCATAGAAGTGGTCAGCATATGTGTGTGGTTTGGAACAAAACAATGATCATATAACGGCATTCAGTAAGGCGATTTCACGGCTCGTTCTCACTGAAGATAACGGCTGATGTCAGACTGGATCGCGCGCGCCCTGCACTCTGAAGCACTCCACCGAATGAGCTGCGTTGCGCAAAAATAAGAGTCCCCGCCATCGGAAAGAAAGCAATCTTATACATCCACATCATAAATCAGTGTCATTAGTGAGAATTTCTCACAGCCGACATATTTGCTGCATTTATAAAGCGCGCGCCTCTCACTCTATGCTGTTTACTATTTGATTGTGTCATCAAAAACGTCATTGTTATGCAAAATTTAGTCGGACTTTTTACTTATTCTTATAATTTCGGCTGCCGAACATTCGGTGCATCCCTAAATTTGTACCCTTCAGTAAATTAAAAAAGCTCAGTTTATAGGAGGGGAAAAGACAAATAATCTACTGCTGGCTGACATTGTTTTAAAGCTGTTTCTTATCCTTTGATTGGCCATTAAACATCTTGAAATGCACATATGTAAATCAGAGAAATCAAAATGTTGTACCCACTAAAAACCTCAAATTTAGGACCTGTGTGATTATAAAGCCGTCTACGACCCTGTATTAAGCATAAGATCAATAATGAATGTGTACATATTGTGAATGAATTTAATAAACGTAGTTACCTAGCTTTCCTGGTAGCCTTCAGGAAATTAATGTGTCTGAGAAAATTATTGGTAACACGGGTGCACTATAATTCATGCTTAACTAATGCACAGATAATCATGTTTTAATGTATAACTCATGAAGAACTAAATCATTAATTAATGATTACTGCATCAGCAACTAATAAAGATTCTATATGGTTAATATATTAAGTAATATATGAATTGTTTATTAATTAAATGTATTATAATGTATTAATTCCTTAATAACATATTTTATTAACTAAAAGTGTAAATTAATGCGTTATTACCACAATTGATCATAGCAATGTACTTCAACTTCAATTAATCATTAGGTAATGATTTGTAAATGTATCATTATGTTATGACTTTACTTGTTGAGGCACATGACTATTAACTAATTGTTAAGTAAAATTTCATTTATGGGTTTTGACAGTTGGACATGCAGTGAATGCAATGTTAGAGAGTGTTTGAAAGATGGGTAAGTTGGGTTGCACACAAATATCAACACACCAGAATCAAACATCCAGTGTAGTATCACTGATTATAATGGGTTCTCTAGTGTCTTTGCGACACAGTGTTATGAAATAGCAGAGCTCGGCCGCATGTTCTCAGTGTTCCATGACCTCAAGCTTAACCTGACATATTCCTGTGCATGATCAACGGCAGTTCATCTGACTCAGTGAAATCTTGGTTGTAGATGGTTGGAAATTTAAATCCATGAGTTAATGGATGTCAAAACCAAAATGGCATATTACTTAACAGTTAATTAATAGTCATGTGCCTCAACAAGTAAAGTCATAACATAATGATACATTTGCAAATCTTTAGCTAATGATTAATTAAAGCAGACAATTTGAAGTTGAAGTACATGACTTCAACCCATTGTGGTAATTAAAACATCAATTTACACTTAATTAATAAAATATGTTATGAAGGAATTAATACATTATGACAGATTTAATTAATGAAAATTCATATATTACTTAATATATTAATCATTTAGAATATTTATTAGTTACTGATGCAGTAATCATTAATCCATTGTTGGTAACACTTTATTTGAAGGGGTGTGCATAAGACATGATATGACACTGTCATAAACATGACATAACACCTGTCATGAACATGAAGGAGTCTTTATGAATGTTTATGACTGTTGTCATTAAGTGTCATTTGGTAAATTATGACACTTTTAATGCAAAGTTGACATTGTTTAAAATGTTTTTGGCAAAAAAACAAAGACAAAAAAAGACAAAAATGTCTTTTACAACTTGACATTAACAAAGACAAAAAATGTCTTTATGACAACTTGACATTAACAAAGACAGAAAGTACAATGTGTTCCACTTTACTTGAGGACATGTAAAATATTCATGACACAGTTATAATTGTGTCATGACGGCCAAAGTCAAAACCAACCACATATGACAGGGTAATGTGATGTTAACGCAAAGCTAAATAACTTCTTTAAGTTTGATAATTAGACCTGTTATGATATATTTGTGTTAGGTTGACAGGTTATGATTTCTTGGTTAATGTCAAGTTGTCATAACAAAGACATTTCTGTCTTTGTTAATGTCAAGTTGTCATAATCAAGACATTTTTTTCTTGGTTAATGTCAAGTTGTCATAACAAATATTTTTTTTGTCTTTGTTAATGTCAAGTTGTCATAACAAAGACATTTTAAACAATGTCAACTTTGCATTAAAATTGTCATAATTTACCGAATGACACTTAATGACAACAGTCATAAACATTCATAAAGACTCCTTCATGTTCATGACAGGTGTTATGTCATGTTTATGACAGTGTCATGTCAGTCTTATGCACACCCCTTCAAATAAAGTGTTACCTAATTGTTTAGTTCTTCATGAGTTATACATTAACACATGATTATCTGTGCATTAGTTAAGCATGAATTAATGCTTATTAGTGCACCCGTATTGTAAAGTGTTACCAATATGGATAAATATTTAAATGTCCCCAACTAAGCAAGCCAAACGCCAAGGCAACAGTGGCAAGGAACCAAAACTCCATTGGGTGACAGAATGGAGAAAAAAAACCTTGGGATAAACCAGGCTCAGTCGGGGGCCAGTTCTCCTCTGGCCAACAAACGAACAGTGTATGATTATGATTCAGGCAGCATTACAGTTTAGAAGTCAGATTGGATCAGAACATTCAGAATATTATCCAGTTCCATCTGGTTGGTATTCAGAGTCACAACGTCAGTATGGAGACGAGTTTGTTGAGGATCAGTGCCGATGCCTGTCGTGTCGTGAAAAAGGGAAGAAGGCCTTCACAGGGGAGGGGCTAGTTGACACTTCAGGACTGCGTTGTCATAGCGTCCAGGCACAGGTCCTTCATCAGATCTGGATACGGCCTGGACCGGCGGACTGCGGTAAACCTTGGGATAAACAGAGAGATTAATAAATGTAAATAAAAATGAACGGCTAAAATGCATTTTTCACAACAGAAATGAATTAATCTTCTAGAGCTGCTGTACCGCCAAAACAATCTTTGTTGCATTAATTTCCTTTCATCACTGTAAAACTCAATATAAATGTAGATGACTTGAATTATTAAATAATAAAGCACATGAGACACGAGTAGCGAACTTCATCCACCTTTTGTTTACACTTTCTCCACACCTTACATCATTACACAACAATTCAGACTTCTTTTCCAAAAGAGTAGTCCACAACACAACACAATTCACTCATGAACACAACATTTTCCCCTTAAAAAAAAAGAAAAAAAGAGAATAGAATGTCAGCTGCATCGAAAATGTAGACACATCCACACATAAAATCCAGAAAACACGGGGTGTGAGCACACCGCTATAGCATCAGTGTACTTTTTCATTTTGTGTTGCAACCCTTTGGCGAACAGTCATGTTAGTTAGTGAGTGCACAGGAGCAGATGGCAAAATAGAGAGCCTTGTGCACCTTTGCCTAAAAGTGTGAAGTACCAGTTGCAGCATGTGGAGTGGCACAGTACACCTGGCAGAAGTCAGTTACCACAGGTTTCTATGGCTGATGTTGCTGGATGGCCATCTGAACAGCGTGTTTAAGCACACGGTTAAACCTCTCTACAGCACCATTAGCTGCTGGGTGGTAGAGAGAGGAACGATGGTGACAGATATTCCTTCCTTTAAAAAATACAGCAAAAGCAGCAGATGTAAACTGAACACCGTTATCAGTAACAACACTCAATGGATTTCCATGGCTGCTGAAGACTGATGACAGAAATCACAGAATCCGTAGTGACAGTGCGAGTAAAGAAGATCCCAGGCCATTTGCTGTAATAATGAGTTAATGTTATAGCAAACCTGCAGTCGGATGCATCGGTGTCAAATGGCCTGACTATATCCACAGCCACTTTCTGCCATGGTCCATGTGACAGCGGCACTGGCTGTAAAGCAGCAGGGTGGGACTTGACAGTTTTGTCATTGAGCTGAAACACAGTATGACCTAAGAACAACAGGCTGGTTTACCGGAAGCGACACTTATTGAGCTGCAAACCAGCAGCTTCTAGTCATAGAAGTAGTAAAATTATTTAACCCACTGGAGCCGTGTGAAGTATTTTTTTTTAGCAAACATACTAGCTTTCCCTGTTGTCAAGAGAGATTGTTTTATTACTAATTTTGAAAAGTAAGTCCAGGTAAGATAATTTTAATGTTTTAATTTGAATCATTTCAAAATTGAAAGCAAAGAAGGTTAAGTGAGTGGTCCGATAAAAAGAGAGCGAGATGTAGGCCAACAACAGTATGAATAAATAAAGTGCCAATAAAAAAAAAAAAAAGTTGGGTTTGGTTAACGTTAAATTAAATGCTCTTTTTTTTTCTACGTTCTAAGTTACCGAAAATGTGCTGGGAGCTCACTATTGCTGTAGTAACGAACTATATTTTTACATGCATATTATTGAAAGATAAATCATGCAATCTTATTTCACTGTTGTTGAGGTTTTTCAGCTTTGTACAAAGTTTGCTTCGTACATTTAGTATAACTGCATTGTTAAAGAGGGTGATCTTTACCATTCAATTTAACTCTATTCATGTTTTTAAGACACTTACATTGTTCTTGCTCTGTCCATGCAATAACTGCGTCCATGTTATGAGCCGAGTTTTTTTATTTACTTCAACTGCTCAGTGCTCTGGTATTATCAATGGAATGACCCATTTCAGGAGTTGCCATAATTAAAATTTAAAATCAGAATATGAGCATGGCTCACTTTCGTTCACTAAAATATTGAAACGTTAGCGATACCGATTCGTAACTCGTTTTGATTGGTTTTGCACCCGAGTCAGACCTGTCAGTTATTGTCTGAAGTGCAGAGCTCCACTTTAGTAGTTTTAAAAGTGTCTGTCAAATGTCAGCTTGCCCTGTTTCTCCGTCAGCACCTTTGCCATAGTACTTTGTACTTTTGGTGAAAAATAAATGTACTCAAGTTGAATACTTATTTTTATTCTACTCAAGTAGAAGTACCACAATTTAATTATACTCAAGAAAGTAGAAAAAAATCGTAAAATCTACTCAAACTGCAATGAAGATATTTGTAATTAGTTACTTTCCACCTCTGCATGCTTAGACATGTCACATCCGTGGATGAAAATGTCGTTCAGGTAATTTTCAACCCCTGGCAAGCCAGTCAGATGATGGTCATCATCTTCTGAACTGCCGCAGTTGCTGAAGCCAATCCGTATGGAAGCTAATTCGTTAGGAACACAACAAAATTTGAATAGTTTGTTGTGAGTAATAAAGGCCTTGAAGTCATGACTGTCCTCATGAAGTGGCACTTGGTAGTAAGCCTTAGTCAGGAGGATGGCAGAGAAAACAGTTGAACCTTTTATAGGTTGTCTCAAAACATTAAAACATCAAGCTTTTACAACTCCTTCAAACTTCAAACTGCTTCACACTTTTATAACCACTTCAGACTCAAACCTTTTAACTAGCTAGCTTGCTAGATAGATAGATAGATAGATAGTATCATCACCATATAAAAAAAAATGTTGCATGAGATGTCATCATTCATATACTGAAACAAATGTGTGTGTGTGTGTGTTTTGGTGTAGAGCCGCCACCTGAGGGGTCTGGTTGGAGTCAGCTGGAACTAGCAGCAGTAATTCTTGTGCCGTCGTGCCTGGTGTGTGTAGGTGTCGTTCTGGGAATGTGTGCCATACAAAACTTGCGGTGCACACACATTAAAGCCCACAAACAGGATCCAGAGGAACCCCTGGATGACCATACTCTGGTGTCACCTGACAAATGCCTGAAAGAGCTCATCTATGACATGAGCACCTCTGGCTCTGGTTCAGGTGAGAGCTGGCTGTGCACACACACACACACAAAAAAAACCCTGACTACTCAAATGTTAGTTATCATATGTTTTTCTTAATAACATGAATGTGAAATAAAAAGAGCAGAATAGGTTACTCAAAAAATGAAAATTATTACATTGTTTACACACCTTCATGTGATTCCAAACCAGTTGAATTTCTTTATTCCTTAACACAATTGGAGAAATTTTGTAATAATACAATTTTTCTGAATAATGGTGAATAACGACAAATGTTGTTAAGCTCCAAAATTGGCAAAAATCACCATAAAGGCGACATGAAAGTATCATGAAAGTAGTGTGAATGACTTCTAGTCAGATGATGTTCCTCATTCATTGCATGCACAATTATCAAGTATTTTGTTCTCCCAAGAACATTTTACCAATTCCAAACCACATCAATCTTAACAACTATATTTATTTTGTATATACATATAGAATGAGAGCGTCAAAGTGGTTAAAGTTAATTTTCAATGTGCAATCTGTCACCAATTGCTGTGTCTGGTAGTCTCCCCCTCATCAGGTGGAGCCCTCCACAGGGACTCTTTCCTAGTATACTCCCCCATCTGGTGAGTCCTTAGGATGTATTTTCCACATAATACCATCCCCATTTGGGCAGGATGTGGTATCCGTGTTCCTTTCTCAATGAGAAGGAAAATGCTTCCCAGCGTTAACAACCAGGTTTTCTCAGTCATAAAAAAACAACAATTTTATTTTGAACAGCTTCTTCCCAGAGGAGAGGGGCTCCCCCTGATATGCGGAGACCTGAGGTCAGTTACCCCTAGCATTGGAAGGGTGCGAGTAGCTTAGCGACAACTGCTTTGGCACGTGGAGGCCTACCTGCATCTGCACCAGCCAAGTCTCGTGACACAGTTCAATAGTTGTGGCGTTTAGTATAGCTTTTTCCCCATTGTTGTTTAATTCACGGGACCGGTAAAAATAACACCACTAGTAACCAAGGACGTTCTTATTCAATGTATGCTTTTCATCTTTCTGAAGATGTCAGAATGGCATGAAAACAACTAATATTTAGGAAAAACTGAATGGAGATGATCCAACTATCAAAAGATTTGTGAGACATTTAGAGCTCAGATGAACTCAGTCAGATAAATACTCATTAAGAAAGTTTCTGTTAAACAAATTAATTGTATTAAAAGGGTAGCAATAAAAAAGGCACTGTTAGCAAACAGGTATTGAAGCTGCTCTCAAGAACCTCTCAATCCAGGCTGGCAGTTGTGCATAAAGTTGTATTTCTGAAATATCTTTCTTCCTTCCCATACTGCTTGAAAACTGTGACTTGCTTAATAATGTTGAACAACCTCTTTAAGTAGGTTTTCCATTTAAGAATACCTGGCAAACTATTTAACGTAGCTAACCTGGCATACATTTTTTTAATAAAAACACTTTCTTTGAAAAACTAAAATCTGAATGTTTATTGTACTTAAATCCCGCTGATATGTCACTTGCATAATAATTTGGAACACAGTGTATATTTGAATCACATGAGATGAGTAAATGACAGAATTTTTTAAGAGCTGGATATAATTTAATGATTTTAATGAATCATCATAAATATACATATTTTTCTTTTGCAGTGAGTGAGATTTTAACAGGCAAATGGACATATATCTGTTGTTAACCCTTTAGCTGACAGTTTGTGATATTCTCTTAGGATTGCCCTTATTGGTCCAGAGAACGATTGCTCGGACCATTGTCCTCCAGGAAAGCATTGGAAAGGGGCGCTTCGGGGAAGTGTGGAGGGGCAAATGGAGGGGGGAGGATGTCGCTGTGAAGATCTTCTCATCACGAGATGAGCGCTCCTGGTTTCGTGAGGCTGAGATTTATCAGACAATAATGTTACGCCACGAGAATATTTTGGGATTTATCGCCGCTGATAACAAAGGTATCACATGAAGGGATTTTGGTGTAAAAACACATTAATGGATGAAAATGTATGTAAGAATGAGGCATGTTGTTTGTTTGAATTGTTTTCTTGCATATAACAAGAAACATATTTAGTAAACATTTTATTGTATACATTGTATTCATGACAGGAGTTTAATTTCATAGGTTCACTTGATGCTGCGTCAGTAGCTGATGCTATTGAAACATGCTCCAGGTGTGATGATTATCTGAAGCCTGTATAGAATCAAATTAATTGACTGGCTGATGCCACTTGCACCTCCCACTGAGGCATGTGTCACCAGTGGATTTGCTTGTGCCATCACTCAGATTTCTCTTCTTCAGGATGCAGTTTATCTGACTCTTGTAGTGTGTCATTCCTTTGCTCTATTTGATTGGACTCATCATTTTGATTGGATTTATTGAGTGAATTATTCTCTTCTGGGTTCCCCCAGAATGGCATTTTGTAAGTCTGTTGCTCTGCTCAAGCAGTGTATAATGACTGTCTGCACTGCAAAAATTGCAAGAATGAAAACACCACATAAGTTAGTTAGTTAGTTAGTTTATGCTTTATTATATCCATTTGGAGCAATGTGTTTTGGGCAATCGAGAGAGCAGGTCAACATACAAGTTCACTGTACAGTTACACTTCATCCATACACGCCACAAAAACATACACTACCAGTCAAAAGTTTTGGATCGGTAAGATTTATGTTTTTTTAAAATGTTTACAAAAAGAAAAAAACAGAAAATAGCTGTTTTAAATTGTAATAATATTTCACTAGATTATTATGTAAATATATATGAAAGTGTAATTTAATCCTGTGATCAAAGCTGTCACATGATTCTTCAGAAATCGTTCTAATATGATGATTTGATGCTCAGGAAAAATTTCTCACTATTGTCAGTGTTGAAAAAAGTTATTTACATTTTTATTTCAGGATTCTTTGATGAATAGAAAGTTAAAAAGAATAGCATTGATCTGAAATAGAAAGCTTTTGTAACATTAAACACTACCCTTAAAACATTTGGGGTCAGTAAGAATTTTTATTTTATTTTTTGGGGGGAAAAATAAATCAATACTTTTATTAATCAAGGATGAATTAAATTGATAAAAAGTTACAGTAAAGACATTTATAATGTTACAAAATATTCTATTTCAAATAAATGCTGTTCTTTTGAACTTTCTATTCATCAAAGAATCCTGCAAAAAATGGTACACAACTGTTTTCAACATTGATAATAATAATGTATGCTTTTTGAGCATCAAATCTGCATATTAGAAGTATTTCTGAAGGACCATGTGACACTACTGAAGACTGATGCTGAAAATTCAGCTTTGATAAAAGGAATAAATTACATTTTAAAATATATTAAAATAGAAAACAGTTATTTTAAATTGTCATAATATTTAACAATATTACTATTTTTTTGTTGTTGTTGTTGTATTTTTAATCAAATAAATGCAGCCTTGGTGAGCAGAAGAGACTTCTTTTAAAAACATTAAGAATCAAACTTAGGTCTTCAGCCGACAAATTTTAAATTTGGCTAGCACGCTTCCCATAATGTTTACACATACGTAGTAGTCAGAGAGTATGCTGTCTTTTGTGGTTGTTCAAACACATTTGACCTGATAAGCAATCTGAATGCAATTTCGACTACCCCTGAAAATGGTCGAAAGTGGACAAGCTCAAACCGTTTTAGACCTCGTTAACACCTGTATTCAGCGTTGTCCACTTGTGATCGGATTGACGAAAACACTGGGGTTTAAACAGGGCCATAGTGTCAGCTACTGATGCAATATCTCGTTCCCTAGTCAATGAGCTAAGGTTACATACCAAACTTAGACGTTTTGTAAGTTAATGGAGCTATTACTCCTCATACCACATGCTTTAGTTCTGTGGTTGCCAACCCTGGTCCTGGAGTACCCCTAACATTGTACATTTTTGATGTCTCTCTTATCTGACACATCCATCTGAGGTCTTGAAGTCTTTACTAACCATCTGAAGTTGAATCAGGTGTGTTTGATTAGGGAGACATCTAAAATGTGCAGTGCAGGGGGTACTCCAGGACAGGTCTGAGAAGCACTGCTTTAGGTTACCAAACCAATGCAAGCTTAAAGGGACAATTTACCCAAAAATGAACTTCTGTCATTATTTACTCCCCCTCGAGTTGTTTCAAACATTTCTTACTTTCTTTTCTTTGTCTCACCTATAAGAAGATATTTTCAGAAATGTTTCAGTGTTGTTGTTTTTTTGTCCATACAACAAAAATACAATGGTAAAAAAAAAAAAAAAAAACACTAAAAACTGTTTGGTGAGTAAATGATAAAAGAATTTTCATATTTTGGGTAGTTTACCTTTAATAGCTTTAGTTTCAAAGCAAACACTGATAACCTTGTTAAATGACCATTGTTAAATGATCAATGATATGACAGTAATCTTTGTCCAGATTTTTTTTCCTTTGAATTATAAATGCATTGACCTACAAAAATCTTACAGATAGGAATAAATAATTTTTTATGTTGATAAAAAGACATGTATTTGAAAACATTTTCGAAAGTAATGATTACAATTTTCCATGAAAACATGTTTTTTTCTCAATGGCTGACATTTGAGTCATTAAATCAAAACTTGCATTTTGAGATATATTTTCAAATCACTTTGGATGTTCTTGTCCATCATGTTTGGGTGTCCTGTATTATAATCTGTCTATTTTGTCTTTCTTCAGATAATGGCTCATGGACACAGTTGTGGCTGGTGTCTGAATATCATGAGCATGGGTCTCTCTTTGATTACCTGAACAGATACACGGTATCAGTGGAGGGGGTGATAGTTCTGGCATTGTCCATCTCCAGCGGTATCGCCCACCTGCACATGGAGATTATTGGCACTCAAGGTGTTGACTATATGCATCAGTTGATTTTTTTTTTTTTAATTTCTGGTCTAGTTTCTCTGGAGGATAAAACCTTTACTCAGTGGTGGAAGTCTATCCTCCTCTGGCAAAGCATTCCAGTAATTTTTTTAGTTACATAATTATTTAGTAACATCTTTTTTTAGTTACATACATGTGTAATACTGATCATAGAATACATGTAATATGTAAGTAATATGTAAGACTAGTCAGGTAATACTAGTTATTTGTTACAATTAACAATTGAACAATTAAAAATATATTTAACAGTGTCAATACTTCACTGACTAAATTACAAAATAAATCCATTCAGAAAAAGGTGTAGTGGCCTTGATGTGACTTACCGAGTCTGCCTTTTGTGAACACATTCTTTACAATATTTCCATCACATTTCCATTGATGCTGGGAGAGCATCAATTTAGAAGAAAATGTATAAAAATGGAAATATTTATACGTGTATTTAATAGGCCTATAATTGAAATTAGATGTTATCTCCTTTCGTTGACTGGACGGACTGCCACATCGAACATGACTTGTGCAGATAATTTTATTACCATACTCAAAACTATCATATATGGATGATTCCTTATGAGAGCTTACTTGTCCATATGCCTAACCATGCCGAATCTGCTGATCAGTAAAGGTGTCCTCAAAGGTCCAGGATATTGTTCAATTATTTGCCCCTATTTGCACTAAGTATGAATATGTTCTAACACTATATACTCAGTGTAAATAACTTTATATATGCTATTTGCACTTAGTCTATACTTTTAAATGTACAGTAAAAGCCTGGTCTGGCTGTTAAAGGCTGTGGACATCACTCAGCAACAACACCTTACATTGGTTTATAGTCTTTGGAGTCCATGCTAAGATCGACTGGTAAAGAAGCAGGCAGTGGTCGGTAAAGCAGACCTTGTTGTCTGGCTGGTTTTGGCCTTAACTTGCACACTATAGTCTTTGAAGTCCATGCTAGAACACCTGTTAGAAATACAGGCAGTGGTCAGTGAATCATCTCTTGCTGTCTGGTTGTGTTGCAGCCGCATAACCCTTCGGTGAACAGTCATTTCAGTTGGTGAGTGCACAGGAGCAGATGTGTGCGCCTTTGCCTGCCATAGAGGACCTAAAAGTGTGAAGTACCAGTTGCAGCATGTGAAGTGGCACAGTACACCTGCAAGAAGTCAGTTACCGGTTTCCATGGCTGATGTTGCTGGATGGCCATTTGAACAGCGTGTTTGAGCACACGGTTAAACCTCTCTACAGCACCATTAGCTGCTGGGTAGTACATTTACATTTTTACATTTAGTTATTTAGCAGACGCTTTTATCCAAAGCGACTTACAACTGAGGACTAAACCAAGCGAGTAGCATAAGCCAGATAAGCAGGGATTTAAAGGAAAAGGAGAGATTTTTTTTTTTTTTAATGTTAAGTGCTCACGGAAGAGATGAGTTTTCAGCTGTCTTTTGAATGCTGTCAGGGATACTGCATTCCGGATTAGGGTGGGCAGATCATTCCACCAGCATGGTACCGTGAATGAAGAATGTTCTGGAGAATGATTTTGAGGCTCTCTGTGATGGTACCACGAGCCGTCACTCATTGACTGATCGTAGGCTTCTGGTAGGGATGTAGACTTGTAGTAGGGAGTGGAAGTAGGAGGGAGCTGATCCTGTGGTCAATCTGTAAGCAAGTGTCAACACCTTGAACTTGATGCGAGCAGCGAGTGGTAGCTAGTGCTGAGAGATAAATAGAGGAGTGACGTGGGCCCTTTTGGGCTCGTTGAAGACCAGACGAGTTGCAGCATTCTGGATCATTTGTAGAGGTTTAGTTGCAAATGATGGAAGTCCAGCCAGAAGAGCATTGCAGTAATCAAGCCTAGAAATGACCAGGGCCTGGACGAGAAGTTGTGTTGAATGCTCAGTTAGGAAAGGCCTGATCTTCCTGATGTTGTGCATAGCAAACCTTCATGATCGAGCTGTCTTTGTGATGTGGTCTGTGAAGGTCAGCTGATCATCAAAGATTACTCCAAGATTTCTGACTGACTTTGATGGGGTGATTGAGGAAGAATCTAGCTGGATAGTGAAGTCGTGCTGTAGAGACGGATTGGCAGGGAGGATGAGAAGCTCAGTCTTTGCCAGGTTGAGCTGTAGTTGATGTACCTTCATCCATGCCTAGATGTCCGCCAGACAGCTTGAGATCCGTACAGCTACTGTGGGATCATCTGGTTGAAATGAGAGGTAGAGCTGGGTGTCATCAGCATAGCAATGGTAAGAGAAACCATGTGCCTGTATGATGGGTCCCAGTGATGTGGTGTAAATGGAGAAGAGGAGTGGTCCAAGAACTGAACCCTGGGGAACCCCTGTGGTCAGTTGATGTGCTTTGGATACCTAACCTCTCCATGTGACCCAAACCAATCCAGGTCAGCCATCTTGAAGGACATCCTCCATCCTATGACCAGGAAACCAATCCAGGTCAGCCATCTTGAAGGACATCTCAATTCTCTAATTGCACCACGAGGAGTCGAGGATCGAGGAGTGAGGGGTCTTCCTGAGGAGTTATGAGCAAGGATACACGGTGGATCCTTTGCGGAAGTGTTTTATCAACTAAACGTGACGCACATATCAATTCTCCTCCCCCTTAACTGGACTCAAACCAGTGGAGAGGAGTACCTGTGATGCCCAGTGATGAGAGGGTGGCAGAAGGATCTGATGGTTCACAGTGTCGAAGGCAGCAGACAGATCCAGGAGGATGAGAACTGATGATTTGGAAGCAGCTTTTGCGATCCGCAGGGCTTCGGTGACCAACATTTCTAGTAAAGGTCTCTCATTTATTCCGGGCTAAGCCAATTCTCCACTAACCGATCGCCAATAATTTTGTCAGCATTGGCATCGAACTCATGAAAAAACAAGCTCTCGCAAAGCAACAGCATATTGGAAAACTTTGTGAGATGCCTGACAGTTTATGGAAGGCGTAGCGTTTAGTTATTATGTTAGCTTTTTGCACAAAGTAGGTTTTCAATGCATCCTCGGCATCCTTATACGTTGTACCCATGTTAAGCAATCTCTATGTGCTGAGGCAGTAAGGCAGTACAGCTCTCAGTCTTTCATCCGGCCAGGCTTGCCCTGTAGCATCGATAACTCACATTTTCAATAAAATGTGCACTAGGTAATTTTCAAAGATTTGCAGCCATGCGCTAAATGGCATAGCAGGCTCACTGAGGCAAGGCAGGAAAAAACTCGGGAAAGGCGCATTAACAACAGCCATCGTCGTAACCAACGTTAGCGGAAAAAAAACTGCATAATCCTCGTCTGCCTAATATGTGGTATCTGTCAGGATTATTAAACAATAAAGCACACAAGACAAGAGTAGCGAACTTCATCCATCTTGTTTACTTAAAACAGAAGTCAACAATCACTTATGATGAACACAACACCGTTCATGACCCCTTTAAGTGTTCCCAACTAAGCAAGACAAAGGCGACAGTGGCAAGGAACCCAAACTCCATCAGGTGACAGAATGGAGAGAAAAAAAAAAACAGGCTCAGTTGGGGAACCAATTCTCCTCTGGCCAAATGAACAAACATGGTGTGATTTATGATTAATGATGATTAATTGCCTGCATGATAACAAAACTTTTCAATTCTGTGTCCATATTAGACAAGTTTTGGGTAACAAATAATTGGTCTGTTCACACTAAATGTGAAACTGCTGTGACACAATCATAGCCAGAACACATTTTATGTCACAACATCACAGAAACAAAAATCAACCAGTCTACAAAATGACATGTTGAAAACACAGCTAGTTAGAAAATATATAACATAACATAACATGAAAAATTGCTTTTTTTAGGACATTAGCTTTTTTACTGTCCAAGCTCAGACAACTGTGTGACCATCTGTTTGTTTATATCAATTATGACTATTTTTCTGCATGAAAATGACTTGTTGTGTATATGTCGTGTGCTGTTATTAATTTAGCATATTAATAAACAGGGAAGCCCGCCATTGCTCACAGAGACATAAAGTCAAAGAACATCCTGGTTAAGAAGAATGGAACTGCTGTGATTGCTGATCTTGGTCTGGCTGTTAAACACGACTCTAATACCAACACCATTGACATCCCCATTAACCACAGAGTGGGCACCAAGAGGTTAGATCACCTTTTTCTTACATAAGGTCATTATGATTTGAGACATCATAAACTGAATTATTACTTATTATCTATAGTTGTGTTGGTTGTGCCATAGTCTTCAAGTATTGAGAATGAACACTTCTGTGGAAGAGCTAGTCACTGGATTTGACAACATTTTTGTGGTTGATACCTTAGAATTTTTGAAAGATATGTTTTTTTTTTCAGAGACACTAAGCAAAGATATTCTTAAGCACACCATGATATTTTGCATTTACTATCAGAGTTATACTATTTCCGATTTACCTGTCCTTAAATGCTATGTAAAAAACATGATTGGTTGTTTTACATGCCAACCAGATGGACTCTTCCTGTCTAAGTAGATCGTTTTTGGCCAGGCTTTATGCTGATTGTCTTAAGTATGGATCTATGAGTGTAGTTTGTAGCCAACTGCATTTCAGTAAATACAGACAAGTAAAAGAGCATTGGTTGCATGTGCAGACAAATGTTATAATGGTTAAATTATGATTTTTGCTATTTACTATCATGTGCTTTTAGGCTTTGGATTTGTGTACTCAAGACATCTTGAGTGATACAGAATCTGTATCTTTGCATGTACAGTATGTGTGCTTGACTAAATATTAATTTTAGTATATGTGTGAGTGTTCTCTGTTCCTCTCTGTAATCTCTGTGTGCACTTTCTGTCTCTGTATAAAACACGTGTCATTGTTTGCTCTCAGGTGTATAAAGACATCTTGATGGTTAATGCGTTCATGTGGTGTGAGTACATTACTCTAATGTGAGTGTTTGTTTCTGCAGGTACATGGCTCCTGAGATCCTGGATGATTCTATAAACATGAGCAGCTTTGAGTCATTTAAGCGGGCTGATATCTACTCACTTGGCCTGGTGTTCTGGGAACTTGCTCGCAGATGTTCTGTCCAAGGTACCTTACAATAGTATATTTAAAGTCAAGTAAAAAACAAACAAACAAAAAACTGTGTGATAAGATCCCATTCAATGCACACCAGCAGTGGACTGATTTAAATTGTTCTCAATGGTTAAACTATGTCCTCATTCATTGACACTTATTCATTGGTTTCTTCTATACTAAGATGGCTTGCGTCAATATTTTTTCATAAAGACGTAAATCTCTAATAACAATAATACAGTCTCAGTATCACTTCAGAATCCAGAAAAAAGACCACCTAACTATACATTATCTTATGTATTTCATGGCTACATAAATACACAAATAAACATGAAATATTGATATTTTATTACCTATTTTATTAGCAATGAATAACTGAGATATATTTGAATTCTCACTGCCATGAATGACCAATCAGAATAGTTTTCTAGAGAGTCATGCAAAAAATAAAAAAATCAGATTGACAGCCCTTAAAAGGAAAGTTCACCCATTTACTTACCCCCATGTCATTCCAAAACTGTTGGACTTTTTTCTGTGGAGCAAGAAGATATTTTAAGAACAGTGTTTTTGTTTTGTTTTTTGTCCATCTCTCAGCCCTCCAAATATTTCGCTCTCACTATGGAATAGACCGGTTGTCAACAATTTATTTTTTCTTTACTTTTGTTCAGTTTATATAGTGTTCAGAAACATTGTCACCTAGTCATGATAAGAGGTAATAAGAGGAAGTATTTCCTTAACTAATGATAAAGTGTACCTAAGGTCACCAAACCTTATGAAATGTTTTGTCGGAGACTGTTACTGAAGGACATAGCGGCGGAACTATATTAAACTACAGTATATTATAGACCTGAGAGTAAACCCATAGCCTGTCTGCTGCTACTACTATTACTCATTTTTCTGGCAAAGTTAACCAATCAAAATAGAAGGTACATTGACTTCTTAAAGACACATCAGGTTGAAACAACTTGTTCAACTGTTAGGCTTCAGAGAGGGGGAGAAAAATGGTTATGAGATACAATATCATGACTGTGTAGGGTAAGGGTCTTCCTTAGGGTAGAAAATAAAATACATGATGTTGCACATCCATATCCAAACTTTTAGAATGATTAAGATTTTTCATCAGTACTTATTGTAAATAAATAATCATGAATGCTTTGTGCTCTGCAGGGATTCATGAAGATTTCCAGTTGCCTTATTATGACCAGGTGCAATCAGACCCATCGGTGGATGATATGAGGAAGGTGGTGTGTGAACAAAAACTCCGACCTAACATTCCCAACCAGTGGCAGAGCTGTGAGGTTTGTGTGATAAACTTACCATTCGTGTAACATTTCAGTTGACAATATGTTGAAATTGCTTAAAATCACATTTCGGGGGGATACACCCTCTTATTATTATTTTAATATATGTATTTTTTTAGCTGAGACATTCTTTTTGTGCAAACCAATGAAAATGTGAGGTATGAACTGAAACATCTTGTTTCTGCTAACGGGACAAGGGTAGAATTTCCAAATACAACTTTTGCATACAGCGCAAATGTAACAATGAGGACTTTGCACATAAAACTATTTAATTTGATACATTTTTAATTACTTCAGTAATTTATTTTTGTCGAATGCTCTGTTGACCTGTGATGATTAAATGTACAATACAATGAACTGTATTTGAGTTCTACTTGAGTAAAAAAATAGTATAGATAAAAGTTTACAGGAAATGTGTTTTGAGAAAAAATAAATAATAATAATAATAATAATAATAATAATGAAGTGCAACAATTTAACCACACTTTGAATATCAGGCATTGTTTAATACCATTAAAATTTATTTCTATAGCACTTTTCACAATTTTGCATTGTTGCAAAGCAGCTTTACATACATATAGAAAGAAGTTACAAAAGTAAAGATAGGTAATTATGACGAATAAAGAAAACAACATAGTAAAAATAAATTCACGTATTTGATCAAAAGTTTTATTGCTTTAGTGTATTCCTAATGCACCTACTGTACACTCTTTGGTACCTTATGGTACAGAAATTCTTAATTTCTTCAACAGCTTCAAGTTTAACGAACTTTTGTGTTCTACTGAGTTTCGCGTTTAATTTTATGCACCGCTTACTGCGCTTAAATAGAGATTTTCTTGGCGATTTACAGTCTTTAAATCAATATAATTTGTGCTGTCATTGATGGAAAAATTCTGTTTGCCTATAGTAGTACTTGTAACAGTATAGAAAGAACACAAAGTAACCTCAGTTTTGCGTGGTGAATATCTGCATGGAGTGCGCTTGTGTGGCAGCGACCCGGGTTCGATTCCAGTCCGTGGTGTTTCCTACATTCAATGTACATGTAGGGTATCTGTTCCCATTGTCTCACTGATGTTCTTATATAAATGTCAGTAAAAGGCAAATTCTTGAACTGTGCCATTATTTATAAAGATTACTTTATTTTGTTTTTGAAGCACACAATAATGATGTCATTAGCACACTTCAAGTTTACTTGGAATGCCATTGCAAGTTTAAAATCACTAAAAGTAAAGTATAGTATGACCTCAGTTTGTGATCATTATAATATAAATGTATTTTCAAGACTCTTGCAGTGCAATTTATGTGCCACTTTTCATGTCCAGCCCCACATGAAGCAGAGGCCACTAAAACACGACCTTTGTGTCTCAACAGGCAAATATGAACGCTAGGGCTGGGTAAAAATATTGATTTTAATCGATTCTCCTCTTTTATGAACTGATATCAATTCTGATTCTGATATAAATCCCAAGAATCCATTTTTTGGTCTGTGCTGTTTTCAGTTGATGAATGAACAGAGTATTGTAGCACGCCTCATCATCCAATAAATCGCAATCAGCTTTGTGCTTTGTTACTTTTGATATGAAACAAAGTCTCAGATTTCGAATTCGGAACATTTTATTGCAAAATTCAAACAATAAATACAGTTTGACTGTTAAATGTGTGTTACAGATCAGTGTTGCTGCCTCAGATCAAGCTAATATTAACTGTTGCTCAGAAACCTTTAAGCCCAATTAGCCCACCCCTACTGCAAGGAACCCTGTCAGCTCACTCAGCTGGTACATTATTATTAAAAGTTAAAATTAACAATTGATTTGTATACAACTGCATAAGGGCATTTTTTAAAAGATAATATTTTAATACCTTTTTAATGATATACTGATATAAAAGTAAAAATATAATGAATATGTAATATAGTGCTTTTTTGTTGTAAAATGCTCCTCTCTACAGTACAATTTTCAGGTTTGGCATTTCTGAACTAAATGTATCATCACGTAACACATTGTTTACAAGCTGATTTATTGACATCTTTCCGCAATTGAAACACTGAGTAATTACATGAGACATGATACATTTCATTAAGTTGTACTGGTTCTTTCAACATATATCTTCCAATGTTCTTTCATGTTTATTTTGTGCTATAACCAGTTAAGAGGAAGGGATGATAAGTTCACATGGGGATCGCTACAGCAATTCGTCATGCCACATTAAAGAGCACCTAAACTGTATTTATTGTTTGAATCTCTAATAAAACTTCGAGAATTTCAAAGCTGTGACTTTGTTTCATATCAAAAGTAAGCTCTGCATGCTCACAGACTCTCAAATTAACACAAACAATTATTTATAAAAGAGATGTTGTGCAGGCAGCTTCATTGATTATAACGGAACTTATGTGAGATCGCGATGAACTAAGATGAGTGACAGCTTTTTAGTGATTATAAAGGTCAGTAAAGGTCAAATCAGTGAAGTTGCTATTACCATATGAGAATATTGGGAACTTTTTTTGACAGAACCCTTTTTCTATCATGCAAAATGCTTAAGCATTAATAAAGAGTAAGCAAACCATTAACAGTTTTCCCCCCGATCGAACGTTAGCATTTTGGAGAAAATGAGGTGGAATCAAATGAATACTGTGAAAATTATGGCACGAGCGTTATGAATATATTATGCAAATTAGTGTGCAGTGCTACTGTGTATGTTTCTAATGTTTTCTGCTTTTATTTTGACTGTTGTTTTGAATTTATTATCATTTTCAGTCATTTGTCATGTATGAATTATACAGAGCTATCCTTTTTATTTAATGTTGTGGGTAATTAAATTTTTTTTGTGAATTGTCTTTTTTTAATGTTTAATGCGGTCCATGCAATGCGCGCCTTTCACCAACATATGTGCTGTACTTGCTTTAAGCACAGACATTTAGTCAGTAATCATAGTGATAGTCTGAACTACATCACACCAGTTTGTTCTTCAAGTTCTCTTGAAGTACATGGCCTTCATTTTCATGGCCACAGAAAAACTTCTTACTGTATAGAGTTTTAGAGCATGTAGCAAGATCACATGTTTTAGATTTTTTTTCAAGATCAAAAGGGACTTTATTTGTAATCAGAGAACAAGAAAGATATTGGGTGAATGCACACACAATGTTTATTTGACTATGGAATGCACTATAATGAATCTAAACATAAACACACAAACATTCACACAAGAGAGAAACGTCATAACCCTGGTTCCCTGAATATGGTAGACATGAGATAAATGTTTTCACATAGATGAAACATTTTAAAGTAAAGAAGTAAAGATCATGTTTGTGTTTGTTCCAGGCACTGAGGGTTATAGGTAAGATCATGCGGGAGTGCTGGCATGCCAATCCAGCTGCTCGGCTTACAGCACTACGTGTCAAGAAAACCTTATCTCAGGTGACGGTGGTCAAGGACGTTAAAGAGTAACCCAGCGGCCTGGTACCCCTCTTATCTCTGTCTGTCAGTGTTATTGGGACATTTAAAATGCTCAGTTAAGATGCCAAAGATTGCAGGAATTTAAGAGGGAAAGACTGTCTTGCGATGACACCTGTGCTTTGAAAAAATGAAGGAAAGTGTATTCTGTTTTGTAGTCAATAGATGGAGATAGAGTACTGAGATACTGCTACCTCAACTGATCCTACAAGTGCCAAATGCTTTGAGTTGCACATTAAGCTTTGTGCCATAAATGTTTTGCTTGGTGTAATTTACAAAGTCACACTTAAAATGTCTGTATATATGTTTTCAGTAACTCAGCAAAAAAATAAACATCCTCTCACTTTCAACTACTTTTATTTCCTGCTGATTTCTTAATGTGTAAATATTTAATATTTACATAAATATTTTTATGAACATAAAAACTTTCAACATCTGAGACATAAACTTAAGTTGCTCAGATAATTGACGATTACAAAAAACAGAATAATGAGTGAACATATGTTCCCTGAACAAAGGTTGGGCTATAAACTATTTGTGTCTTAAGGACTGTTCCGTAGGTGCATCTGCAAAAATGATTGATGGTTTATTGAACAAGCATAAAAAACATAGTTTAACCATAAAGATTATTTTGGATCGTACAAAATTATCTTTACAATATAGTATCCTGAAAAAGGGACATTTATTTTTTTGCTGAGTTTATATACAGACCAAAAATAAATACTTTTTTTTTTTAAGACCATGTGTTGACGGCAGACAGCATAATGTGGTCTGCAACAGGAAACTGGTGTGTGTTTTTTTTAAACCAGCTTTGTGCAGGTTGTGATTTCCTGGCACTATTTTTTTCTACTGTTTTAAACACTTCAAATCCATTTTGATTGTACGGAGCACCTGTAGACAGGATGATTTTCTGTAAGCCTTGTTATTTCTGAATGTAAAGGAAATAGGTTGCGTTTTTGCTCATGTGCATATGCCTGAAACAAACCCTGATGTCCGAAGAGGTAAAAAAAACAAAACAATGTAACTGATCATCCAAAGTAATTTTACAAGACACTTCATACCAAGCAGGGGTCTTCAACCGGTTTTATTTTAAAAGTATTTTTGGGGAAATGGCCTAGCATTGGTGGGGGGTTTGAGGTGTGATCAGAGAAATGATTAATTTACTAATTTATCTATCCTTCCGTTCCATCCATCAATTCTCATGGGTCACGGGATACTAGAGTAAATCCCAGCATCTCGGGCCACAGGCTGGGGTCACTACTCACACACAGGCATGCACACATTCACATATTCAGTCACACTTACGGGCTATTGATTGTGCTTATTGTGTCATGTTTAGCCTGTTTAGCCTTGCTCTTCAATATCATCAATTCTCAGTGTGAAAGTGGTAGATGAAGTGGTGGTTTCCAGCAGTTGCTGTTACCCTTTTTGAGTAATTAACTCTTTCCCCGCCAGTGTTTGCTAAAGTTGCCAGCCAGCACCAATAAAAAAAAAAAAAAATCATATTCACAAAAATGTCATGGCCCCCAGAAAATTTTCTTGCATAACTAAAGGGACTAAACTTGTGCTGTTCTAGCTGAACACAATTTGCACTGACATTCCATCTTAAAATATGTCAGTGCTATTGTTTTTTTCCCAAGATACACACGAGTCAAGTCAAGTCATCTTCATTTATACAGTATAGCGCCTTTAACAATGTAGATTGTTTCAAAGCAGCTTTACAGAGATAAACATCATTTAAGGTAACAGAGATTGTTTTGGCTTTATAGCGGTTCTTTAATAATGTTATTTTCCACCTAAAGTTAGTTTTGATTGATTCACTTCCGTTGAAATTATCATTTTGTTATTAAATTAGGGGCCGCTAAGACGACACCGTTCTCCCTAAACAGACTTTTAACACAAACCTGTGATTAACGCTGATGGCATTCACATGTGCATTAAGAATTGATTCTATAGTTATGTGCGTTTGAATATATCTGCAGAGGTTTGTAATTCCCTACAAACCATGCCTAAACAAACTACTTGTCTTGCCTATAAATTTGATGCAGAATTTTATTTTATTTTATCACTTCGGGTTCGGTACGCAAACTGAATTTTTCATCTGTAGAATGGTAAAGGGATCCTCCATAGGGAGAGGCTGGTTGCCAATTCAGCACAGCATTGTCATCGGGTCCAGGCGAAGGTCCTTCGTCAGATCCGGATACGGCGTGGGTCCGGAAGGCTGCAGGAAAACCTCGGGATAAACAAAGACACTAAAATTAGCGTTGATGCCATTCTTCTTATGATGTAACGAGTACATCAGGATTTAAGGGAAGTGTTCCCAGTTCCGGCTGACCCAATCTATGCAGCCTAACATTGAGTTATAGAAGTCGATAATGTATTATGTGTATGCTAGGTCAAAGAGATGTGTCTTTAATCTACCTTTGAACTGACAGAGTGTGTCTGCTTCCCGGACAATGGTAGGAAGACTGTTCCAAAGTTGTGGTGCTAAATAGGAAAAGGATCTACCGCCAGCAGTTGATTTTGATATTCGAGGCATTATTAACTGGCCGGAATTTTGAGATCGCAATAGACGTGAAGGACTATAATGCATTAAGAGCTCGCTCAAGTACTGCAGAGCTAAACCATTTAGTGCTTCGTATACATTTTAAAATATTGCTAATTACTTACAATGTTTAATAGGGAGCCAATGCAGGGAGCCACACCAGTAATATGGAGCCAAACCTGTAATGTTTTTTTTTCTAAGGCACATTTTTAAAAGCTACTTGAATGTCCTAATTTAACAAATGCCTTCTTCTGGCTTAATCTAAGCCTTGCCTGTGAAACCAGGCCAATATATCAAAAGATAGAATAGAGCCTCTGCTTAAAATAATTAAAATAATGATAAATAATAACAACAATAATAATAATTCTAGCTTCATTCATTGTTTTTTATCAACACGAATGTTTTTTTTTAAAAAAAATTGAATAAAAAGCTATGAAAATCACAAAATCGATCAGATGAAGGTATCTCTCATGCCTTGATGCCTTTCTATCTTGGAATGCATCCTCAAATCTGAAGGCAGCATTTTTAAGTTTTCGGATCTGCTCCGTCTGGTTTTACACAGGTCTTCTTCGCTTGCTTTTGGATCAAGTAATGCTGTACTATGTCAGAAGATCCGTAACCGCTCCCCCTACCGTATCACAGTGAAATATATTGCAGGAAAACTTGTCAATGGCGGGGAAAGAGAAGGGGTTGTCTCTCAGTGCTGGGTGCTTAGTTTCAAGATGCTGAAGCAATTTTCAGGGTTTCATGGACCCGTTAGCTTATTTATCTCTGCATCGTGAACACATGGGGTTTGGAGAATGTGAACTGCCACAGCCACAAAACCATATTTTAGATTCAATTCATAGTATTTTCAGTTAAATGCTAGCCTGGGAATACCCAGACAACTTCCGTCAAATTTAGTCTGGCAAAGAGCTCATTCAAGCCCATTTCTAATCCGTCGAAATTCAGGCACCAATCAGAAACATTGGGGCGGGCTTAACACGATGACGACAGCGCAGCGACGGTGAAGCAGATTTTGTATGTTACAAAGACGGATGCCGCTGTGGAACATCACTCGTTCGAATCAGCTATCGCGTCTGTTTTAGTCGATTTGAACATTTCCTTTTTGTTAAAACCTGAGCAAAGAACAACACTTGGAGATGTTTCTCCGTCGCTCTGCATACATCATCTCCTTCATCGCTCTGATTGGTTTTAGGTCTATCCAATTGTGCCCAGAGGCATTTGAGCGATGTCCGTTGGTGAAGCCCCTTTGGAAATGATTTGTCTATGAAGCTTTGCCAGACCATAACTCAGTTACTACTGAGAATGGTCTGGTTTTAACCAGGCTAGTTAAATGCAGCTTTCTCTTCCCCCGTTTTCTCATCAGTAGCTGCATTGTCATCATTGCTCTGACTTTTCCTACCTCCTGCCATCGGCCAAGCCTTTTGCAAGAGTGAAATTTATGTTTTTATGTTTTTCTTCTTCTTTTTTTTTTCTTTTTCCCCCCAGATTTTTCTTGAATCCCTGGTAGAAACTTTTCCAAATTGTTCTACAGTATGTAAAGGGGTCGCAACCTCAGGGTTGGGGACCTCTGATCTAGAGGACTTCTAAATGCCAATGTGAAATATATGACTGTGAAGAAAGTGTAAATTGTGTAATGTTATATTCAAGTAAATATTGAACTATATAAAGGCTCCAAGCTGCTAAAGAATATAATCAGCACTCAACAGACTTGAAAATACAGAAACTGAAGAGCCCAGCATATCTGAAACCAAACATAAAATTATCTGCATATAAATAAACATGAGAGTATAGTGGAGCATTGTCATTTCTTAAAATGTATAACTGCATAACTTACTTGTTTGTTATATATTGTGCTTTAAGTCTGTGTGGTTGAAAACTCAGTGTATTTGTGCTGTTTCACTAAGATGTGAGGATGTTCAGTAGGGATTTCTCTGTGACCTCTCTCTCTCTTTGTGTGTGTGTGTGTGTGTGTGTTTGTGTGTATGTGTGTGAGATAAATATGCCTTGTGAAGTACTTTTGCATATAGAATTATATTTTTTGTACAGCTGTAATCTGGAACTTGTCTACAAATTACAGTATATCACTTCAAATATCTGATTTGTGTTAATGCCTATGTGGATGTGACACTAACAATGCTTGTAGGGGGTTTCCATACTCAATGAAGTATAATGCATATGATGCTTTTTATATGCTCCCCGGACAAAAAAATAAATAAATAAAATAAAATAAAAACTGTTTTGATTTAAATAGGCAAATGCTTAAGAGTCTATTATTGGATCATTATTACAGTGAATGTTATGTTTCTATATGTCATGTTTGACAACAGTTCTACTAAACCCTAATTGATGGAGTGTGTAGCTTTTCAACCATGTAGCTTAAACAACCATGTAGGAAGACACCTCATGGCCATATTCCAGGATGACAATGTCAAGATTAAATATGAAAGAATGGACCAAAAATGGATGCACCTCTTGATGGAAATAAATGTTGTGATGTTATTTACATCAAGAGATGCATCAATTTCTGGTCAAGATATTGTGTCGACAATGCAAGAGTCAAGCACTCTGTAAAGTCTACTCTAGCTCATCCCAAAGACTTTCAATGAATTTAAGGTCTGAACTCAGAGGTGTCGTTTTTGTGTGAAAATGATTATTCATGCCTCCTCCCAACCATTTTACACACCTTTCACAATTTGAGCCTGATGAATCTTGACATTTGTCATCCTAGAATATGGCCATGATAATGTCTTCCTACATGGTTGTTTAAGAAATGTAAAGCTACACACTCCATCAATCAGGGTTAGAAGAACTGTTGCCAAACATATAACATGCTAGAAACATAATAATCATTACAATAATGATTGAGTCACTGACTCTTAAGCATTTGCTTATTTAAATCCAAACAGAGGCTTTTTTTTGTCCGGGCAGTGTATTTTAGTCTAAACTTTACATACTTCTCTTATTAGACATGGACATAGTTTGCTTACTGTTTGGCTTACACATTCATATTCAATCATATTTATTTAATCTCTACCAAAGAGAAAGTGTTTAATTAATTTTGCCTGTTGAAGACAGGTCCTGTTTTATCCTGCTTCAATCATTTGCAAAAACTTAAAATGCTTAAATAAGGATTAGACAAGATGTCTGGGGTAGCCAAATCCTTAAAACTTAGGGAAAACTGCACCATTACTGGCCTAATGCTGTTGAGAAATGTTGTAGTTCTCTATTTGTCATTTTGGTATTGAATCTGAGATACTAACAGATGTCAACCTTTCAGACTTTACAAACAGGAGCCTGTGCTGTCTGTAAAGGTCCTGTCTGAGAAACAGCAGAGATGTGTATATGAGAATTGATTACATAATGTCCACTGACATGTCTTTTTGTGAGTAGCATTGTGTTTTCTCTGTATTTAATTTTCTGCAATGTACACCATAGAACAATAAACCATTGTTCACGATTCATTGTCGTCTTAGTATGTGATTTATTTTATTTGGTCTTTTAAAAAATATATATATATATATATTTGGATAAAATATTTTGGTTCCTTTTTTATTTCAGTGGATGCTGTGCATACTATTTTCAGTGCCAAATTTGTTTAGGAAAACTACATTAACTAACATTAACATTAAA
The DNA here is from genome assembly GCA_030578275.1 of Meda fulgida. Classification (NCBI taxonomy): domain Eukaryota; kingdom Metazoa; phylum Chordata; class Actinopteri; order Cypriniformes; family Leuciscidae; genus Meda; species Meda fulgida. The sequence continues at coordinate 29,756,454 of CM060624.1, forward strand.
TGAGCAATGAACTTGTTACAGAATTTATGAAACTTTGTTAACATAAGCTGTTCATGGTTTAGTTCATGTTAGCTAAAGTTTATTAAATAATATGAAGAGAAACAACTTTTGATTTTAATAATGTATTAGTAAATGTTGAAATTATAAGGTGAACAAATTCTTTAAAATTATTTAACTTTATTTCATGTTAAAATTAGTAAATATAGTTAACTAATGTTAAAGGATTAGTTCACTTCAGAATTAAAATTTCCTGATAATTTACTCACCTCTAAGATGTCATGTCCTCCTTTCTTCAGTCGAAAAGAAATTAAGGGTTTTGAGGAAAACATTCCAGGATTTTTCTCGATATAGTGGACTTCAATGGGATACAACCAGAGTACAATGGTTTGAAGGTGCAAATTGCAGTTTTAATGCAGCTTCAAAGGGCTCTACACAATCCCAGCCGAGGAATAAGGGTCTTATAGCATATTGATAGGTCTTGCACTCTCTCTGTGATGCGCCACACATTACGTAATCCCGTTGAAAGGTCACGCGTGACCTAGGTGGAAGTACCAACCTAGTGTTAACAAGAGAACATGCAAAGACATAGGCTGAATCCGAAATCGCCCCCTAAATCCACATTGTTCACCCTCACTAATACGGTTCACTTGAAGGAGTGAATGAAAAGGAGTGAGCGAATTCGGACAGCCGTTGAGTGTACATCGGCTGTACACTTGTTATTGTAGTGCAATATTGTATTGAATAAGTGCACTCAATGACGTTCAATTTGGTTTTGGACAGTTTTTCGCCCTATACCTTTTTGAACCGAAACACGCTTGACCTTTCACTGTGATTGCGTAATGTGTGGCGCATCGCAGTGCATTTGCAAGTGCAAGTGAAAGACAAGCATTTGTGGTTAAAAAGTGTATATTTATAGTGTATAATAACTAATCCTTTAACAAATGGGACCGTATTGTAAAGTGTTACTGCATTTTTATTTTATACTATGTTATACTATTGCAACGAGCGTCATCTAAATTAAGGTGAAGGACACCAAGGATGTAAACCTACTTTTAAAGGATGCCCTATTTCATTTCTTCAAGCTTCTCAAAATTGTAGGTCATCGTCAAGTGGTCATATTTCTTCAGAAGACTTTGATTACAGTTTTTCTCGATTGCTATAATTCAATTCATGAAACAATTCACCATTTTCTCACAACTATAAACACAATCCCAGATCTGCATACCTTTTTGTACAAACCTGGGGGGGGGGGGGGATTTCTATTAACATGGGATGTATATCCCAATGCTTCGGTGAAACTCCATACACTGCATAAACATTCCATGTCTCTAACTCTCAATACAAACTCTCTTACCATCCCCCCCCCCCCTTCATGCAGTCTAGCTTGTCCCAAAGTCTCTCACACATATGTATTCAAGAATACAAAAATACAATAATTATGAATTAAATTATGAATAAAAATTTAAAGTAATACTAAAAACAATATTAGATGATGAAATTTTAGTCTTCACAGTATACACAACATACACTCATGTAAAGGATTATTAGGAACACCTGTTCAATTTCTCATTAACGCAATTATCTAATCAACCAATCACATGGCAGTTGCTTCAATGCATTTAGGGGTGTGGTCCTGGTCAAGACAATCTCCTGAACTCCAAACTGAATGTCAGAATGGGAAAGAAAGGTGATTTAAGCAATTTTGAGCGTGGCATGGTTGTTGGTGCCAGACGGGCCTGTCTGAGTATTTCACAATCTACTCAGTTACTGGGATTTTCAGGCACAACCATTTCTAGGGTCTTACACGCACAACCTTGAGGCGGATGGGCTACAACAGCAGAAGACCCCACCGGGTACCACTCATCTCCACTACAAATAGGAAAAAGAGGCTACAATTTGCAAGAGCTCACCAAAATTGGACAGTTGAAGACTGGAAAAATGTTGCCTTGTCTGATGAGTCTCGATTTCTGTTAAGACATTCAGATGGTAGAGTCAGAATTTGGTGTAAACAGAATGAGAACATGGATCCATCATGCCTTGTTACCACTGTGCAGGCTGGTGGTGGTGGTGTAATGGTGTGGGGGATGTTTTCTTGGCACACTTTAGGCCCCTTAGTGCCAATTTGGCATCGTTTAAATGCCACGGCCTACCTGAGCATTGTTTCTGACCATGTCCATCCCTTTATGGCCACCATGTACCCATCCTCTGATGGCTACTTCCAGCAGGATAATACACCATGTCACAAAACTCGAATTAAATTGGTTTCTTGAACATGACAAAGAGTTCACTGTACTAAAATGGCCCCCACAGTCACCAAATCTCAACCCAATAGAGCATCTTTGGGATGTGGTGGAACGGGAGCTTCGCGCCCTGGATGTTGTAGCAATAATCAGATGATCAGCGCAATCATGTGGTTTTAATCAACTAAGTCTCTAATTAAGTAAACACTCCATTCTTCAGATTGTGAAAGAAACAGATGTCATGGGACTTTTTAAGTTACTGATTCACACACAAGCAAATGGCGATGGGACTTAATTAAATGACCGATGCCAGAAGTGCCCCCGCAGCGTTTTTCGCTGATAAGTAATCACAGGGTCCTCTGTCTTACCATATGTGACCCAACAGGAGCGGCTCTCTGGCCGGAGATCCCGTGGTGTGCCCTCTGCAGGACACCTCACAAACACAGACAACCTTGTGTAATGAACCACACTGGTCATTGTAATCCAGACTTAAAAACTCATCAATTCAAAGAATACGCACACACATATCATTGCCCGGGAGGGGGGTGAGCAAAAGTTCACCACATCTTCACCAACGAATGACCCAGCCATGTCCACAGTACACACACACATATACAAGAACTTTTCTCCAATCTCCTCAATTGAGAGACTTGTACTATGATATATTCGATATGTTTTGATGTTTGCCCATGTTCCATTGGGGTTATATGTGATCGTATTATAATTCTAAATGAACAGAGGTGCTTTTAGATGCATTTTTAATGTAACTGTGTTTTCCTATAATGTTTGTATGTCGTTCTTCACACCTTTAGAATCCTCTTGATCTGACCAAACCATATATATATGGGTGCAAACCGTAAAATGTATGTTACTATGTTTTATCATCTCTGGAGTAAAATTGAACGCATTTTTACATCACGGTCATGAAACATGCAAAGTCGATCTCGAGGGAACAAAGGAACACTTATCCGCACACTTTCCTCCCAGCTGATTGGTGCATTCACGCCAGAGGAGGCGTAAACAGAAGTGTCTTTAAAGAAGACCACCAAGCACCTCATCTTTAGTTTTTTAGTTTTGGAGAAGTAAGGAGGGGGGAGAAAGAACTGCATCTTTGGGGGAACTCCCTTCTTCGAGGGAACTTCGACTTTGGTCTGGACTCTTCCCTCTCCTTCGATCCGATGTAACCATCATACTCGTGATCCCCGCCCTGGGGGATCTTTCCTCTTCTTTTCTTTTGCTTAAGTTTGTTTTTCCTTTGTTCATTTCAGCAGAAATGAACTTAGTCTGAATTATTTATTTGGTAATTTACGTCAAAGACCTTTAAGCCTTCTTTGAAACTGCGCGCTCCAGACCGCAGCAAACCACGTGACGCTCCAACGGAACACACAAAGACCAGCAGCTCACACACGCCGCAGGGCTCAGACACCTGAGAACTATATGCAAGTATATTTGAGTTACCAAGATTTTAGAGCATTAAGACTGTTTTTCCGTGTTGTCTCTTAAAGGTTTAAATGTCCAGGTGAATTTTGCCAAACTGTGATCCTACGGATCTCTCTCTCTCTCTCTCTCTCTCTCTCTCTTCCCAACTCTCTCTCCCTCTCATTTTTATCTTCCTCTCTCATCCTATTTTAATTCGTGTTTGTAATGTTTTTCGTTTTGTTTGTTTCGGGTGTATATACATATATTCTGTGTGAATTGTAGTTCGATGTATTATTAGTCCAACTATTAAAACCATTATATTCTTGATTGCCTTCTGTCTAAAATGCTCATTTTACAAAGTCAATGAAATCTCGATCCTAGCAACAAAGCTTTCATTATTGACTACGTTGCGTAGTCTAATTTTATAAACACAGGAAAATTAATGTTCACGGCCAGAAAATTGATATTTCTTGGAGTTTATAAGAAGGGATAACTTTGTTGAAAATTTGATAAGTTAATCTTACGGCCGTTTGCTGGACAAACAGTTCGATAGCTAAATTAACTCCATTAAAGGTTATCTCATATAATCGATCTGAAAGTGGACCATTGACATATGAATGAGAAATTATAATTCGTTGTGATTGATCATTCGTGTGTACAATCAATCTATTTTCAACTTCGATAATTTAACTGTAATATGCAATATATTAATCATATTCATGATTAATTATTAAAATTCCCTATATATAATTTGAGCTAATTTAATGTAAAACTAAATGTTGTTACAATGTGCATCCCACAAATCTCCATTAACTGCAAGATGCTATCCTATCAATATGGGCCAAAGTTTCTAGAGAATGCTTTCAGCACCTTGTTGAATCAATGCCACATAGAATTAAGGCAGTTATGAAGGCAAAAGGGGGTCAAACACAGTACTAGTTTGGTGTTCCTAATAATCCTTTAGGTGAGTGTATATGAAAGAGTGTATACAACAATGAGTTTTCGGAAAAAAAATATTTCCATTTGACCACTGTAAAGTATCTTAGAGTAGATGAAAAGCACTAGAAAAGAAAAGTTTGAATACCAAAGAACTGAATTTGAACTCAGTATGCAACACAATGCAGTACACTGTCAATTACAGCATAGTAAAAAATAAATAAATAAATTCAGCATCCTCTTTCTGCACCTTTGGCCAAACGTCATTACAGTACTTGCTCTTCTGAAAAAAAACTTTATCTACCTCCCTTAGGCAGTAATTTCTCAGTTCTGCAAAAAATACAGTACATGTAGAGAAATGGCTACAAATAAATTTGACAACCATGAGTTTGAGGGTGTACATCTTATGCTACAGTTAATAGTCTGTACAGTCTAACAGACTGTGTCGATTATTAGTATAAAAATCCTGTAGATGATTCTTTCAGCTCAGTAAAGAGGCATTTTCTAATGCACATAATCACATGTTCTCTGAAATAGAACAAATGTTTATCTGAAATAGAAATATTTTGTAACATTATACACTACCGTTCAAAAGTTTAGGGTCAGTAAGATTTTATTTTTGGGAAAGAAATTAAAGAAATGAATACCTTTATTCTGCAAGGATGCTTTAATTTGTTTAAAAGTGACAAAGACATTTATAATATTACAAAAGCTTTCTATTTCAGATAAATGCTGTTCTTTTGAACTTTCTGTTCATCAAAGCATCTTGAAGAGATTTTGTACACAACTGTTTTCAACATTGATAATGATAATAATTGTTTCTTGAGCAGCAAATCAGCATATTGGAATGATTTATGAAGGATCATGTGTCTGGAGTGATGTGATGCTGAAAATTCAGAATTGCATGACAGGAATAAATTGCATTTTAAAATATATTCAAATTGAAAACAGTTATTTTAAATTATAAAAGTATGTCACAATATTACTGTTTTGCTTTATTTTGGATCAAATAAATGCAGCCTTGGTGAGCAGAAGAGACTTCTTCTAAAAACATTAAAACATCTTACTGATCTAAAACTTTTGAACAGTAGTATGTAAAGATCCATTAACCTTATCACAAGCTAAACATTTTTTTAAAAATAACTGTAATGATGCTGACATGGAAGCAGATGAAACCAACAATGATGTGGAGGACCCAATTGGAGTTTATTATAATGGTGATAATGCAACCAAAACCAAACATGACAATACCATCTATACTGTATGTTTTATTATTGGACATTAATTGCATTCATATTAAGTTTACAAATACATTAAACACACACACACACACACACACGTGTGTTATGGGGACTTTCCATAGACATAATGATTTTTATACAGTAAAAACTGTATATTCTATCCCCAACCCTAAACCTACAACTAACCCTTATGTATTTTTTCTACTAACATTACTTAACATTTACTCACATTTGCATGAACACTTAAAGGGTGGTTTAAAGCACTTAATGACATTTTCTATTTTTCCATGACCTAATTAAAAGTGAGAATTATTTACTCCTAATAACCATTAACAACTCCTTTACTACTGATTTAAAATACTTTACATCACTTATATGGTTAATAAATTAACAAAGCATAAAAAACATTATCTAACTATTTTTATGAGCTAATTTAAAAAAAATGTTAATTACAGTGACAACGAATGAAGGACTCACTGTATGTCTATAGCCTTTTAATATAGTAATGAGACTACAATACATAAACTATGAATCAATTACAATAGTTTGTGAATAATTTAGAAATACTTTATTACTGTATACTTATTATAATATGGAGCCCCTAAAATGGACAAGGTGGTGGTGGAAACAATTAGGGATGGGAGAAAAAAATACTTTTTAATATTGCAATATTGTTCTCTTGCCAAACTTTTGCGTTCCCCCGGGAAAACTTTGCGTTCCCTCGCAAAACTTTAGTGTTCACTCGCAAAGATATTTGCGTTCCCTCGTAAAGATATTTTAGTTCTCTAGCAAAACCTGTATAGGATACATTTTGTCTCAAAATGATTAACACATGACACCTCTGAACTGAACTGGAGGGACGCTATCATCCAGTGTCTGGAGAGTGTCTACCCCCGTGGTCCAGAACACAGAGCCTGTTTCACCACCTGTGACCACGGAGGAATCGTGTGTGTGTCCCGCAGACGGAGAGCTACCACCCACTGCGACGTGTCAGCCAGAGCCCAAGGACAAGCACCTACCGGAAGAGGAGCTAAGTGAGTCTGACCAGGGGTGTGAGACCGCGACATCTGTGGCCGAGGGTATACTGGTGGAAATAGAGACTGAGGACTGGCTAATAGACTTCAGCAAGGAGGTCTCCCACCCCATTTCTCAACCTTCATCGCTGTATCTAGACAGCACAATGAACTGTGATTTATCCATGTGCTCTGAACTTTCATCAGTTTCTAGACAGCACAGACACTTGCATGGATGATGCATTACCTTCGACCCTGTCAAGTCTCCATCTGCCTCGGTCACCGCCATGCACAGCCAGTCCTTCAGCTCCGCCTCTGCTGGACGTTTGCAGCCCTTCGCCATCTTACGGCAATGCTTTTGCTTTGCTGTGACGTCGAGCCACAGGTCATGCAACCTCCATCAGCGCCTGAGTGAGCGGCCTTTGATCACCTCGTTCCATCTCGGCCTGTCGACCTGTTGACTCCCCCCGTGGGCTGTCGTCGATGGGCTCTGGGTCTGTGCCTTTGGACGTCAACCATCATCACTGCTGGGGGCTCTTCGTCCATCTCTCACCATTCTTCCGCCGCCTGCCAGCACCATCCCTTCATCATATACCCTAAGCCCCCTTCCATTCCTCCCTCACTGCTGCTGGTCGCACCTACTGGGAGGGTGCGTACTGTCACAGTTATGTTTTGTTAGTTTTGTTGTTCACAGACTTTTAGTATGTTTACATTACTTCGTATTGGATTTGTCTTCTTCTGAATCTTCGTCTGTCTGTCAAATACGCACACTCCTTGGATTTTCACACATATGATGTATCTTGTGAATTTATTGTTTTTGGAACTCTTATGTTTGGTATCATTTTAAATGTCTAAATGTGATTGGTAAAATGGTCACTGCAGTCACTGCAGTCACTGGTATTATGTGAATGTTTGAAAATTTGGTAGAATTCTGTTCTCCTTTTTGGATGTTGTCTCTTATAATTTTCTCCTCTCCCCCAAAACCAGGCAAGAGAAAAGGTCCAACAAAAGCTGCATAACTATATGCGTGCTAAATGTTTATAATTCTTTTATTCTGGTCTGGGTATTTAAGGGAAAGTGGCAGAGCAGTCTTTGGGGAATCTCTAACCAGAAAACCCCCATGCAGTGCTGAGCGAATGTGGGAGTGTTTTCCAGAGTCTTGCACTCGGAACACACTCACACACCACTGTGTGTCTCTGTCAGGTATGCATTTCTTACTCTTAAATTCATCTTTGAGCAATTGACGTTATGTATTTGTTATTTCTGAATTGGCTTCTAATTGTTTAATAATTGACAATTGTTTAATAATTGTGGAGTAATTGGCATGATACAGTTTTACCTGACAAATAAACTGGTAATCTTAATTTATTCTGTATGATTCTGAAATCATTATTTCTAGTAAAGATAAATGTGGGGTCTGGTGTTTCCTCAAATCTATGTTCAGGGTAGATCATACCAAAGGACCAATGAATGGAGCATGGAGCACATCATTCGTACCTTCCGATTATCACTGACATAGCAAGTTGCAGTTTCGTGACTATAAAAAAATTAAGATCAGAACTGACGAGCTTGTGTCCGTGAGCTGATGATTCGGCTGGCATGCAGTATAAAAGCGATACCCGTTCCCTTAACGAATAATTGAAAGAATGGGATACCCAGAATAACCAAAGGTCTAAATTAAAGCATAATCAATGTTTACGATTAGTTCCTAATTAGAAACACAGTCTAAATGTAATCATCATTCGAAAAGTGCGGAATAAAGTAAGTGAACTTCACCAGAACGCTGAAAAGACACATGCATTATACCTTCACCCACGCAGTTTGAATCCGTTGTTGGACCGACGGGTGGTCCTTACATAATCATAAAAATTTTCAAACTAAGTGTTGTAGTATAACCATCAGGAAAGCAGTGATGTGTGAACTGAATTTGGTTGCAGTACAGTGTGTTACAGTGAAGTTATTGAATATTTTTCATAATATAAAATGTCCAGACTTGTCTCTCAGCCACCTGCTCATTGAGACGAATTTATATTTTAAAGCTCTTTTTGAGGAAAATTGTGTTGTAGCTCGTTGTCTACATTACTATGATTGGAAATAGGTTTCATTTGTGTTTTAACGATGTTTAGCTCACAAGTCATTGATCCGGGAATATCGAATCTGTGAATATATTGCCAACTTTACTGAACTTCTTGATCTAAGCACTGACCGCACTTTTTTTATATTCCAAGTTCAAGTTCAAACTCTATGAACCGCTCCATTGTTAACGTACAGAGCTGTCTGAAACACTGCCAGCGGGACATTAAACATGAAGTGTTTGGCCAAGCTCACAAGTTTTGAAAGAGAACGCAAAAGGTTTGTGAGAGAACAAAAGTTTTGCGAGGGAACGCAAATATCTTTCCTAGAGAATGCAAAGTTTCAACAGAAAAAATGAAACAAACACAACACGTGATACAGAACATAGAAACATTTAACAGCCTTTAAATCTCCTTTGTAATGCTTTACAAGGCATGAATAGTCCTCACTTTAGATGAGCTCACAAAAATAGTTTACTAATAGCTACTAAATGCTTTATAACTACCTGAATTAACCCTGAATTACAGTATAAATACATGTTAATAAAGCATTTATTAACACACTAAGTAACTATTACTATAAGTCAGAATAATTAGATGAATGAATGTACATTTAAATAGTTTATTAATCATTTATTTACACTTTCTAAGTAATCTTATGAGCCACTGACAACTCTTAAATAACTGGTTTATAAATAATGCAATATTCATTTAGAAATGATAAATTGATCATTAATAAAGTATGAGAATACAATTATTAAACACATTATGCTTTTAATGCTCATTATGTTTAATGCTTTTAAATCAAGAATTAAAGCATTTATAGCTGTATTTATAAACTGCTTATTCATGTCTATTAATGCTTTATAAATTATAAATTAACTGGTTTATAATGCTTAACTAATGATTAATAGCGTGCAGTTATTATAAAGTGTTACCCTTGTTTATTGTCTGCGTGTTCTTCTGTCTTGTTCTCTGTTTCAGGATGAACACCCGGATTTATCTAAAGTGCCACTTGAGTATCTTGACCTGAAGGAGAACTGTTCAGTAAGTCTCGGGCTGCTTCTCTCCCTCCGCATCGTCCCTATGACTGTGCCATAGATTTACTGCCAGGTATGTTTCCGCCTAAATGCAAGTTATAATCACTTTCTGTCCCAGAGAGGGAGGCCATGGAGAAATATATTTCTGATTCTCTAGCCTCCGGGTTCATCCGTCCTTCCTCTTCTCCAGCAGAGGTAGGGTTCTTTTTTGTGGGGAAGAAGGATGTCTCTCTGCGACCGTGTATTGACTACCAAGGGTTGAACAACATCAGGGAGCATCCATCTTCACAAAATTGGACTTACGTAATGCTTATCCGATCCGTGTGTTCATTTGGTGTATCTGTTGGTGTGTTTGTAGGTGTGGGGTCTGTGTGTGTAGTGCTTGTTTGTTGCCTAGTAACCAGCTGGTCACTCAATCAGCCTTCAGCTGCAGTCAGTCACTTCTGCTTGTTAGCTGCCTATATCTAGCTCGAGTGAATTATGCTTGGTGTCGGTTCATCACTCTTGTTTGTGTTCTCTCACCTAGTATCCTGTGTCTGAGTTCCCGAGCCAAGTTGTTTCCTCGGTCTCATCTGTGCGCCCAGGCTACTGGAGATCGTCTGGAGTTCCTTTCAACCAGCCGTCAGTCCGCGTTCACGCTGTGTTGATTCCTGTCACTCTTTACATTCCTGGGATTGTGGCATTCAGGTCGCTCGCCTGCTAAACGTGGTGTTTTGAGTATTGTACCTATTCCTAGGATTGTGGCATTCAGGTTGCCGCCTGCTAAGCGTGGTGTTTTGAGTATTGTACCTTTTCTGCCTGTCGCAAATAAACTGCTTGCATTTGGATCTACGACTCTCCTTCTGACAGAACTAATGGTGATTCTTCATTAACTACTTCTTCACTAATGTTAACTTCTAAGTAAGAATTGTTAACTAATCAGTATGTAATATCATTTTATTATTGTGTTAAGTAGCAGTTAGTTAATCATTAAGTAATGAATTCTGTCATACCGCCTAAAGAACTACTACTAATTATCTTAATTAAGATTCAAGAAAAATAACTAAAAAGTAACTACTGAACAGTCATACAAAACTACATTGATTTGTGCCTAATTTTCGTTACTAACTTTCTTTTTTACTAATTTTATTAATAGGAATTAATTATTAATTAATTATTTAATTAATTAATTATTTTATTAATGTATTATGAAAATACAATTTTAACAAATGCATAAATGTTAAAGAGGTTTTTTCCTGTGTGGTTTTGTGAGTGTGTTCGGTAAGAAATCAACTTCAGAAAGGAACCCCACTCAAGTGCTATGCCATAACTAACCTCAGATTAGTTTTTATATTTTATATACAGTACTGTGTGTGTCTGTTTTCAGCATAGAATGCCATTGAGTAAATTTATTTATTTGAGGCAACGACTGAGGGAAACTGAAAATAAAGGGAACTTTTTAGTAATTAATAAATAATTATGAAATAATTATCCAGGAATTAGGCTACTTATAACCTGCAACAGTATTCTAAAGTGAAAATATAACGAACTTATTTGTAATGAATAAATAATCATTAGATAGTTCTTCAGGAATTATTTAGAACCTGAAACAGTTCTCTAAAGTGACAATATAGGTGTCAGGATACAGGCACAGAGACAGAGGTAAGTGAATTCAAACGTGAGTTTATTTACAGTGTGTCAAGTGCAACGGTGAGTAGTAAAGTTCAGATGAAGATTTGGAGATAATCGCTACGTGCAGGGTGGATTCCAGGTGAGCAGATCCTCCTTAGGTTAGTTGGGTTAAGAGAATCACAGTTCATTAATTATTTGTCTCTTCCTCTTTCTCTTTCAGATACTACCACGGTCAAGTAGAACTCAGCGGGAATACCGGACACTCAGGTGAATATCAGATCTCGGGAACCATGGAATCAGACGAGGCTTCTGGAGACAGTGGAACAAGGACACAGAGGTTAGTATTTCACGGGTGAGTATACGTTACTTAGTGGTTTCAGGATGAATCAGAGACTTCAGGAGGCAATGAGTTATGGTCTATTCCTGTTGGAGGCTTGACAAAGTCTGAAGTATCCGAGAGTGTTTTATTGAGCTGGGTGATGAGGTAATTGATGGTGAACAGGTGTGTGTGGTTAATACTCTGGGGAGAGTGATCTCTGAGTGGTGGATGGAAATGAGTCTGATTGATTCCTGACAATAGGGAACCATTAGTAATTAATAAAGAATTACCACATACTTCTGACTCAAATCAAACTTACTGTAAAAAAACAATCACTATTAACGTAATAATCTAAACCTTTGTAAAATACCCGAAAATGACTTGTTTACATGATATCTTCCTTTATTTCAGATGACAACATTTCTTAATACAGCAACAATTTTATTTCATTTTAACATGTAGGCCTATAATACTGCCTACATTTAAACTCGTTTAACAAACATTCTAGAATAAAAAGTTAAACCTTTAAAAGCAATTCAAGTGTAATCAACCGGTCTCTGTTCTCCTGTTTCCACGGTAGTGGTGCTGGATCTCTTACGGGAGTTGGGCTCGTGTTCGGCGGGGAAACTGCTTAACTTCAGACCGCTGCCCTGCCTTTCACTCATAGCCGAAACATGCTGTGACTGACTACATAACCTGCCATAGACAAACAGTGTACAGCTCTGAGAACATTTACGTATGAACTCTGATGTAAATAGATTTAGTATCTTTATAAATAAAATAATTTGTTTTATCAGGCGTTTCCATCACACAAAAAAGACCAACTTGTAGCTATAGGCTAACTGACATTGCGTCCTTGTATGTTGCCTTGCATAAAACAAAATGATTTACAGCACAGTAATGATTTTATGGATTAAATAAAACGTACACAAAACTGTATTTCACCGAAGAAATGCACCAAATTGGCGGCGCTGAGAACTCAGAAGAGGATGCAAAAGCTTGCGCTCTTACATCACCAAATCACTTAAAAATGTAGGCTACCGTGATATTGCCGGAACTTGAATGGTGCAAAAGAAGTTTAAAATGTATAAGAACTAAGTATAATAATAAGGTGTAATGTACATTATGTTAAGTTTTTATAATGAAATAAAAAGTTTGCTTATTTGCAGATCATAGCCTATAGGTAAATGTTTGCACTTATCTTTCTTATTAGTGCTGAAGACTGACATGTCTAGAAAAAAAAAAAAAACATTGATCAGTGCTTTTTACTTTTTAAGTACTTGTAATGAATTACCTTTGTACTTTTACTAAGGTAATTTTGAAAATGGCCTAATTATAATTTTACTGGAGTAATATTGTATTGGGGTCTCTGTACTTTTACTCAAGTACTTTATTTATGTACTTCATCCACCTCTCCACTGCAAAAAAACAAACAAAAAAAACAACAACTGGATTATTGTAGTGACTACTGTGTATCACTGTTCATTAGTAGTTACTTCATAGTTATTTTTATTGAACCTTAATTAAAAAGATAATTAATAGTAGTTCTTCTGGAGGTATGACAGAATTCATTAGTTATTGATTAACTAACTGATACTTAACACAATCATAAAATTATATTACGGATTAAATTATATTAGTTAACACATCTTCCTTAGTAGTTAACAGTAGTGACTAAAGTGTTAATAAAGAATTTCCTATTAGTTCTTCAGTAATTCCTTAGTAATTCCTGCAGTAAGTAAGAAACAGTATTCTAAAGTGTTACCGGTCATATAATCCCCAAACTTGGTACATTGGGGAATCTAAATTAAGCGCATTTTACTTAAAACAAGTAAAAATTATCTGTCACTGAGGTAAGAAAAATAATCTTAATACAAACGGAAACAAGATTATTTTCCTTACCCATTGGCAGAGAATTAGCAAAATTAGAAATGCACTTAAATTAGTAAATTAGTATTAGACTAAATACCTTATGTCATTTTTCTTGTGTAGAAATCCATCTTGATTTAAGAATCTTTAGATATTTTGACTGGAAACAACAAGACAAAAATCCTAAGATAAGGATTTTTTGCAGTGCAGGTACATTCATTCATTGCGCATATTTTCATCATCCAAGAGACAAAAATGGCATGTCCTTTTATACAGGATCCTGTATATGAGGAGATGCAGGAGATGAGGAGGCTGCATTAATTTGTAGGGAGTTACATTTACATTGGGAGAGGATTTTTTTTATTGTTTTTTTGCCATATCCAAATATTTTTTCAAGTGGTACAATTTTTAAATGGTAGTTTTCTATATAACATCGGGGGTGCAGAGAACACTAGTAAGGTTGCTGTATGCAGAGTGGTAAGGAAATCCCGCAGTAATATCTTCACTCCTGGAGTGATGATATTACTGCGCCGAGTCGAAGTGCTCTTAAGTGCTATTCCGCCATACATTATAGTTATCCATTTTACCCGCTTAGAAAAGTGCCACGTTTTATTTTGTGTCAACATTCTTGGTCGTGTAACTAATGTAACTGTATTTAAATAGAGAAAACGTGGAGGTGTTTGCTTGCTTCTAACTTCATCTCTGTTTGGATCCTAATGAATGAACTGGGCTAGCTGATATCAAAGTTTCCCCGCACGCAGAGCGATTAAGTGCACGCACTGAGATGAGAGAGGTATGTATCAACTCGTCTTAGTTAAGGGAATAGCATAGTTTAATATGAAAAAAACGGTGGAGTGTTCCTTTAAATAAACACAAATTATTCAAAATATATTTTGTCATCTTTATTTCCTAAGCAACAGTCATTCTTTTTCCTGTTGGACTTTAATATTCTTCCAATACTTGGTATTGTGGCAATCTCCTCTTCATCTGTCAGTGGTGCTGTTGCAAGTCCTCACCCGATTTTGCAAGCCTCTGCCTTCTTACTTTTGGCTTTCTAGAAGTCAAATGTTTATTTCATTGGCCTAATTAAAAAAAATGTAAACAGGTTGGATTAAGAACATTTAATTATGTGAAAAGATGTGGAAAAAGTTGCTGCACATTGAAATAGACACTGAATTATATTTATTTGATATGTCAAAGTCTTTAAGCCTACACCCATGAACCTTTTATGCTTAAAGCTTTCCCTGATTGAATTATGTTTTTATACAAGAACCAGCACGGCCCGCCCTGAGAAACCAATCGTCTAACCGGGAAGGTTTGGGACGTGGCAGAGGGTTCCACGCAAGCCCAAACTTCTCGATGGCCCGGAAAAGCATAGCTGCCCATTCTGGATTGAACTCTGGCAACGCTACACTCCCCGAAGGGGGTAACGCAGCCGAATCATCATCTTCAGAGGACTGAAGTTCCCCCTCCGTTGCTAGAACCGACATTGGTGGTCAGAAGGAGCTCCAAAAGACACAACTGGTTATCCATGTCCACAGGCTGCCTCGCTGCCTGCTGTGAGTTTGTTTTCTTTGAGGCTATAAGCTCCGTCTAAACCTCGTATTACCTTCGTATTTATTTCTGTTTTGAACCATCATTTACTATCATTTTATAGTTGTTTTTACAACAGCTGACCTAACATCTCAGATTAACCTTACATCGCTAGCTTCCATTATTGTTAGTACAACATGCTAGCCTGTTAACGCGCCACCCGTGTGCTGTTATTTATTTATTTATTTTTCTCTCGCGCGCCCGCGCCTTTGAGTTCATAAAAAGCCCAGGTGAGTAAGAATCAGTCAACAAACACAGTGAGTAATGTCTTGTCCTGTTATTGTCACCTGCACTTCATGTCACTTGTTTAGCATAGCCTTCTCCGTTGGCAATATAGGATTTATATGTGATAAATGCAAGGAGACATTCAGGCTGACGTAGGAGATTTCAGAACTAGAGACACGCATCCAAACTCAAATTGAGGATAGAAAGAGTTCTAGAGCTTTAGATACTATTTTGGATGCGCCTAGCATAGTGAACTCTTTACATGATTCGGTTCTGGCTGAAGTAGAGCCCATGCAGCAGGGCAATTTGGTGACAGTGAGGGATCTCTCTAGTCGCAGATAAAAAAAAACACTCTTCCGTTCCGATTAAGATAACAAATCGATTTGCCCCACTCAGTGAAACACCCACTGAGAATTCTGTTGATTGTGCCCTGGTAATTGGTGATTCGATCACACGGAACATGAAAATAGAGACACCAGCCACCATAGTCACATGTTTGCCGGGAGCCAGACAGCCTGACATCAAAGCAAATTTAAAAGTGCTGGCTAATGCTAACCGTAAATTCTCTAAGATCATTATTCATGTCGGCACTAATGATGTTTGACTCCGCCAGTCGGAGATCACCAAAATTAATATTAAAGAGGTGTGTGAACTCGCAAGTACGATGTCAGGCACTGTAATCTGCTCTGGCCCCCTTCCTGTTCGCAGGAGTGATGAGATAGTTAGCAGATTATGTTCACTCAATCACTGGTTGTCTGAGTGGTGTCCGCAAAATAATGTAGAATTCATAGACAATTGGAAAAGTTTTTGGGGCAAGCCTGACCTGTTGAAAAGAGATGTTATTCATCCCTCCTGGGATGGTGCTGCTCTTCTCTCTAGTAATTTGGCTCATATTCTTAGAGCTAAAACATAACAATCTGGGGCCCAGGTCAGGAAGCAGACAGACCGGCTAAACCGACCGTCTGCTAGCAGCCTCGCGTCACCAAGGTCAGATAAATCCCATCACACAGACCCTCTTTCACCTAGATATCATCATATAGAGACTGTGTCTGTTCCCCGAATTTGGAAATCCAAAAAACGTCCAAACCCATCTAAGGTTAAACATTGTATTGATGTTCAACAAATAAAAAACAGATATAATACAGATGAGCAAATGATAAAGCTTGGGTTGCTGAGTATTCGATCCCTTACTTCAAAATCGCTCATAGTTAATGATATGATTTCAGATTATAACCTAGATGTGCTGTGTTTGACAGAAAACTGGCTAAAACCAAACGATTACATTACTTTAAATGAGTCCACCCCGCAAGATTACTGTTATAAACATGAACCTCATCCAAAACGCAAAGGGGGAGGAGTTGCTGTAATTTATAGTAATATTTTCAAAACCACTAACAAATCCAGTTTTAAATATACTACTTTTGAAGTGTTTTTGCTTAATGTAAAAATATATAGTGTCAACGATAAATCACGTTTGAGAATTCTGCTGAGTACTGTATACAGGCCACCAGGGCACCATAAAGATTTTATCAAAGAATTTGCAGACTTTCTATCAGAATTCGTATTGGCTGCAGATAAAGTACTAATTGTTGGTGATTTTAATATACACATATATAATGAAAAAGATGCATTGGGATTGGCTTTTAAAGATATTGTAAACTCAATTGGAGTTAGACAACACGTGTCAGGACCTACTCATTGTCATAATCATACTCTAGGTCTAATATTATCACATGGAATAGATGTTGATGCCGTTGAAATTCTGCAGCAGAGCGATGACATCTCAGATCATTATCTAGTCTCATGTAAATTACATTTAGCCAAGGCTGCAAAGCCGACTCCGTGTTATAAATATGTTAGACCTATAACTTCTGCCACTAAAGATTGCTTTATCAATAATCTTCCTAATCAGTTTCATCATCTCAGCATCCCGGATAGCTCAGAAGAACTTTATATTGCAACAGAAACTTTTAACTCTCTCTTTTTTCCAGTACTTTAGACACAGTTGCTCCGTTGCGCTTAAAAAAGATTAAAGAAAATAGTCCAACGCCGTGGTACAACGAGCACACTCAGGCCCTTAAGAGAGCAGCCAAAAAAATGGAGCGCAACTGGAAGAAAACAAAACTAGAGGTATTTCGGATTTCATGGAAGGAGAGCTCGATTGCTTACAGAGAGGCTTTAAAAGGTGCTAGATCTTCTTATTTTTCAACCCTATTAGAAGAAAATAAACATAATCCTAGGTATTTATTTGAACAAGTGGCTAAACTAACGAAAAAGAAAGCTTCAAGCACAGAAGTTTCCAAGAAACACAGTAGTAATGACTTTATGAACTTCTTCACTTATAAGATCGATAAAAGGGAGAAAATTATAACTATGCAACCGTAATCAACAGCATCAAACAGCATCGCATCAGGGAGTGCATTGTAGTCTCCCTGTGGAAAAATTTGATTCATTTGTTGGAAGGAGAGGAAGAATTTTGCGAATTCCTTAATTCATCTAAATCGACAACTTGTATGTTAGACCCTATACCGACTAAGCTAATGAAAGAGATACTTCCAGATGTCACAGATCCTCTTCTTAATATCATTAATTCGTCTTTGTCTCTAGGATACGTACCAAAAACCTTTAAGCTGGCTATGATTAAACCGCTTGTTAAAAAACCGCAACTTGATCCTACAGAATTAGTAAATTACAGGCCGATCTCAAATCTGCCTTTTCTGTCAAAGATATTAGAAAAAGCTGTATCCTTACAACTGTTCCTTTCTTGAAACAAATTATATCTGCGAGATTTAGACAGTTTGTAGCAGTAAATGAAGAGATGTCTTATCGATCACAAGTTCAGTAAGGCGTACCACAAGCCTCAGTACTAGGACCGCTGCTGTTCACTCTGTACATGCGACCATTAGGAGATATAATTAGGAAATATGGAATTAGCTTTCACTGTTATGCCGATGATACTCAGCTCTATATTTCTTCACGCCCTGACGAAACTTATCAATTCACAAAACGAATGGAATGCATAGCTGATATAAAAAATTGGATGATTAGTAAATTCCTACTACTAAATTCTGAAAAAAACAGAGATTCTAATTATTGGACAAAAAACTTCAACACGTAATAACCTAGAATACTGTCTAACACTTGATGGGTGCTCTGTTAAGTTTTCGTCGTCGGTTAGGAACCTGGGCGTGCTCTTTGATACCAATCATTCATTTGAAAGTCACGTATCTGTAAAACCGCATTTTTCCATCTTCAAAATATATCTAAATTATGCCATATGCTCTCATTGACAAATGCGGAACAATTAGTTCATGCGTTAATGACATCTAGGATAGATTATTGTAATGCTCTACTGGGTGGTTGCCCTGCACGCTAAATAAACAAATTACAGCTAGTTCAAAACGCAACAGCTCGAGTTCTTACCAGAACCAGGAAATATGACCATATTAGCCCAGTTCTGTCAACACTGCATTGGCTCCCTATTAAACATCATATACATTTTTAAATATTGCTGATTACTTACAAAGCACTAAATGGTTTAGCTCCGCCATACTTGAGCGAGCTCTTAACGCATTATAGTCCTTCAAATTACAGCTAGTTCAAAACGCAACAGCTCGAGTTCTTACCAGAACCAGGAAGTATGACCATATTAGCCCAGTTCTGTCAACACTGCATTGGCTCCCTATTAAACATCATATACATTTTTAAATATTGCTGATTACTTACAAAGCACTAAATGGTTTAGCTCTGCCATACTTGAGCGAGCTCTTAACGCATTATAGTCCTTCACGTCTATTGTGATCTCAAAATTCCGGCCAGTTAACAATACTTAGAATATCAAAATCGACTGCTGGCGGTAGATCCTTTTCCTATTTGGCACCAAAACTTTGGAACAATCTTCCTAACATTGTCCGGGAAGCAGACACACTCTGTCAGTTCAAAGGTAGATTAAAAACACATCTCTTGACCTAGCATTCACATAATACAATATCGACTTCTATAATTCAATGTTAGACTGCATAGATTAGGTCAGCCGGAACTGGGAACACTTCCATCTGGAATCTATGCAAATTTTTGTGTCTTTGTTTATCCGAAGGCTTTCCCGCAGCCTGCCGGATCCAGGCCGTATCCAGATCTGACGAAGGACCTTCGCCTGGACCCGATGACAATGCAGTGCTGAAGTGCAAACTAGCCTCTCCCTATGGAAGATCCCTTTACCACTCTACAGATAAAGCGTTGTGGGGAATTTCGGTGCGCGTACCTAACCCGAAGTGATAAAATTAAATAAAATTTTGTATCAAATTTATAGGCAAGACAAGTAGTTTGTTTAGGCATGGTTTGTAGGGAATTACAAACCTGCGCACATATATTCGAACGCATATAACTATAGAATCAATTCTTAATGCGTATGTTAACGCCGTCAGCGTTTATCAGAGGTTTGCTTTTAAAGTCTGTTTAGAGAGAACGGCGTCGCCTTAGCTGCCCCTATTTGAATAACAAATGATAATTTCAATGGAAGTGAATCAATCAAAACTAACTTTAGCCGGAAAATAACATTATTAAAGAACCGCTATAAAGCCAAAACAATCTCTGTTATCTTAAATTATATGTTTACCTCTGTAAAGCTGCTTTGAAACAATCTACATTGTTAAAAGCGCTATATAAATGAAGATGACTTGACTTGACTTGACTATACGGTTCTTACACTCCCCTCTTTCGGTGGACTTTTATCTCGTTTTAGCTCTCCTCTCCGGTTCACATATTGTTTCCCAGCATCCCTAAAAGACTTCCTTGCTCTGTCCTTCCATTCGTTCATGTTTGCTCTCTTTTTTTGCAGAGGTTTTGCTTATTAATGTCCGCAGCGGACATGAAAGCAATCAGCGTCTCCATTTTTCGTTAGTGGACATAAACGTTACAGAGTATACTGAGTATTGGTCGCATTGAGCGGAAGAGAGGAAGAGCCCAGCCGTGTGTGGTATGTGGCAAAGTTCTTAGCAATGAATGCATGAAACCATCGCATCTCAAACGGCATCTTGTAACCAAACACGCTGAAGGACAAGCCAGTGGATTCTTTTTCGAAAACGTGATGAACTGAAGCAGTCGAAATCATTCAATCCTATGGTACACCCATAATCAAAGCACAGGAAGCTTCATATCGTGCCAGCCTCCGGATTGCCAAAGCTGGTAAGCCGCACACAATAGGGGAACAATTGTGTCTACCTTTAGCCAAAGAGATGACACGCATTATGTGTGGAGAGAAAGCTGCTAAAGAGTTAAACTTGGTGCCGCTTTCAAATTGTACTGTGTCACGGAGAATAAAAGACATGGCTGACAATGTTAAAAAGACACTGATTTAGCGCATTAAAAAGAGTCGATATTTTGCCATCCAGCTTGACGAGACTACAGATGTTGCAGATGTGGCCAATTTATTGGTTTATGTCAGTTATGAAAATGATGGTTCAGCTCAGGAGGACTTTATGTTCTGCCAGTCACTTGAGACCAGAACTACAGCAGAGCACATATTCCAGGTACTGGACGCGTTTATCCAAGAGAACGGACTGGAAAAAGTGTGTGGGTGTGTGTACAGATGGTGCAAGGGCTATGACAGGTCGTGAAAGTGAAGTTGCAGCTAGCATCCGAAAGGTAGCACCTGAGATGCGCTGGACTCACTGCAGCATCCATTATGAGGCACTGGCAGTGAAGAAGATGCCTCATGACCTGAAGTCTGTGTTAGAGTCTGCTGTGAAAACTGTGAACTTCATTAAGGCCAGACCGATGAATTCTCGCTTATTTAGTTTGCTCTGCGAAGAAATGGGCAGTGAGCATGTCCAACACTTGCTTCATACTGAAGTAAGGTGGCTTTCTAGAGGAAAGGTGCTTTCAAGGCTTTTCGAATTGCACAGAGAGGTCCAGATGTTCTTACAGGACACAAATTTCCCTTTGTCAGACATTTTTGAGGATACTGTGTGGCTCAGTCAGCTGGCATACTTGTTTTTCACATTTAAACGAACTGAATTTGGGACTACAGAGACTCTCTATCAATGTATCTGACGTGCAGTACAAAATCAATGCACTGCTTAAAAAGTTGGAGTTATTTGAAATCAAAGTCAAGACAGGTTATGTTTCAGCTTTCCCTGCTTTGGAAAGTTTTCTGTCTGACAATGACCTGACGCTTGATGGTGGAGTCAGGGAGAATATCACTGCACACCTCGTGTTGCTCAGATAATAGTTCCTTGATTATTTCCCAGTGATTCCTGAAGCTAGCAGGTGGACGAGAAACCCTTTCAGCATTGACAACCTTGACCTTGACTTATGACGAAACATTGAAGGTAGCTTTCAGAAAGCAGACATTGCTGGACTTTTGGATAAAGCAGCACAGTGAATACCCTGTGCCTTCCCAAGAGGCTGTGTGTTTTCCCCTTCCTTTTGTGATCACATATCTTTGCGAGAAAGGCTTCTCTTCACATGTTGTAATAAAAACAAAGTACAGAAGCAGGGTGGACGCTGAGCCAAACCTGAGACTGAAGCTGACCTCCATACACTGATTTCACGCAGCCGCCATTTTGAAATTGAAAGTGAGGCTCTGGTGGGAAGAACCCCGGAAGTAAAGATAAACAACAATGCCTTGGACTACCATTAGCGATTTACACTATTGGATGATAATATCCAATAGGATATGTATATAGTTAATTCCTGCTTTCTTTTTTTACTTTCTGAATCATATATAAAAATAATTTTATTTATAAATGAATTTCACTGTATATAGTCTAAAGTATGAAAGAAATGTATGTACAGTTTTAGAATAACTAATTTCTACATTAAACACAACAATACGCCATCGGATTCGCGACTCTCCTGTGATTAAAGGCGACACTTCCGGTTTGCTTCCCACCAGAGCCTCGCTTTCACTTTCAAAATAACGGCTGAGTGAAATCAGCGTATTGACCCAGACATCTCAGGACTGTGTTCACAGAGGCATGCACACCCATCACATTAAGCTCATGCTAGTTGTCAGCAACATGTCAGCAACTTGTACTTTTAAGTACAATACATTTACAATCTACAGTACAGTTTTTTTTTCTTTTTCACTTTTAGGTGCAATACATTTTAATTTAATCATTATTTTATTTTTATTTTATTAACCTCTATGTAAGCAGCACAGTGCAGTGCTGATGTTAAAACTGTGTTGTTACAATGTTTAAAGTGGCTGACAATAATAAATGTTCTTATTATAAATAAAACTGCCTGTTTTTTGAGCTGTGCATAACTGTAGCTGAATAGTTAGGCCTACTACTATTGTATTTTAATGTTGGTCGTTATGGTGGTACTTGGAGAACCAAATACTTTCTGAGGTGGTACTTGGTGTAAAAAGTTTGAGAACCAGTGTGCTATAGCATCCATCCAAAAACACCCTAGCAAACACCCACAAACCACTAGCATCATGGCAATCCAGTATAAGCATTAGATTAACTGGAAGCTGTCAATTGATTACCAAATGAACCACTGACATGCACATCTTTGATACCTGCGATAGTTAGTAACACAGAATTGCAATCTAGATCTCTCATTTTTTTTGAAGAATGAGTTGGGTAGTCACTCTAAGCTGATTTCAGTAATGTGGAAATTTTATCTTGCACTCTCATCTCAAGAACCTTCATCTGATCTTCAGATATGACACCATTCATGCATTATCTGCTTGTTGATTCAGGGAAATGTTAGGCCAAACCACAAATATATAACGTATTTTCCAATGCACACTAAAAGAAGCCAAGGGTCTAAACACAGACAAACAACCCATTCACACAAACATGCACACACAACTGTTTAACAGTTAGACTGAAACTGTCATATCTGCAGTTTATTGAGGCAGAACTACATAGCTTAGTCATCAGTCAGGATGTTTTAGGGTTAACAGCAAAAGGTAACATTAGGTCAGAGCACACATACAAAATGAGAGGGAAATTCACATAGTTAAAAGTGATGTGTATTTTTTTGGATGTTAAAATAATTCCTCCTATCACAGCTTTATATAAAGAGTCAAACAATACTTACTCATGGGTTATTTTAATAAAAAGTATAACACTTTGGCTCTGTGGTCCTATCACAACATTCCTTGTTTGTTTAAAGAAATATTTCAACAATTGTGTGTGTGTGTCTGGGGTTGTGGGTTGAGTATACGATTTTTTGGGTGGGCAACACTTTACAATAGGTGCACTAATATGGAATATATTATGGGTCTGGTGAATGGTTGATTCTGATTAAAAGATGAACATTCTAAGGCAGGGGTTTTCTACTTGTTGGGTTAGAAAAAATAATAAGAACGTGAACAACAAACGGACACTTTCTTTAGAGAGCTGATTGCGAGCACTCACTATGCGCGATTACACTGCACACTCACTCCCGCTCGTATCTAAGGTAAATCATCACCACTGTCATCCCTTGAACCATTTGTTGAACTAATGACGTAATCATCTGTAAAATGCATGTGCAGGTTAGTTTTTACAGGCTTGTACTTACTGAACAAGTGAGCACACGAGTTCGAGTTGCTTTCACATTCAAGGAAATTGAGCATAAATTACACTGCAACCAAATTCAGACCATCTCCTACAGGTAGGCTCGGTTTCGGTATCCCGGTGTGATCCCTGGTCAACACGACAGCTTTCACATTACCAATTTTTCATGCAAACTGTGCCCTGTTTTGAACTAAACTGCCAGTGTTAAAACACCCTAAATAACAAACGACTAGTCGAATTTAATGCTCTGCCATGATGCTTTAAGCTTGACATCGACTAGTCACTGATCATTGCACAACATAAGAAATCTTTGAAGTCCACTTATGCTCCGCTTCCAACAGTTAAAATGAAAAATAAATGCATACGAGTGCGCTTCACAAAATATGTTTCATTATACCGTCTGGATACCAAAGGCAAAAACACTTATAAAAATAAGCAGTTATGTAGGAGCAAATAGCCTTGTGGGCAGCGCTGTGTCATATGCCATAGCTGTGCACAAGCCAACTCACGTTCGAGTCTCAGCTCGAAGTTCAGGGTTATTTATTTGTTCATCATCAGATGTCGATGTAGACTCGACTTTAAAGGGATAGTTCACCCAAAAATGAAAATTAGCCCATGATTTACTCACCCTGAAGTCCTCCTATGTGTATATGACATTCTTCTTTCAGACGAATACAATCGGAGTTATATTAAAATATGTCCTGGCTCTTCCAAGCTTTATAATGCCAGTGAATGGCTGTATGTCTTTCGAAGTCCATCAAAAAGCATCTATTCATGAAAGTGCTTCACGTGTCTTCGGGGGTTAATAATGGCCTTCTGAAATGAAGTGATGAGTTCATGTAAGAAAAATATCCATATTTAAAACTATCGACTAAAATAACTAGCTTTCGGCAGACGGCCGTGCGTATTGATTTCACGGCAAAAGAGTAACCCTTGAACTTAACGCACAACATAATGGTGGCAATTGACGCCTCTCGCGGTACGCTGTTTTAATAAAATAACATAAAACTTGACGTAGTGTGGTTTTGTCCGGCGTACTGTGACAGTGTTTTTTTTCCCATTTCTTACTGTTCTGCGTAGTGAAATCCTATAGGTCGAAAGGACTGTGGCCGTGGTTAAGTGTAGAAGCCGTGGTAGTGTGACTAATTTTGTTAATTTGCGTCCGAAGTAAATAATTAGGAGCTGTAAATAATTACACTAATGGATATCTTAAGGCAACTAGAAAATGTTTAGTCATTTAAATCAGATGTTGTGAATAACTATTAGATCACAAGATACTTTTAAAGCCTGATAAGACTTTTAAAAATGGAAGAAATTATTGTTTTGCTTGTGGAAAGATGGGACACAAGGCAAGACACGAAAACAGTGTCACTTTTCACACAAAAGAAAGATGGGCTATCGTGATTTGCTTAAGAAAATAGGCAATTTAGAAACCCAGTTGGCACTGTTGAAAGGAAATAAAGAAGAAGCCATTCACACCTTGTCAAACATATCACTGCACCAGCAACATGACTGTAGCTCAGTCAAAAGCACATGCTGATGCAAATTAGAATTCGTTTTACGATAGTAACACATTTTAAAAAAAGGTTTACTATCAAAAGGAGGGTGATTCTTTATGAAAATTGTTTTATTAGCATTGATATGTAGTTGAAATTTATAATAAATGTTTTAATGACATTAGTTTTCAAATTCATTTTTAAGACATTACTGATGTTTGATGTTTTGATTAAACCTGTGACTTTAATGTTTTGAATGTGAAAAGATTCTTGTGGGGAAAAGGGGGGCAACCTCTTCTTTTTGATTATTGTTTCAGATATAAGCATCAAGGTGTTTGTCTGAAATATGTAACCTCCTGGAGAAAGATGATCTGGTCGTTTGAAGGACGAGAAGGAAGTAGAACCAGTGGAGCCAGGGGATTTTCTCAAGAAAAAGAACAGAAAACAGAGATTTCCAGACCTGCAAGATCCAGACCTCCAGGCCTAAAAGACCTAGAAACCCTGAGACCCACCATGGGATGGATGGCACTGATGAAGAGGCATAGACTCGAACAGCACCAGTGACTGCTTCTTCTAGAAGGTCTTGAAGAAGCTAGGTCTTGGACTTATGGTCCAAGTGGAAAAGAATGGACAATGAGAAGTGAAACAAGAGGAGATTTCAGAAACAACCCATTTCAAGACTACGGACAGTAGTCTTTCCACATAGAGTGAAGACAAGTTGATAAAGGATGTCCACACTGAGAAAATGGACACAAAACAAATGACAAAATGAAAAACCACACACACACACACATTATATTGTCTATTGATTGTTGATTGTTTGAGTTATCAAAACTAAACAATATGCTAATATCACCGAGGCAAAGGAATTATAGACACTTTGTGAGAGCCCAAAAAGGCCTTGAAGAAAGACAAGATTTTTGAAAAACAAACTAATAATGGAGACTTAGATATGGCCTAATCTGGTTTCATTTAGAATGTAACCTTTAAAATGGCTGTATGTGTATGTATCTTTCTTGTATGTGTTCTGTTTAAACATCGAATTGCAGATAACTTAATAATCGCTTTAGGACACTCCTACTGGCTGTGAAGGTTCTTGAATGTCTTCTGACCCACACCCAAGAAAATGTTTTTATATCATATTGCCAAATTTAGAGTCTCTTTGATAATTATCCAACTGAGCATGCCCAATTGGATGGAGCTGTAACCAGTGTGCATGAGGTGTTGACCCAAAGACGTGTAAGATTCTCCGGTGGCCATAGGGGGACAACCTAAGCCAGGGCTTCAACGCCACTGGGCACCTGCCCACTAGGGAAGGGAGGTGTAATCTGTGAGAAGGGAGTGGATGTGATGCTTCTTTTGCAAGAATTGCAAGCCGATTAGCCGCTCGGAGCTGCAGCCAACGACACGATTGCAAGTGATCCTGACCCCATGGTTCGAACTGCTGCTGAAAGCAACGCTCTGTAATCGTCGACACCATGGAGCCAGTATCAATTAAATAAGAGACTGGGACTCCCCCAATCTTAACAATGGAATGTGGACATGCGGAAACCAACCGGGATACCGACTCGTTACTACCTAGCAATCTTTGATAGCAAACTTTCATTTGAAAGTCACGTGTCTAGTATCTGTAAAACTGAAATTTTCCATCCTAAAAATATATCTAAATTACGACATATGCTCTCATTGATAAATGCGGAACAATTAGTTCATGCTTTCATGACATCAAAACTAGATTATTGTAATGCTCTACTGGGTGGTTGCCCTGCATGCTTAGTAAATAAACTATAGCTAGTTCAAAACGCAGCAGCTCGAGTTCTTACTAGAACCAGGAAATATGACCATATTAGCCCAGTTCTGTCAACACTGCATTGGCTGCCTATTAAATATCGTATACATTTTAAAATATTTTTGATTACTTACAAAGCACTAAATGGTTTAGGTCTGCAGTACTTGAGCAAGCTCTTAACGCATTATAGTCCTTCACGTTTATTGCGGTCTCAAAATTCGGGCCAGTTGATAATACCTAGAATATCAAAATTGACTGCTGGCAGTAGATCCTTTTCCTATTCAGGACCAAAACTTTGGAACAGTCTTCCTACCAATGTCCGGGAAGCAGACACACTCTGTCATTTCAAAGCTAGACTAAAAACACATCTCTTTGATGTGGCATACACATAATATATTACAGACTTCTATAATTCAATGTTAGGCTGCATAGATTAGGTCAGCCGGAACTGGGAAAACTTCCCTTAAATCCTGATGTACTCGTTACATCATAAGAAGAATGGCATCTACGCTAATTATAGTGTCTTTGTTATCCCGAGGTTTTCCCGCAGCCTGCCGGATCCAGGTCGTATCCAGATCTGACTAGGAGCTTTGCCTGGACCTGATGACAATGCAGTGCTGAAGTGCCAACTAGCCTCTCCCTATGGATGATCCCTTTCCCACTCTACAGATAAAACATTGTGATTACGGTTCGCATACCCACCCAGAAGTGATAAAATAAAACAAAATTCTGTATCAAATTACAGGTACTGTAAATCCGGCCTCTAGTTCATAAAGAGAACTGAGGAGAACTGGTCCCCGACTGAGCCTGGGTTCTCCCAAGGGTTTTTTTCCTCTATATTAAGTCACCTGATGGAGTTTTGGACACCAGTAGGTCACTTGATGGAGTTTTTCGGTTCCTTGCCTTTGGCTTGCTCAGTTGGGGATATTCAAATTAATTAACCAAGCATTAATACCATTGATCAGCCGTACCAATCGTAGATGTTTTTTTTCCACTAAGAAACAAACATTATGTTATTTGATTGATACTGTGAAGCTGCTTTGATACAATTTATATTGTGAAAAGCGCTATATAAATTGACTTGACTTGACTTGATTTGACTACCTGGGAGTTGAGAGCCAAACGCACTCCCAACCGAGCTGTGGCTATGCAGCCCAGTGGGTACTAGTTTCCCGAAGGTGGTAATACCTGCGACCCCCTCGACTCAGAAGCCGAAGGGACAGCAAGAGGCCTTGGTGGAGGGCAAGGGGGACGGCGTCAACCGATCGGAATGAGGGTATTGACTATGAAAACGGGGTGAATGGGAGCGAGGGCTTGCGTGAGCTGATTTTTCTGCTGTTGTTGATGCTGCAACATTTCTCGTAGCTCCCTCAACTCAACTGATGGGTTCCCATGATTCGAACCTGAACTAGCCCCCCTTGTACCCCATACTGAATTCCACCCAATGATGGAACCGAATGACTTCGACCTCGTGGTGCACTGGCGTTCCCTCTCGTTCCCATCGAATTGCCTCCCCCGAACCTCTAATAATGTCATGGTGGGTTGTCGTCGAATAAGCAGCTTGAGCTCCCTGCGAAGAGCATTATCGGACACACACTCGACGAATTGATCCCGTACAACAACGTCAGCACTTGAAAAGCGTGTGGCGACCGATTTTCCACTTTCTCTAGGAGGCTCATCAGGGCTAGGGAAAATTCTAACAATTTTTCACTGCCTGCAACAGATAAGAACTGTCATTTCACAGCCAGTTTCACGTGAACTATCTTCTCCCCAGTTACTTACTTGTTTGCATCCCTTCCAATACTTTAATAAACTTTATTTGGATTTTACCTTGTCTGTACTTTTCCGTTCCATGACAATAATAAGAACACAGTAACAAAGCACTTATAAATCATTTGGAAACTATCAGTTTATAGTTAATAGACCTTTGGAATGGGAGGGAAAACAAATCGGAAACATGACAAGATTCGTTCCATGCTAAAACTGAATTCCTGCGCCAGTTAATGTGTGGGTCATGAAGTACCAGTCAGGGATGACCTAGTACCACAGGACTAGAAGGAGTGTCAATTAACAGAAAGTCAATGTTCTCTGAATGATTACCAGAGGTAACTAATCTTACAGTGACGGTAGAGTGAGTTACTGAGGGTAAACATTGCCCATTTAATGCAATCACAGAAATGGGCTGAGAGAGCGCCACTATAGGTATCTTAAGTCTTTGTGCCAGATCGACGTCTAAAAAATTTCCCTCAGCTCTTGAGTCAATCAGTCAAAACTCTCACTGGAAGAGGAGTGGCAGAAAAAGAGGATTCCGTCCGTGCAACCCCACCCATCAGTAACCTCTTACTAACGGGTGCTGGCTTTTACTAGACACTGCAGCGCGATATGACCAGCGGTTCCACAATAAAAACATAATCCCCACTCTCTTCTCCTCTGCTTCTCTCGTGATGATAAACGAGATCTGCCGAGTTGCCTGGGCTCAGGTTCAGGAAGAAATGCTGTAGTTTCGTCAGGAGAAAAAGTAGGATTAGGTGCATAAGTCACACAGCCTCGCTGTGACCAATAACCTCGTCGACGTAATCTGGTATCCACCTGAACCGCCAGATCAATCAGTTTATCCATCAGTTTATCGTTTATTTGCGACAGGCAGAAAAGGTACAATACTCAAAACACCACGTTTAACAGGCGGGCGACCTGAATGCCACAATCCCTGGAATATAGGTACAATACTCAAAACACCACGTTTAGCAGGCGGGCGACCTGAATGCCACAATCCCAGGAATGTAAAGAGTGACAGGAATCAACACAGCGTGGACACGGACCGACGGCTGGTTGAAAGGAACTCCAGACGATCTCCAGTAGCCTGGGTGCACAGATGAGATCAAGGAAACAACTCGGCTAGGGAACTCAGACACAGGAAACTAGGTGAGAGAACACAAACAAGAGTGATGAACTGACACCAAGCATAATTCACTCCATAGGCAGTTAACAAGCAAAAGTGACTAGCTGCAGCTGAAGGCTGATTGAGTGATCAGCTGGTTACAAACAAACAAGCACTAGTACACACCAACAGATACACCAAATGAACACGGATCTATGAACTGTGACAAGTTCTTCCTTATGCAGTAAGTAAGAAACAGTATTCTAAAGTGTTACCAAATGACCCTACCACTTAAGAACAGAAGGAGCGTTTAAAAGTTTTTTACACACTAGACGTTTTTCACACCAGACGTTTTGCTTTCTAGACTCATATCTACATCTGTTGTTATCCAGTGGAATTTCAGAAGCTATAAACCTCAGTGAATTGGGTTGTTTGCTCTAGTGTTGAGGGTTTCATGTCACCTGTTTTTCACTATGCCAGCTGGGCTTTCAGAAAAGTCCTCTTTGTAGACCACTTAACAAGTGATTGTTTACAGAAAGACAAAGAGAAGTGAAAGCTGTGCAGATGTGGAAACAGATGAAAGAGATTTGTCAAGACTGTGGCTGTTCATGCATGTTTGTTCTCAGGCGACTGTAAAATACTCTAGCTAAAACTTAAAAAAAGAAATAATAATAGGGAAGATGCACCATTTCTGTCCACATCACACTAGATAAAGATAAAAAAAAGTGTACGAATAGATGAGAGAAAAAAAGGAACCGTAAAAGATGGTCAACACACCCCCCACACACCACACACATTCTCGATGCCTTTAGTTCCTGATACTCACGTGACGTGGTTATATCCGCTGCCTATTCTACAGACAGGTCACACTGTAGCCTGCAGTTCTGTGCTGTGGTTCTATGAATAAAGAAGCATGATGACATCCAATAAGAACTTTAAAGCACCTTTAAAAAACCTGAGCAGCCTGGACAGCTACATAATCGACAGCTCTCAAAAGAAGAAAAGCACAGTTTGGCGACGACGCTCTTTCAACAGTGACAAAAGTTTGAACACTGAAGAAATGAAAGGCGGGACATTATCACGCAGTCAGGTGGGACAATCAAAATGCAGTGATGGGATCTTGATGTCTGTTTTTATGGCAACATAAATGCATAGAGTTTATAATTATATAACTTAACTGGTCTAACATAATAAACAGTCCTAATCCATTTTGTCAAAATATCCTGAAAGAATATTATTGGATTTTTTTTATATTTATTTATCAGTTATCAGCTGTTATGGATCAACTATTCAGGATCAAATTTGATTTATTTAACATGCATTCCTGCAAAATAACAATTCCTACAAGATTCTTGCAGTTTTACATAATTTTGGATTTATCTGATTAATCATATTAAATTAATCTGAGAATTATTCTTTTGCAGCTGCGCAGAACACACTCAACATCTCTGGTGGATTATACTGATCCTCAGAGGTAAGACTGATTTACTGATTCACTATGAATCTCTGAAGTCTCTCATGCAAATATTTGGTTCACATATCTCCTGTTTTGCACAGAACAGTGGTTATATTGGAGAAACAAGACAATGAAGCCTTTGGATTTGAAGTCCAGGTATGTTTTTATACTCATAAGCAATCCTTCACACTGCACACATCCCAAAATCCCATGCTTTTTTATGGCTATTTTGGCTTTTTTTTGTGTGTGTGGCTATTTTGGCTTTTTTTATGATATTTTTACTGTGACCTAATTGATCAGATAAATTTTTTGGAACAGGCATAAATGTTTTTAATGATATTTTCAGTAACGGTCCTTTGGGATGTGTGTCTCTTTGTGCAGACATATGGTCTAAAGGTGAAGAACAGCAGTATGGTGGAGATGTGCACATTTGTGTGTAGTGTGCAGGATGGCAGTGCAGCCGAAACTGCAGGTTTGACTGCTGGTGAGCAGGTTTTCCGTTTCCTCTTGTCAAAGTGTTACTCACTCCACCCATTTGACCTGACCTTGTTTACATGTTATTTTCTCACCAGCCTAAACCACATCTACATTTAACACAGCTAATGTGTTGCTCTCTTCTGTCTTTATGGACCAGCATTTTTTTTTCTCAATGGAAAGCACTATAATCAGCCTGTCAATTTCAATTCAATGGATTACAGTTTTTAATGTTCCCTGAGGTCCACTTATATGTTAGTAAGATATTTACATAAAAAACTATTAGCATTTATAAATTTCCAGTTTATAAATTGTGCAGTTTTTCATCCTCTGATTTAAACAGCCAAAATAACTTTAACAGGATAAAGTAAAAATAGTGTAAAAGGATATACTTGTATAGCAAGTATTATACCATGGTCTGTCTGAATTCTCAATTCTGATTGGCTGTAAGGTGTGCAATAAAACTGTTTAATGCACAGGTCGTTCCAAGTCAGTTTAAAGGGGTTCCATCTCTATTTTGAAGTAATTAAACTCAAAATAATTTAAGAAATTAAATTAAGCAATAGAGTGAGAGAAATACTGAACAGACGCAGGTACACATTTCTCATCTCTCTCTCTCTCTCTCTCTCTCTCTCTCTCTCTCTCTCTCTCTCTCTCTCTCTCTCTCTCTCTCTCTCTCTCTCTCTCTCTCGATGATGATGATGATGAGGAGGATGATGATTATTTAAAATAAATGCTATAATTCATTCATTCAAATAAATCTAATATACTACTTTATCTCTGTGTCTAATTCAACGCGGGTAGAATGCTGAATCGAAGTATAAGTACACTGACGAAAATAACCGACAATTGTAGGCCTACACTTTTGGTCAAATATTGCGCTGTAAAACATCTATAACAGCTTTAAGTTGTCAATGCTGACAAATGACCATGGTATAAGCCAGATAATTCATGGCTAGCTGTGCATTAAACGTTTTTAATCCACGTCGCCAACCACTTTCATTTAATGTACAGTCTAGCTGTAGATTATCCCATACATAAATAACAAATAGGTTGTGTCAATAGTGCAGAAACAAAACCTAACAAACTAAAATAAAAATAACAGTGCAGAGTAAATTTAAAAAAGTTACAATTTAAAAAAAGTAAACTTAACAAAAAGAATTTATAGAGAAGTAACATTAGTTAAAGCTGAAATGAACTAATATTGAATTCTAATCGTGTCACTATCTGCAAAAAAATGGGTAAATTATGACAGGTTTCCCAAATACTTGTTCTGTCTGCCTAACAAACAAACAAACAAACAAACAAAACAAACACAGACAAACAAACAAACAAACAAACAACTCTACCGAAAGACAGCTATGACAGGAGCTGGTCAGGCTAAAACAACACTAAAACACCACTCATTTCATCTCTAAACATGCAATTAAGAAGGTTCAAATTAAACATGAAAAATTGCCAGCTCTGTGTAATGAGTGTTAGTCTAATTTTATTAAAAAGTCTCTCTCTCTTTGATAGGTGACATCATATTGTCAGTAAATGGAGTCAGTATTGAGGGTTCTACCCACCAGCGTATTATTGAGCTGATTAGAGACTCTACCAACATGCTGAAGTGAGTATAAGTATTAAACAATATATTTGTGCTATATGGTCATGAATGATAATCTATCCACAAATAATGCAGCGTGTTGAGAAGATGTGTGCTACTGAGTGATCAGACTCATGGATGATCAAATGGATGGAAAACAAAAATCCTAGGGAGACCAGGGAACATGTGCACCAGCTGTGCTCAAGTTACAACTCAAGTCTAGTTGTGACGTAAAGGGACATTAAGTTACAATTTATGAACCATTCTATATTTTTTATACTAAACATTTTAAGAGAGATGACATTATGTGAATAAAGATTTTTTTAGCGGTTCTGCAGCATGAACCTGATCTAAACAGCATATTGCTCTGTGTGCATGCCAAATAAAATCAATCATAATTAATGTCAATTCAAGTCAAGTCAAGTCACCTTTATTCATTTAGCGCTTTTTACAATACAGATTGTTTCAAAGCAGCTTTACAGGAAAATAATGCAACAAAGGTTGTTTCTGCTGTACAGCAGATCTAGAAGAAAATAGCATCATAGTCCAGCTTTAGTAAGTTCAGTGATGGATACTTTTTGTTGTAGAAAAGTTATTAATTTAGGGCTAAAGTGGAGAGAACAAATATGCGGGTCTTAAGGAAGTTTTATTTGTCCACAGGCATTTTCCCATTCTTTTCTCCTCTTATCGCTAGGAAAGCAGTGAAGATTTAATCAATTCTCTTGTTGCCCTTTGACTGAAAATCACAACCAAAGCCACACAATGTGGCATCGTATCAGTATTTCAGCAGTAGCTCACCGAGTGCAACCATTTGATGTCATCGACGCAGAATGCACTGTGCACCTAAAATAATGGCACCCCCCATTGTCCAAAACGTCTATAAAATGATGGGGATGAAGGATAAACTGAAATTATCACCATTTCAATACAACTTCTGCTCATGTATTTGAAGGCTTTTGTGGGATCATTGAGGGTAAACAACATATGATTCGGATTGGGTACCTACCCCGAAGTGATAAAATAAAATTCTTTATCAAAATTTATAGGCAAGACTTACAAACCTTCGCACATATATTCAAACGCACATAACTATAGAATAAATTCTTACTGTGCATGTGAACGCCATCAACGTTTATCACAGGTTCGCGTTTTAAGTCTGTTTAGAGAGACAGACTCTTAGCTGTCCTTAATTTAATAACGAATAATCATTTCGACTGAAGTGAATCAATCAAAACTAACTTTAGCTGGAAAATAACATTCAAGAACTTCTATGAAGCCAAAACAATCTCTGTTACCTTAAATTATATGTTTATCTCTGTAAAGCTGCTTTGAAACAATCTACATGGTTAAAAGCGCTATATAAATGAAGATGACTTGACTTGACTATTATGTGACTACTTATTACTTTAAGAAGACGACTTACTAGCTATGTTCTACCTTACGAACAAATGGTGCAACCGAATACAGTACAGAGTTAGTTACAAACTAGGCTAGTAGCTTCTAGTGTGGACTTAATGTTGCAAAGAACTTACGAATGACTGGTACAGAGACAAGACAAGGACTCTTTTGACTTGGGCTAATGTCTAACCACCTAGAAACCAGCCAGAACTTTATATGAATAAGGACTTGTTAGCGGAACACCCTAGCAACCAACAATCGAAACAAAATGTGTATATTAACATAATCATCAACAAAAAAAAATAGATGCATTGACCATCATGTTTTAATTCGAACTACTGTCTTTTCTCCTCATCTGTATGCATGTGTGTGTGTGAAGGTTGGAGACAGTCAGCGGGAGTGTTGTGAAGAGAATTGAATTAGAGAAAAAGATGCGCTACCTTAAGGTGAGTATTTATGCATGGTAGTGTGTGTTTGTGTGTGTTTACCACACACACAGAGCTCAAACCTTACTCAGAAAGATACACTGCATAACTGAGAAATCTCAGGCAGCCTGAAATGTATATAATGTAGACTATTTGTTACCATGAACGCTGAGGCATCTAAATGAATGCTGATCGACATACTGTACATACACATTTACCACAATGACTCATAGACGTTGATCAAGTTTCTGTGTTTTACATGTTTTCCCTCGGCACAGCAAACTCTTCGTGAGAAATGGGTGGAACTGCAATCTCTCACACTTCAGGAAAAGCATCTTACTCGAGGTGAGAAAAAAAACAAAACAAACTAAACTACTCAGTTTAGTTTCATCTCTAACTGTTCGAGGGGCATATATCGGTAACACTTTATAATAACTGCATGCTATTAATCATTAGTTAAGCATGAGTAAACAGTTAATTAATCATTTTTAAAACATTAATAAGCAGTTCATAAATACAGCTATAAATGCTTTTTTCTTGATTTATAAGCATATCTATAAAGTGTTTAATAATTGTATTTTCATACTTTGTTAATGATTAATTAATAATTTCTAAATGAAGTATAGCATTATTTACAAACCAGTTATTTAAGAGTTGTCAGTGGTTCATAAGATCATTTAGAAAGTGTAAGTACATGGAGTAAATTCAGGTAGTTATAAAGCATTTAGTAGTGGTCAGTTAACTGTGTGTGTGAGCTCATCTAAAGTGAGGACTATTCATGCCTTGTAAAGCATTTATAAAGGAGATTTAAAGATTCATTTATCTTCTAAACAGAAAAATTAAACAAACACAACACAGTGATACAGAACATAGAAACATTAACAGCCTTTAAATCTCCTTTGTAAATGCTTTACAAGGCATGAATAGTCCTCACTTTAGATGAGCTCACAAACATAGTTAACTGACCACTACTAAATGCTTTATAACTACCCGAATTAACCCTGAATTACAGTATAAATACATGTTAATAAAGCATTTATTAACACACTAAATAACTATTACTATATATCTGAATAATAAGATGTATGAATGTACATTTAAATAGTTTATTTATCATTTACTTACACTTTCTAAGTAATCTTATGAACCACTGACAACTCTTAAATAACTGGTTTATAAATAATGCAATACTTCATTTAGAAATGATAAATTGATCATTAATAAAGTATGAAAATTCAATTATTAAACACATTATAGATATACTTTGAAAACAAGAATAAAGCATTTATAGCTGTATTTATAAACTGCTTATTAATGTTGATTAATGATTTTTAAATTATGAATTAACTGTTGACTAATGCTTAACTAATGATTAATAGCGTGCAGTTATTATAAAGTGTTACCCATATATCTTACTGAGAGAGTTCCTATTTGAAGAATTCCAAATCTATTTGAAGAATTCAGCTTTAAATTAGGTTTATGGGAAGTTCTGAATTTTTTTTTCATTCAAGATAATTTTGTTCCTCTGGACAAAAACAAAGATGCTGCTTTCATCATTAAGTTTGCACCCCAGCATAATACATATTTACATATATCCGAAAAGACAAAATACTCACTGAATTTATAATATTGCAGAAATAAAGGTTTACAATTTTATGTCCCCTTTGTTCTTATTATGGTGTAATTTCATCAATGATAATTGATGTGTGCTTTGCTTTAGTTGTGTCCCTGCTTCATCTAAAGTTGTGAAGCTGTTAGCAAAAGCTTTTTTAACGTTTTTAGGAAACCCTCATTGTGTCCCTTGTACACAATTCTCTGTTACTCAACAGGCTAATGTTTTTTTCGGATGTTGAAAGATTAAGGGCCATTAGGATTAATGTTATCTCTTTCTGTGTTCCAGGTAATCTGAATGTAAGTGCTCAGCATCTGTCTTTTGACTCTATGATGTCTCTTTCATGTCCAATGGGCCACTCAGGGCAGCGTTTTTCCAGTGACAGCAGTTGCCGCAGCATAATGACAGATGATAGTGAGGATGGTGCCTTCATGTCACCAGTATTTGATGATCCGAGTCCATTAAGCCCCACTGAGCCAAATGGCGGCTTCTTCCAGCTGGAGGGGGAGGCGTTGCGACCCTTGACAAGAACACGCAGCATTAGCCTGACCAGCAGTAACAGTTCACTCTCCCCAAGCTGGGAAAATTCATCTTCATCTATGTTTGGGACCCTGCCAAGGAGAGGCAGAAGAGGTAGCGTCCGCAAGCACCTTCTGAAGTTCATCCCTGGTCTGAATCACTCCGTAGAGGAAGAGGAGGGCAGCTGAAACCTCATTTATACCTCCATTGACTGTTGATCTGATGAATTCTTTGTATGGACCTTGGTCAGTGGAAGGTTCATTCCATTTTGAACTCTTCTGTTCTCAAGATGTTCTAGAATTCATGTCTCATGTTTTTTTTTTATGACTTTCCTGCTTTAAGTGTCGATAAAAACAGGAGTCAAGTCACATGAGCATTACGGACTGCATTATGGCAATCTCTGTGTCATTTTCTGTCAATTATGACAATGCTTTATCAAGCACTATGACTTCCCAAAGAATCAGCACTGAAATAAACAACTGGCATTAACTAAACCTTAGGAAAGTGTATGATGAAAAGCAAAATCTTTAGAATTGTGCATATTGTTTCCACTGCTCTAATTCAGTGATTTACACTTCATTCCTGCAAGCTTATGAATGTGTCCTATTTCCCAGCATTTGTTAGCATGCAATTGATGTGCGGTTGCTCAGTGGTTAGAGCAAGTAAGTTCTTAATGTTAAGTATTGTGCCTTACTGCGCTCCAAAATTTGTCAGACTGCAATTCTTAAGTTACACTTTTTGTATTTCTGCAAGGGCTGCAATAGTGGGTATAGCACCTTCTTTTAAAGTCAGTTTTCTCATTCAGATTTTGGTGAAGAAGCTGAAAAGATCATAAACTACCTGTATAATAACACATCTGGTTTACAGGTGACTATATGCTGAGAGTCATAAAATGCCCTGAACCCATTGATTTAAACGTGTGGAATCAACGTGTACCAGATGTGGGCCGGATCTGGGCCGACACTATATTGCTGTCCGGGGTGTGGTGGGGTGGGGGTGATGGGTGGGGCGTGGCAACTGCAGACATTTGAAGGTAACTGTTACCACCAGAGAAAAATATAAGCAAATGCTACGTGTGTTCAGGGTGTGTGTGAGAATATGTTTGTGTAAAATATGTTTGTGTCCGAAGTGTCTGCTAAATGACAATTAATCATTACAAATCATTATGCCTGCAAGCTTACTGTGATCTTTCCTAGTAGGAAAACTTGTTGGCCCAACATTGGAACAACATTCCAATCAATGTAGGTTTAGGTTAGGGTTAGGGCTGAGGTTGAAGCTTCAATTACATTCTTATCAATCTAATTTATCTCTGTATTTATGGTTAGTTAAACTTTACGGTTAAAATTGTTCGACAGTGTGTTGTTTCAGGAACAAAAAAGATATTTTGCTTGTCAAAATCTGTCACCCTGTCACCAAACATAAAACTTGAAAATGTATAGAATATATAGCTCTTCATTTCTACTCTTTAAAAAGTAATCCTTATTGCAGATTAGTTGATGAGCAGATGAAAACTTTAAATCATTAAAGCATGAAAATGACTGATCTGTATTGAGTGTGTGAAATGAAAGTTAAGTGCTGACTTGGAAAGACTGAGATGATATGAGTGAAAGAGCTCCAAACCACAGAGGTAAAGCAAAATTCATAACAGGATGTGGTCTGTTAGGTGCTACTTTACCACCTTTCTTCTTGCTTTTTTAAGTGATCTCTAACGGACAGTTTTACTTAAACTAAATATATATTCAACACCTCATAAATGTGAAAAAAAAATTGCTTGCCATTCCATTCTTTTCTTCTTCCTTTTTTTTAAATGAGCATAGTGAGTATATTCTCAGAAAAAAAATGTCTTGCAGTTGCTGCTAGTCACTTGCATACAATACAGGAAGTATTTGTGCTTGACACAAAAAGACTCTGCTCTAAACATGGTTTTCTCTTCTCTTTTTTTTCCTTTTACAATTTTGTATGGATTTGAACAGTATTTTATCTCGGTATAGTTTATTTGGCAGTAAACAAGTGCAATAAACACGTTTGCATGTTCACGGTTCTCTGTTATATATTATTTTGATGAAAAAGAGTAAATTCCAAGGCAATTCCATGTCTTTAATAAATTGGACTTAAATCTGTATTATTATTATTATTAGTATAATTTTTATTATTTCAATATTTACACTTTTTATCTTTTAACCACTTGAGTTCCTTTTTTTCTGTTTTTCATTTATGAGTTAGCTCTCATGTTTCTAGTGAATACCAGTGGTCATACATAAGTAATACTTAAATAGTCATGGTTTAAAGTATTTATTTACAGCAACACACATAAATGTAGATTTCTTCATTTTGAGGATAGGCTATAATATTTTATATTTTTTTCTTTTTAAAAAAAACTAAACTCAAACCTCTGTAAAATGTAATAGTATCTCAGTACACATTAGATTCACACTGTTTTTTAGGAACCCAACTGAATAATAATAATAATAATAATATGTAAAACTATAAAAATGAAGACAACTTTATTACTGTTAATTTACAAAATTACAACTGTACTGTAAAAAATAATAATACATTTATCAAATTAATTAAACTGATCAAGAGCTGCTTGCATGTGCACTGAACACTTTACACCAGTGGTGTCTAAACATGCTCCTGGAGGGCCACTGTCCTGTAGAATTTAGCTCCAACTTCCTCAGCACACAGAGGCAGAATTTTTAAGTTTTTGGATGCAGCCTTTGTTTGTCTTGTCATGTTTAGTGGTTCCCTGTCTGTCTATTAGTCTTCCCAGGTGTTTCCCGTTAACCACGCCCCCTTGTTATCATGTGTAGATCGTTTGCCCCGGTATTTAAGCCCTGTGTTTCAGTCTAGTCTTTGTGAGTTCTTGTATTGTTGTAATACTGTATGCACGCTGTCCTGTTCCTGAGTCTGATTACCTTGTCTTTATTAAAACACTGCTGCATGTGGATCCTGCTTTTGTCTCTGCTTCAGCTGCTATATAACACTCTGGAGGATGTATTCCAAGGCATAACTGACACGCCTAAATCCAATTTTAGCTTCATTTCCTATCTCTTGAGATACCTTCATCTGATCAATTTTTGAAGGCAGCAGAGATATTCGCTGTCTTTGATATCCCACAATCCTGTGCTTTCCATTCTGTGACAGTTGAGCTAAAAAATATAATGGTGTTGGAAAGTTGTGGTTGGTGGTCAGTTTGTTTGTAAATGTTTTTGTCCAATATTTTCCACTTTTGATGTAATTTCTAGAGAGAAATTAATTTTTTGGTCATTAAATATTAGTCTAGTTATCATCAAAGCTCACGTTTCCTTGTTTTAGATCATTAACCCTCTCGGGTCTGAGGTGTTTTCTGTGCCCTGGAGGTGTTTTGACATGCTCTGACATTTAAAATTTTGCTTATTTATGTTACTTGTAACATTTTCATGGCTAAAGTCTGATTACACTGTATTCAGCACAAACTTTGTTACAATAATATGTGGGCAGCATGTATGTACAAGTTTGTAGTTTTGAGAAAATGACGTTTAATCCGTGGCTTGTGAAAAGACAAAAAATGCAAGTCACTGAAATAAGGCCATAAAATTCTATTTGTCAATTTGTTCACAAGACTTTTGAAAATTGTATCACCTAGTCTAGAGTTTTAGCTTGAAACCGATGTGAAAATCATCCTGCCCACTCATTCACAAAAACAATATATTGATTTAAAATTTGTAAGTCATGTTTTGTGTAAGAAAGCGGTATGCACGGAGGTGTGAATCATCGTGAATATTGATGTGTTTCACACCTAGGAAGACAAACACCATCCCTAATGCGGGACTGGTGCAGGTGGGACTGTGAGGGAACTATAAACAAAGGAGGAGAGTTTTAAAAAAGAATGGCTTTTTGGTTGTTTCAATTTATTTACAACACAACATAGTCCTAATGGTGGCAGCGGGGGGCGGCTGACATGGTAAAATAAAAAATATAATTTTAGAGGAAATACACAAAGCAGTTTACATTTGAGCAGATTTTACTTTTTTGTAAAGACAGACAAATGCCAACTGTGTCCGCACATGAGACCACTAAAGCGGCAACCGGATCCGTTCATCTTATGGCCCCTGAACCGGTATATTCAGC
The DNA here is from genome assembly GCA_030578275.1 of Meda fulgida. Lineage (NCBI taxonomy): Eukaryota > Metazoa > Chordata > Actinopteri > Cypriniformes > Leuciscidae > Meda > Meda fulgida. Next base: position 29,798,293 of record CM060624.1, read on the forward strand.
AGCATCCTGCAGTGTTGCCTCTGCACAGAAGACGGCTTTAAGGAAGATAAGCAAGACAAAATTTGTCAGGCTGCACTGGCAATAAATGACACATTAAAATAAATAAATGTAAGCCTACGAGAAATACGTGATGCTATTAAATATAAGAAATAAAGTTTACTGAAACTATTTTGTGTGCTTGCTTTTTAATGCATACATACTCTTTTGGTTCCTTTGCTTTGCAATTGCAGCAAGAGGTATGTCTATGTGTCGGATAGGCAACCTTGGAGGCACTATACCATGATCAGGTCTAATTATATCTTCTGGGTCTGGCAGACCATGTTCCATGGCAATGTTGTGTATAACGGAGCAGGCCAATATTATTTTGCAAACCTTTTCTGGTCTGTAATAGCAGTGTACCACCTGATGTGTCCGAACACCGCCAGCGCCCCTTTAAGATACTGTTTGTGTGTTCAATAATTGGCATACAATCTCCTGCCATGTTTGCATTCACCTCCACCCTCCCCTCCACCAAGATGGTTCCTTCCCCTCCTTCCTCCCCACCACCACCAGGATGGTCCCTTCCCCTCCTTCCTCCCCACCACCACCAGGATGGTCCCTTCCCATACCTCACAGGGGGTCGGCTGTGCCCCTGCCTTCGTCTTCAGGCAGGAAATGCAGGAGAGTCCCGATTGCGAGCTACGGACGGGGCCTACGCCAAAGAACTTTACCATAATATTGCTTGCCGAGCAAATAAATTGCTTGGTATTAACAAATAAATGGTTAATTGTTACAGTATTACTGGTAGAAAAGTATTTAAAGACACCATAGTATATACAGATATCGGTAGATCAAAGACTCTTGCAGAGTATAATGCTCACTGGGTGTATATTACAAAACATAAAAAGGGTGAAGAAATAAGAGACGGGCTTTGTCCCTGGTACATCTAAATATGTTATAGCTGTATTAAAAGCACTAGAAAGAATAAAAGAAATAAATAAGTCATTATTATAACAGATAGCGAATATGATGAGACAAGTTTAAAGGAAAATTTCTGGAGACAGAATGGTTAAAGTTTTACAGAAAACCTGTTGAACAGTGAATTTGAAGAAGATTAATGATCTGTTAGGAATTTGGACCTAACAGTGATTCATCAACAAAGACATTCAAAGTAAAACACAGAGATAGATTTAAGAAACAAAGAAGCAGATAAATTAGCTAGAAAAAAGAAGAATAATTATAAATAAAGAAAATGAGACAGTTGTATTAAAAAATACACTATTATATTAAATATTCTGTAAACCTAAAGGTGTTAATACAGATAATTATATTAATATTCCTGATTGGAGGAATAAATATAGACAAATTCGAGTAAAGTGTGAAAAGCTGTAAGAAGTGATAATGATAGAATCACACCAGAAAGGATCAACCAAGAGTGTTGATTGACCTAGAATTTAAAGGTCCAGCTATTTCCAAAGTTAGGAAATAAATATTTATTAGTAGCAGTTGAATGTGGGTAAATATATTAAAAGACACTATTTCAAATACCATTATAAAAGCAATAGAGGAGTTACTGACAGCATGGGTTAGAGGCGAGAATATTTGGGTTGATAAAATAACAGAGGAAAGTTAGAGGTTATCTGGAAAACATTTTGAACAAAGCTTTGCGATGTGCACCAGAAAGCAATGTAATTGGAGAAAGTGCAATAGGGACTTTAAAAAGTTTCTTTAGAGCAAATTATAATGACATAAGATGGGATGAAAACATTGAGGAGGCATTATATTAAAATAATTTAATTAATGTAAATCAAGAAGATAAAGAAAAAAACATATAATGACAAACAATAGGTTGGAGACTATGTGTAGATAAGATTGGATAAGAAATCAACTAAACCTTTTAAGGATTCAATTGCTAAGAAAGATAAAGTATTAAAAACAGTTGATAAACAACTGGGTTATCAGAAAATAAGCCTTGGAGTAAGAGCCATTTGATTTTAGTGGAATAAGAAAGGAAGGAATGTAGAATTACCTTTAATGAAAAAGACAAGATCTCCTACCAACAGTGTAAAATAACTGACCAAAGTCCAAGAAGAGGAAAAGAAAAAGGAAGAGTATAAATTACTTCTAACATGCTCTTTTATTTAAAAAATGATTTAAAGAAATAGATATCTTACCTATATTTGTGATAACTGCTTTAAAGATCCTAGAATGAAACAGAACAAACTCATTCTAGCGTGCATGTGTGTGTGAGACAGCAAAAATGCAGAGTTATGGGGTAATAAAACTGCTTATATATCTCTGGATGGAGCAAAGTTAAAGAGAACAAAATAAGCGAAGTTGAACGAGAATAAAAGTGTTCAATAACGTGTCATATATGATAAAAAGCTAAATATGAAATGAGACATGGCAGAGCAATTAAATGAGGCAGTGAACAAATAATGTAAATTTGTTGGCAATGGCTTGGTATCTAACACCGTAAGTATACAAATTAAGAAAAACCCTTGACAGAAGGGGAATATGTGTTAGTGGATTTTTAGAGGGGGAATAAAGCCCAAATTAATGAGAAAAATCTTCTAACACATGAAACAAGAACTTGGAATTATAAGAAATTGAACCTTTAAAAGCAAATACTGAAGAGTGTTTAAAACGGAGGTGCAGCATGATTAATGACTAAGAGTTGCTCAACAGAGAGCTCAACTTTATGTTATATCTTTCAGGAGATGGAGTCTGAATTGGGATGTTGGGCTAACAGAGATGTTCCAGAATAACACAATGATAAGAGAAAGGCTTGTTTAAGCCAATTGTAGCACTTGGTCTAAGGTTTGAGCTACATGAATTGAAGTATGTTGACATAGCAGTAGTCATGGTGCTATTCTGGGTTGTAGTCAAATTTAATAAGGATTTGACTATAATAATTCAAGACACTAAGAACAAAGGTGAGACCTATGTATCCTGACTAAAAGGATGCAACCTTTGTGATAGACAAAGAGGATCTAAGATCCTCTATGGAGGATCTAAAAGAAAATATTGATTTAGAACCTAATGTATCATCATGTCATCATGTGTCATCATTAATAGGTGAAAAACAGGTTTCACTTTATTTGGATGGTCCGTTTAAACACATTCTGTTGACTATAAGAAACGTTGCACTTACATGTCTACTAACTCTCATTAGAGTGTTAATAGAGTATTAGTAGACTGGTAGGGGTTAGGGTTAGAATAAGTTGACATGTAGTTGCATAGTTACTTATAGTCAGTAGACTGTCTGTTGGAGGACCATCACAATAAAGAGTTATCAGATATTAAGCAGTCTACTAATACTCTAATGAGAGTTAGTTGACATGTAGTTGCAAAGTTACTTATAGTCACCAAAAGGGTTCACGTTCAAAAGGGACCATCAAAATAAAGTGTTACCGAAAAACAATTAGAAAATTTAAATGAAAGACATTTTAGTAACGATTGCAAGGAGCAGTATGCAAGAGAAAAGTATATATTATATGAAACTTTGCAGAAATTAAGAAATCTAATTCCTAGTTTAAAATGGTATAGTGAATCCAATAACGAGCTGCAGTAACTTTAGGAAGTGAAAAGTATTCAGTCTTTACAGAAAAAAATAGTTTTATTAAGTTAACATTAAAACAGATACGTTTTGGGAAGAATGTCGAGATGAGTTCTAAAATGAGATACAATTGGAAAAAACATATAATGTGTAGTAGGAAGATATTGAAACAGTTAATTAATCAAGTTAAAAATTAAATAAAAAGCTGGAGAGATGAATTTGATAGGCTATACATATGTAGGGAATTGTAAATGTGAAAATAACGATGAATGTTGAAAAGAAAGATGAATGTTTAAGGCTAACATTTTCAGATGAAAATTAAATTAAGACTCAGAGTAAGAACTAAACAATGTTGAAGCAATCACAAATGCGGAGAATAATAGAGAGTACAGTAACTGTACAGTGATTGGTTTTGACATTGGCTGTCATGAGGCCATTATAACGGTGTCATGAATATTTTTCTTGACCTCAACTACAGTGGTACAAATTTAATTTGTCATTAAAATGTCATTAAGTGTTAATACTCTGTCAAATAATTTTATAACAGTGTCATGTATACTTTTCTTGACCTCAACTACAGTGGTACAAATTGAATTCAATTTGACACTGAAAGGTTATGATGTATTGGTTTATGTCAAGTTGTCAAGACAAAGACATCACAAACAATGTCATATATGCATTAAAAATGTCATAACTGAGCGAATGCCACTTAATGACAGTTGTTATAAACATGCATAAAACCACCTTCATATTAATGACATGTACAACTTCTTACCAGTATGGGAAGTGGAGGCCTTAGCAGCATGACTCAAGAGCAGAGGAGGCCTGCCCACTTACACCAATGTGGTTTTCCAGAGCTTAATCTAAAACGTGAAAAGTTCATGGTTTTCAGAGCTCAATCAAAGGGCCTAAAGCAACTCTGTTATTGAGAGGGCCCTTTTCTGTACTAATTCTGTACTGTTTGCATGGAGGTTTGCCTCAGCGATAACTCTATTTGGAAGAGGGTCCTGCCAGACTTAAACCTGCACCAAGCCGCAAATATAAAGGCCTCAGCAGGATGACTCTCGAAGGAGAGGAGGCCTGACACGTAGATTGGACAGCTAGCTTGATTACCACCAGAGCTAAGGGAGCGAGGGTCCTAAAACACCTTCTCAGAGAGGGAGGGACCAATTCTCAAGGACTACCTGGAGGGCTGTTTGGATGGAGGCCTCATCAGGATGACTCTCAAAGGAGAGGAGGCCTGACATATGCTAGAATAACGCTACAGGCTCGCCTGGAGGCCTCAGCAGGAAAACTCTATTAGGAAGAGGGGCCTGCCAGACTCACACCGGCATCGAGTTTCTTAGAACATCAACCTGGAGCTCAGGGAGTGACGGGTCTAATATACACTCAAGTTATGAGGAAGACCCCTTTCCAAGCTCTACCAAGCCGCATATATGGGGGCCTCAGCAGGATAACTCTCAAAGGAGAGGAGGCCAGACACATGCAGTTAACAAGCTGTAAACATGGAGGCCTCAGCAGAATGACTCTCCAAAGGGAGAGGAGGCCTACCATACCCTTTAAGAATCAGCCGAGCTCCAGCTAAGCGCAACACAGAACTTAGGATGCGAAGCCTAAAATATAACTCTTTGAATTAAGAGAGAGGCTTCTTCTCGATGCTAAGACCAGATCTATCTGCTCGGAACTCTGGAGGATGGAGGCCTCAGCATGACAACTCTAAGAATGAGAGGAAGCCTACAACAACCTGATGTGCATTTCGAGGAATATGGCTGGAGACGTACTCAGCATGACGACCCTAAACTAAAGGGGAGTACTGGAGTCTGCATTTGGGGCGGCCTGGGGAGGCTAACACTGGGAGCCTGTCTCCCTGCCTACTGGGAGTATATGGGCCCAAACTTTGTGAGGGCCTGCTAGAACTCAATCAGAGATTAAGTACTTTCCATAATGGGGAGTACTAGGCTTAATCAGTGGCTATCTGAGAGATGGAGCAACTCTAACAAAAACACCCTTGCTAACTAGGGGAGTACAATGTAATCCTAAGAGGGGTGATTTTACCACTGTCTCGAATTCAGAGACATATACTGCCTCACAGGGCTATGGGGAGCAGGGGCTTAACAAAGAGACTCTAAGAAGAGGAGGCCTGCCATACTCGAACCCAAGTGGTCTTAAACTAGTTTTTCTACTTAAGAGAAACCACTATGTAAGAAAAGAAAATAAACACTCTGTCGAGCTCTAGAGAGCGGGGGCATCAGCAGATAACTCTCTGGAGTGAGAGGAAGCCTAACCAGGCCTCTGAGCACACAGGGAGGGAACCTACTACCTGTGCTTATCACCACTGCAATACTAGCCGACTTCAGATCTGGCTGCCAGAAACTCAGAGAACAAAAAGCGACAAAGGCCCTGTAACAAACTCACCACACCATAAGGAAAACCCATCCTATCCAGGAGGGGAACGGAGGCCGAATAACCCAGTAAATAAAATATTTTTTTTTTTTTGGGAGGTGGAGTGTGGCCAGAGAGAAAGCGCTCGCAAAATTATTATTATTTTTTTCAAGAGCGGCTTCCCCTCTGACGTGCTGCCATGGCAACTCAAGCCTAGTGGAGGCGCACTCCATCACCTCCACATGGGGGCAGGGGGGCTGGGCAGGTTCAGCCATTTCGGTATCTTCACCTGCTTCAGCCCCATCCTGAGATCCCCACGATCTGAGTCACCTCTCGGCCTCGGCCCGAGCGGGACCTGAACCGCGGGGCAAAGATGACTGTCCTTCTTCCCTCGAGAAGAAAGACAGACGAGAACGTAGCATTCTTATTGAGAAACACTCACAGTCCGTGCACTCTATCCCCTCGAGCTCTTCACCCAAACAAAGCACGCAAAATTTGTGAGTGTCACCAGTTCGGATCACGGGTCGGAACACTTCCTAAAGCGCTTGTTTGCCATAGTTTCGATTTACTCACAGTGTCAGTGAAACAGTCCCTGAAGACGAAAAGAGGATGACATGTTCTCTAGGCATCCCTTTTATACTTCCTGGTCGCGCTAGAGCATGACGTCATGGCTGACGCCGGCCAACAAGGTTGACGTGATTATACAGTGTTTCAGTCATCAGTCAAGCTGAGGCGTTTCCCTAAGCGCTTTGACAGTGTGAGTTCCCTTTCGAAAGGGAACTACTGCACTGATTGATTGATGGACGGGAGAACAAACGCGCTAAACAAGAATGATGGAGACGGACAAAACAGATTCAGACCCAGCTTAAATTGAAATGCCATCAACTTCTCTTGAAGCAAACTTAAGCGACCACTTTGACTCCAAGTGTAAGAAAGACAACAGCTTTATTATGCAGTGTAAGCTGTGTTTGCCCAAGTCGACTGAACTGGGAGCTTATAAAAACTCTACTGCGCAACATGTTGAGGTAAGTTAATATTACTTGTATCTTTAGTTAGTTTACATAATTGTTGCACTGTTGAGTTGCATCAGTGCGTGACCTTGTTAGCACGAGGGTCAGTGATTAACAGGGACTTGGGGCCAAATTGTCAATGCACAATTAAGCTAGCTCTATTTCCAGTGTCACGATTTAAGTGTCATATAAAATGAATTAAAGTGTTATATTTTAGAGTAGATCTGCTGATTTTGCACTAGCATTGCTTGTAGACTATAACATTATAACTAGTGCTGTCAAAAATAGCGCGTTAACGCAGGGGATTTATTCAATTTAAAAATATTTAAATATTTAACGCAATTAACGCAGCATCCGTTTTTTTATATCATCCTTTGTCCGTATTATATTATGATCACACTAGTATTTATGCAAATGCTTTAAAAACTATTCTAGTGCGACAAGACGAAAGAGAACACACTGTCTGTTAATTTACTGTACGCGTCTCAATCACCTCCAAGAATCAGTATATCGTGTACATGAATGTGGAGACTCCATGATCAGTGCCCTGACTACTGCACTAGGAGGTGATTGAGACGCATACCTTGTATGAAAAACACGCGCCAGAATCGAGTTCTCTTTGCGCTTGAATGAACAATAAAACACAGACTTATGCCAAAATGCCCATTTTGTCGAGTATTCTCATTAGATAATTAAGCAGTCTTAAATGAGTTAAATAACGTCTTAAATTAACTTAAAAGAGTTATTAAGAGAAAATGAAACAGCGCGTCAGATCCGTGTCGGCAAACGTAGATCTTAAAGTGACAGCAGATTTTTTATTTCTGTCATTAAAGTTCATCACAGAACAAAATATGTAATAGAGAGAAGTTTAGCTTTAATAAGGAGTTATTCTATATTTAATTTATTATTTATGCAGTTCAGATAGTTTGATAATTTCTGTATATCCTACCTGTTAGACTAGTAGGAAGCTCACAGGTAAATTTCACATTTATTATAATGGGTTTATGTGAAGATTGTTTTAAGTTCACTTGGAATTGTGACATTATACTGTAATGTTGAATGTCTATCACTAATGTAAAAAAAGAGAGAGACATCAGTAGCAGTTTTAGTATCTGTGATAATGGCTTTTCCAGTCTGCATGAGCAGAGGGCAGTGCAGAGACATAGACAGAGAGCTACAGTGCCGTGGGACGTCAACATATAAACAGCAAAAATAATTATTTTAGGGAGATAAAGGTCCAATTCCACAGCCAGGACTAGGCCTTTGTTAAATTAGGATATTTAAGTAACTTTGATCAAATGTCTTAGAATAAAAAAAAACAATTGCATTGGTATATTATAAGATATGTCAGTGCAAATTATTTACATTTGTTACCGCTCAAACATGCTTTTTAGTCTGGGACTAGCCTTAAGCCTGGTCTGTGAAACCAGGGAAAAATGTTTTTTGTTGCTGTCTACATGCTTAGTGTATCTCTATGTGTTACGGGACGTGGTGGAGGACACATGAGGAAGACGATGATAAACATGAGGACAGGAATTTATTCAAATTTACAAAACTTAGGAGTCAAAACACACGTCAAACTACAACCATAATGCTAACGAGAACGGACAAAGACTGAATGAACTGAGGGAAACTAAATACAGAGACTGAAGACAATAATGAATAGGAGACAGGTGACATGGATGAAGATAATTAACTAAACACAGGTGAATAAACTGAGGACAAACGAGGAGCGGGAAAACTTAATAGGACTAAACCAAAACACTAAGAAAAAGGGGAAAACAAAGAGTCAAACTGTAACACTATGCTCTTTCAGACAGGGAGAGTGCTTAGCACTGTCTGCTGCACTGGCTAGGCATAAATACCTCTTACAAGCCCACTTCAAAACTGCTGAACTATCACTTTTAATATGAATGAATATGATATTGAATTTTATTATAGATGTTATTATATCCATTATTTTTCAAAGTCATATTCTTATGTTAATGTTCAATGAGCAAGAGTTGTGCATTATGAAATGTAAAAGACAAAATGTGATGTGTGTAGAAAACCATTTATCTACGAATGTAAATATTTTTTTAATTCAGCATGTTTAATGAACATGACATTGATTTAATGATGAAAATGATTTGGTTACAGAGAAAACATCCATCAAAGCTGAAGGCCTTCAGTGACTTTGTGGCAACACGGAAGCGGATCCTGGAACCACCAGAAATCGCAGCCAAGCAAGCAAAAATAAGTGACGTGATTGCACTGGTTGCAAACAAACGTGTGCCACAGGCAAAGGTTGACAAGCTGATCAACTTCATTTGTGAGGGTCTTCATCCATTTTCTTTGGTTGAACATCCTGCTTTTAAAGAACTTTTACTTGTACTGAATCCTCAGTGCAATGTCATATCCAGAACCACTCTCCAGACCAGAATAGAGTAAGCTGCGACTCAGTTGAAGAAGAATTTGCTGTCACACCTCAGTCAGCTATGTTGCCACCACTACTGATTTCTGGACTGCACACCAGCAAAGTTTCATAGGTGACCGCTCATTGGATAGATGAGGAAACCTTGGAGAGGAGATCTGTTGGCCCATATTGATAGGATAGCATCTTGCAGTTGATGGAGATTTGTGGGATGCAAATCCAGGGCACGAAGCTCCCGTTCCACCACATCCCAAAGATGCTCTATTGGGTTGAGATCTGGTGACTGTGGGGGCCATTTTAGTACAGTGAACTCATTGTCATGTTCAGAAAACCAATTTGAAATGATTCGAGCTTTGTGACATGGTGCATTATCCTGCTGGAAGTAGCCATCAGAGGATGGGTACATGGTGCCCATAAAGGGATGGACATGGTCAGAAATAATGCTCAGGTAGGCCGTGGCATTTAAACGATGCCCAATTGGCACTAACGTGTGCCAAGAAAACATCCCCCACACCATTACGCCACTACCACCAGCCTGCACAGTGGTAACAAGGCATGATGGATCCATGTTCTCATTCTGTTATGCCAAATTCTGCTTCTACCATTCTGAATGTCTCAAAAGAAATCGAGACTCATCAGACCAGGCAACATTTTTCCAGTCTTCAACTTTCCCAATTTTGGTGAGCTCTTGCAACTCTGGGTTTGGGCCGAACTCTGAGCTCGGAGCCCTCCCCCCCGACAGCAGGCCAAATACGCATTAAACCTTATCCACTCTAATTGTATGTAAGTGTGAACTCGTGAAATCAAATACGTATAAAATAACACAAATGAGAATAATTCCCCAAAGTTCCCCTTCTTATTTATTCTTTTATATTTATTTGTGTAAAATTGTCAAAATACATTTCCATACTTGGCTACACATTCCACACCTATTCCTACAAGAAATTTCTTAAAATTTGCATATGTTTTATGTCATATAGGCTGAGTCCAGCTGAAATTGTTTTCCTGACTGAGTATTGCACTGTTATGAAACCTGTTGTGAAGGCATTGAACATTCTTCAGTCTGAGACCAACACACATGGGGTGGCTCCTGCCGGTGATCTTCCAGTTACGAGTGTAACCGGCAGAGTAGTCGCTGCCTGGTTGAAGTTTGTCCCTCTGCAGCTACGGTAGCCCCCTGACCTCCCTCAGCTAGCCATGAGTGGCTAAACAACTCATTTCTAGGTCAGTTTCTATAAAACAGTCTGCACTGTTTGGCTTAGAGATTCTCTGGTGTTCAGATACATTTTCAGTCTGTTACTACTTGGGTATGTGGTTCTCTTGTGCAACAAAGTTATGATAAATGTTTATGATGTAAGCATTTATATTGTATCTAATACTGGGCTATTGGAAAATTTGTTTGACTGAGACGCTTCCAAGTAATCGTGCTGTGTATTACTGAAGGTATTATTTGTGCATTTTACTGTTAATCATAATGTGGGTGTTATTGTTGGGACATATGCATTTTAATGAGCACATTTGCGCACAGGTCTTGGGCTAAAGCAACCGCTGGGTAGCTGTACCGCAATTAAGCAGCAACATCAAGAAGGTAAATGTTTATTGTTTGTGTTACGAGTAGATCCAGTGTATTAGGACTAAAAGTTTTGAACACATGTAAAATGAGTCTGATTGTGTTGCCCTGACGTAATGCATGGCTGTGTTTTATTGTTAACTCTTAATATAAATGTATTTAATGTTTTGTGCCAAAAAAATGCTTTGTGTAACAACTGTTATGTAGGATTATGAAGACTGGCGCAAAGGGCTGTTTTCCACTGTGTCAGTTTGTTTGTCAACATTGAGGTAAAAGAAAATAATATTTTTATGAAATGTTTGGGATGCTACGTGACTATTTGTGCATGTGTAAATCAAGCACTAATTTTAATGATTTTGTGTCAGCAGGCAGATTGCTCCTGCTGCTTTGCTTTGCCTTGCCTAAATTAAGTTTTATATATCTTTTTTTTTTTATTGTGGTTATTTTTCCGTAGCCTCCGTCTACTGTTTTGTCTGACCGATGTGGTTGTTCTAGTAGTGTATAGTTTTACATTCTCTATCTACTCTGCTAGTGATAACTTTCTCGTCCTTTTATTCCTTTTTTTTTCAGAGTACTAGAGTAACTGCTCACAAGAGAGGGTCCTGGTTCCGTCCTCCTGCGCATTGCACCACGTATTGTAGTGGTAAACTGCACTTCACAATATTGATTGAGTCATTGGCTTGTAGTGGTTGTGCGCGCGCGCGCGCGTGTGTGTGTGTGTGTGTGTGTGTGTGTGTGTGCGCGTGTGTGTGTGAATGCATGTGATCGTGGGCACCAGATTCCAGAGCATGGGCAGTGTACATCACGCGTGTCCCGGACAGGTAATCTGCCTTGACCATGAATCAGTATTTCCAGTTAAATTGTTAATCGTATTGCCCCTTGTAACAGCCAATGCCAGGTCTGATCTCTCACTTTAGTACTGTGCCTCTAGTATGATGGTGTGGCTCTTTTTTATACCATTGTAGAATAAAGTTGTTTTTTTTCTACTGAAAGCACGTCTCTATTTTATCTTTGGTGTATTCTACGAACCTACTTGCCTTAGATTAGGTTTTTAGCAGTTAAGGTGCAAAGTATATCTTGGTGTGAGAGTTACCAGGTGGCGTAGTCAAGAACCTTTAATCCTAGATCTGGTCAAAGATCCTTCAGGTCACACAAGCAAAACTCAGCAGATTGGGATGGTGTCCAAAAGCGCTTTGGTGGGATGATGCAAGACCCTGAACTGATTGCTGCAGCAATCCTTCTGCCAAAGTTCAAGAACACTTGGACTGAGAGGGCTGAAATCATAGAAGCAGGTATGATTTCATTGTTTTATATCATAGTGTAATCAGTTGTTAATTATCAATCCCTGTTTTGTCTATTTTGTTACTACTCAATAATACAGTGTTGTAAGTTCAGTAAAATTTATCTTTGCAGTTTCTGCATTAACAGAAATATTAAATATGCATTGTTGTGTGTTGTCGTTCAACAGGTCTGGTCTATGTGAGACAACACCAGTTGGGCAACATTCATCAGATGAAGAAGATTTCTTCTCCTCAATGAAGTCCAGAAGGTCACAAGGTACGGGTGTAGGGGGTAGGATGTAGGCAGCAGAAATTGCGCCTTGATTGAATCAGGTGGTAGCCATTTGGCGCTGCACCTTTAAATCCAGCAAGCTGGCGGTTTCTTTGATTAGTGTTTTGCTACAGACTCTTGGTTGGTTGTACGAGATTGTCACGGGGAGACGAGCGGCTGAGCAGAACCTTTTTTTTTGAGAACGTGTTTCCCCGGGGGAGGGCTTCCGATGTGACATTAGGGCGATTCCGGTTTTGACGCGAGTAATGGCGGCTAAGGAAGCTTGATGAGGAAAACTCACGGCAGGTGCGAGAGGAGAGGATATAGAACAGCGATTGGGACACGCATTGAAGGAGAGGAGTATAAAAGCTATTCTGGCGGCAAAAGAAAGAAAAAAGAGGTGAGGGAGAGACAGATGTGAAATTAGGTTTTGGCTGGAGTTGAATGCAAGACTCACACAAGGGGAACTTTGAGTGCTCTCTGGATGGAGACTCGGGCTCGCTGTTGGTACTGGCTTTGTGATTGTTTGTGGTGATCTACTTCTTATGCAGCCCCCGTTCTACTAGTTCATCGAGGAAGAGATTCTCAGCCGGGACTTCGGGGGAGAGCCTTGTTTCGCCGTGAGTCTTGTGATTTACAGTGTCTATTGTTGGAGTGAACACGTGTGAAATATTGAAGTGCTGTGGAAAATGCACGAGTGTTGGATTGGTGTTGTTGCTCTCCACTCGTAGTCTCAGTAGATAGACTCTCTGCCTCCAGGGCGCTGAACTTTGTATTAACTCGAACTTGAAGTGTGTTTGTGCAAGATGAATACCTTACATCCTCTGAAGTCTGAGCCCTCTCGCCGAAGAGGAACCGTTGTGGAATTGTTCATCGTTCATCTAAGTGAAGCTCCTGTATGATCAATCACCATCTACTGCCTGTATCCTCACTGAAGAAGAGCTGCTGTGTAACTACTTAACTCTCATCATCCGAAGTAAGCCCTTATGTGATTATTCACTGTACATTGCCTGAGTTCTCATTGAAGAGGAGTTGCTGTGTGATTATTCACTGTTCACTGTTTGAGTTCTTAGTGGAGAGGAATTGTTGTGTGATTGCTGGTCTCTCATCTTCTGAGCTCCCTCTCCCTCCGAAGTGAAGCTCCTGTATGATCACTCACCATCTATTGCCTGCATTCTCACTGAAGAAGAGTTGCTGTGTAACTACTCAAGTCTCATCATCTGAAGTAAGCCCTTGTGTGATTATTCACTGTACATTGCCTGAGTTCTCATCAAAGAGGAATTGCTGTGTGTTCATTCACTGTTTGAGTTTTCATTGAAGAGGAGTTGCTGTGTGATTATTCACTGTTCACCCTCTTCACAAGTTCTTAGTGGAGAGAAATTGTTGCATGATTGCTGATCTCTCATCTTCTGAGCTCTCTCTCCCTCCGAAGTGTAGGGCACCCCGATCAACCGATCTGATTTGATTCAGACTATTGCATTGTTTTGTAGCTCGACCTGGTGTTTGTGCGGTTATTCAGTGCCAGGGTTACATCCAGCTCCCTGTCTAGACGAGCCCTCACCGGCTGCGAATTGTGTCTGCACAGCCCTCACTGGCTGCGAATTGTGTCTGCTTGTTTCAACAAAGATGTAAGTTCTCTGCTTTTACTTATGAGCAGCGTTCAGCTATTTTTCGTTTTAGGCACTGGCCGTAATTAACTCTCATTGATTCGAAGTCACTGGTTTAGAGTGTGACCACTACAAGTTTGCTGAGTGCTGTTTGTTGTGCTGAGAATGTAAGTTCACTGGCTTCCTTTCTCTCTCATGTGTGCACATCTTTGTGTAACAATTTTGTTGTGTGGTCACTGGTTTGCTGAATGTGAATTACTTTTTTTTTTTTTGTGCATGCGATTTGTGATGTGCCCTATTTATTCTGTGTTTGTTTGAGTTTTGCTGAATTTTTGAGTGCTATATTTATTCAAATACTTTGATTTTGCACTGTTTTGTCCCCGGTCCTGAATTTGTTACCCAGAGGCCTAATGTCTGTGTTTTATGTGTGCGTCTAACTTGAGTAAACTAAAATACACTGTTTTTATTTGTATAATACTCCAGTCCCTCTCTCTCATTTTATTTTTCTCTTTATTAGGATAGACTGTTGGTAAACATCTAAAATTCAGACTGTTGGTTATCAACTTGTGACTGGTTTGAAAAGGCCCCCTAGAGGTCACACAGGGGAGCTAGATGGGTAACTTGCTTGTATCTCAAACAAAATGGATCTGTTGAACTCCTAACCACACATAAAAAACCTTTCTCTCAAACCCAACACTGGTCTTCCTGCCTCAGCTGCCTGTTAGCGTCTCTTCAGCAGTGCTGGACACTGCAAAGCGGGCGAGGATGAACTCTACTAACTTTGAAAACCAATTGCTACTCAAACTTAACAAAAATTAATAGTGTAAGGATGGACACACAAATAAACTGTAAAGATATACAGAAGGGCAGGCCAATAACATACCATGTTGTTCATTTGATGTTTTGATATTCGACAGGTCTGTTATCTGACAATGGCACAGTTTTGTCTTTAAATACGTGAAGGTCCCTGACCCAATTTAGATTTAAAGTTTTGTAGTAAGACTGTCGTTTGTGTTTAAGAAAAGGATGCTCTACTGAATTCACAGTTCATGCCATATTCAGTGGTTGTAGTATTGTTTGAAATGTTTTATTGTATGATCTGCACTAAAATCACTCAGATTTCCCCAAATAATTTAAATAGTTTTTATTTTAATTGCATCATTTTTGTTATTGCACTTTAATTTTTAAAGGTGTTCCTTCAATTAAAAACAACTAGTTTGAGATTTACATTCCCTTGTATTTTTTTTAACTACACTAGAATCCCCCACCCCAGCTGTTAAAAAAAACTCTGTAACTTTTACATTTTTAATTCAGTATATTTTTAATGAGATACTTTTTACTTTTACTTGAGTCGATTTTTAGACGGGTAACTTTACTTGTACTTAAGTGAAATTTTACTGAAGTAACAGTACTTTTACTTGAGTACAAAATTGTATTACTCTTTCCACCTCTGATTATGTGTGTACAAAAATAAAAGTAGACATTTAACAGTTCTGAATGATGTATAAAACTTGCCTATTTGATGAAAATAGACATATTAGTTATTTAATAGTTATTTGATTGTCTTTTGCACTGATAAGAAAAAAGCGCCGACCCCAGGGGGTTACTCCGTGACGCTACCTCAGAAGCCTGTGCGAAATCAGTTCCCTATCAGTCAGTCACGTTCGATGTTAAATGTTAGTGACTGAAAAATTGGGATCTCGTCTGAGAGCCCAATCACCTTCATGTGGTAACAGAACGAGCCAATGCACGTTGGCTAGTGAGATTTGCATCGCAAACCACTCCCCCGCTTCAGGGTATATAAGTGGCTTGCGGCTTAATACTTAATACTTAATAAAGCTTTTGCTTCTGAGCCGAGCGGACATTGTTTCAATCTGCTATTGTTGGTGTCAACAGATTGAGAGGGAACCAGTTCCAGTGTTGGTGTGACAGTGTGTTCCTGGCTGTGTTGCCCCCTTTTGGATAGAGTAGTCCGAGTCAGATCCAGAACTGACGGCCATGCTTGCCTGGGCAGCCGCAAGTGTAGGGCTCGAGTGGAACTCTCCACCTTGTCCCGGACTTTCGCGGCTGGACGATTGGTATCTTGGGGCTGGCCGTGCTAAACAGCACTGTCCCGCTCCAGTGCCTTTCTTCTCAGAAGTACATGACGAGGTAACAAAGACATGGAAGGCACTTTTTACTGCCTGAAGGCACTTTTTACTTACCATTCTTCTGCCTCCTCCGCTCTCACTATTCTTGATGGCGGGGAGGCCAAAGGGTACATAGACATTCCACAGGTGGAGCATGCAGTTATGAACGCAAAGTGCTGTCACCTGGCAGTCATCCGCGCCACCCATCCAAAACCTGTAAGTTCTTTGCAGCTCTCAGACCAAGGCTTCCAGTGCTGCTGGACAGGCCGCCTCCGCCTTGAGCCATGCCCAGCAGTTCTCAGCAGTATAACAGCAGACAGAGACGATCAAGCACATCCTGCCCCGATGAGATGCTGCTGCCAACACCCGCCCGTCTGGGGCGATCTCTTCGGCTGCTCTTCGCCGAGGGCATCCCCCTGCATCCTCTACATCAGCTCCGTCGCGGCCACAGCAGCAGCCTTTACCAAGGCAGCAATGTGGATCTCCCCGAAGGAAGGTGACTCCGCCCATCTCAGTGCCCACCAAACACTCCAAGCGATAAAACACATAAAAAGTCTTCAGTTTTTAGTTGAAAATGGTGTAGTGTAAAGGCCTCTCATTCTCTTGGCCAAAAGTGAAATGCGTAAACAGTCTTAGCAACCTTAGCCATAGCAACCTAGGATAATTGAAAATGGATATTATTATTATTTTGAACTAGAAATGACACAAAAGACAGTGTGGTATTAAGACTTGATTATATTATGGTTATAAATCATATCAAAATTTCACATAAATAAATACATAAATAAATAACCGAACTTAAGTGTGCAAACCTTTTTTATAATTGGGTATTTTTATGTGTTCATAATGTAATCAAGTACATGTGAAATGGTACACACTTGTCTACACATGAAGTGACTCACATTAAATCCAAATAATTATCAGTAGGGGCCAGTTCTTTGTATGTGAATTACTCAGTTATCTGGATTTTACTGTTATGATTTGACATGATCCAGGATTTTTAGGTTATTCAAAGCTCATCCAGGAGTTGCTGTCATAGCAGCAGGTCAGTAACCTGAAACCTACTCAGGAGCAAGCTTATTTCAGGATTTGATTCTTTTTAAGCAGAGGAGATACTTAAAATTCTGTCCCAGCTACTGCACCTTCTAACAAGAGTACTTTATTGAACCAGGGACAATAATAATTTAAAATAATATTAGTACTAATTAAAAACTATTTTGAAAGACAATTTTATAATGTTGTATCATAATATAGGCACAGCCAGTTTTACTCATTGAGATTAGTTGTGAGGGAATAATTACCTAATAAATCTATTGGAGTCTTATACACATTGTGTATATATATATATATATATATCATGTATTATTATGAAAATACCTGAGATGGTAATTGGGTAAAGAACACAGATAACCATATTGACTCAATCGTCGTTTGTTGTCTTCATGTTTCATCAGTAATGATGTCTGTGGATGTTATTTCAGATATCTGGATGACTTTGTCCATATAAGGGATTTCCTTGAAGGTTGAAAGATGTTAAAGTGGTGCTTATGATAGTCATACAGCAAGATGAGTAAGAACAAATCAGCAGCAAATGCAAGTTAGCCATGATGGCTAGCGCAAGGAAATCTGAAGAAGCCCTCCAGTCCCACTTTTGTGCTACTGAGATACTTGTGGGTGATCAACAGTGCCTGGTGGCTTGAGAACACAAACCTTGAAATAGGTTTCAAGGGGCAAGCGTTGAACATTTTTTAACGTGATCATCTCCGTGTAAACCCCAAATACGCAAATCTGTGAAAACGCTGACGGCGTAGGCGAATAACCTGTCTTTACAAATTGACCTTACCAAATTACTTGTCTGGCCTTAAACATACATCATTTTTGAAAAGCCTCCCGAATTGGAACAAGCACATTGATCGTCGGGCCCAAAACAACAGGAAGGTCGACCTCCTCGCATTTTTATCGCTGGTTGTGTTTTTTCACAAATTCCAGGACAAGGAAAAAGCATTACGATGCGCCAGACAACATGCAGGCAAAATACAAGGACTCTACTTGGAGGATTTATCCTGACCTCTCCGCTGATCTCGCCAGAAAGCATGCCGTTTTTAAAAATGTCAAACAGTTTCTGGATCAGAAGAGTGTATGATTTCAGTTGCTTCATTCAGCATGACTACGAGTTTGTTTTGAGGATTACAAACACACTTTTATTTAGCTGTGCTAATTAACAGGTTATTCAGTAGTACTGATGATGAATAACCAGGGATTGGACCAGAATTTATTTTTTGCATTTAAAGTTTTGTTAATTAATGCAGCATTGTGTCTAGTAACAGTGCTTGTGGTTCGCTTATACACTTATTTGTATGCCTGATTTAGCATTTATGCTTTGTTTTTTTTTGTTTCATTATGTAGGAAGCTCTGAGGAAAAAACGGAAAAGGATATGGACTTGGATCATCGGGAGCCAAGAGATACTTGTGAGCTGCGGTTTGTCTTTGTTCAACAGACACATCTACAATGTATAATAGTTTGGTTGTTTTGTTACCATCTGCTGTTTTTTCCCCTACCCCCTCTTTTCCCTTTGATAAATGGGACTTAAGCCACAGACAATAATAATGGCAGAGACCAGTAATAGAGTGACAAGTACTGGAGGGTTGGAATGTTAGAGGTTTAAACGAACAAGTGAAAAGAACTTGCATTTGTACGCATTTGAAGAGATTAAGCCAGTCACTAGCCACTAGTTGGATCGATTCACTGATCGATTGCTCCTGTCTGCCTTCCTGCCTGCTGTGAGATTGTTTGCGTCGAGGCTGTAAGCTCTACGCCTCGTATTAGCTTCGTATTTCTTTGTTTTGAACCATCATTTACTATCATTTCTAGTTGTTTATATTACTAAATACAGTTTACCCACCATCTCAGATTAAATTCCGTTATTGTTAGCACAGCACGCTAGTGTTTACGCGCCACCCGCGCTCATTTATTTATTATTTATTTTCTCTCGCGCGCCCGCCCGCGCCTTTTGAGTTCATAAAAGCCCAGGTAAGTAAGAATCAGTCAACACCAACGGTGAGTAATGTCTTGTCCTGTTATTGTCACGTGTCATGTCATATGTTTAGCATAGCCTTCTCCGATGCCAATATAGGATTTATTTGTGATAAATGCAAGGAGACAGTCAGGCTGATGGAGAAGATTTCAGAGCTAGAGACACGCATCCAAATTTTAATTGAGGATTGTAAGGATAGTACTCTTAAGATACTATTTTGGATGCGCCTTGCATAGTGAACTCTGTACATGATTCGGTTCCGGCTGAAGTAGAGCCCATGCAGCAGGGCAGATCGGTGACCGTGAGAGATCGCTCTAGTCGCGGATTAAAAAAAACACTCTTCCGTTCCGATTACCATAACAAATCGATTTGCCCCACTCAGTGAAACACCCACTGAGAATTCTGTTGATTGTGCCCTGGTAATTGGTGATTCGATCACACGGAACGTGAAAATAGAGACACCAGCCACCATAGTCACATGTTTGCCGGGAGCCAGAGCGCCTGACATCAAAGCAAATTTAACTCCGCCAGTCGGAGATCACCAAAATGAATATTAAAGAGGTGTGTAAACTCGCAAGTACGATGTCAGGCACTGTAATTTGCTCTGGCCCCCTTCCTGTTCGCAGGAGTGATGAGATAGTTAGCAGATTGGCCTCACTCAATGGTTGGTTGTCTAAGTGGTGTCCGTTGAATAATATAGAATTCAGAGACAATTGGAAAAGTTTTTGGGGCAAGCCTGACCTGTTGAAAAGAGATGGTGTTCATCCCTCCTGGGATGGTGCTGCTCTTCTCTCTAGTAATATGGCACATAGTCTTAGAGCTAAAACATGACAATCTGGGGCTCAGGTCAGGAAGCAGACAGACTGGCTAAACCAACCGTCTGCTAGCGGCCTCTTTCACCTAGATATCATCATATAGAGACTGTGTCTGTACCCCGAAATTGGAAATCCAAAAAACGTCAGGTAAAAAATTGTATTTATGTTCAACAAATAAAAAACAGATATAATACAGATGAGCAAATGATAAAGCTTGGGTTTGCTGAATATTCGATCCCTTACTTCAAAATCGCTCATAGTTAATGATATGATTTCAGATTATAATCTAGATGTGCTGTGTTTGACAGAAACCTGGCTAAAACCAAACGATTAAATTACTTTGAGTCAACCCCACAAGATTACTGTTATAAACATGAACCTCGTCTAAAATGCAAAGGGGGAGGTGTTGCTGTAATTTATAGTAATATTTTCAAAACCACTAAGAAATCTATTTTTAAATATACTTCTTTTGAAGTGTTGGTGCTTAATGTAAAAATATAGTGTTAACGATAAATCATGTTTGAGATTTCTGCTGGCTACTGTATACAGGCCACCAGGGCACCATAAAGATTTTATCAAAGAATTTGCAGACTTTCTATCAGAATTAGTATTGGCTAACGATAAAGTACTAATTGTTGGTGATTTTAATATACATGTAGATAATGAAAAAGATGCTTTGGTATTGGGACTTAAAGACATTGTAAACTCAATTGGAGTTAGACAACACGTGTCAGGACCCACTGATTGTTCTAATCATACTGTAGAACTAATATTATCACATGGAATAGATGTTGATGCCGTTGAAATTCTGCAGCAGAGCGATGACATCTCAGACCATTATCTAGTCTCATGTAAATTACATTTAGCCAAGGCTGCAAAGCCGACTCCGTGTTATAAATATGTTAGACCTATAACTTCTGCCACTAAAGATTGCTTTATCAATAATCTTCCTAATCAGTTTCATCATTTCAGCATCCCGGATAGCTTAGAAGAACTTGATATTGCAACAGAAACTTTTAACTCTCTCTTTTCCAGCATTTTAGACGCAGTTGCTCCGTTGCGCTTAAAGAATATTAAAGAAAATAGTCCAACGCCGTGGTACAACGAGCACACTCAGGCCCTTAAGGATAGGAAAATGGAGCGCAACTGGAAGAAAACAAAACTAGAGGTATTTCGGATTTCATGGAAAGAGAGCTCGATTGCTTACAGAGAGGCTTTAAAAGCTGCTAAATCTGCTTATTTTTCAACCCTATTAGAATAAAATGAACATAATCCTAGGTACTTATTTGAAACAGTGGCTAAACTAACGAAAAAGAAAGCTTCAAGCACAGAAGTTTCCGTGCAACAAAGTAATAACTTTATGAACTTCTTCACTTATAAGATTGATAATATCAGGGACAAAATTATAACTATGCAACCGTCTACAACAGTATCGCATCAGGGAGTGCATTGTAGTCTCCCTGAGGAAAAAATGTATTCTTTTGTTGATGCATTTGTTGAATTCTGCAAACTCGTTAATTCATCTAAATCGACAACTTGTATGTATACCGTGTATATGTATACCCTATACCGACTAAGCTATTGAAAGAGATGCTTCCAGAGATCATAGATACTCTTCTTATTATCATTAATTCGTCTTTGTCTCTAGGATACGTACCAAAAACCTTTAAGCTGGCTATGATAAAACCGCTTGTTAAAAAAACGCAACTTGATCCTTCAGAATTAGTCAATTACAGGCCAATCTCAAATCTGCCTTTTCTGTCTAAGATATTAGAAAAAGCAGTATCCTCACAACTGTGTTCCTGTCTTGAAAGAAATGATATCTGCGAGGATTTTCAGTCAGGATTTAGACCGCACCATAGTACTGAGACAGCTCTCATTAGAGTTACAAATTATTTCCTTTTATCATCCGATTGTGGTTGTATCTTGCTATTAGTGTTACTTGATCTTCGTGCTGCATTTGACAGAATTGACCACAACATTCTTTTAAATAGATTGGAGAACTATGTTGGCATTAGTGGAATTGCACTAGCATGGTTTAAATCATACTTATCTGACTGTTATCAGTTTGTAGCAGTAAATGAAGAGATGTCTTATCGATCACAAGTTCAGTATAGCCTACCACAAGGCTCAGTACTAGGACCACTGCTGTTCACTCTGTACATGCTACCATTAAGAGATATCATTAGGAAACATGGAATTCGCTTTCACTGTTATGCCGATGATACTCAGCTGTATATTTCTCCAAAACCTAACGAAACTTACCAATTCACAAAATTAATGGAATGCATAGCTGATATAAAAAATTGGATGACTAGTAATTTCCTACTACTAAACTCTGAAAAAACAGAGATTCTAATTATTGGACAAAAAAACTTTCACACGTAATAACCTAGAATACTGTCTAACACTTGATGGCTGCTCTATTAAGTCTTCGTCGTCGGTTAGGAACCTGGGTGTGCTCTTTGATAGCAATCTTTCATTTGAAAGTCATGTGTCTAGTATCTGTAAAATCACATTTTTCCATCTTAAAAATATATCTATATTACGACATATACTCTCATTAACAAATGCGGGACAATTAGTTCATGCTTTCATGACATCAAGACTAGATTATTTTAATGCTCTACTGGGTGGTTGCCCTGCACGCTTAATAAATAAACTACAGCTGGTCCAAAACGCTGCAGCTCGAGTTCTTACTAGAACCAGGAAATATGACCATATTAGCCCGGTTCTGTCAACACTGCATTGGCTGCCTATTAAAAATCGAATACATTTTAAAATATTGTTGATTACTTACAAAGCAATAAACAGGTTTAGCTCCGCAGTACTTGAGCGAGCTATTAACGCATTATAGTCCTTCACGTCTATTGCGATCTCAAAATTCGGGCCAGTTAATAATGCCTAGAATATCAAAATCGACTGCTGGCGGTAGATCCTTTTCCTATTTAGCACCAAAACTTTGGAACAGTCTTCCTACCATTGTCCGGGAAGCAGACACACTCTGTCAGTTCAAAGCTAGATTAAAGACACATCTCTTTGACCTAGCATACACACCCTATGGAGGATCCCTTTCCCACTCTACAGATAAAATGTTTTGATCCTGTTCACGTACCCACCCCGAAGTGATAAAATAAAACAAAATTCTGTATCAAATTATAGTTAATGTAAATCCGGCCTCTAGTTCATAAACGCCAGAGGAGAACTGGCCCCCGACTGAGCCTGGGTTCTCCCAAGGTTTTTTTTTCTTCTCTCCATTAAGTTACCTGATGGAGTTTTAGGACACCAGTAGGTCACTTGATGGAGTTTTTCGGTTCCTTGCCACTGTTGCCTTTGGCTATCTCAGTTGGGGATATTCAAATTACAGTTTTTTCCAATCGCTATGACAGTTTTTTCAATACATTTAACAAGTTTCCTAAACTCTTAACGCACCAACACACCTAAAACACACAATTGGCAAAACGGTTAATTTCATGCTCAAAATCACACATTGTAAACTAAACTCCAAAACTAATTTTCAAAATACAATAATACACTAACACAATACACTGTCTAACAAAACACTGCAAACATGTTTCAAAATCAAATAATTATTCAAAACACTAAATGTTCCTGTTGGAAGAGAACATGTGTTAGTCAATCATAAGTAAATGACAAAAAACACTATCATCAGCTGAAATTACAGAAACTGCATTATTTTATGTATATTTTAAGTATATTGTATTGATCATAGATTGTGTTTTGCACTGTAGTTTCTTTTGATGCCTCTCTACATTTTTGTTTTGTTGGGTTTAGTAAATGCATGCATTTTGTTTCTTTTGCTGTAGAAATTCAATACAAAAAAATGAATGACCATCTCAGAGTAGCTTTATAGAATGTACAGTTTATGAAAAAAAAAAGACAGAGACAGAATTTCTGCAGTAAATACTTTATTTGCAAAAGGACATTGCTGCAAGATATACAAACAGAAAAAGCACTGGAATAATAATTGAAAACAAAGTAATCTTCTAATCTGCCCGGTCTTCTGCATTTGGCCACATGTTCTCATCCACATCACACCTGATATCTTCTCTGGCAAGGCATCGTGGGAAGAATCTTTTGGCATGCCTTATCCACCCCTGGCAGTGTTCAGCTGTGATGTCTTGGCATGCAGCATTCATTGCATCCAGGAGGGACATTTGGTCATGTGGACGATGGTCAAAAACCTTCCATCTCCAGGCTGAGAAAAACTTCTCAATGGGGTTGAGGAAAGGGGAGTAAGGGGCAAGGAAATGGGACATCATCCTTGGATGGGCGTCAAACCAGGCTGTGACTGCACGAGAATGGTGGAATGCCACATTGTCCCATATGATCACATATATTGGCAAGTGGTCTCCCACCTGTCCCCTTTCTACCTCTGGCACCAGTCTTTCGTGCAGGTCTTCTAAAAACAGGAGAAGGCGGTCTGTGTTGTAGGGGCCAATCTCACATTTATGCAGGAATGCACCGTTGTTGGAGATTGCGGCGCACATGGTAATGTTGGCTCCTCTCTGGCCCGGCATGGTAACTGTGGCCCTTTTGCCAATTATGTTTCTCCCATGGCGACGCCTTTTTGCCAAGTTGAACCCAGGCTCGTCAACATAGATCATTTCATGTGGGACTTGATTGGCCTCGAACTCCATGACTCTCTGAAAGTAATTAGACACAGTGTATGTAAATGCTGTGCTGTATATCTACTGTATGTCCTAATGTACTCCAGGTTTATAGAGTAGTTAACTGCAAAACACACTGTGTATAGTACAGTAATGACTGTATTGCATAACCTTACCTGGACGTATTGGTGACTGAGTTCTTTAATGCGCTCACTGTTCCTTTCAAAAGGAACTTTGTATAGTTGTTTCATTCGGACTCTGTGTTTAGCTAGAGTCAGAGAAATGGATGTTATGCTGATTACTGCAATGTTCCCAAAGACAAGGTGGTCCTCTACAACTCTGGACTGAATGTCCTTCAGTTTTATTTCATTGTCAGCAATCACCATGTTGACAATAGCAAGTTCCTGTTCTTCATTTAGGAGCTTTCTTCTGCCCCCTGAGGAAAGGTTGAATAGGTTGAATCCTTAGAGGGACAAAATACAGTTACATTTTAGAGACCAGAGGCATACAGTCACTCTAATAAATGGTAAAATTACTGTATTTACACTTTGCTGTAGGAGAAGCAATATCCTACCTGTTGGTTTCTCTGAAAATACGGACAATGGATGCCACTGTGTCCCAGCTGAGATTTGGCTGTACTCGTTCACCAGCCTCTCTGTATGATAGCCCGTGGTTTATGACATGGTCAATGATAGTAGCTCTTATTTGATCAGTTACCCTAGCTCTGGTCCTTCTTTGAGCGCCACCACGCATTCTAACTCCTCTCCCTCCACCTTGCCCCACTCCTCTCCCTTGTCCTTGGCCCACTCCTCTCCCTTGTCCTTGTCCTTGCCCCACTCCTCTCCCTTGTCCTTGCCCCACTCCTCTCCCTTGCCCTTGTCCCACTCCTCTCCCTTGTCCTTGCCCTTGTCCCACTCCTCTCCCTTGTCCTTGTCCTTGCCCCACTCCTCTCCCTTGTCCTTGTCCTTGCCCCACTCCTCTCCCTTGTCCTGGTACTCGTCTTCCTCTCCCTCGTGCAGGCATTTTTCTTTCTTTCTTTCTTTCTTTCTTTCTTTCTTTCTTTCTTTCTTTCTTTCTTTCTTTCTTTCTTTCTTTCTTTCTTTCTTTCTTTCTTTCTTTCTTTCTGTTGCTCTATATTGTTCCTTTTCCACACAAGATCAGCCCAAACAGTCTCAATACCTGAGTGTGCTTCCTAGATGGGAATCAGCTGTGATTTATATATTTGCATAACTTCAATAAGCTGTTTCTCATTAGCAATGGAATAAGATACAGGGAATATATTTGTTTTTCAATTCACAATATGAACAGCTGTTCACTTTGACTTTAGCCTATATAAGCATTTGTAAATTTGACTGTAAAATTACATTGTTTTGGTCTTGGTTGAGCTTGTGTGTAAAAAGTTCAAGCATTTTAAATTTGTGCTAATTGTATGCATTTTGTGTTAAAGCAACAACAAATGTGTTAATAGTATAGCTTATACAGACGGATGTAGTGCTAACTGTGTTAAGAGTTTAGGAAACTTGTTAAATGTATTGAAAAAACTGTCATAGCGATTGGAAAAAACTGTAATTAACCAAGCATTAGTACCATTGATCAGCCCTATCAAACGTGGATGTTTTTTCCACTAAGAAACAAACATTATGTTATTTGATTGATACTGTGAAGCTGCTTTGATGCAATTTATATTGTGAAAAGCGCTATATAAATACACTTTACTTGACTTAAATACAGAAATAGCCTTATAGTAGACATGTATACAGGAAATGCAGTTACTTACTGTAGACAATAACTGACTTAGGAAAACTTGGGTTGGCCAGGTCTACCATTCCAGTTTTAAAGGGGCGCAGCGATAATAATTCACAAAAGAATACTATTTACTGCATCTGGAACGATTTCTGATTCCTAGGGGCGGTACATTATCGTATCAGGATCATCTCTTCAATACACCAGTAGTCTTGGTTAGTGTTTATGCACCTAACTGGGATGACGTTAACTTTGTTAAAAGATGTAAACAGTTACCAGCTTATATGTGTTGAAATTTTTTAATTGTGTGATGGATACAACTTTGGATCGTTCCAACCCTAAAACTGTACCCCTTTTAAAAATGTCGACTCTTGCTGGTTATATGACTCGATATGGCTGTGTGGGCCCATGGAGGTTTTTATTTCCTGATGAATAATTCTCTTGCTTTTCACATGCCCACCAGATGTATTCTGGGATAGATTATTTTTTTACCGATAAAACCGACCGCAATAAAAAAAAGGTAGAATACTATTATTGAATCAGACCATGCCCCTGTAATTCTTGATATTTGTTTTTTTTATAACTGCCTGTGTGGAGGCTAAACGTAACTTTACTTCCAGACGCAATTCATATCTAGTGTCATTGACAATTATCTACTAATGAATAAATCAGACTCTATATCACCATCATTATTTTGGGAGACATTCAAGGTTGGGGACAGTCAAGGGGGAAAATAATTTCATACTCAGCCTTGCTTAACACTTCAACCCTGCAGAACTCTGCCGCTCCCCCCGGACCCACCAGTGGGTCCAATATTGCATCACCATAATCATTTAAAAAAATCTCTAAGTTATACAGCACAAAACTAGACATATATAGTATTTTTTGAAAGCTTAGAACCTCAGCTTTCATGACAATCCCATCATTTTTGTATTTATGTTACATAGAATAAGATAATATGGTCTAAATTCGACCCCCCCGCAACGACCCCCCCTTGAGAAAATCATATTTATGATATTAAATTTCATATTTATATCACACAAACTCACCAGAAATAGACAAGTCATACATCAAATGAAAGCTCTCACTCAATCTGTGCAGTTTATTTACCGATCCAACACTTTACAGTAACATTATTATCCAAAGAATCACGAAAACGGAATCGAGTTTTTTGAATAAGCAAACACATGAGTCATATATTCCTGTTCAGATCACTTCCTCCGTGTGGAGCTACTAGCCTCAAACGCTATATCAGCTCGTTCCTTAGGTTGTTTTCTTCAAAATGAGACCATTTTCACATGTCTTCGAGCATGCATGACTAAATGACACTGTAATATGTCACCGATGTCTAGATCAAAACATGCGATGCAGGATAAGAGCAAATACTCATATTAATCTTAGGTTTGATTTTCTTCGTTAGCCGCGATTTTTTTGATGACGTCATCAAATATTGCGCCATACGTCAAAAAAGCTGAGACTCTCAGCAATCCATAGACACGTCGATCATGCTTCTAGGCCATTCAGGGCTCCTATGACAAAGTCGAGGAGGCGGGACTTCATCTTGAAATTTCAGCGGGTGCCATTGTTCATCGCAGACGAGTAGGAGTTGAGTTTGGGATAGTTTGGTAGTTTGGACAGTGTTTTTTCGAGTTATTGCGTGTTTTCTTTTTGGACAATGGCTTCAAGGAAGGTTTTTGTCGGCGTGGAGGCTGTTTTGGCGGAGCTTGATCGAGAAAGTGACACCGAAACTTGCAGCAATGCCAGTTTTGACTCTGTTAGACAAGCTGCGTACAATGCTGGCGAGGATCCAGAGTTTGAGTAAGTACACATTTCGAACTGATAAACGTTGTATTTATGTATTTCATGAACGAAAGCATGCAACAATTGTACAAAATATCCATGCAACAGACATCGATAAATATCACAACCCATGCAGGCTCTAATTCAAAGTAGCATGGGTGGTTTTGCTAACGTATGTGCGGTTTTTTTTTGTCGTGTAAATGTTTGTGCATGTATATTTGAGATTTATTTTGCACCCAAAAACATATGTGTGCAATAATAAACGAGCACAACCATGCATATATTCATGCCATAGTTAAAATATGCTTGGGAGCTTTTGCTAAGCTTTTTGTGCTGTTTGGTGCACACGTTTTTTTTTCTTCATATTTGTAGTTTTGCACGTGGTGTTAATCAATTGCAATGGTTGCATGGAATGTTTCCAGGTGTTGCTCATCAGTTGTGTTGATGCTTGCAGGTGTGTCATGTATCAATACAACTGATGAATAAATACCTGGAAAAATAAAAATCTGCATGTAACATTTTAGCACATATGGGCACCAAAAAGCACATGCATCACTTACATGCATGCATGCACATATTTGTTCATCAAATGCATTTGTGTATCTTATGTGAATATGCAAATTATAATCTTGTATCTGTTATGTGCATATGTGAATTATTGTTGTGTGTAATATTACCATGCATTTCTGAATACAATGTGGATTTATACATTTTTGTTTTGCAGTCTGGACAGTGGTGATGAGTGGCAGCCAGATCTGCCATGCACCAGCAGCAAGGAGGTTGTTTGCCCACCTCACACCTCCAAGACGCCCACACCCACTGTTGGTGATTCTGTGAGGCGGCCACAGAGACCTGGAACTCCCAGCAAGCAGACCAGAGGGAGGGCTCATTCTGTACGGGGGACGAAAAGGTCAGCAAGTGCAATGTCAGAGGATGGTGGCACAGAAAGGTGGAATGACTGCAGTGTGGAGGATGAGGTTCCAGCGCTACCAAATTTCCTTCCAAAAAGAAACCCATGAGCGCAGCTTGTAATGGACAGGATCTATTCCCCGTTGCAGCTCTTCCAGCTCTTCTTCACAGGCTCTGTGGCGGAAACCATTGTGATGAACACCAACAGCTTTGCACAAATGAGGTCGGAGGCTGGAAAACGTTTCCTTTGGTTGCCTTTGAATGCACACGAACTGTATTCATACATCGCACTTGTCATCTACATGGGGCTCCTTGGTGCAAAGAACATCATTGATTACTGGTCTGGTAAAGAAATTTACCGCTTATTCTTCCCAAAATAGGTCATGTCCAGGTCCAGATTTCTGGCCATTTCTCCATCTTTGCGATCCTGAGGATGATCGAGACAACTCTAGAAAAAAGGGGACTGAAGCCTACGACAGACTTTTCAAGATCAAGCCCCTGTACAACGACATCGTCTCGGCATGCAAAACATATTTCCATCCAGACAGACAGCTAGCAGTGGACGAGAGGATGGTGGCTTCAAGGGCGCGAATCGGCATCAAGCAGTACATGAAAGACAAACCGACCAAGTGGGGCTACAAACTATACGTGCTGGCTGATTCTGCCTGTGGTTACACCTGGAACTTCTTCGTCTATGAAGGCAAGTCTTCCCCGGCCACTGGAAAAGGGCTCAGTTATGATTCTGTCATGCAGCTCCTGGATCTGTCACTTCTCGGCAAAGGCTACCAGCTTTTTATGGACAACTTCTACACGAGCCCATGCCTTTTTATGGACTTGCTCTCAAAGAAGACTCTAGCATGTGGTACTATACGCACCAACCGGCGTGGCTTCCCCAAAACCAAGGTAAATGACATCAGCCGCAGAGCCCAAAGGGGAACCATTCGATGGCTCAGAGACAGGAAGCTTCTGTTTGTAAGGTGGATGGACACACGAGGGGTGACAATGTGTTCCACAATGCACAAGGCATATTACGGTGATGAGGTCCTCAGGCGTGTCAAGAATCCCGAGGGTGTATGGGAAAGGCACAGAGTCCCGATTCCAGCGGCAGTGAAAGACTATAACAAACATATGGGAGGTGTGGACCTGTCAGATGCCCTCATTGGGTACTATAATGTCCTGCACAAAACGACGAAATGGTACAAGACTTTTTTTTTTTCATTTTGTTGACATTGCGGTCGTAAACAGTTTCATCCTTTACCAGCACCTCTGCAAATCTCAGAACAAAAGTCCTCTCAGCCAGAAGGAGTTTAGAGAGAGACTTGTGTCTGAGCTGGCCACACAGTCCAGCACCTCGGATGCCCCAGAACCATCCACATCGCATGCCCCAGAGCCGCCCGCATCCACATCGCATGCCCCAGAGCCATGCCATCTACATCTGCCACATCAGAAGGTGAGCAATGTTGGCCGGAGTACTGTGGGTCAGATGCCGCAAACTTTCAGGGCTCAAAGTAAAGACTCCTATGTACTGTACAAAGTGCAATGTACCATTGTGCTTGGTGCCATCAAGAAACTGTTTTAGAAAATAGCACACTGATGGACACTCTAAAATATAATGTCTTGTTTCGTCAACAGTTGCAACACTTCAACGGTCGCAATAAAAAAAACTCCTAGTTGGGCTTGTTTGTCTAACTTTCTTCTGTTGTATATTGTGTTTTTGCACATTTTAGTTTATCTTTGTGTATAAAATACAAGAACTGCTACTTTCTCATACCTCACTCATTTTGCTAATATATTACATGACATGGGTTAAGTTAGGTGATAGTGTTTATTCTCTTGTTAAGTGTGACATGGTAAAAATATTATTTTACAGATAATAAGCCTGCTTTTGTAATAAGTGCAATAATTTAGGTTTATGGAGTAAACGTGGAGACTTTTGGAGAGAAGACATTGCAATAACTTTTGTTAAGAAGGCGATCGAAAGATCATTCTTTTATATATTCGCTGCCATATAGAGGATTCAAAAGAAACCTTCCACAGGGAAATAGAACAAACAGGTCCTAAATTACAGACTCTCAACTAAAAACTTAATTTAAAAATCAATCAAAATTTGACTTTAATCCTTATTTATCATAAAATTGTGAATGAATACAATAACATATATGCAATATTCCACCAGTGTGTTAAAACTTAGAGTGTTTTTTATAAAATGAGACCATTTTCATCCATTTACTCCAAAGTATGTGTGTAGGACGCCATTTTAAAGTCAGGTATGCACAATTCTTTTAGCAATCAAATATGGTGACTTCAAGAGTACACTTGGACACCAGTGACTCCTTTCAGATAAATCTCAATAACTTTTTTTTTAGAATGAGTTATCAAACAAATTCTTTTTGCCCCTGTTTACAGCCACCTAGTGGAATCAAAAGAAACTTTCTGAAGGGAAATACACCAAACAGATCCTAGATTACAGACTCTTAATTTAATTAAAAATAAAACTTGATTTAAAAATAAATCTAAATCTGACTTTTTATCCTTATTTATCATAAATTTGTGAATAAATTCAATAAGATATATGCAATATTCCACCACTGTGTCAATCTAGAGTGTTTTCTGTAAAATGAGACCATTTTTATCAATTTACTCCAATGTATGTGGGTAGGACACCATTTTAAAGTCAGGTATGCACAATTCTTTAAGCAATCAAAAATGGAGACTGTAAAAGTACAATTGTGACTCCTTTCAGATAAATATCAATAACTTTATTTTAGAAGGAGTTATCAATAAAATTATTTTTTCCCCTGTTTACTGCCACCTAGTGGAATCAAAAGAAACTTTTAAAAGAGACAGACAAAACAGGTCCAAAATTACAGATTTTCAAATAAAAAATTAATTAAAAAAATATGAGATTTTATGTTTATCAAAACATTTTGAATAAATACAATAAAATATATACAATATTCCACCACTGTGTTAAAATTTAGAGTGTTTTCTGTAAAATGAGACCATTTTTATCCATTTACTCCAATGTATGTGGGCAGGACGCTCTTTTAAATTCACATATGCCTAATTCTCTAAAAAATTCAAAATATGCTGCAGAGCTGAAGTAAAGTAAAGAAACAAACACAGGAGAAACGTATTGAATCTGTACAGAAAATTGATCACCAATGCTATGGTTCCAACACCAGAACTATATAGAGAAAACGGAGCCTTAACCCTTGTGTGCTGTTTGTTTGCGGTTTACACTGTTTGGGGTCTCCAGAGACTTAAAATAAATTAAAAATATTTTTTTTAATAGATTTTTATTAAAAAAACCCTGCTTTTTATGTAAAATTCACTTTATAAAAGACCCACATTTCTAACTTTCATTCATGGGGATAACATGGATAATTTGACATGGTTTAGTGTAAGAATTTTGCCCATCTTTTGGAAAATGCAGTTTTAAAAGTAATAAATTATCACTTTAACCAGTAGGTGGCTGCAAAACGCCACTATTTGCTATGAGTGCTATTGCTATCTTTTCACAATTGCCAGTTGGATTCATATCTACATATTGTGAAATCAGAATTATAACAATAAAAATGACTTTTTGTCAAATATTTTTTTCAATAATTTTACATTATGATTAGAATCAAACCTGAAAAAGATGTTACACAGAGAAAAGTTGGAGTCTTTAGAGTTGATCATTTATTTCAAACATCTGTTTTTCACATAATTTTACAAATTTAAAGTGTGCCACTTCATTTCTGTCTATGCGTGTTCTGCATTGTTTCTGATTTTGAGGATACATTTTGTCCATTTGATTCTAATCATAATGTAACATTATTGAAAAACATGCTAATCTTGACAAAGTAATTTTGGTCGCACTTTATATTAAGCGGCTTTAACTACTATGTACTAAAATTGAAATGATTAATTTGATACAATAGACTTATTGTGTACATACATGTTTTTACATTGTACTTATATCTTGAAATACCTGCATGTATCTACAGCTGTAATTACATTTATTTTTATTGCCCTTGTAATTTCATGGGACATTTGTTGACTGCACGGCCAAATGAGATTTCACTTTGTTGGAGCCCTCAAGTGTCAGTCTTGTGAATGTTTTGGTCATGACCAATATTTTCACAAAGATCACCCTGGCTGTACCCACTAGAGACCAACAAGCTGAGACGGTGGCCCAGGTCCTTGTGGTCGAATGGTTTTGCAAATTTGGGGTGCCTGGTCGTATCCATTTGGACCAAGCCCGTAAGTTCAAGTCAGCTCTCATTCAGCAGCTTTGTGGCTTATATGGAGTTGAAAAGTTGCGCACTATACCATATCACCTCGCTGGAAACAGCCAGTGCGAACATTTCATCAAGCTACGGGGAATCCCATTATTTTCTGATGTCGGGCAGGAGCCTAGGCTTCCAGACTACTTCCTGCTTGGTAGAGTCGAAAAGCCGCTGGCATAGTGTGCATAGATGGTCCTGGAGCACCAAGATCGGTTGCAGGTTGCTTTCGAGGGTGCTCATGATCGGTTGGGTGCTACGGCAGATCGTCGAAAGGCCCGGCATGATCTGCGGGTACGAGAAGCACCATGAAGGAGGGTCAGGTGGTATATCTATGCAATTATAGCGTGAGAGGTCGACATCAAATCCCCAACCAGTGGTGTACAAGATCTTGAAAGCATCAAAGGAAGGTGGTGTCGTGTATACTATTGCCCCCACCACAGACTTGCATAAAGTAAAGCATGTGCACCGATCCTTGCTGAAAGCTCAGATCGACAGGAACCCTTCCCCCTTGCAGAACAACCCGGTAGTTGAGTCGGTGCGGCCTCGGGGAGAGGAAGAGTTAGATGAGGGAAACTTGTTTGTCTTGGAAACACCTCAAGTTTCTTATGATTTTTTTAGTCCAGAAATCAAAAGGTCTTCAGATGACGTGCCTACTGCTCTGTTCACTCATGCGCCTTTAGTTTGACCTATCCTGGACACGCATTGGCCGTGAGACACACGCAATTCAACCTGCTCACACGCCACACTGTGTATTTCTCACGCTGAAAAGGCAATGCCAACCAAGTTGTCCTGCAAGCTTTATATATAATGTTGTATAAGAGGCGCAGGCACACAAAGTGAAGTTTCCTGCCGCCAGCACGTCTCTCGGCCACCGTAAGTTTGTTACTAGGTAACAACAACATCGCGCGAACACACATCGTGATGGAGAAGGTAAGTTGGAAGAAAGCTCATCTAACATTTTTGGGCTAGAACATTTAATATATAGCCCATCGTATACATTATTATTGACTACTTTGCAACCAGGCCAGAAGCTTTGGCTCAGTTTGGCTAGCTTACGCTATCTGAAACTAAGGGAAATATTAGTAGGTATGGGAAGGAATGAAGATGTATTTCTTCATTTTATTTTAAAGTAACACTATGTAGTTTTTCAACCTTCATAATATATTTCCAAGACCCTTGTGATGGTACATCGACTTACAATAGGTTAAATGACACGTCTGCCATAGTGCCAGTAAAAGCGATACAGACCACGTCAGGCTATGTAACTTCCGGGTTCGGGTAGTAACCCAAGCACAAAAAGAACTACAAAATTCGACTGCTTTACGGCATACGTCACTTCCCCCACCACTTCCTCAAATTCGGACGTGAGAGGCCAACCAGCGTTTGTTTTCCGGCTTTCGTGCTTATGTTTTTGTCATGGCCAAAGCAGTAACAAAAACTAAGAAGAAAAAGGTTTTGTCGGAGGAGACTCGGAAGAGGAAAAGGGTGAGTGATCAAGTAAAAGGGCGGACAAGGATCAATATTGGGCCAGTGTTTGCTCGCTGGCGTGAGCATATCCTTATATTTTTCAAATAAAATGCTCAAGATTTTCACAGAAAATGCAATTGACTACTACATGCTAAACTGTTCTGCAATAAGTTTTTACTTTTTATCCTTGTATAAACCTATCTTGCTGTTATACCGTTTCAAGTTTACTGTTACACAAAATAAAAACTATAAAATGCAAGCAATGTCATTATTTAGTTTTTCTTTATTTGTGATGTCTTTCATAAAATCATGCATTAACTCTACCTTGTCTGTGGCCATTGTTGATTCCAAAGCCAGTGCTGGATAAACAGCAAGCGTGCGCGTGCGACAGTAGGCTGCGTTAGGCTAAATTATTTATGACAGCGGTAATGGACAATTCCGTTTCCAACCTCTGTAGGGCGACCGCTTTAAATTATATACTAATATGTCCATTTGTTCACAGTGTCCCACCACACAATAAATCATTATACCAGTTTGACTAGACACATTCAAAATGCAAAAAGATTTGTTTTTCCAAACTGTTTGGAGCAATTTGTTATATTTTTGTAATAATTTTTATATTTGTAATTTTGAAATATAACATTAAAGAGGTTATAAAAAATATATTTGATGTGATGAATTGCTCTGTCATTTATCAGATTTACTAATTGTTATAATTTCAATTTGTGCTGGTTAATTATGAACAATGGGTAAAATTGGGGTGAAGGCTGGGCTCCATTAGGGCTCCTCCCCTAACTGCATGTGATCTCACTGCAAGCTTTTGATAAAACTTGAGAACCATGTCGTAATCTACTGGTCATAATGATTTCAGAATAATACAAAATAAATTAAATATAACATTTTATTTGTCAGGTAAAAATATATCATGCCAATTACACAAACAATTAGAAGCCAATTTAGAAATAATAAATACACAACATCAATTGCTCAAAGATGACTCCATGAGTAGAAATGCATACCTGACAGAGACAGTGGTGAGTGAGTTTTCTAAGTGCAGAAACTCAAGACAGCACTGTGTAGGGGTCTTCTGGATACAGATCCCCAAATGGCTGCTCTGCCACCTTCTTTTAAATACCCAGACCAGAAAAAAAGGTTGTATATTTACTACACAAACACCTTGTTTCGAGGGAGAGGATTCTGAGATATCTTGAAGAGATTCCACCCAAAAAGGAGAATATAATTATCCTAAGTTTTCGATCTTTCTAATACCAGTAATTGCAATGAAATTGAGACCATTTTACCAATAGCACTGAGACATTTAAAATGAAACCAAACGTTAAAGGGGAAAAAACAAAAGATTCACAAGATACATCATATGTGGTATATAGACATTCTTAGAGAACTTTCTTTGACTTGAATCAGGGGTAAAGGAAGGGAGGAGGGAGAGGGGGATGCATAGATAAGCAAGGAGAAAAGTTTGGGCAAGGCGGTGTCCTGTGCTCTTTCTTTGAGATATTCTCTCAAGGGATGCGTTTTATTGCAGGGGGTTTGATCTCAGTTTTTTTCTCAGCAGGAAAACCAAGTTTTACAGAGTAAATATTTACAATAAAAACACTTACTTAATATTCAACAGTATTGATCCGCCTGCATTGACACCATTATTTGAGAACTGAACTGAACTGGATGCTGACATCACTGTTCCCTATCAAGGGAACTCTCGCTGCGTTAATACGCTGTGGGAACACCCCTGTGTGATTGCGTCATGAAGCACGTGTATAATCAGTCCAATGGAAAGACGAGACGTCATAGGCGGGTGACGTCATCGACCAGAAAGCACCCCTGAAAACAGACCGCATTAGCTTCTGTGCCGTCAGCAAGTGATCTGTGTATTCTGTCCTTGTCATATTTATTGTTGTCTGTCAAGATGCAATACATTATATTATGGCTAAAGAGAGCAAGCAAGCGTTGTGTTCCCTACCCATGTTATATCACGGGTCGGGGGCTTATTTGGGAGTGGAGCATGCAACAGTCAGTTCTCGAGGGGGCTGATTGTGAGCATTGCAAGAAGCTGTCCGTGAGGATGCTCCCACCGCGCATTCTTCGAGGAGGACGGTTTAGTTCACGTTCCCCGCGCTGGTTCCGCTGTTGCCGAGGCACGGCGGCGACTCGCATTGTGGGGTTCGAAATCGGATCTGAGAGCGGGGGTCGGGACGGGCCACTTCCTATCTCAGCTTTCACCTGCCAGATCCAGTGTGCATGACAATTTTTCCAGTTCTGAGGAATTGGTATCGTTTGTGTTTTGAAAAATGGAGATGTTTGAGTTTTCAATAAATGAATAAATAACTCAGCTCATAACTCTGTTGAATAAAGAGGAGCTTTTAAAAGGAGGTTTTATTTAGTGCTGTTGCTAGTTAAATATTTACTGGCCAGCCGAACATTATGAGATTAGATGAAATATATCTAAAAAAAACAGGAAAACTCTGTATCTCAGCCTCCTCGTCGGGGTTGCCGTTTTTTCCCTATCTCCACACTGAGGTGTTGAGATCGTGGAATAACCTGGTTTCTATTTTATGTGTTTAATCCCCAAACTTCTAACTCTAGTAATGCTATGGGTATGAAGTATCATGGCATGACAGTGCCTCGGGTTTAAGAGACGCTTGCGAGCTTTCTCTCTCCCGAGTCGGCGTCATCATTATTAACCCCGACGTTACCCACCAGCCATCTTAAATAATAAATAAATATTATTAGGCAGCGCCGGTGGGTAAAGTACAGGTCCTTCTCAAAAAATTTGCATATTGTGATAAAGTTCATTATTTTCCATAATGTAATGATACAAATTCAACTTTCATATGTTTTAGATTTATTGCACACCAACTGAAATATTTCAGGTGTTTTATTGTTTTAATACTGATGATTTTGGCATACAGCTCATGAAAACCCCAAATTCCTGTCTCAAAAAATTTGCATATCACGAAAAGGTTCTCTAAACGAGCTATTAACCTAATCATCTGAATCAACTAATTAACTCTAAACACCTGCAAAAGATTCCTGAGGCTTTAAAAACTCCCAGCCTGTTTCATTACTCAAAACCGCAATCATGGGTAAGACTGCTGACCTGACTGCTGTCCAGAAGGCCATCATCGAAAACCACAAGCAAGAGGGTAAGACACAAAGAAATTTCTGCACAAATAGGCTGTTCCCAGAGTGCTGTATCAAGGCACCTCAGTGGGAAGTCTGTGGGAAGGAAAAAGTGTGGCAAAAAATGCTGCACAACGAGAAGAGGTGACCGGACCCTGAGGAAGATTGTGGAGAAGGACCGATTCCAGACCTTGGGGGACCTGCGGAAGAAGTGGACTGAGTCTGGAGTAGAAACATCCAGAGCCACCGTGCACAGGCGTGTGCAGGAAATGGGCTACAGGTGCCACATTCCCCAGGTCAAGCCACTTTTGAACCAGAAACAGCGGCAGAAGCGCCTGACCTGGGCTACAGAGAAGCAGCACTGGACTGTTCCCCTGTGGTTGCATGTCATTCAGAAATCAAGGTGCCAGAGTCTGGAGGAAGACTGGGGAGAAGGAAATGCCAAAATGCCTGAAGTCCAGTGTCAAGTACCCACAGTCAGTGATGGTCTGGGGTGCCATGTCAGCTGCTGGTGTTGGTCCACTGTGTTTTATCAAGGGCAGGGTCAATGCAGCTAGCTATCAGGAGATTTTGGAGCACTTTATGCTTCCATCTGCTAAAAAGCTTTATGGAGATGACGATTTCATTTTTCAGCACGACCTGGCACCTGCTCACAGTGCCAAAACC
The DNA here is from genome assembly GCA_030578275.1 of Meda fulgida. Classification (NCBI taxonomy): domain Eukaryota; kingdom Metazoa; phylum Chordata; class Actinopteri; order Cypriniformes; family Leuciscidae; genus Meda; species Meda fulgida. The sequence goes on from CM060624.1 coordinate 29,836,971, forward strand.
ACTGGTAAATGGTTTACTGACCATGGTATTACTGTGCTCAATTGGCCTGCCAACTCTCCTGACCTGAACCCCATAGAGAATCTGTGGGATATTGTGAAGACAAAGTTGAGAGACGCAAGACCCAACACTCTGGATGAGCTTAAGGCCGCTCTCGAAGCATTCTGGGCCTCCATAACACCTCAGCAGTGCCACAGGCTGATTGCCTCCATGCCACGCCACATTGAAGCAGTAATTTCTGCAAAAGGATTCCCGACCAAGTATTGAGTGCATAACTGAACATAATTATTTGAAGGTTGACTTTTAAAAAAAAATAAAAACACTTCTTTTATTGGTCGGATGAAATATGCTAATTTTTTGAGATAGGAATTTTGGGTTTTCATGAGCTGTATGCCAAAATCATCAGTATTAAAACAATAAAAGACCTGAAATATTTCAGTTGGGGTGCAATGAATCTAAAATATATGAAAGTTTAATTCTTATCATTACATTATGGAAAATAATTAATTTTATCACAATATGCTAATTTTTTGAGAAGGACCTGTATATAAGGACATGGAGTAATGTGAGGATGTCAGCACTGACGCTATTCAAGAATTGCGTTGTGCTAAAACAGATAAACTATATCGGGGAGGGACGGTTTCGAGAAATCGTTTCTCCTCGGCGTCCTCTGGGGGGCGGCTCTCTGAGGAGGGTCGCAGCGCTGCCAGTTTGGTTGTTTTCCTGCTAGTGGCCACGGAGTGACATATATATATATATATATATATATATATGTTTTTCTGATATAAAAATAAAGATAAAAAATATGTCTGTTCTTCTGGACGCTCCGCTTTCAAAAAACAAAGAAATAAACCATTCAGCGGCGTTCCAGAGGTTTCTTGCTCACCGATCTAATGTTCCTGAGACTGCTGGGCAGGAGCAGTCCCGGCCTACTAATCTTGCAGCACAGAGTGCAGCAAAACAGAGCGTCGCCATTCGAGCTACTCCACAATCGAAGGGGACCTGGGTGGCGGTCGCAGTCTAGCCGGTTAGAGATATGCAAGATCTGAGGACTGTTTTATCTCTAAAATAGCTTGGACATAGAAGAAGCCCTGACGCAGAGGCTATCAGGCTTCTAAGGGTGGTCCCCTCCGAGGTAGGGACGGTTTTGAGAAATCGTTTCTCCTCGGCGCCCTCTGGGGTGCGACCCTCTGAGGAGGGTCGCAGCGCTGCCAGTTCGGTTTTCCCGCCGGTTCGCCGTTTCAGGGCACCGAGGTGTCAGCGTCCCCAAACGATCCTCCGAGGAGGGTCGTAGAGCAGTCAGTTCGGTTTCCCTGCCGGTTCGCCGTTTCAGGGGGCCGAGGTTCCTACTTTTTCCAACGATCCTCCGAAGTGACTGTTCAACTAAATCTAGAGGCCAGTCTTGAGAGACTTGTTCCCCTAGTAGAATTTCTGGCAGCGTGGAAACTACTGCCACATATTTCTCAGTGGGTCCTGCACACTATAGAAAACGGTTTCAGAATTCAGTTCGGTTCTCGTCCGCCCAGATTTCTAGGGGTCCTCCCCAAAGTGGTGGGGAGGTGAACACTTTTAAAGTATGCTCAGTGTTAATGACAGTAATGAGTTTTATCGAATCCGTAATTTCTTATTGCGACATTGTATGGTGTGATTGTATTAGCCTGTCCAATAGAAACAGAATGACTAAGCTGATTAAGACTAATGCTTCTAAAGTGATTGGAGTCCAACAGACATTGCCTCAGGACATTTTTAAAAAACGTGTTGTTAAAAAAGCTTTTTCAATAATCAATTGTCCATCAACCCCATTACATAAAGAGTTTGTTATTCTTCCATCTGGCCGCAGATATAGAGTAATGGGGGGGGGGGGGGGGGGACTAGGAGGTTCAAGAACTCATTCATACCAACTGCTATTTTAATGTTGAATAGTCTGTTAGTCTGAGTAGTCTGAGTGTTTTTTGTGACGTGTAGCACCTGTGCAAAACTAATTTCCTAAGGGATATATAAACTAAACTAACTAACATACTCCAGTCTAGAGTATGAGTCTACATGAAATGTGCTGGAAATGTGACAGAATCACAGTCTAATGAGATTATCTCTTGGGCCACATTAAATGAGTTGGTGGGCCAGTTCTGAATATTTTTCTTATACAAACTTAAATTTCTTATATATCGTCGCTTTGCCTCAGAAGGCCTTTATTAACCTCCCGGAGCTGTGTGGAGTTTGTTTATGATGGATAGATGGTGGCGGTTCTAGACCATTTCAACTGGGGGGGCCAAGCTGGGGCCAGTTATATTTAGACCTTATTGTTGTCATATTTTCTGCACTGCACTGCAGGCATTAACAGGCTAAATACCATGTTTATAATCATTCAACAATGTACTTGCATTTCCATTATATTTTTACATTTGCATTACATATTCAGTATTAGTCACAGTAACTGTAATTAACATGATGTCCTTCTTTCTCAAAAGCAATGGGGACCAAGAAGCTTATTAATTAATTTACTGAAAATAACTGACTTGCTAGGTAACTATGTCTAACCATTTACAGGATTCCTGCACACTTTTTAAAGTCAAATTCAAGGCTTTTTAAGACCTGAAGAAATCAAAATTCACACCGTACATTAGGGGTGTGCAATATTGACAAAAATATATCTCAATATTTTCAATGTTTTGTTGATAATTAGATGATATTTTACTGATGGTGTTTGTGTACTGGTACCATGGCTGGTTTAGGCCTGTTGTTGACAGCTGACTCACAAAGAAATTCATATTTTGAATATTCTATGCAGTAGTCAGTTAACAGCAGGGACCGAAATTAATTTTTTAATTAATTTTTAATTGATTTAATGGTAACACTTTACAATAAGGTTCATTAGTTAACATTAGTTAACTACATTAATTAGCATTAACTAATAATGAACTGCACTTATACAGCATTTGTTAATCTTTGTTAATTTCAACATTTACTAATACATTATTAAAATCTTGCTAACATTAGTTAATGCACTGTGAACTAAGATGAACAAACAATGAATGACCATATTCTTATTAACTAACGTTAACAAAGATGAACAAATACAATAAAAAATGTATTGCTCATGGTTAGTTCATGTTAGTTAATACATTAATGTTAACTAATGAACCTTATTGTAAAGTGTTACCGATTTAATTTGCCATCTTAAATAGATTTTCAGGGGCATTTTCACCTAAATATGGACATTCTTTCTAAACTTATTTAGAGTTATGAATCACCTTTTATGTCAAATACTAACATTCAAATTATTTAGAAATTATAATTATTAATACAATAATACTTAATTATACAATAATTATACAGTACCACTGTTACCAGTCAAATTAATTAATTCAATCAAAATCCACCTTTGCAATGCAATCTAGAGGTGACACAGAAGCGGCATTAATATATTTACACTCCATTTACAATTGCATAAATAAAGCTATGAAATTTTTTTAAATCAATATTTAAATATGAAATGATTTCTAATTTTAACGTTTTAGTTAAAAGGTACTTTAAATATTAAACTAAAACCGCCAGTAGGCGGCAAGTCACAGTCTTATTAAGTGAGTTGAGGGATTCATTAATTCAACCGATTTGTTCAAACGGCTGATTCATTCGGGAAAGGAGCAAGTGATTCCTTCAAAACGCGGATTTCAGTCTATAAATCATCGCTGTCTGTTGCATTGAGACTCTGCTACGGTTTCATTTTGAAATTCTAGTCGGCGAAATAAAGGGAAAACAAACAATATTGACCATATTGTGTCTAAAAAGTAACTCCCAATGTTAACTTATTGTTAATTTAACTGTTGTATAATATATGACAGCAATTGTGCACGGGGAAATGGCACTCTTGCTGATTTGATATTCTAATTTAAGAACATAATATGAAATAAATATAAGACATAAACTAATTTGGGGACATAGCCTATACCTATGAACCGCACACAAATGCGATGCCAGCTCACAGTGCCTCGTATACAGTTAAAACATTGATTACAATATCATAATAGACGATACACATCGCACACCCGATACGATACGCACATAAAGAATGAACTTGCAACTGAACTGACATTTACCAGCTCTCTCCTTCTCTCCTCTCTCGCGTGCAGGAGACAGACGTTTTTCTGCAGCGATTCCCGCGAATGTGATGCGAATTGTCACGTGAACAAGCAAATCCACAAAGATAGAATAATAAAAAAATAATAGGCATACAACGATAGCAAAAACAGTTTTGTAAAAATTATTTCACACTCCACATTTATGGGGGCCACAAGGGGGGCTAAGCTTGTTGTCACAGGGGCCCCTCAGGGGCCCCGCCATTGTGGATAGATGCACTTTTTTTGAGCTTCAAACTGATGGTTGCAATCCACAGCCATTATAAAGTTCGGAAGCAACAGGGTGTTTATTAATATAACTCCAATTGTATTTGTCTGAAAGAAGAAAGTCATATGCACTTAAGATGGCTTGAGGGTGAGTAAATCATGGGGTAATTTTCATTTTAAATGTGAACTATTCATTTAATGCAAAAATTGTTAATTCATGTCTCCATTTGTAGAATGTTTTTGTGTTGGTCTGGGCACTTAAGTAAAAGGTTGCAAAAAGCTCATGTTGATGCTGTAGCCAGATGACCAGTATGGAGTGCATTCCATACAGTCAGCATGTAGCTTTCTGATGTAAGCTATATTCTACTCTTAACTTTAGGTTTGAGCATTTGATGTTTTGTATCGAGTATCTTTGAATCAATTATGCAACTGGCATGATACACGTTTACCTGACTAATAAGAAAGTGTAAAATCTAATTTTATTATTTACTCTGAAATAATTAGACAAATTAATATTGGTCTATCTTTGCAAATTGACTTCCGACTAGAAATAATGTTACTCTAATTAAGTGTCTACTATCTCTTTAGATTGTACTAAACATTGCACTTTTACAAAAAAAGCAAACATGGACAGCCATCTAAATAATATTGTACTTCTAACTAATGACCAAGACCGGCAAGTTATCTAAGATTGGATACTCTAAAATGTCAAGATAAATTATTATATAAATGACCAATTATCAATTGGCATTCCGACCTAAATTCAAGCTCATAATAAAATGGATTCAAACAGTGATTTAATTAGAACTAAATAACTTAAACTGCAATAACTAAAGCAAAGTATTGAATGTTCAAAAAATACATGAATGTTCAGAAAATCTTCAGCCACACCATTGGATTAAGTAGTTGGTCCAGTGGCTTTTAGAGGTATGCAACACTCACTTTTCACAATCCAATCTAAATTTGTTTTTCTTGTCCAAAAAGCTTCTCTTCACAAGTTTCACTTGCAAATACACAATAAATAATAAAGTCAGTCGTTTCATACCCACTTCAACAAGAGGTGAAAAACGAAATCCTTGATAGTGTTCAGAGAGAATATGAACTTTATTGTAAAAAATCCTCTCACGGATTTTTAAAAATGTTTTTTTTTTTTTTTTTTTTTTTTTTACCCTGTGTGTAAATCGCTATCAATATCCAAAAGTATTTCTCACAAAAACCCTAAAATATGATTAATCTGAATTGGCCAAAAGAGACACCTGACTCAATCCCCAAACAATTATGAGTAAAAATGTAAAATAAACAAATAAACAAAATAAAAATCAAACAACAAATACACATCTGCATTACACATATGGACCTTACACCTTTTCCTCAAACCACACGTTTAAAGACAAAAAAATAAAAAATAAACAAAGAAATATCAATAGACAAAGGAGAAAGTTGTGATGGAGAATATGTGAGGGATATTCTGGAGCATCTCACTGAGCGTGGTAGTGTGTGAACTGCCATTTTTGAAAAGTATTGATGGGATCACAGTTCTTAAGGTAGATGCCAGCTTTAACTCCAGCTTCCAGACAGATCGGTTGGGAATGACTCTCTATCATCTAGACAGATATAGAAGGTAGACTTTGGTCAAAACATTATTACACAATCTAATCACACTTAAATCTTGAGCTAGGAAGGTACCTAAGAGTACATACAACAAGGGATCTGATACTCAGTATCTGTATCGGTCCGATACAGACCTTTTTTTGCCAGATCGGGTAACACTCAGACAAGACTGATCCAGTCAAGGTCAAACAAAAGGACAAAAAAGCACCACAAAAGGTTTAGTGAAATATATTCCAGGTGTTCTGAAGCCATTAAATTGCTTTATTTGAGGAACAGATAAATTTAGAAAAAAAACAGAAACCGTTTCATTCGTAGCAGCTGTCAAATGTCATTCTCCATTCAGCATCTTCAAACAGCGCCACACATATTTTACTACAGTCAGCACAGTGAATCTCTCTCCAAGATGTTCCAATGTTCCCATTAGTATGCATAATCTGAACATAAAGGTCAGGGCTTTTGTTTAAAATGAGTTTATTGGTGATTCTGAATGGTGTGGTGCTCACTATAAGATGAAATGATTGAATAAAACTCGTCATTCACACAGTAATTGGAATATAAACTCGAATGAAAAAGTTTTAGTAAACAGTTGGACAGATACTCTCAGTGTTGCACACACACAATATAACATACCTGGGACTCCATGTGCTTTAAGCATATCATCATATTCATTAGTGCTTTAGTGCCACTCTGTATCGGAGCATTTCATACTATGATAGTTTTGCTCAATAAAAGATAATTAAAATACTGTATATATATATATATATACACACATATGTCATTTATTTGATCTAGCATTTAAAAAAAATCTGTTTTTAATTTTACAAAATTATTGTTGAATTTAAGAATTAATAATGCTGCTTCTCAATTTTCCTTACACTATACCCTAAAATTATGTACTGATCTTGTGAAGAAAAAGTACATACTTTTGAGTTTGTAGCAGATTAGTAGGCAAGCTTTGGGATATACTAATTCATGATAATTGCTTCTTAAACGGACCACTCTGTCGCTCAGTTATGTAGATCCTGTCACCATTTAAACTACCCTGTCAATTATCGTGTCACAGTTAAAATCCTTCACATTCAATTTTATGTCCTACTGTATCGGACAGAAATGTATTAGCATGTTGATCTTTAATGCGGACAACTCTCCTTATGTGTTTTTGCATAATGATGCATTTAAAAGTTAATGACCAAACGTATCTTTATAAAAGTTCACAATTAATTTTTATGTAACTTATTTCCAGTACTAACTAGAGCACTGCTTTTGTACTTTTGGCTGAACTGTTTACTTTTCTTTCCAATTGTAAAAATTTCATATACTTTTATAATGGCTATTGTTGTTCATTTAAATATTATTTGTTCAACAAATAATATTTTATTTTATATAAATAATATGCCGTATTTGGCATTGAGAAATGGTCCGCTAGTGATTGTGATTTCGACTTCAGTGAAAGTTATATTATTATTCCATTAGATGGCAGCAAAGACAGTCAGAATTTTCCAAAAGTACTACATTTACTAGGGGGATCTGAAGTAATGTTTTGAATAAGTATGCAAGTATGTGCAGTAGATAATTTGACTAGTTTGATTTTACAGTTTAGGGATTTGCTTTAAACCACCTGTAAAAAATTATTTTAGGTGTCAGAAGTGGATACAGTTTGGTTGATGACCGTTAAAACTACCTTTGGAACTCTGTTTTACCATTGTAATTTTTAACCTCTTAACTGTCACCCATCTTTTTGAGAATAGACGAGAAAATGCACTATCCTGTCAGGGTCCCGCCGTGACCGTCTTGTCTGTTTTGTCACTGTTTAATGTTTCCTTGTTTGTCTTGTGCTTGATCACGTGGCTTTGGTTTGTGTTGGCCATGTGCTCCTCTTGTCCCGCCTCCTTGTTTCCAGTGACCAGGCCCCCTTGTTTAGTTTCACTAAATGTTACCTTGAGTGTTTCCCTGCTCTAGTCAAGTCATGCCATGTCAAGCCTTGCTGTCCTGTTTTGCCCCACGGGGTAGTTTTGTTTGTGTTTTCATTTTATTAATAAAGCCCTTTATTTCTCCTGCAATTGAGTCCTCGCTCCCTTCACTCAACCTGACACTATCCTAACTTAAATGGTTGTTATTCAAGAATTATTTGGAATATAGACCTAAGTTTGGTCTTATTTTAAAGAAGGCACTTAGCAGACTATTGAGCACTTTTTTCTATTGAAAAAGTTTTGGAAGTTTAAATTTACTGTCAAATAAAATAAAAAAATATTTTGTACATTTCATATCAAATATATATTGTACAAAATAGTTTTTACTCTAAAATTGCTATAGAATCAAAGCCGTATGTCTTTATCATCAAATTTGAAGTTTATTTCACAAAAATTGAAGTTCCTATGAGATTGTGTTTAGGCGCTGTACCAAAATTATCCACCGGGTGTCACCAACATTCCATTGCCATTTTTTTGATGGGTTCTCCTGTAACATATTGATCAACAATTTCTGATTGAATCCAAATTTCACTTCTATCACAAAACAGACACCAAACATGGAAACTTGAGACTCGGACCCTTCCAGCAATGTCTTGTCAAGATTAGAAAAGGTTCTGATTATAAAGTAGTTAAAATACATTTTGTAATAGTGGGTATGCATCAGTTGGACTGAGTGGCAAAAGAACTGCTGCATGACTGGATTTAATAGGGGAAACTGCAAAAACGTGAGTAAAACAAACAATTATCAGTTTAAACTAAAGGTTGGACTCGATACAGTGTTCCTTAACAACTAAACAAAGATCTAGTGATCCAAGAATATTGACATGCAACCAGGAATCATGTTTCCTGACATTTATATGTGCCTGATTTCGACACTGGGGAAATACATAAAAGCAAATTTGCCTGTGAACGCTTTTTATAAATAAAATATAGGTAGGTCTAAATCGGTGATCACTTCGTCATATCGCCCAGCCCTAAAACTTTTGCTTCTCTGTTCTGTAGCTTTCAGGCAGTCTGTAAAAAAATACCTCAGATTTTCGTCAAATCTATTTGTACAGTCAATCTCAAAGCTCTTTCCCTTTTTAGATATGTTTTTTGTTTTTTGCTCTCAGTCTTTTTGCCACTCAGTGTGATTACGTGACGTCACGCTCATACCCTCTATATGAAACCTGACACTGCCTGATATGGATGAGGAGGTTAAAGTAAAGAAAAAAAACCCTTTCTTTTATTTTAAGGGTGATTTTTTCATTAGATATCCTTAACATGTTGACGTAGCGTCAGAGCACACTCCTGTCATTCATTATCGCTCCTAATGGCTTTTAATTGATCAAATATGAGTATAAAGGTTTTGTAATCATTATCAAATGACTTATTGATGATACTTGCTCAGTTGGTTGCTGGGCTCCCATCTCTATCAGCTTACAACATTATATCTATTGTTCACGAGAACAAATAGCATGCATTTCAAATAGGGTTGTCAAAAGTACCGGTACTTTGGTACCAAGTCAGTACTGACATTTTTTAAATGTGACGATACCACGTACTGCCTACCGGTTATTTTGGTACCCATTAATAGGCAGCTGCTTTCAGTCGCTTCCGTGGGTATCTAAGCGCGGGGCTCCAGACTAGGAGCACTGTAGTCGATGTATACTAGTATCTGTGAATATAAAACCGCAAAAAGAATATTTCAGGGTCCCACATTGTCAAAAATGAAATTCCCTGGCTTTTTTCATGTTAACATGAAAAAGTAGCTGTGCCTTTTCACGAGCCGTTGTGACTTCTGTAAAAACGTGATGTCAGAACTACTAAGTCAACACCTTCAGTCACCACGCCGAGCACTGCCCACCGTCTCTCCCTCCTTTTGCCCAACCCCAGACAACATCGATGCTGAGCAACAACAACACGGAAACATGTCGAGAAAATGCTGTTCAGTCGATGGATGTAGAGACCTGCACTCCCACGGGACCCAATGCAACAGAGTGCGGCGCAGGACTAGATTTGATTTGACTCGAGCAAAATAGAAATATCTAAAAAATAAAACCTCTAAAAACTAAAGAAGAATAACTAAAACTAAATAAAAACGATTTACAGGCCAGACCGAGTTTCTATTTCTATTTATAACATGTTTGCAGCGTTGAGCAATGCAGCCAATCACAGACATATGTGTTGATTTCTTGAACGCAATGGCCAATGAGATGCTTTTAAGATAGATTCCACTCACCGCTCAAAACTGAGTTTTTGTTCAGTGCTAAATTCTGCATGCTTGCAAATCCTCTGATTATAACAAACGAAATGTTGACATTATGAAAGATTTATTGTGCAGTCAGCTTCATTGATAATAACAGCTTTGTGAGAACGTGATGAACTGAGATGTCAGCTATTTAGGAATTATTAAGGGAACGCACTTTGCCCTATTTCATGCCAAACCATGCACGCAGTAGCCTATGCTTGCTTTTATGTTAAATTAACAGTGGTTTGTGAATGTTTCTGCTTCAATAACAAATAATTTTTCACCATCATTACAGGTGTTTTATTTGCCTTACTTGTGAGCATCACCAAGCCAAAGCAGGCTACAGCATACATGACCCTAGTTACTTGTGGTTGGCCAGGCCGTGCGTCACTCAGAAAACAACAGGCTAATCAGAAGAGAGGCTCATGAATATTTATTAGACAGGCCAAGATCGACCTGTTCTTGGCAAAGCTCCTGAGAAAAGAGCTGTAAAAATATATTGAGATGGTTTTTGGTACTTATACCGCAAATATATATTCTTAAGGACATCAAAACCTAAAATCAAACTTTAGAAAGGTGTACAATGTGGGACCTTTAAATATGAATCCTGCATGTTCCGGCTGTCTGAAGCACGTGTGACACTCGCAGTGTTTTCAGTATTTGCTGCCTCACGATATGAGGACATGAATGCATGAACTTCATCTCCAGAGCCGCTCTGAGAGTCACTTCATGAGCATTTTATTGTTTCATTTGAGAAAAACTAACGTCAAATCATACAAACACACAGAAACTCAAAGGTCTTCACGGCAACCCATCAAAATAAAAGTTCGGTTTAACTTGAAATTGACAGAAATAACTATTAGGCTACTATTGTACAGTAGATTTAGCTATGTCTCAATGTAATAATAATACTACTAATAATAATAATATGTGCATTGAAGGTTGCTTATTTTTCACTTGATCTTTTTATAAACAATGTTTACTTTTAAACAGCATGTAGCCTTCAATGTTTATATTTATTATTTACTTATGATTACCATCATAAATAAACTCAATGAATTTCATATTTTTTTCAAATAGTTCAATAAAATAGAAAAATAGTTCCCACAGATTTTGCTGTGGGGGTTAATTCATGTATTTTACATGTGCAGCAGCAGCATGTCTAACATGCTCACAGCAATGTCAGTGAATGTATTGGCAGTAGCTAGTCTCGGTAGCAGATCTATTCCGCCAAGACCAAAGACCATATCCATTACAATTTAAATATTAAAGTTAAATAAATAATGTTTTATTTTATGTACATAATATGCCATTTTTGGTATTAAGAAAGGGTTTGTTAGTGATTGTGATTTCAACTTCACTGAAAGTTACAGTATTACTCCCAGGGACGTGCACAGGGGGTTTGCTCAGGTTGCCCGGGCGAGTTTTTCCCAATCTGTCAATTCAATCCAGATTATTTCTTTTCAAATTTAAAAAAATAAAATAAAAAATAAAAAAACAATAATATGAGGAACTATTTTTCTCATGTGTATTTTGGTGACATTTAACATATTGTTAATACATTTTGTATACTGTTTACAAAGTTGTATATCATAAACCTGTCATCTCTTGACGTTTTGCAATCTTTATAAATAATAATAAGACCATAATATGAGGCATTGAGTTTAGACACAAACACGGTCAGATAAGGCAATTTGAATGGGCAAAATTCAACTGAATATATTCAGACATAATACAAAAACTATGAACAAGTGCAAGATTAATTAAATTCACCGAAATATTACTGGAGTGTGAGAACCATTTTATTATGCTGCAGTGTAGCAAGACAATTAAATGTCGCACCAATCCAGCTGCTCTGTCAGCAGACACTGAGGGGGAACACGACTGCTACACCGGCACCTGAGCTGAGCCTGCATTAGCGGTCCTAGAAGTAGATTGTCGCGGTTGTCGGGTGAGACGACTCAACGTTGTCGGAGAAGGTGAGTTTGTGATGTATAACAAACGAACGATCATCATCATCAAGTTTTATGAAATTAATTAAAATCTTCATAAATCCAGGCTGAGTTTGCCACGTTTAGCCTAAATAATCACTACAAAATAATTTCAGCATGCCTAGACCTCAAGTCATGTTTTTCTGTGTTGTTGTTAGTAGTAGTTAAGGTGATTGAGTGCTGTATTTCAGTTTTTTACTTCTTTGTATATATATATTTTAATAAAGACCCTGTTATTCTAATTCCTTCATATAGCCCATGATTTCTTTTTTTTGGGGGGGTGCCCTTTTTTCAGGTCAGAGCAACTGCCCCTTAAAATTCCTGTGCACATCCCTGATTACTCCATTAGATGGAAGTGACCTTATTCTGAATAAGACAATATTCTGATTAAGGTGTTTACATGAGTTGCATGTAGAAAATTCCTTTTTAATGTTCCCGTTTTACATGTTATAGAATATAGATAGATTAATGGCACATGTCATTACTTCACCATGCCACACAGTTCGACGTTCCCTCCGTATCAACAAACAGTTTATCTTCGTTATGGTACCATATACGGTGTTTCTTTTTAAAATTTAACGAAAGTTTCAAGTGCAGTTATTTATTTGTTATGCTAATACTTGCAAATGCTTAGCCTGACGTCGTCATACTCAGATTCTAGTCAGAATGTGAGTCTGATACTGCTCCATTGGGCTGTGATTACGGGGCGTGTTTCAACCTAACCAGGAAAGAAAATGCATCTGCACTCAATTTGGATCCTATTAATGCATTGATCGCGATTCTCTGTTCCTCTTTTAAAATGAATGCGCTGTCTACATCTTCTATAACAGACGCGATGGCTAAATCTACACATCTAAATTCTCCAGCGGCAGCCATTCTTTGTTGTAAACTAATTCAACCCAAGCGCTCTTTGGTGACGTGGATGATTACGTTACTGTTGATCATCTGTCCATCATCGTATAAAGCCCGCCCTGACAATTTGATTGGTCCGAACAGCTTTGGTTCGGGCATACTTGCTTCACAACGGATCAAGTCCAGACCGAACTTCCCGACCTCAAATGTTCGGCTGGCATCCAGGCTAGCAAATGCTATAAGTGTGTCCCCTGCTTTAATCGGTTTAATATTGGAATATTGTTGTCCATGTAAACATACTGAGTGAGTCAGTAGAAAACTATGGAAGTAAAATAATGACAAATGTTTTCGAAACAAAAAAGCTTGTTGAATTGCACTACTTGGAAAAAAATATGCATTGCATTAACCCTGCTTGCATTTTAATGCACTGTATTTTTAGGGCTTGCATTTTTATGGGCTGAAATTCAACATGGTTGTTTATTTAAGCAGTGAATATTTCAATTCAAAACATTTCACACACGTTTTCATTTTTAAAAATTCAATAATCCATATTCACCTTTCAGAATATTCAAAATATTCATTCTGTTTAAAAAATACAACCTATAATATTTGACAGGCAATTTTCTGTCCATTTTATTCCTATTTACAGAAAATTCAACATTTGACATCCGGTAACGGCTAGCCTGGGTTTCTCTATGCTGCCTTGCGCGCAGTGCGATTTTATTCACGCTGCTAGGCAGCCAGGATTCCAGCCTGGATTTTTGCCTCAGCAAGCGAACCAATCACAGAACGGGGAGGGAGCAGCAAGACGATAACGACGTCTATGCGATACACCGAAGCAGTTTTTTTATATCTATGGATCCAACATGGCAGCAGACGCGAAGTTACCTTTCGATGCAGCCTTAGATATTGTTCTAAGTAGTTTAGAACGCAAGTTTATTTTAAATAAATCTCTGACCCATCGTCTTCTTCCTCGTCTAATTTCTGTCACTCTACATACGTCATCTGGTATAATTGAAACGATTGTCTATGAGCTACGTACAGGCGCATTTGATAGACATTCGTAGCACCCAATAAACGGCTCTGGGCATTCGAAAACCACGCCTCAAATATGAGAAAATGAACATGTGGTTCCCAGACCACGTCTTAATGAGACGAGGTCTGACGTTAGCCAGGCTAGGGATCGGCAGGAATATCAGTAGATAGCCGATTGATAATCTCCATAGCTGTTAGTTGACATCACCAGCAGGGGGTGCAAGCGCGTGTTGACGAAGAAGACTAGAGCAACGGGTGAGAGAGTCATTCATTCAAGAAAACGGATTTACAGAAATGGAGCCCGTGGTAAGTATTTGTGATGATTATCAGGACCAGTTCATATATAGAAAAGCTGATAAAGACTGTGTTTCCATTTAAGTCTTCACAGTTAGTTTTGCACATGTAAGCAGCTTTCTCTACCATGAACGAGATTAAAATAGCCCCACATCATCACATTCCATTCACCATACCTAGAGATTGGCATGGTTTTATTTCAGTTAGCCTAATAGCTGGTTTGATTTGCATTGAGAGATGATCTTATGGAAAGTAGCCCATGCCAATCTCTAGGTATGGTGAAGGGTATGTGATGATGTGGGGCTATTTTTATTTCAAATGCCAAGGGAACTTTATCAAGATGCATAGTATCCTGGATCCATGAAATAACTGGCCTTTAAAAATAAAAATCTGCCTGCCTCTATGGGAATTTAACATAGTGGTGTACTGACTTTAAACTCCCTTTATTTTAAGGAAGAACAATTATTTATTTACGATACATTGTTCATTAACAAAGAAAATTGGTGTCCTTAAAGGTTGGATTTTCCTCATTTTTTTAATTAAGGCATTAAGATCAGTTTCCAAAAGATGATTTTTTTATTCCTCGTTTTAGTCAACTTTAGCATGGGTGTATTCACTTATGTTAAGCACTGTACCCAGAGATTGTATTTTGCCCAGGACTTACCAAAACTTTACCAGACTCGTGCATCCAGCGGAGATGTGGCTTAGTGTTGTCACATGGTTCCATGATAATCTGTGTTTCCTGAGGAGCCAAGCAGGAAGTGTTCTGTCGAAGCATCCTTAACCAGGTGTAGCTAAATTGTTGACTCTGTGAGGCATGAGAAAGCAGAACAGTGCTTTTATGATGCAAGATTATACAACAGAATAGAATATCCATGTGAATAATACATCTGAATTGGATTTACCTTATTTGTGAGCTCACATTTATCAAAAGAGAATATGCCATTTTGAAATACCAAACATTTTCTGGCTCCCACATTGAAAATCTGAAAAAAGAGACGTAAATTTCTGAACAGAAAACAATAGAACTAACACACAATACAAGAAGAATGTCTCTAAGATTAGTTACAGAAGAATTAGGCCAATCAAATAATATATCTTCTATAATAAATGTCCTCCAAAGTTTATATATTTTCTACCTACCACTCCTTCAGCTTTGACCACAGGGGCATCCAGGTCTGGGTACACATTCTCCAAGTACCATTTAAAGCTTTTACACTTGAGTTTTTCTCTCAGCTGAATCTGTTCTGTCAGATTTCCTATATCAGTCACACTTTTGTCCAGTAGGTGGTGGTAGCCATGACCATAAAAGAGCTCTTTATATTCATCCAGCCACACCTCTACAACCCTGGCCAAGTTTCTCTCGACTGTCTTCACACGGTCTTTAGGGAACTTGTAAGGATTATCGCCACGGAAGATGTGGCCGACGCGTGAGCAGGGGATGATTTCAATCTCGCCGCCACACATCCAGATCTACAGCACAAGTAACACATTACCTGCTACCACAGGGCAATCTATACAATTATTTAAGTATAGCTCAATAAAAGTTTAAATGGACTCATACAAAAAAAAAATCCCCCAGTTTTAGACCAAACATAGTCATATTTCTGTTTTTCATTAAAAGTCCATGCTGATATGTCTATAAGACTGGTCAATAATTTAACTCAATCATTTTAAAAAAGGAGGGGGAGAGAGAGAAAGCGGCCAAAAATGCAATACAATGAACTATTTTATCAAAAGAATAAATAAATAAATATGCCTTTAAATCTTTTGTCTCTGGACTCAGCTAATGCACCTTTGCTAATTTACCTTGAAAGAGATTTCCATGTTTTCACCACCCCAGACATCCAGGCCTGGGTCGTATGCCCCCAGCTCATAGAAATAGCTCTTATCTATAGAGAAAAGACCCCCTGCCATAACAGGACACCTGTGCAAGAATAAAAACACAATTAGAACCCCAATTAGAACTGAAAGTACACATAAACGTCTAGGTTACTACCATTGCAAACCCCGTTCCCTGAAGAAACAAAATTTCCGAATTGTGAAATCGCCTTAGAGCCCAATACACCTTTGAGTGTAAACTAAACAAGCCAATGCACATTGGCGTGCAAGATTTGCATCGTGAACTCCGCCCCGCAGAACAGGTATATAAGAAAGCTCATGTGCAGTGCACATACAAGTTTGCGCTGAGGAGCAGAGCCGGTGACCCGGTCGCTCAGCGGTGGTGCAGCAATTGTGGCGACATGACGTATATAGTAACCAAGACTTTCCCTATCAGTCAGTCCCTGATTATTATACTGAACTTATGGACGATATCAGTGGTATATTCAGCTTAGTTAGGGAGAAGAGAGGGTAGAGTGGACTCTGCACTGCATCTGACTGCTGCAAGGTGCTGGAGGAACTCCAACAGGGTTCACCAGCTGGGGAACTCACCTGAGGAGCAAGATAGGCACACATATCTGGTCCTTAGGAGGGGAATGGCGCAGCAAGCGAGACACAGAGCGGGGCCCTCCCCACTACTGGCTACTTGTGGCGATTACACTGGGGGACACTGGCTCTACACAAAGAGAAGAGCACGACTCGATGAACAGGTTCCATTTCACGGCGTAGGCGTGCCTCGTAGAGGGTGCTCTCGCCAATGTGATGGTATGTACCATCGCCTGGGGTCGATCACCTTAGTCCTCCGTGTCCCGTGCACAAACCACATGTGGAGGTTCCAGAGGCCTGGACGCGGGTGCCCCTTCTCTGAGAAAGCAGGTCTTACCTCAGAGGAATGCAGCAGGGAGCATTAGTTCCCTTTCAGTCGAGAACGTCAGACGTAGTCGACTGAATGGGGATCACGCTAGGGATCCTGTCTTCTTTGTACTACTATTTAAACAATCCAGTTCAACATTGGCGAGCGTGATTAGACGCTCCGCAGTGCGGGTATAAATACGGAAGTGGACGCACGCACCAGTTGCCTTTCGCTTCAGAGCCGATCATTTAATGTCTCTGAAGAGTGCTGTTGTTTATAACGAGCGAGTGTGTCGTGTTCTTCTGGAAGACTTTCCCAGTGCAGGTGGTTTCTACAGCGCGAGTGCAGCGTTGATCGCAAGCTTTGAGCTCTCAACTGCTGGTTTAACAGCAACACATTTCTGAATGTTTGTGTTTGTTGACGGCTGGTCAGAGGGCAGAAAAGTGAGTGCTTCACTGTTTCAGTTCTCTGTTCAGTGTTGCCGCGGTCATTCCCCTGTGTGCTCCGGCACTGGTGATTGGGTCTCCCCAATTTCCCAGGTTGGACTGGTCGGTGACGCGACAGAGAACTGCGCCCAACAGTTCTCTGCCGCCCAAGCGCAGACGGAGGCCATCCTGCATCGGCGGCCCACTGCTGCCTACACCCCGCCGCCGGTGGCGTTCCCCTGCCGCTGCTCTCGCTGGGCCTCTGCAGCAGCTTCCAGCCAGGCCTCAGCATGGAGCCGGCCGCAGTAGGGATGCCCAGCCCGCTCAGCCCACTTCAGGCACTGCCAAGCCAGGTGGCAAGCGACAGCGTAAGCATTCCTGAGCAGGCTGCTCAGGGATGGAGGAGGATGCTCTTGGAGTTGGTCACCAATCCACTCCCTCCCCCCGGGTGAGGGCCGGGTGGAGTCTTCGTTGGTGTGTGTGTCTGTTCCTCCGCTTGTTCCCAAAAAGAGTGGAGCAAGCGGTACCCACATTAATTAATTCATAACTAAAAATTACATTTAACATTAAAAATGCCCATTAGGGGAGTAAGACATTGCAAAGTGTTTACTTTTATTTGTGTACTATCACAATAAAACAGAAAATTGTGATTTTGTCAGGACGCGCTTTATTTATGAACCAAATTTAGAAGCATATTGTTGCACAGTTTTTTGTTTTGTGTTGTTAATCTGTTAATTATTTAAGTCAATTATATTTTGCATATTTATTATTTTAATATATAGACTGATTTTGTGAAAACAAATTTAATTTTGAATACAATTTTTAATGTAACTTACATTTCCTTAAATCATCCTGGTGACTCACCCAAGGTTCGCGACCAAGCGTTTGAAAACCTGTCGCGTTGACCTCATTGATAAATGATGTACGTAATGGCCGTAGTGCTGTCTATACGGACCAGTACGCACTTGCCTTGTAACAACGATTTGAAAACACCGATGTGCATTGGCTCGTTTAGTTTACACTTGAAGGTGATTGGTAGAGCCCGACTGATTTATTGGTCTGCCGATTTAATCACAGTTTATAGAACACATAACGGAGATAAAATGCTTGTAAAATGTGTAATTACATAGTTTGTCCAGCAGAGTGCGCTCCAATGTTTGGTACTGGCAACCCAGGTCACTGTAGTGACACCAGCCAACCCTTTCAACTTAACGGTAAGTTGCTAACTTGTTTGTGTAATACATAACTTACTGTAAAGTTAATAAACATTGACTCCATAAGTTTATCTTTTCAATATAATGTTATATTGAACAGTATAACAGTATAATATAATGTTAACCCCGTCCCTTAAAACTCCCATGTCACTCATGGTCATCATCGGTTATCACATCGGTCACATCACATTTGCTAAGTCAGCAGTAACATTGCAGATTGAAAATTAAGTATCTTTCTGCAGTCCAGTAGATGACAGTGCTGTGGTGGCATGAGTCTGTTGAATGGTGATTTAACGCTACATAGTTAGCCACCCTAGTTGGTGAGGTGCAATGCTATAAAGTAAATAAACAATGTAAATGTCCCCGTCTTTTACTCTCACAACGAGCTTATCATACTCGTTTGCTACATTAGCTAGCTAGCTACGTGTCATACCTTGTCAGCAGAGTGGAAGCTAATGTGTTCGCATCTTATACCGGACGCGAGCGCCGCAATGTAATGCGACAAAAGACAGTAGAACCCATTATAATCTTTGATGTTGTCTACACTGGATGCGGCACGACGTGAGCGAAAAATCTTTGACAGTAAACTTATGCCTCATTATATTTATGACGTACTGACACGAAGGACAAATGCTTTGCAACGCACTGACACGAAGGACAAATGCTTTGCAACGCCCATTGCAATGTGACTTGGCTTTGCCGCGTCCAGTGTAGACAGCTTTTAGCTGTTGCAATGCGAGCGACAACGGTTGAGTCTGGTGTAGACATTTTGCATAATGAGAACTTTCACATTTAGTACATTTTGCTGACTACTTATGTACTTTTACTTAAATATGATTTTAAATACAGTTTGTGATTGAACATATTTTCATATATATTTTATTGCTTAAGTAAAATACTTTTTAGCTGACTACTAACTTAATTTCAATTAAATTAAATACATTATGTAATTAGGGCCCGAGCACCGATGATGGTGTGAGGACCCTATTGGAATTGCTCCGTTTATTGAACATATTTTCATTACGGTGTCATTACTTTTACTTAAGTAAAAGATCTGAGTACTTCTTCCACCACTGGTAGAGACTAGAGGAAATAAGATTAATAATAGAAGATAAAAAGGTTTTGTCAGTGACACTCATTACACTAAGTTATTTTTGATATGTTGTTACTAAATAAAAAGTCATTTGTGAAGATTAAGCTACGATATTCAGAATATAATATAAAATCAGGGTTTCCGTTGTCCGGTAATTACCGGACATTGGCCGTTAAAAAAATTAAATGTCCGACAAAATTAAATCTCTCCGGTCAAATTGTCCGATTAAAATTGCCTAATAATCCTGTCCCCCTAACACAATCTGAATTTGAGAATAAGCCTAAAACGGATAAAGCAAAAATACACCGATCTTTTGCTATGTTATAAAGGAATAGGCTCTATTGTTTGAAAGTTATGAAACAACATCGCATGCTGCATTTCAAATAAAGCGCACGCCTAAAATGGCTGCAATATAGACCTAAACAACGAACGATTGAGTGAGACGTTTCAAATATGGACAGGCCCAGGCAGACTAGCTTTAAAAGCTTTTTCAGAGGCCAGACGATAGTGAATCAGGAATTTTATTTTGTGATTTCACCGGAATTAATAGAGTCTCCACAACGGCGATAGATTGAAACGTGTGTCTTAGTGAAGATTGCGCAACTCGCGCAGCGCGTCGTCCATGCAACTGATAGCAGCGGACACGAGCGCTCAGCTTGATTTCAAAAACAAAAGATTTTAGCGCTAGATCTCTTATTTAATAACAGGCTAAAATAATGATCTGCTAGTTAACTGGAGATGTTTTATTTATATGTATTAGGTAAATCCGTGCCTCAATGTTTCAAAAAGTGAATGTGTGTGAAACCACAGTAAAAAACAATTGGCGTTGATTGACGCCAATCGGACGTTCATGGTTTTTTTTCCGTGTATTTGAAAGTTAAGCTAATAATAACATGTTGCATTCTATACGGCCTGATTATGTCATTTTTTTAAGTTACATAGACTGCCTCCAGTTTTCCTCAACTTGACTAATTAAGATGCGATATATTTGACCGGCATATCATCAAAATGTCCGTAAAACGAAACCTCTGCCGGTCACTCTGACCGGCACCATTTTTTTCTAGCGGAAACTCTTATATAAAATAGAACATGCAATGCAAACTAATTTGGTTCCAGCTCAAATATATCATTCTCATTCTATCATTCACCCTGCCTCCATTACATATCTTTGTCACATCATAAGTGTTTGATCATCACATTTGAGTGAATATTGGAAAAAAAATTGTTTATGCAAATATATTCTGTTTATGTTCAATATATTCAAAGTATGACCTCAAGGCTAGATTATTGTATTGCTCTTATGGGTGGTTGCAAAAACGCAGCAGCTAGAGTTCTTACTAGAACCAGGAAGTATGACCATATTAGCCCGGTTCTGTCAACACTGCATTGGCTCCCTATTAAACATCGTATACATTTTAAAATATTGCTGATTACTTACAAAGTACTAAATGGTTTAGCTCCCCAGTACTTGAGCAAGCTCTTAACCCATTATAGTCCTTCAACGTCTATTGCGAATTCAAAACTCTAGCCAGTTGATAATACCTAGAATATCTAAATCGACTGCTGGCGGTAGATCCTTTTCTTATTTAGCACCTAAACTCTGGAACAGTCTTCCTAACATTTTCGGGAAGCAGACACACTCTGTCAGTTTAAATCTAGACAAAAAACACATCTCTTTAACCTGGCATACACATAAAAAATTATAAATTCCTATTATTCAAATCAGTTAAGTGATTATTAGGCTGCATAAATTAGGTCAGCCGGAACCGGGAACACAGGTCCTATAACACCTGACGTACTCGTTACATCATAAGAAGAATGGCATCTACGCTAATGTTAGTCTTTCTGCTTATTCCGAGGTTTACTGTAATAAGCCAGATCCGGGCCGTATCCAGATCAGACGGTGGACCTCCGCCTAGACACGACCACTACGCATGATGTAGTCAGCCGGATCCGGGCCGTATCCAGACCAGATGGAGAACCTGCACCTAAACACGACCACGATGCATCCCTGAAGTGTCAGCAGAGGTTGTGTCAACTAGACTCTCCCCTGTGAGGACCTCATCAATCCTCTGATTCTCAACAAACCGTCTCCATACCGGCGTAACTCCGATCTTTAACCAGATGGAACTGGATAATATTCTGATTGTTCCAAACCAATCTGACTTCTGACCGATAATGCTGCCTGAATCATAATCATACACTGTTTGGTGGCCAGAGGAGAACTGGCCCCCCGACTCAGCCTGGGGTTTTCCCAAGGTTTTTTTCTCCATTCTGCCACCTGATGGAGTTTTGGGGTTCCTTGCCACTGTCGCCTTTTTCCACTTTTATTGCCATTGGCTTGGCTTGCTTAGTTGGGGACATTAAATTTAACATTAAATTTAACATTCAACAATAATATTGATCGGCCTGCATTGACACTATTATACCATTTTTTTTAAAACTCAATGCCAATAAGACAGAAGTCCTGCTTATCGGCTCCAAATCTACTCTCTCAAAACAGCAAAATCTCAATTTAACCATAGATGAGACCATGGTCCCTCTGTCAACTCAAGTCAAAAGCCTTGGTGTCATTCTGGACAGTTCCCTTTCATTTAAATCTCAGATTAAATCACTTACCCGGGCCTCGTTCTTTCATCTCCGAAATATCTCCAGGCTTAGACCCTCATTGACACAAGCCAGCACTGAAATCTTAATTCGTGCCCTTGTCACGTCTCGTCTGGATTATTGCAACTCCCTTTTCATCGGTCTCCCTTATAAGCTGACAAATAGACTTCAACTCATTCAGAATTCTGCCGCTCGAATCCTCACTGGTTTCAGACCATCTGATCATATCACACCTATCCTTATTGCTCTACACTGGCTCCCTGTGCACTACCGTATTGATTTTAAGACCCTCGTCATCACCTACAAAGCACTTCATAATCTTGCACCCAGTTATATTTATGACCTCCTATCAGGATATGTTCCTACGCTCTCCCTTCGCTCTTCCTCAACTGGCCTACTTGTCACTCCCAAATTCCGTCTCTCCACCATGGGGGCCAGGGCCTTCAGTTGCGCTGTTCCAAGACTTTGGAATGCCCTCCCCTCCTACATTCGACAGGCAGACACAGTCAATTCATTTAAAAAATTGTTAAAAGACCTCTCTTTAAGAAAGCTTTTAATCTTTAATGCATTTTAGTTCTACATTGCCATAGTTAACCTCCTGACACTCTTTTATAGTGCTTTCTTCTGGCGTTCTTAGCATTTTGCTGATTTGTCTTATTTGTAACATGTATTAGCCTACTATGAATTTAAATGTATTTTAATGTATTTCCCTTTTGTACAAACATGTAAGATGTCCTTGGGTATTTAGAAAGGCGTCGGCCAAATAAAATGTATTATTATTATTATTATTATTATTATTATTAAGAACTAAACTGAGCTGGACAACTGAGAAGGGTCTGGTGTCAACCAGGCTAATCTGCATGGACATTGAAAAAACAATTCTACAATATGGTGTTTCATTTGTGAAAGATTCAATGACTTTGAATATTTTTCTATGTGTACAACTCTCTTTTTTCAGAAACTGAGATGAGCTGGATCATCTAATTGTTGAACAAAATGAACGAATTGGGACACAAAACTGAATCTCTCCTGTGAATGAGGATCTGCTGACCAATTCAATATTAAGGATATGCTTTATGTAAATTACTTGTTCACAGTAAAGAGAGAAAGGGCGCAGAAATAATATCTACATGTAATAATGACTGATAACACAATTAAAAATATACCTGGAAGAGGAAATTATAGCAGTCGAAGGACCGACGACTCATGTGAACGATACGACGATACATGGCCATGTACTAATGAGTTCCTTTAGGGAAGTATTATTCGATGTATTATGTTAAAAGAGACAAAAATATTGTATCTTCATTTAATTGGACAGGAACTAATTTAGTCATGCCTGGCAACATTACATTTTTACAAACTGATTGTATTAAACTCTTAAACTGTATAAAAATAAATATAACATAATAAATATTATATTTTATCTATGAAACCTAAAAGGCTTTCATATCCTTTGGCTCTCTCTGGTGGACAAAATTAGTATTATATCTTAAATCCCATTGACACTATCAGTCAAAAGTTTTTGATCGGTAAGTTTTGTAGTCTCTTCTGCTCACCAAGGCTGCATTTATTTAATAAAAAAAAAAAAACAAGAACAAAAAAAACAACATTAATATTGTGAAATATTTACAATTTAAATATTAAAATTTGATTTTGTCAATTTAAATTTGTTTTCGATGTGAATATATAGTAAAGTGTAATTTATTCCTGTGATGAAAGCCGATTTATAAGAATAATTTCTTCATTGTCACATGATCCTTCAGAAGTCATTATAATGTGATGATTTGATGCTCAAGAAACGATTCTCATTACTATCAATGTTGAAAACAGTTATTTACATTTTTATTTCAAGATTCTTTGATGAATAGAAAATTCAAAGGAACAAGCATTTATCTGAAATAGAAAGCTTTTGTAACATTAAACACTACTGTTCAAAAGTTTGGGGTCAGTAAGAAGTTTTAATTAAATTGATCAAAAGTTACAGTAAAGGCATTTATAATGTTACAAAATATTCTATTTCAAATAAATGCTGTTCTATTCATCAAAGAATCCTGAAAAAAAATTGTACACAACTGTTTTCAACATTGATAACAATAATGTATGTTTTTTTTGAGCATCAAACCCGCACATTAGAATGATTTCTGAAAGATCATGGGACACTGAAGACTGGAGTAATGATGCTGAAAATTCAGCTTTGATCACAGGAATAAATTACATTTTAAAAAATATTAAAATAGAAAACAGATATTTTAAATTATCATAATATTTAACAATATTACATTTTTGTTGTTGTATTTTTAATCAATTAAATGCAGCCTTGGTGAGCATATAAGAGACTTCTTTTAAAAGCATTAAAAATCATACAGATCCAAAACTTTTGACTGGTAGTGTATGACTGACAGATTAGAAACTGCTGTTAGCCCCATCGCGCATTGTAAATTCATTCAAATGGCGTGTTGTCCATGTATACCAAGATTTGTGAAGTTTAGATGGCCTATTTGTCGTAGATCAGATTTAATCAACGCCATTACACTGACGTTACCTGATGGGGTCTGAATCCTTGACCTGGTTCTTTCTAATATATTCTTCAGGTAGAGCACTCCAGCCAAACACCAGTGGCCATTTGAAAATGCCTCTTTGGAAGTTATCAACAAGCATGTAACTGAAACAAAACAAACAAACACATAAATGCATTTTAGTGCATGAATTTTAACAGTTTAGTGAAGCAGTGGAGGACCTATACACTGGAAATAGCTCTTTAATCTCATGAGGACATGGACATTTACTATGTCACACCATGGTATTCTTTGAAGTGCCTTGTACAAAAGGGGACCCTTACGGAATGAAAATATATTTCCCACATATGATCAATATATTAAATAGTTTTACAGTATATTTGAAAATATACAGAATAATATATAACAATATATTGAATAATACATAAGGAATTGCCGCTTTTCATATATTTACTAATATATCATAATGCATACAATTTTATATTCAGTAATACACTTCAAAATATATAAATGTATATGTGATCAGATATGGTACTGCATGTGTAATCTATTGCAGATATATTTACTCATGCAAAATAAACACACATATATAGAGAAATATATAATGAAATATATTTCTTATACAGTATATTTTATAATTATTTACATTATAAATGTTTCATATTTTCAAGCTAGTTAACAAGAGCACAAGCACACATGCATGTACTGAAGTATTTAGCCAAAAGACTATCATTGTGATGAGGAGTGCACAGCCATTACTTTTAAAATATAATAATCATAGTCTTAATGATGATCGGCCAATAATTAACCGAACCACAGGCTCTTCAGCACAATGGTAACCTCAAAAACTCACACATACCCAAAAAACTTTTAAATTCCAAAATAATAGAACATTAAACACTGACAGATCTCCCCCTATATTAATGTTGAGCAAAACACATAAAAAAACTTTAATTAAAGTTAACTTTAATTAAAAACATTTTAACATTTGCTCTCCTTTCAGAAGTCAGTCAGAAGCAAAGCATGCTAGAAACTACAAATCTTTTGTAACTCATTCCCTAAATGTGTGTGAACATGCATTCACATTTATATGAGAGCATGTATGTGCAATATATGTACACAATAAAGGACACAACTTTGTAAATATTACATGTAATGCTATTTTTGTCTTCATTTATAAATATTTTACATTCATTAATATATAGCCATACATGGCCAATGCATATATTGCAGTGTATTGAAAAATATAAGCACTAGTTTCCCATATGTATTATTATTATCAGTAATATTCCCATTTATTTTTGTTCCGTAAGGGGAGCTCAACAGTTATTTAATTACAAGGCTGAATATACTTCATTACCTCATGTCCTTATCGCTGATGACCTCAATAACAGGACAGACCACTTTTTTGCGGTCCAGGTAAACTCTTTCTAACAGTGGCTCCAGCCACCCCACGTTACACTCAATATGAGAGTCCAGGAATGTCAACACTTCACCTGCAGATGAAACAACATATGTTGAAACAATCATTACAACCAAACACTAAAACAACATTCATTGTTTATAGCAGAGATACCAGCTGTCTTTGCCATGTATCTCAATTCCAAACCAATTAAATTAAGCACAAATCCAAGGATAGTCCCTACACATATTGCTACTGTATGGATTGAAGCTTTCTCAGTAAAAGTAAATAAACTGAGTGCGAGTGTACAGTACCTGTAGCAGCACTGGCCCCTGCAATCCTGGCTCTTATGAGGCCTTGTCTCTCTTTCAGACGGATGATTTGTACTTTAGGGAACTGAGACATATAAACATCCAGCTGCTCCTTCAGGTAGTCTAGAACACAAACAAAATCCCTCATAGAGAGACAAATCCACAGAAAGGTGAGGACTAACATACCTTCAATTGCTTCTTTAACTAGAGGTATACTTTTCGGACCTCTATGACAATTTGAAAGCAAAAATGCTTATTTTTAAAGAACAGATTATAACATATATAAGTCTACAAGTCAGAGGCTTTTACTAAAATTTTCTTCAATGATTAAATCCATGCTTATATTTTTATTCCTTGACTTTTGATGTTTTGTCATAGATTTAGCATTTTTAAGTTAAACTTTTCAAGATTTCAAGAAGTGAAAGGAGATCCTTATTGAAGTAAACAGTTACTGTATGGATGACTGAAACAAAAGCCTGTTTTGTATAATGTTTACCCTCGTATTTAGCGCTGATGACTTGTGAGTTTGGATCACCCAAAATGGACCTTAATACTATGCGTGAGGTCTAAAGCTTTTAACTATTAGACATAAACCCTGTCACTGATCTCACATGATTCAAATAATTTCTTTAAAATGCAAGTAAATCAGCACAGAATTGTCCCTCAGACCTTTGGTGCTGCAGTCGTCCACCAGAATGATCTCCTTCAGCAGGTGTGGAGGAGACCTGTTGAGCACACTGTGCACTGAGCGTAGCAGAGTTGACCACACCTCATCCACAAAGCAAAAGATCACGCTGGTGTTGGGCAAGTCATCATGAACAAGATTTTCTGAACATCTAAACAATACAGGGTATGGAGGTGTTAACAAATATATATATATATGTGTGCGACATGCTTGCCATTACATAAAATTTGCCATGACCTCCCTGAATACAACAAAATTATTCAATGGTTCAAACTCACGTTTGGGGTCTGGTGTCTGGAATGGCTCTATCTATTGGTATCTGTTCACTCAGGAATACATTAAAATATCCTTCACTCCACCGTCTTCGACTCTCCAGTTCTTTATCTCTGGGAACACTTGCAGGCTGTCCAAACTGTCCCAAGGCCTGCGGATCTCTGGGCAAGTCTGTCACATCTAGGGCCATAACCTTATGAAGCTCTCCTGACCTCCTCACTCGCACACTAGGAGAGTGTGGTGTTTCTACTGTTTTTTTAGTAATATTTGGTTTAGTTTTGTTGAAAGTATTGTCATGTTTCTCTCTATTTTCAATAATATTTTTCGGTTTATCAATCTTTGTTGTTTTGAGAAAATCATTACTCAAGTTAATTTGTAAACCTGAATCTACATGTACTTTCTTATGTGACATTATTAGTGTGTAATTGGTATGATTTACTTTCTCCACAGAATTTTCTTTGAGCGCAGGAGAATACATTTTCTCCTGGACAGCAGGCAGTGCTTTAATAAGTAAACGTGCTTTAACATCTGCCTCTGTCTGTCCAAAAGCAGCATTTATTTTGATCATCTTTGCAGATATACTGTTCACTTTGCTGTTAATTTCAGTTTTTGTCTCATTTGTTTTTGAAGGGATGCTAATAATTGGTCCTTTCACAGTTAGATTCACTTTGCTTTGATTAATTACCTCCTTTTGTTCCACAAAAGACTTGTCAGCATCCATTAACATTGAATTCAAATGTTTATCGTTGTGTAGCAGAGCTTGGGGTTCTGTCCTAAACTTTGACCACTTTCTGTAAACCTCATCAACTTTCTTTTCTAACCTTTTTTTGTTTTGAAAAAACTCCCTCTTTTCTACGTTTACTTTTCGCAGAGGATGTTTAAAGACATCCTCTACATTGCCTTTACTCCTTCCCTGTTTTAGTCTCTCTCTCTCTTTGATATCCTGATTCACATCATTGAAGGATATCCTCAGAGCTGCGATATCAAAGAGGAGCCAGATTACAGATGCTATAAACACAAACGCTAGGACCCTCCCACTGCCTCTGAAATACTTCCTAAACTTCATTTTTTTAAATGTTTACACTCAGTGCAGTACTGACTGACTCCACATTCTAAAACTGATGTGACTACCTGAAATATTCACAAGTCTTAACAGAATTAGAAACAGAGAGATTATTTACGTTCTATGTGGGCCAAGATGGAACAAAAGGAATGAGTTCAATTGGAACCAACGTTTTAACAACATAGCAGAGAAGCCGCAAAAGTTAGCAGAATTCAAAACAAATCTGTCACTATAGTTACAGTCGTTATTCAAGCTATCGCGATAATAGAAAGAAACGGGATTTGATTGTGGTTTACCTGGGCATACACAGACCGACGTTTATTCCACTTGTGACTGGTGGTGTAAATATTAAGAGTACCAAAACATAATGTTGTTATTGCCAAACACCGAGTGTGAGAACGTAGCCATAGAGAGGTAGCCTACTTCTTCACTTAACATCCCGAACTCAAAAACGACTGCGTGGCAACATTTCTGTACGACCTAAAACTCTGTTGTCCTGGCAAACTTCCGCAGTTTTGCACTTAAAGACATATTAGATCCACAATAAATCCATTTTAGATATTTCGTTTCAAAGAACGCTGAAATAGTCGAGTGCAACTTCCAATTGAGATTGTCGTCGCAAAGTTTGTCATCACACAAGTGCTGCTCCGGTCTCCTCAAATGAATGTTTTCTGTACTCGTTTCGACATTCTAAAGTTTAGTTTCGCTAATTAGCCTATCTGGTGCCACTTCTAAGCACACACACACACACGTTCCACAGGGTTAAGGACATCCTCCTTTAAGCCCGTAGTTCCTGCTGGCGTCCTGCGCATCAGACCTGCCCTGTTTTACACGTAGGCTAAACACATTTATGTGACTACGTGTCAATATACAGCGATATTTTGGATGCACGGACAAATTATATCATGTTCAGGGTGTGGTTCGAGTTAGACATATATAACGGTATGTTAGTCAATACACTCGTTTAAAACATAAAACATATCTACAGTTGGGTTTTTGGATTACCATGCATGGCAATAGCATGGTTGAAGTAACTTACTTGGTTAGTGCACAACTACTTGTGCTTGTTCCATATACAAACTATTTTACACATATTAGAATAATAATACGGCAATGTAAAATGACCAACAAAGTCCTATAAAATAAAATAAAAACTATCTTATAGGCCTATTTTAATTTATTGTGTCTGGATATTCTCTCAACCAACTTAATGAGGTAGCCTACATAAGAATTCTAGTAGACTATCTGGTGCAACTCATCCATTTAGTAAAATTAATAAATAAAAAATAGTTTTCTAAAGAAAATGATCCATGATTAATTTACTATTGCCTGTTTATAGGCCTATTTGAGTACAAAACTAATTTCAAGCATTAGCTAGTCTTGAAATAAAAACAAATAAAAAAAAAATAAAATAAAAAAAATTCAAGACCAAGAGAAATATAAATTCAGTCAAGTGTGTCCCAAACTTTTGACTCAGTGTAAATACCATGTAACTTTCCCAGTGCCATGGATGGGTATTCAGTTTCATATAGTAATAAAAACAGTATAGTTTCAAAGTATCACACTATTACCATACTTGTACCATGGTACTGCCACAGTATTTTTTTAGGTGGAGGATCAACATTAACATGGTTATAACTTATATATATATATATATATATATATATATATATATATATATATATATATATATATATATATATATATATATGCTCATAGTCTGAAAGATTGTGAAAGATTTAAAAGCTCCTATTTAGATAAAGTCTGGTCTAACCTGTTTTGTTGCAAGAGAAAACCTGAGAGCATAGTCTATGTTTGTTCCTCTAGAATAAACTAAAGGTTTTGAAATAAACAGTACAGTATCACAACACACCTTCAAGGAGAAACATAGAATGCTTAAGTGTGGGTGAACTGCTAAAGAAAAGTTTTTTTGGTAACACTTTACAATAAGGTTAATTAGTTAACATTAGTTAATGTATTAACTAACATGAACTAATGAGCAGTACATTACTATATTTGTTCTTTGTTAATGTTATTTAATAAAAATACAGCTGTTCGTTGTTCATATTAGTTCACAGTAGGCTACATTAACTAATGTTAATAAATACAACCTTTGATTTTAATAATGTATTAGTAAATGTTGAAATTAATATTAAGATTCATAAATGCTGTAGAAGTTAGGGTTAGCATAAATGCTCAATCTTAGTTCATGTTAACTAAGGTAGTTATGTTAACTAATGAACCTAATTGTAAAGTTTTACCGTTGTTTTGTTTTTTTATGTGAGACTAGATTTATATAAATAAAATGTAGATAATATTCAATTAAATTAATATTAAAAGATTAAAAAAGTCAAGCTGCCAATAAAGGAAAACAGGAACATAGCAAATGTTCTAAAAACTAACAAATTCCAAATTCCATGCTATTTTTACAGTTCAACTTTACTCATTAAAAAATATAAAAATTGTATATGAATTAGAAAAAAATAGCACTTTGACTGGTATAGCTTAAATAACCTTGGAGAGAATTGTAAATTATAGCTTAGATGTTACCTGTTTATTCCAAATGAGTATAATAGTAGAAGATAATTACTGTGGTTTGTTATCTTGAAAAGAACCCTGTAAAATGCAGACAACCCCTTTAATTGAGATATTTTCAGACCCCGAAAAAGTGACTCTGGCATGTCTTGAGTTAAACGGAACAATCGTGCAATATGTCTTTATAAAATGCTAATTAGGGATTTGGAATTAAAATTACAACAGTTGGTCATTCATTTGCATAGAGGTCATGTTTAGCTAATGTGTCTCTTGTTAAAACCGACAGCCAGTATGACTATGGTTAAATATGACCCAGTGACATTTCCTGTTTCAAATTATGCACAATGTGTGAATTAAATTAATTAGAGAATTCATTAAGAAATATGGCTCATGGAAACGACTGTAATATTTAGTTATGTGAGGTCATTTTCTTTCATTGTTGGAGCTAATTTGTATCATAACATTTCCTGCTGCACTATCTGCTCATGTTAACTATGATGTATGCAATTTGTTAGGGCTTTAATTAATTTTGATTAAATTTAATACTAAATTTTCAGCTTGTTTGGAGAGATGGCTCCCATTGAGAAAACCATTAAAACAATTAATTTGAAATCAATTGCTTCCTTTTTCACTCCCTTTAACTAGTATGGCACTGTGTGGGAAATCTGTATGCTATTCCTGCAGCTGTGATTAGCTGTAAATAGGCGTAATGAGTGATCATCTCCACCTCTGCTACCACAGCAGTCAAATAAATGAATTGGACTGTTGTAATGGTTGTTGTTAGTTGTCTACCCATCCTCACACTGTAGCACTCTTTTTAATTAGTCCTGGATTGCAATGTTTGGGCCTGAGATGGTGCATATATTATGTGCAGCACTATAGCCTTTAAACAGGACCTCGCCTCGAATATGTAAATCTCTCTTTTGCAGGCAGAGACAAACCCAGCCCATCAGTTTCTGCCAATCAGATTGAGTGACAGAAGAAGAAAGTATACAAAAAAAAGTCTAGTTATGTTGGATAAGATGACATTCAATGTTATAAATGAACTTGCTCTATTAGGGCACAATATTTTCCCACCTGAAATTGATTTTCATTTTGATAACATATGAAAACAGCGTGGCTTAAATTGATTTACAAATACTTCAATTAAATAATTGTGTCATAAATTCTCAAAACAATTATTAAAATATTTTTACCTATATATTTAACATTACAGGTATACTCAACAGAGATAAGTAAAGCACAATAGAATACAATAAATGCTATTCTAAACATACATCAAAACATTTTAAGTATTTTTTTTAACGTTCATTTATACGTTTCTCTACCTTATTATGCAATACAAAAGGTTAGATAACAGGTTAGAAACCTAATTTATGAGCCCTAGGTAATTTCTTATTACATTACGGGTCATTTTAAGTTGATTGGGACACATTCCCATCCATCTCAATGGCAAAAAGTGTCGGATAAAGGTATGTTTAAATTAGAGAGAGAACTCTGCAGGGAAGTGGGGAAGATTCAATCCTTTATCAGCAGTTGAACACTCTGTCACTAGATGGCAGCTTAGTTCATTTAATAACAGGTAGATATAAACGTACCCAGTGTACCCGAAATTTGGTGCTAAGAAATGATCCCTTTTACTTGGCACAAGCCTAGTGAAATCTTACTTTTGAATATAATTACTTATATTAGTACCTATAAATATTTATAATATACAGTAAATGTCTGACAATGGAACAGGACACCTACCTGAAAATTTACATGTCATGTGTTTTTTCTGTTTAGAACACAAAAGCAGTTTTTAGGACAGCAGCCACTATGCAGAAGTGAGGGCAGAGCCTACCGTCTTAATAGAGTCACGCCCAATAATAACCAACTGCATAAGTCAAGTAAGTTTTATTTACATAGCTCTTTATAAATACAATACAGATTGTTTCAAAGCAGCATTTCGGCTGTTGTTCAGAAGTCAGTTCAGTGTTGATTCAGTTCTGTTGTAAAGATAATCAATTATTAAATTAGTTAATTTCAAGCAGTTCTGAAAAAATATATATATATATGGCAGCATCGACCTCAGATCAGTTCTCATACAACAGTGTCAGTACAGTCAGAAAAAGAATATTGTTGAATATAAAGTATCTCCAACTATGCAAGCCAGAGGCAACATGTGGCAGGGACCCAAACTCCATCAGGTGACAGAATGGGGGAAAAAAATCCTTGGGAGAAACCAAGCTCAGTCGAGGAGCCAGTTCACCTTTGGCTAATGAACACAGTGTGATTATGATTCAGGCTGCATCAGAATTCAGATCAGAATCGATAGTTTTCAAATATTCATCCAACCACAGAGTCATATGTCACAGCTGACTGAGGACAGCAGTCTCAGGCCTTGTCCACACTAATACTCCACCAGGCACTCTTGTTGTGCGAATGAGCGGCCAGAGCGCGTTAAAGCAACACTAAGGAAGATTTTTTTACCTTAAAATAATGTCTCCAAAATTGTTTCAGTGGTTCATCAAGTCGTAACTGGGTGAAAGGCACTTATGCCTCCGCTTTGCGGTCCTATATCTGCTATAACCACGCTATGTAAGATTGCCATCGGGTCGCGTTTCTGTAGTTCTAATGAGACATAAGAAAACTACAAATTTGACTTGCTTTATGTCAAGCATTACAATAGTCATTATTTTTTTGGTTTTCTTCGTTTCTGATGTCGCAATACCTCATACTTTCATGAAATCATGCAACATACTCTTCCTTG
Source organism: Meda fulgida (assembly GCA_030578275.1). Taxonomy (NCBI): domain Eukaryota; kingdom Metazoa; phylum Chordata; class Actinopteri; order Cypriniformes; family Leuciscidae; genus Meda; species Meda fulgida. The sequence goes on from CM060624.1 coordinate 29,870,907, forward strand.
TATGTGGACATAGTTCATTCCAAATTCAGTGCTGGATAAACAACGAGCGTGCGTGCGACAGTAGGCTGCGGTAGGCTAAATTATTTACGACATCGGTAATGGACAATTCCGCTTCCAACCTTTAGGGCGACCACAGAGGAAAAGTTCCTTGGTGTTGCTTTAAGGGTTTTCTGTTAGAAAGATGTCGTGTAAGCGGCCCCTAAGTTAATAACTAATGATCTTTGCAACGGAAGTGAATCGATCAAAACTAACTTTAGCTGGACAATAACTTTATTCTAGAGCTGCTGTAAAGCCAAAACAATCTCTGTTACTTTAATTTCCTAATATAAGTTGCTTTGAAACAGTCCATATTGTTAAAAGCTCTATATAAATGAAGGTGACTTGACTTGACTATTGACTAATACGTTTCTTTTTCTCTCCGGTTTGGCCTTCCGTCCACACTGAGACATCATTTTTATTATTGAAAATTAAGCATTTTGAAAATGCTCTCCAAAGTGGATAAATTTGAAAACGCTTTTTTCACGTTGTAGTGTTATATTTAAAGGGCACCTATTATGCAAAATTCACTTTTACATGATGTTTGAACATAAATGTGTGTTGAAAGTGTGTGTACACAACCACCCTATAATGATAAAAATCCACTGCTTTTTTTTAAATCCCCATAAATCATAAGTAGTGTCTCAAAACAAGCCGTTTTCAGATTCTGGGCAATGTGAAATTTATGGGCAATTTACGAATAAGACTTTATTGCGCACTTTATCTGTTTTACCCGGCTCTTACAGTGATTTTCTGGACAAAAACAAATGCTTCACCTTTTGTGTGAAGTAGCCAACAATAAACTTCATAAAACTCATCAATCATTTTTTTTGCCATCATTCAGACGTGGTCTGCTACAAGCTTGTAGACCTACTAACAGTGGATAAAAGCAAGAAGGCAAATAAGTTATAACCGTATTTAAACTAAACTATTGGCCTACCTGTTCTATCTCCATGCAGCATATATTCTCTGGCTCTGTAGGCATTATTGTCCGACTCCGGTTCGAACTGAACACTGCTAGTACAGTTTCTGTTCTGACATTTTCATTCCGTGAGATGAGATCAGTAATAAGCCAACTATTTTCAAAGGAAAGTAGCTAACGCCTTCCATAAAAGTCGCTAAATGTCGCTAGATGACGTCATTCGACAATTAGCATATTCATGACGTCATCGCCTCGTACTTGCGTTCTGCCTGCCTAATGTGTTTTCACTCTAAATTCATGCTCACATACTGTATTTTAATATAATATAATATAATATAATATGTATGTCCAAAAAAGCTATTCTCATTTCCTATATCTTTTTTGTCAGACAATAGGATGAGTAGCTATGAGAAGTGAATGACAAAATGTTTTATATGTGTAAAATTATCTGAATTGAGAAAGTTCAGCAATTGGATAAAAGCTCTGTGATAGTGAGTATTACAAGTAATAAGCACAAGAAAAAAAAAAGAAATTAAAATAGTCAAACTAAATTATTTAAATATAAAACAAAAGAGAAACAGATAAGTGATAAGTCTATGGAAAAACAAGAAAACTCGTGTACTCAACAGATTAATGTGCTGCTGCTCATCTCAGCCATTCACTGAACAGGGTAGACACAGCTAGAGAGAGTGACGGCAGGGAGAAAGCAAGACCTCGCCGCAGGACAGGACTGGCAAAATTTGAAGGATACTGAGGTCTGTCCAAAAAAAGTCGCTAGACTTGTCGCTGAAAGACAAGGCGTTTAGTTGGCAACACTAGATGAGATTGTCCTGACACTGTTGAATCTCCGCCCTCTGTGCTGGGAGCAGCAGCTCATTTGCATTTAAAGGGACACACACAAAAATCAACGAGTTTTTCCTCACCCCCCAAAAGTGGCAATTTTAATGCAGATCTGTGGGATATTTTCAGTTAAGACTTCACATACACAATCTGGGGACATCAGAGACTTATTTTACATCTTGTAAAAAGGGGCATAATAGGTGCCATTTAAAAACGATGACGCAAGTTTAGTCATTTGACGCTTATCGTACCAATAGATATTCATGTTTATACTGGTATTGTGCCTGGTTTGTGCTATTCATTTTCACACTGTTGCTAAAATATGTTCCTTTGCACACTCTTCATATCACATCCCTAAAATGTACTTACATTTGCTGTCCTGTGGCAATACATGAGAGCAGATGCGTTTTAGACCAAACATATGGTGACTGAGTGTGACCTGCTGTCACATCAGTGAACGGTGAGATATTTTGCTAAATAAAACGATCCGTCAGAAGAACTCGCGATAACTTTATCATTTATTATTATTTATCCATCTGTATCATCTCAGAGAGCATTTGTGAGGTTTTATGCATACGCAGTAATGTGAATTTAGCATTTTCAGGCGTTTTCCAAAAGTTTTTCATCATCACTGAAACGTTGGAAAATGCCTGAAAACGCTAGTGTGGACGGATAGTGTTTTCAAATGTATTCTGATTAATGTAGATGTAGCTTCAGACCAGTTTTGGGAGTATAGCTTTTAGGGTAGGTTAAGGGTAGGTTTAGTGGTTGGGTGGGGTTGGGAATTTGTTAAGGTAGAGCTAGTTACAGTAAAGGGCAGGGTTTGTGGTTGAGGCACCGGTCTGAAGCTTCTGTCCCCAGACCATCTAGAAACCAAATTGAAGGCAAGCCAGCAATCTTTGACCTGTCCAAAAAAAGACCTGTCCGCTTGATCCTATTCCTACTAACTTACTTCAAACACTTTCTTCCTCAGTTAAACCCGCACTCACGCACATCATAAACACCTCTCTTCACACTGGTACCTTTCCCACAGCATTTAAGCAGGCTCGGGTAACCCCACTGCTTAAGAAACCTACTCTTAATCCAGCACATCTGGAAAATTACAGACCGGTATCCCTTCTTCCATTCGTCGCAAAGACACTGGAACGAGTTGTTTTCAACCACATCTCTTCCTTTCTTACTCAGAACAACCTCTTGGACAACAATCAGTCTGGTTTCAAAAGTGGACACTTAACTGAGACTGCTCTGCTCTCAGTTATTGAAGTTCTGAGACTGGCAAGAGCAACTTCCAAGTCCTCAGTTCTCATCCTGCTGGATCTGTCTGCTGCCTTTGACACAGTTACCTACCAGATCCTCCTGTCAATCCTAAAGATGAAGGGCATCTCAGAAACCGCACTCCAGTGGTTCAAGTCTTACCTCTCAGGTAGGTCCTTCAGGGTGTCATGGAGGAGTGAGGTGTCGAAGTCACAACATCTAGCTACTGGAGTGCCGCAGGGCTCAGTGCTTGGACCACTCTCTTCTCCATCTACATGACATCACTAGGAACTGTGATTCAGAAACATGGCTTTTCCTGTCACTGCTACGCTGATAACACACAACTCTACCTCTCATTCCAGCCTGATGATCTGACGGTAGCTGCTCGCATCTCAGCCTGCCTGACAGACATCTCTGGCTGGATGAAGGAACACCACCTTCAACTTAACCTTGCGAAGATAGAGCTACTTGTGGTCCCAGCCAATCCAAAACTTCATCACAACTTCACTATTCAGCTAGGTCCGTCATCCATAACTCCATCAAGGTCAGCCAGGAACCTTGGAGTTGTTATTGATGATCAATTGAACTTCACAGACCACATTACTAGAACTGCCCGGTCCTGCAGATTTGCCTTGTACAACATTAGGAGGATCAGGCACTTCCTATCAGAGCATGCTACACAACTCCTTGTTCAAGCGCTTGTTCTATCCAGACTGGACTATTGTAATGCTCTCCTGGCTGGTCTTCCAACTTGCTCGATCAAACCTCTGCAGCTAATCCAAAATGCTGCAGCTTTAGTGGTATTTAATGAGCCGAAGAGAGCACACGTAACTCCTCTCCTCACAAAATTGCACTGGTTGCCAGTTGCAGCTCGCATCAAATTCAAGTCAATGACGCTTGCCTATAGAACAACCACTGGCTCTGCTCCCTTTTATCTAAACTCATTACTTCAGACTTATGTGCCATCCAGAAACTTGCGCTCTGCAAGCAAACGTCGTCTTGTAGTGCCATGTCAAAGAGGCACAAAATCTCTTTCTCAGACCTTTACCATGACTGTTCCCCGCTGGTGGAATGACCTACCCAACTCAACCAGAGCTGCTGAGTCCGTAGCCATTTTCAACACTTTTCTCTTCCTTTCTATTAAAAAAAAACACCTTTCCAGGTTCTGCGTTAGATTAGACTGAGAAAGGTTATAGCACTTACATTTTGTTTTCCTACTGTTAGTTTAACTGCTTCTATTGTTCTCATTTGTAAGTCACTTTGAATAAAAGCGTTTGCTAAATGAATAAATAAATGAAATGAAAAAAGGGTAATGTCTTCTGATGCTGTGGTACACATGCAGGGAAGGAGACCAGAGGCATTTTTTTTAATGAAAGTCAATGGAGGAGAGGCCTCACAATGCAAAATACACCACTTTTGTGAGGAAATAGCTTATCATTTAATAAATCGACAGCCCATTGGCTAATCTTTAACAGGTTTGCTTTTTTACAGTGTTAGAAATATTACTGATCTGTCTGCATTGACAGCATTGTATGAGAACTGAACGGGACGATGACATCACTGATTTCTCCAGAGCTGCTGTATAAATAAACTAAATTAATAACAAATCATTTTTAAAATGGAAATTAATGAACACCGACCTTGCTTAAGATGGATAATGACACAATTTTCTTCTAGAGCTGGTGTACAGAAAAACAAACTTTGTTGCATTATTTTCCTGTTATCGCTGTAAATCTTCATTGTAAAAAACACTATTTAAATAAAGGTGATGTCACACTACTAGAAGAATGAGGACACACGGATTATGGTTAACAGACTTTATTTATACACCTGTTGCAATATCCGATCTCATAGAAGGCTTCGAGACCCACACAGAATTGAAAGCAGGAAACAGGGAATAACTGGAACAGACTCTTGAATACTTTGAACTCAGAAGTAGACTTGGTGATAAATCAGGGCTTGGAGGCAGACACGAAAGCACTTGGAACTTGAATGCAGATACATAGACACTTGAATAGTAATACCGATCCGAAGACACACAAACTGAGAGCGGACTTGAATAAACTTCCAACTTGAATGTAGAGAAGAGATATGAAGTCCGTAGATCCACAGAAGAACTCGGAGAATCAGACTGGAGAATCCTGAAGCACCGCCGCATACAATGGCTGCTTGGAAATACACACAGGAGAGTGGTTGGTGATGAACTTGAGTATACTTGCACACGGGAATCCTGGAACCAGAGAAACACGAGAAACTGGGTGAGTCACACGTGTCGATAGACGAGACCAGACAGAGAACAATGGAGAGACTGAAGCTTAAATCCTGTGTGCAGCGTGGTGAGTTCTGGATGCAGTGCAGGTAGTGTGTAATCAGTATTCAGGGGATGATGAGCATGACCAGGTGTGCTGAGTTGATGCTGGTTGGGGTGTGTCGCTAGGTGTATCCGTGACAGGTGACTTGACATAATAAGACCATCTCTGATATTGATCTTATGTAGCCCCACCCTTTTCAGTGCTGCACTCGTTGTGGTCTGTCTTCTGGTTTGTATTTCCACAGCAATAAGGTAAGATCTTACAGATTTATGAATGAGCTGCTTGTTTTAAAATCTTACCAGTCTACTGTCATTTGTTATGTCATCAGCTTCAAACATTACCATATTCATGATAACTTTAGTGAACTCTACAATAAGTAAATCACCTTCAGGTAATTACTTAAATAGACATGCCATAGAAGAGCTATATATATATATATGTAAATAATTGTTTTTTTTTCCCACATGGATTTTGTTGATGGAACTACAAAGTTTAATGACAATACTGTCACTTTCAATTAGAAAATCTATAGTCATATGATGCATTAAAGCTGCAGTCAGTAGTTTTTCCTCTTTTTCGCCATCTCTGTTCGAAATCTGCAATTGCAGTTATTCACGGAATTATCAACGTTACGTGGGTTTTGCCTCGGCACGGCACTGCGCGAATGAATCCAATGTTTTGAGGACTATGTGCGGCTGTCAATCACCGCGCCGATGTGGATACTGTCATTCGGAATCACAGATTATACTTTTTGGAAACATAACCAACATAAGAATTTTCACCGGAAAATGTCTTCTGAATAAGTAAGTAACATCCACTTTTGTTCTGACCAACTAAGGGGAAAAAAGCATTGCAGTAAATCGCGCTGATTAAATCCAACGATCGCTTATCATATCACGCCAAGCCGTGCAAATTATACTTTGTTCTCAAATTGTTAATGTTAACAACATCAGCATTGCGTGACTACATTTAATGCCTTTCAGATATTTATCCTTGTTTTCGCATGGGCCCGGTTGCAGTCTCCTTTTTTCTGTAGCCTGTGGTGCATTTTAATCGATAAGATAGTAAACTATCTTTTAAACTAACCATGATTCTAACATCTAAACTTTACTTCCCATTTTGGACTAACATTCTAACACTCTGAAACGCAATGTACCAAAAGGTTCTGTTTTTTCTATTTGTGTAATGGAAAATTCTAAAGTGCTGATGATGACAATATCAAAAATATACCATCTGCATTGTGTCATGATATATTGAGCAATCAACTGAACTCTTAAAACTCACTTCTTTTTGATGATTTTAGATAATTCTGCTTATTCCAGTAACAGAGGGAAAAAGGGTGGGTGCTTGCTTTACAAATTGAACCAATCATATTGATAGAGCGTGACATGTTAGTCATGATGAATCTATTTTGATGTGTCTGGCTTTATCCTATAAAGCTTGTTCTTTTGGGTTGAGATTCTCTGAGAACTGCTTGAGAACTCCGTTTCCGGCCGTAATAAAGAGAATTTGAGGGTCAATTGCTGAAGTCTGTCTGTCATTTAAGCTGCACAGCAAAACAGGTAAATTAGAACAATATGATTAGACTCGGCTGTAGTCGATGAGAAGACTCGCTGGAGTATAGGTAGGGAGCTGATGCTGAAGTCGACTGGAGACTCGCTGAGTTGTAAATGTCACAGGCCGGGGGTGCAGAGGCGCTTCAAGCCAACCGACCCTCCTAACTTTTTCTGAGGAGCTACCCCGCAGCACAAAGAGGACGGACAACAAGAATAAGATGAATCTCAAGTTTATTTATTTAGTTAAAAAGGCGAAAATAAAAAAGGGGAACAGGCTAATCGCCTCTCTTGCTTCAACAGGTCGATATGGATTCAGTAAAATAACTCTGTCTTCCTGGACACAGGATTGGATAACAGGCGTGGAGGGTCGACTCGATTCGCTGGCTCGGCCAGACTTCAGCATAGGTAAGTGAACAGAACAGGACGGTATGTATTCCGTAAGACAGCTCTTTCTTCCTGGGCATGAGACCAGAGCACAAAAGTGGAGGTTAAACTCGGTTTACTGGCTCAGCGAGACTTGAGCTTAGACAGGTAAGCAGAACAGGTCGGTATGAATTAAGTAAGATAACTCTGTCTTCCTGGACACAGGACTGGATAACAACAGTGGGGGTTCAACTCGGTTCACTGGGTCAGCAGGGCTTCAGCATAGACAGGTGAGTAGAACAGGTCGGTATGAATCCAGTAAGATAACTCCGTTTTCCTGGACACAGGACTGGATAACAACAGTGGGGGTTCAACTCGGTTCACTGGCTCAGCGGAACTTCAGCATAGACGGGTAAGCAGAACAGGTCGGTATGAATTCAATTAGATAGCTCTGTCTTCCTGGACACAGGACTGGATAACAACAGTAGAGATTCGATTCGGTTCACTGGCTCAGCGGGACTTCAGCATAGTCAGGTAAGCAGAACAGGTCATTAGGGATTCAGTAAGATAACTCCTTGTTCCTGGACACAGGACTGGATAACAACAGTGGGGGTTCACTGGCTCAGCGGAACTTCAGCATAGACAGGTAAGCAGAACAGGTCGGTAGGGATTCAGTAAGATAACTCCGTGTTCCTGGAAACAGGACTGGATAACAACAGTGGGGGTTCACTGGCTCAGCGGGACTTCAGCATAGACAGGTGAACAGAACAGGTCGGTAGGGATTCAGTAAGATAACTCCGTCTTCCTGGACACAGGACTGGATAACAACAGTGGGGGTTCAACTCGGTTCACTGGCTCAGTGGGACTTCAGCATAGACAGGTGAGCAGAACAGGTCGGTATGAATTCAATAAGATAACCATGTCTTCCTGGGCATGAGACTGGAGCACAACAGTGGAGGTTCAACTTGTCGAGGCTCTGTTCGTTCGAATACCACACAATCTGCGACTTCTTTCCCCCCCACTCGTGTATGCACTGCAAAACACTCAACGGCACACCTGATTAAAGTAACCGGCACTGCACTCACAAACCTCAACCAATACGGCAGCGTGCGGGCCCAGACGGCAGCCTCGGCGGACAGAACCTCCGTTACCGATGTAAACAAACTCTGTACTGCAATATCAGGTCCCAAAGCACTCCTCTTCTTTCTCAAAATAATGCCTTCAGACACAATCGAACAGCAACCTCTTCAAGAAACAGAGTATGATGAATCTTCCACCCAATAATACTGCAGTGATTCCCGATACCATATTCAGTGATAGAAGACCGTCACTTATCTCCTTAAGTCCCGTGTTTCCTACCGCTGGCCATTTCCTTGCTGTCTCTCCATAAGAAATCCACTGCGTCTTCTCGGTTCACTCTCCGCTCCCCCCACTCCCCCTTTCCTCTCAATATCAACCTCTTTTATGTTCCTCATGGTCCAATCGCCCTTCGAGATCTTTCCCCGGGGCACGGCTGACAACAATCGCGCTCGTCAGCTCTTCTTCATTGTTTCACCCTACTTTCGTGTTTTACGCCCCCGTGTCTCACCGGAAGCGCTCCCCGTGCACAACTTCTGTCAATAAGGTTCCGCTTTTAGTCACCCCGTGACATAAAATTAGCTAACGTCAATGTATAGGCGCGCTAGCGTAAAAGTATTGTAGGTAGTTAGGTTTAGGGAAAAAAATCTACCACAAGCCACTCCGAGGTCCAAAGTCTTTTGCATTTTACAACGGGTAAATCTTCAGTTGTCACTGGTGATTGTCGATTGAACATTTGTGGATCTGCCATCAAATTAATAATTTTAATTATATCAAGTGCTGTGAGAAAAGGCTATAAATCTCCACCTCCAACATCCTCACACGCTGTATAGCCTACTAGTCGAGACACCTTCTTTATGTGTATAGATGTGACGCAAAGACATGCTAGAATTTCCCACTTAAATCCACGATTCAAGAACTTGCTTTCGTTGGAAGAATTAGAAGGCTGAAATGGAAATCATCTGACTTTCCCAAAGGAGAGATTTCCTGAGGAACTGACAAATCTATGACAGGATGAAGTAGGCCTAGTCAAGCGAAATAGTCCTCTCTATAGTCTTAATCCAATACTTGGTTGGTGAACTTCTTGAAAAAGTGTTGATTCTGATCCTGAAGACTCTAAACACCTAATCATATTGGCTAAAGACTTGCACATCTCTAACTTTATTCTGCGACAAATTCATGAAGAAGTGGACGGAACTACATGTTGGTTACCCTTTGACAGCGAAATTGGATCCCAAGAGCTAGTGCAGCCATAAGAATTCTATTGAAATGTGTAGTGTGCATAAGGTTCAATGGAATTGGCTGATTTGCCTCAGGATCGAGTTTCACCAGACCACCCTTTACTCTTTTTGGAGTGGATTGTTTCGGTCCTTTTGAGGTAAAGTGAGGAAGAACCACCCTAAAGCGCTACAGAGTCATCTTCACATGCCTGGCTCGATAGCTGTTAACATTGAAATGATCGCATCACAGAACACCAACTCATTCATTCATGCTCTAAGACGTTTTATTGCTTGATGAGGACAAGTGGCTGAAATACGTTCAGATAATGGAACAAACTTTTTTTGGGCCTGAGCATGAACCTTCAGTTGGGAGATGTTGTACTGGTAGTGGACAATAAAGCACCTAGAAGTTCCTGGATCATGGACAAGATTATTCACAGGATAAAGGACAAAATAAAGATTCACACGACAAGTTAAAATCAAGACTATGAGTATTTTGTAAAAATAAATAAAAATTATTATGTAATGTACATGTTTATATTGTCTGTATTTTGATTTTTTTGGTGATTATAGTATGTTAATTGTGTAATAATCAGGGGCTTAAATGTAAGTGCAGAAAATGTTTGTCTTTTTTTTGTAATTGAAGTATGCATTTCTGGGTATTTGGTCACACAGGCGTAGGTGGGTAGAGTTTCCTGTTTTGATTAGACCCGTGTTGAGAGGGGGTGAGTGGTCAGGAACGGTCACTTTCTATTGACCGTTTCTAATGTTTTTTACCTTTCTACAGTTTCTATTCGTCAAGTGTTTTCTATCTGCATATGGACTATATATCACATCATGCAATTAGATCATGGATTTTAAATGCATGGGAACATGTCACAGATTTTTTTTCTGCTGCTTAGACACTATAGGCTGCCGCTATAACAATTTATTTGTGTATATTTGTTTAGATGTTGCGTTCATTCCCTTTTATCAATGTGAAGCTGCTTTGAAACAATCTGTATTGTAACAAGAGCTATATAAATGGTGACATGACTTGACTTTTATTTTTAGATATTTATATTTTGTGGGAGTCCTGTGAATCGTTTTATTCTCCAACAGGCGGGGGAGCTACAAATGGAGACGTGAAGTCAGACACTTTCTGGTTCCCGTAGTGACCACTCACGTGGTGTTTGCATACTTTACCACAGCTCAAGTGAAATAAATGCAATATTTGCCTAATACACATATGTTTCAGAGACATTTTCATAAACATGACACAATATAACTTTGCGACTACATGAAAAGAGTGTTTACTGTTAAAAATAACAAATGTCGTTCCAAAACCGTAAGACGTTCGTTCATCTTCGTAACATAAATTAAGATATTTTTGATGAAAACTGATGGGTCTGGGGGGGGGGGGGGGGCTCGATTGACAGCTATTTAATTAACACTTTGAAGGCCCAGAAAGGTATGAAAGACATCATTAAAATAGTCCATGTGACTACAGTGGTTCAACCTTGATTTTATGTAGCGACGAGAATACTTTTTGTGCGCCAAATAAACAAAATATCAACTTTATTCAACCATTTCTTCTTTTCTGAGCACCATGACGTATGCACATGGTAATGACGCAGGAGCTATTCCTTTAAGGTCCACGGCTGATTGAGAGGAGACAGACTTGTGCAGCGCTGTTTCTGAGTAGGCATCTCCCAGCAACACCGCTGTCCAGAAGACATGTGAAAGAAAAATATCATACTCGGCAATCCAGTTACCGTCCTCTAATTAGCGTACCTCAAGGGCAAGCTGTAGATGGCTTCTTGTAGCTGAAAGAGAAAGATTATGAGGTAATGGCTTCCAGTGCCACCTTATAGAGCGGGGGAGACTGCCTATATTTCACGCACTTGAAGGCCATTGGCGGGTGAACTCTCACCCACTTCAGTAGATTCGAGGAAGGAGGGGAAACCCCCCCCATATTGTCAGCTCTGGTGCAATGTCGAGTGAACCAAACTCAAAAGGGTTACCTCAAAACATTTTACAGTGTACAATGATTGTGGCCTGACTGAGTGTGAGTTGGTCTGATAGCAGTGGCAGGTGTTTGCATGGCAGCATTGTTAAATGTCAGTCTGTAATGCAGCTGGACAGCATCTCAGAGCTTGGACAGAGACTTGATTGGCCCCTCCATGCCCTGTGGCATGCCTGAAGCCTCATGAACAGGCTTGGTTCAATACAGAATTTGAACATTACTCATTCTCAAACACCTGTTAATCCATTTGTGAAGGAAATACACAGATATCATTTCCATAAATATTAATAGGGTACAACAGGGCTAAAGGCACACTTTAATAAAAATCTGCTTTTCACTACTCCCGTAGTGTATGATTGCAGAAAAAAAAAATGTTTATATTGAACATTGATGGAGCAACAGATTTTGTGTGAAAATAAATCAGAAAGGGGTTTATTTTGTTTAAATAAATGTATAAATACATGCACGAGGTAAGGTGGGCCTTTTAAACCACACACGGGCTAAAAGGCTCACCAGCATGGGGCAAAAAGGCACAAATACAAATACTTTAGTAAAAATAATGTTTTAACAATATCTAGGTTAATACAATTACTTTATCAGAGTTTGTGCTATTTTCAGCTTATTTTGAAAAACAAAATTCATTTTAAACATACAGACAAAATGATTTAAAAATGTAAAGCTTCTGAAAGCATTGAATGGGATTCCATAATAATTTAATATAGCTTTACAGTAGTAACAAATACATATTATATGATCATATTTTTAAAATATATTTCATTATAATATGGTGATTATCTCTATAGAGTGGATATCCAACTTGATATATGATATTTACCATCTGAATCTAACCATTCCATGTCAACAAATGAAAACAACAACAAAAAAAACGCAACTAGCTCTTTGTTCTTATGTTCAATATTGTGCCTTTTGCCCCAACAGCAGGGGCGCCTTTTACCCCAAATACCATCAATTTACATATTCTTCCGTTATTGAAAAACTGTTGCTTTAATTAATTACAAAACTGAAAATCATTAACAAGATCTTTGTCTCAAAATATAGTCAATATTTTTATCGATTCTCATTTGCTACATACATTAACAATTTAACAACAATTTAAAACTTTAAATATTAGATCAAATTAGTGCAGATCAACTTTGCATTGCTGTCCTTGTCAAGAATCAACCAAATTTCCACGTGCATCAAAAGCTGTTGTTTAGAAAAGTTCTGGACTGAATTTTTGTTTCATCTAGTGGTTTAAAAGAGAATAAAGTCAAATGCTCATTTTACCTAGGTGGGACTTTAGCCCTGTTGTACCCTATACAAACATTTTTTTTTAAATGGATGTTTGTTAGTTAGTTGAAAGATTGAGGCTAATTAATTTTCAGAATTTGAGAAATGTGGAAGAAACTGACAAGCATCAAACTGCTGAAGAATAAACAGTGAAACTTTATTTTGAATATAAATGAAGCAAGTATAAATGTCTCTGTTTCACAGTATTTTGTTGAGGAAAATAAAGATATGGATAAAATGTACTCATCCTACCATCCTACAGATGTTAAATATTATTTCACTGAATTGGCCTTGTGAGTGTCTCACCAAATGACAGTGTTTTAAGGTATAAAAATCATGGTGAAAAAAGCACAAAAGACATCCAGACTGTCAAACATCTAAAACCCAGAAAGCCTTGAGTTTTATTCTTATATAGCTTATAGATTATAAGAATTAACAAGTCAAATAATTCTACAGCAGAAGCTAGATGACATGTGGCGGTTTTGAAGGAACTTGACTCCCTTTGTTACATTTGTATGAGGCCTACTGCCATACATGTCTTTTTTATTATCATACAATGGAGAAGAAGATGAGCACACAATGTGTCTAAATTAACTTTCCCAATTTGACAGTAAATGAAATCAATTCTATCCTTTATGTTACTTTTTTCATATGCCTTTTGTCTTGTTGTGGAATCTTTTCTCTCTCTGCCTCATTCATCTGTTTTGCCCTTTCCTTGATCTGATAGCATTAAACATATAATTAAGCCATAAAGGAAGGGCTGATGAGCGTTGCAGATGGTAATTGCGTCCTACGTTTGAATGAAATGATATGCATTGCTACAATTTACAGCCTGTTCCTCATATTTTATTCAGAAACCTTTTATCTCTTTTCCCTCAGAATTATTCTGCAATAAATTTAGACATCTTATCAATAGCGCAGTGATAGAGGCAGAAACCTGGAGACACAAGGGAGGGGAGGAAAAGAAAAGGAGAATTGAAAAAAGAAAAATGTCCAATATTTTGCACGGTTAGAAATAGTCCTCAAATATATGCTTAATATTGTTGCCTCTTGTGCATCTGTCTTACTTTTTGAGTTAAAGAGAGATTGCTTAAGCTGGACATAAACACTTTTAAAGTAGCTTTTAAGTTTTAATTAATAATAGTTTTGTGTGTATGATCACAGAATTACATTTGATCATGTTGTATAATGTGCCTGTAGATCAAACAGGGTATACTGGTCTTGAAATTACAAGAATTCCCAGGTAATTCTAGCCCGGGAAAACCCAGACAACTTCCGGCAAATTTAGATTTGCTCTGAAAGTTAGTCTGGCAAAGAGCTCATTCAAGCCCATTTCCAATCCGTCGAAATCGAGGCACTAATCACAAACGTTGGGGCGGGCTTTACACGATGACGACAGCGCTGGGATTTTGAAGCAGATTTTGTAGCCTAAATTACAAAGATAGATGCCGCCGTCGAACATCACTCGTTCGAATCAGCTATCGCGTCTCTTTTAAGCGATTTGAACGTTTCCTTTTTGTTAAAAACCGAGCAAAAAACAACACTCGAAAATGTTTCTCCGCCGCTCTGCATCCGTCATCTCCTTCAGCGCTCTGATTGGTTTTAGGTCTACCTACGACTTCCGTTGGTGACGCCCCTCTGGAAATTATTTGTCTATGACGCTTTGCCAGACAATTACTCAGTTACAACTGAGAATGGTCTGGTTTTAACCAGGCTAAGGTAATTCATGAACATGATAAAAATATGGGTAACACTTTAGGATATTGTTCCTTCATTAATGAATAATTACAACAAATGAGTAACACACTATTAACATTCTAGTAAATACTATTAACTAACAATAAACTCTGATTAACAAATTAGTAAGTAATAGCGCTCAGTTGAATGTGGTAGTTCACTATTAGCTAATCAGTAACTACTATTTTTTTCATACCTCCCAGATAACTACTATATACATAATTCATAATTAACATGAATAATGCATAATTTATAATAAAAGGTAACGGTAACCCACTAGTAATTACCCACTAGTGGATTTTGAATAGTAATTCCTTCCGATGGATTTGGTACACTTTAGTAATTGCTAGTGTGTTCCCATGATCTTCACTTTAGACAACTGATCTAAATTATTAGTAGTTCCTTTAGAAGAATGTAGTAACACTTAATTAATTACTAATGGGTTACCTTTTCCTTATATTATACATTATCCATTATTAATATTAATTATGAGCCTGTATATATTAGTTCTTAGTTCTTCGAGGTATAAAAAATAGTAGTTACTGTGGCGGGGGAGGCGTGGTTCAGCGAGGTCTGCGACGAGAGAGAGAGTGGAGAGACGAGCGGCGGTAAGTGAGTCAAGTGTAAAATGACTAACACCTGTGTCTCGTTGCAGTAATTGGCGTGGGGAGACCGTATAAAAGACAGATGGGAACCAGCGTTGGGGGAGAGAGGGCTGAGGACTCGTGGGGAACGCGGAAGCACGAGAACGCGACTGAAGCAAGTTATTGAGCAGAGTGTTATGTTTATGTTGAAACGCGCATGTGGCGCGAGTTCAATCAGAGTTTATTGATTAAAATACCCACGAGCCTCAGCCAGCCGTCTCCGGTCTCCTTCCTTCTCACACATTCACAACAAGGGAATACAACACTGGCGCCGAAGCCCGGGAAGGAAGGAGAAACGCCGCCGCCAAGATGCAAACTCCGTCAGGAACATCGGGAACGCCGTTTGCGGACATCATTACATCGCTCGCGGGTCTGCATCAGGAGAACCACCAAGCCCTGCTGGACTTGCGGGCGGATCAGGAGGGTCGATTCCAAGCCCTGATGCAAGCCAAGCAGGCAGACCGCGAGCTGTTCCGGAGCTTGCTGGACCGGGAGGTTCGAACGGAAGGGCCTTCCCCCAGCTCCACTCCCGGCGCTCACATGGCCCTATCGAAGATGGGGGTCTCGGACGACCCCGAGGCCTTCGTGGATTTATTCGAACGAACAGCCGAGGCATGTGGGTGGCCGTTGACCAGCTGGCCGGTACGGCTGATACCCCTGCTGTCGGGGGAGCCCCAGAAGGCTGCACAACAACTGCCCGTTCAGAACCTCCTGGTGTACGCCGATTTAAAACGAGCCATTCTCCAGAGGGTCGGCCTTAACCCTGAACAACATCGCCAGCGCTTCCGTTCACTGGACCTGGCAGAAGCAGGCCGACCCTTTGTCTTGGCGCAGCAGCTCCGGGACTCATGCCGCAAATGGCTGTTGGCCGGAGGAGGCGACGCCGAGGCCATCATCGACAAGGTGGTACTGGAACAGTTCGTCTCACGGCTACCGAAGAGGACTGCCCAGTGGGTCCAGTGCCACCGGCCGGCGTCGCTGGATCTGGCCATCCAACTGGCGGAGGATCAACTGGCGGCGTGCTCCGGGGGCGGCGAACCCCTGCCATCTATCTCTCTCTCTCTCTCTCCCCCTGTCTCTCTCTCTTCCCACTCCCCTAAGCCCGTTCCTTTTCCCAGGACCCGTTTTCCCGGACCATCGAGGGCACCTCCCCGTTGGAGGGCTGGAACAGAGGGTCCAGCCGGGTCGCGTGGCTTCGTCAGGGGAGGGGGGCCGGGACACTCAGATGGGCTCGACGCGGTTCCTGCGCTCTCCCCACGCCAATTCCTTGACCCACTTCCTGCCACTAGGGCGGCGGGGAAGCCTGGGCCGGTCTGTTGGCGTTGCGGGGATCCGGGCCATTTCGTGGACCGCTGCCCGGTCATGGAGGTTGGGACATTGGTCCGGATCCCGGACGCCCCACAGGCCGCCCCCGATCAAGCCGGGTTATACCAGATACCTGTGAGTATTAAGGGGGGTACCTATCAGGCCTTGGTGGATTCAGGTTGTAACCAGACCTCCATCCATCAACGCCTGATACAATCCGGGGCATTGGATACGGGCCGCATGGTTAAGGTGAGGTGTGTACACGGGGATATAGTGGAATACCCCTTAAAGGCCATCACTATTAAATTTAGGGGACAAAATCATTGTGTGGAGGTGGCAGTTAGTCCGCGCCTCCGGCATCCGTTAATTTTGGGAACAAATTGGCCAGCTTTTGAACAATTATTGGGTTGTTTGACAGCGGGTGCCTCTGGGAAGAAGAAAAGGCGGGGAAGGGGGGCGAGCGCTCAGGTCGGAGAGGCTGTTCCTGGACCCAGCGGAACTGTTTCAGGGGAACCGAGCGGCTTGGCGAGGCTAAACCTCTCCAGTCGCGATGACTTTCCCCTGGAACAGTCCCAAGATGAGACGCTCAAACATGCGTTTGAACAGGTCCTTTCCATCGATGGGCAGCTCCTCCAACCTGACCGCACGCTCTCCTATCCTTATTTTGCCGTCATTAAAGATAGGTTGTATCGAGTGACCCAAGACACTCAGACAAAGGAAGATACAACCCAATTGTTAGTACCACGGGGCCGTCGGGAAATGCTTTTCCAGGCGGCACATTGTAATCCGATGGCGGGGCATTTAGGGATGACAGCTACGTTAAGTCGTTTAATGACCCGATTCTTCTGG
Source organism: Meda fulgida (assembly GCA_030578275.1). Taxonomy (NCBI): domain Eukaryota; kingdom Metazoa; phylum Chordata; class Actinopteri; order Cypriniformes; family Leuciscidae; genus Meda; species Meda fulgida. Next base: position 29,888,317 of record CM060624.1, read on the forward strand.
CCGGGCATTCACGAGAACGTACGCAGATGGTGCGCGTCGTGTCGTGAATGTCAGTTGGTAAATCCACCGGCCGCCCCAAAAGCGCCGTTGCGCCCTCTACCTCTTGTGCAGGTCCCCTTCGAGAGAATTGGTATGGACCTCATCGGGCCATTAGAACGATCGGCACGGGGACATCGCTCTGCGTTAGTTATAGTAGACTACGCAACGCGATATCCTGAAGCAGTGGCGCTACGCACTATATCAGCTAAGAGTGTGGCAGACGCCCTGTTTCGTTTAATCTCCCGCGTGGGAATCCCGAAAGAGATTCTCACGGATCAAGGCACCGCGTTTATGTCACGCACGTTGAGCGAATTATATGAATTATTGGGCATTAAATCGGTGCGTACCAGCGTCTACCACCCACAAACGGACGGACTGGTCGAACGATTTAATCGCACATTGAAAACAATGATTCGTAAATTCGTGCAGGAAGACGCGAAAAATTGGGATAGGTGGCTGGAACCCCTCTTATTCGCCGTGCGAGAGGTCCCGCAAGCCTCCACGGGGTTTTCCCCCTTTGAGCTTCTTTTTGGACGTCAGCCCGTGGGGTGTTAGACGTCCTAAAAGAGACTTGGGAGGATGGACACTCAGACAGTAAAAATGAAATTCAGTATGTCATGGACCTGAGAGCAAAACTCCATACACTGGGGCGGCTCTCTATGGAGAATTTGCTCCAGGCTCAAGACAGACAAAGCCGGCTGTATAACAGGGGAACTAAGCTCAGAGAATTTACACCGGGAGATAAAGTGCTCGTTTTACTACCAACCTCCAGCTCCAAATTGTTAGCGAAGTGGCAAGGACCCTTTGAGGTCACACAGCGGATAGGGGATCTCAATTATGAGGTAGTACGAACAGACAGGGGTGACTCACGGCAAATCTACCATCTCAACCTCCTAAAAAATGGAGTGAGGAGGAGTCAGTGTTGCTTGCGACGGCAGTGAGTGGAGAGGAGGATCTCGGGCCAGAGGCAATCATCAAAGGGAAATCTCTCGCCCTGGCCCCGGGGGGGGGGGGGACCACCTCTCGCCCTCGCAGCTCACTGACATAGCAAGGTTGCAAAAAGAGTTTGCCGATGTGTTTTCACCCCTGCCTGGTCGTACTAATCTAATCCAGCACCATATTGAGACAGAGCCGGGCGTGGTAGTTCGTGGCCGGCCATACAGGTTGCCTGAACACAAAAAAAAGTGGTTCAGGCAGAATTAGAGGCAATGCTGTAGATGGGAGTAATTGAGGAGTCCCACAGTGACTGGGCAAGCCCGATAGTTTTAGTTCCTAAAACGGACGGCTCGGTACGGTTTTGTGTGGACTATCGCAGGGTGAATGCAGTGTCGAAATTCGACGCTTATCCAATGCCGCGGATTGACGAGCTGCTTGATCGGTTAGGTACGGCTCGCTTTTATTCGACGCTGGACTTGACGAAAGGGTATTGGCAGATCCCCTTGTCTCCCATATCCAAAGAAAAAACAGCCTTCACCACGCCGTTTGGGTTACACCAATTTGTAACGCTTCCTTTCGGGTTGTTCGGGGCTCCAGCCACGTTTCAGCGTCTCATGGACAGGATTCTGCGACCCCATGCTCCATATGCCGCTGCATACTTGGATGATATCATCATCTACAGTAATGACTGGCAGCGGCATGTGGAGCATCTAAGGGCCACCCTCGGGGCGCTGAGACGGGCGGGGCTAACGGCCAACCCGAAGAAGTGTGCAGTTGGGCGGGTGGAGGTAAGGTATCTGGGCTTCCACTTGGGTCGTGGGCAGGTGCGTCCCCAAATTGACAAGACAGCAGCAATCGCAACCTGTCCTCGACCTAAGACCAAAAAGGAGGTGAGGCAGTTCCTGGGGCTGGCGGGATATTACAGAAGGTTTATTCCTGATTATTCGGACCTCACCAGCCCGCTGACTGACCTCACTAAAAAGGAGGTACCAGATACGGTCCAGTGGACGGAGAAGTGCCAACAGGCTTTTACCCAGGTTAAGGCTGCTCTTTGTGGTGGCCCGCTCCTGCACTCTCCTAATTTCTCTCTCCCTTTTCTGTTGCAGACTGACGCGTCGGACAGGGGGCTGGGCGCTGTCCTGTCCCAGGTGGTGGAGGGGGAGGACCGCCCGGTGCTGTACATTAGTCGGAAGCTCTCGAAGAGAGAGACTAAGTACAGCACCATAGAGAAGGAGTGTCTGGCCATCAGATGGGCGGTCCTCACCCTGCGCTATTACCTCCTGGGGCGGGAGTTCACCCTCTGTTCGGATCACGCGCCCCTGTAGTGGCTCCACCGCATGAAGGACACCAACGCGCGGATCACCCGTTGGTATCTAGCTTTACAGCCTTTTAAGTTCAAGGTGATCCACAGGCCGGGGGTGCAGATGGCTGTGGCTGACTTCCTCTCTAGGAATGGGGGGGGGGGCTGCAGGCCGGATGGCTCCCCGGCCTGAGTCGGGCGGTGGGGGTATGTGGCGGGGGAGGCGTGGTTCAGCGAGGTCTGCGAACGAGAGAGAGAGTGGAGAGACGAGCGGCGGTAAGTGAGTCAAGTGTAAAATGACTAACACCTGTGTCTCGTTGCAGTAATTGGCGTGGGGAGACCGTATAAAAGACAGACGGGAACCAGCGTTGGGGGAGAGAGGGCTGAGGACTCGTGGGGAACGCGGAAGCACGAGAACACGACTGAAGCAAGTTATTGAGCAGAGTGTTATGTTTATGTTGAAACGCGCATGTGGCGCGAGTGCAATCAGAGTTTATTGATTAAAATACCCACGAGCCTCAGCCAGCCGTCTCCGGTCTCCTTCCTTCTCACACATTCACAACAAGGGAATACAACAGTTACTGATTAGCAAATAGTGAACTACCACATTCAACTGAGTGCTATTACTTACTAATTCGTCAAACAGAGTTTCTTGTTAGTTAATAGTAGTTACTAGAATGTTAATAGTGCGTTACTCAGTTGTTACTGTTTAGTTATTCATTAATGAAGGAACAGTATTCTAAAGTGCTACCAAAATATATAACTTGTTTGCAATGTACATTGTTTGGCGATAAATGTAAATGAACGAGTGAAGCGCTTGAATATGCCCATCACCAGTCCATCCTTTCTGAAAGAAAGCAAAGACAAACTCATTAGAACAGCTAAGCATTTAACATCAGACTAGTAACTGTTTTATCGTGCTAAAAAAGCCACTTAAAAGCAGCATGAATTTCCATGTTGGTATATAGTGGTTATTTTTGTTCACTAGAAAATCTTGCCAGTAAGGCTGGTCAACCAGCACGATTGTTTTTGTTTTCCTGATAAAACTGGTTAAGCTGGTAAAGCAGCCTGAGAGTAGGAATGCACAGTTGTGCAAGAGGGTACAGGCACAATTTTGTACCTAATCTGGAGCTCATCTGTAGGAGCAGGTAGGGCAGTGTCCAACCAAAATAATCATACACTATTCAGACCTTAGTTTAAAATGAACCAATGCTAAATTAACAAATGTTTTCCACATTCTGCAACAAATATTTTCAGAGTTTCTGGACTATTTAAAGCTGTAAAGGAAATGTAGTGCACCCTAGCCGTAGAGGCAGAAATGAGTCTGCCCTGCTTCATTTTATATTACCTTACATAAGGCAGCTACTAGTTAGTCAGATTGTGAACACATCCATACTTCTTTAACAGGGGACAGGAGGATGTATGGAGTAGCTTACCAAATTAGTTAAAGTATAAATCCTTTAATTGAAATATACTCATGAAAATAGCCTGTTCATATTTCTGTAGTGTTTGTTTATTCTGAGAATCAACATGGCTTTCTTTTCCTCACCCTATTCGGACAGGACTATTTTTTTTTAGAAACAAAGTTTAACTAACAATTACAATTCTTATCACTAAACGTCTGTGATTTCATGTACCGATTCGGACAGGACTAACATCTATGTCGAGTGTGTTTTCTACGTGTGTGTTACAGAAGGTCATGTGCTGTGCATGGGTGCATCACGTATGATGTATATGTCTTTTAAATTCATTATTTCTTAATATAATTTTCATTTATTAATACAGGTATCGGTACTCGATATCAGCAAGTACCAAAAATGTAAGTATCGTTATCAGACTCGTTCTGGTTATTGCAGTGACTGTTTATAGTAAACCTACATACGTTAACAGAGAAATCTTGACACTCTTACCTGACACTGATTTTAAAATGGACAGTCTTCAAATGTTCCGCGATTTGGCTCTATTCATTGATTGTATATGTTATTTTTTCATTGGATACCATCAATATTGAAACTAAATGAAAGCATGCTGGATGTTGGCAAACGCTTTGGTAGGTCAAAAAAAAAAGATGAGGAGAAGAATTATAAGAGTTAGCTGAAAAACAGTAGGTAATTTGCTCTGGAATTTTTACAATGGTTGTGTGAGAAAAACACAGACTTGGCAGATTCGGATGGGATTAAAATTGCAAAGTACATCTGTGAAACACGAATTTCTCTAACGACCCCCTGTAAAAGTAGTCAGAAAAGGGGGTAACACTTTATAATTACTGCACGCTATTAATCATTAGTTAAGCATGAGTAAACAGTTAATTAATAATTTATAAATCATTAATAGACATTAATAAGCAGTTCATAAATACAGCTATAAATGCTTTTTTCTTGATTTATAAGCATATCTATAAAGTGTTTAATAATTGTATTTTCATACTTTGTTAATGATTAATTAATAATTTCAAAATAAAGTATAGCATTATTTACAAACCAGTTATTTAAGAGTTGTCAGTGGTTCATAAGATCATTTAGAAAGTGTAAGTACATGGAGTAAATTCAGGTAGTTATAAAACATTTAGTAGTGGTCAGTCAACTGTGTGTGTGAGCCCATCTAAAGAGAGGACTATTCATGCCTTGTAAAGCAGTTATAAAGGAGATTTAAAGACTCATTTATCTTCTAAACAGAAAAATTAAACAAACGCAACACAGTGATACAGAACATAGAAATATTAACAGCCTTTAAATCTCCTTTGTAAATGCTTTACAAGGCATGAATAGTCCTTACTTTAGATGAGCTCACAAACATAGTTAACTGACCACTACTAAATGCTTTATAACTACCCGAATTAACCCTGAATTTCAGTATAAATACATGTTAATAAAGCATTTATTAACACTAAATAACTATTACTATATATCTGAATAATAAGATGTATGAATGTACATTTAAATAGTTTATTAATCATTTACTTACACTTTCTAAGTAATCTTATGAACCACTGACAACTCTTAAATAACTGGTTTATAAATAATGCAATACTTCATTTAGAAATTGATAAATTGATCATTAATAAAGTATGAAAATACAATTATTAAACACATTATAGGTATACTTTTAAATCAAGAATAAAGCATTTATAGCTGTATTTATAAACTGCTTATTAATGTCTATTAATGATTTTTAAATTATGAATTAACTGTTGACTAATGCTTAACTAATGATTAATAGCGTGCAGTTATTATAAAGTGTTACCGAATAGGGCTAAAGATTATAATCTTGTCACTGTCACACCAGGCTCTTCCTAACTCTACAAGCGATCACAGTCCCCGAAGTTCTAATTAAACACACATGTCACTCATCACAGCCTATCAGTAACACTATAAATCATGCTCGCACACAGCAGTTGGTTTCTGGCCTCGACAGAGCATACAGACTAACTTACCTGCCTTACTCACCTGAGTATTCCTTTCATTAGCTGACCAAAGTCTTCCTTGTCATCTTAATAGTCTTCCCAGACATCATCCTTTCAAGTCAGTTACATCCTTGTCTTGTCTGCTTTCTAGTGTGTTGTTGTCATCTTCGACCAACCTGCAAAAGATAAGACAGAATCACTATCCTTCACATTTAAAGCCCTGTTCACATCGCCAGCGACACGCAGTGACAAGTCAAGTCATCTTCATTTATATAGCGCTTTTAACAATGTAGATTGTTTCAAAGCAGCTTTACAGAGATAAACATATAATTTAAGGTGACAGAGATTGTTTTGGCTTTATAGCGGTTCTTGAATAATGTTATTTTCCAGCTAAAGTTAGTTTTGATTGATTCACTTCCGTCGTCGAAATGATCATTTGTTATTAAATTAGGGGCCGCTAAAACGACACCGTTCTCTCTGAACAGACTTTAAACTCGAACCTGTGATAAACGCTGATGGCAACGATGTAACGAGTACATCAGGATTTAAGGGAAGTGTTCCCAGTTTCGGCTAACCTAATCTATGCAGCCTAACATTGACTTGTAGAAGTCTATAGTGTGTTATGTGAATGCTAGGTCAAAGAGATGTGTCTTTAATCTAGCTTTGAACTGACAGAGTGTGTCTGCTTCCCGGACAATGGTAGGAAGACTGTTCCAAAGTTTTGGTGCTAAATAGGAAAAGGATCTACTGCCAGAAGTCGATTTTGATATTCTAGGTATTATTAACTGGCCGGAATTTTGAGATCGCAATAAACCTGAAGGACTATAATGAGTTAAAAGCTTGCTCAAGTACTGCAGAGCTAAACCATTTAGTGCTTTGTAAGTAATCAGCAATAGTTTAAAATGTGTACGATGTTTAATAGGCAGCCAATGCAGTGTTGACAGAACCGGGCTAATATGGTCATTCTTCCTGGTTCTGGTAAGAACTCGAGCTGCTGCGTTTTGAACCAGCTGTAGTTTGTTAATTAAGCGTGCAGGGCAACCACCCAGTAGAGCATTACAATATTCTAGCCCTGAGGTCATGAACACATGAACTAATTTGCCCGCATTTGTCAATGAGAGCATATGGCGTAATTTAGATATATTTTTAAGATGGAAAAATGCGGTTTTACAGATACTAGACACGTGACTTTCAAGTGAAAGATTGGTATCAAAGAGCACACCCAGGTTCCTAACCAACGACAAAGACTTAACAGAGCAGCCATCAAGTGTTAGACAGTATTCTAGTTTATTACGTGTGGAAGTTTTTTGTCCAATAATTAGAATGTTTGTTTTTTCAGAATTTAGTAGTAGGAAATTACTAGTCATCCAATTTTTTATATCAGCTATGCATTCCATTAATTTTGTGAATTGGTAAGTTTCGTCAGAACGTGAAGAAATATACAGCTGAGTATCATCGGCATAACAGTGAAAGCTAATTCCATGTTTTCTAATGATATCTCCTAATGGTAGCATGTACAGAGTGAACAGCAGCGGTCCTAGTACTGAGCCTTGTGGTACTCCATACTGAACTTGTGATCGATAAGACATCTCTTTATTTACTGCTACAAGATGATAACGGTCAGATAAGTATGATTTAAAGCATGCTAGTGCAATTCCACTAATGCCAACATAGTTTTCTAGTCTATTTAAAGAATGTTGTGGTCAATGGTGTCAAATGCAGCACTAATATCAAGTAACACTAATAGAGAGATACAACCACGATTGGATGATAAGAGCAAATCGTTTGTAACTCTAATCAGAGCTGTCTCTGTACTTTGGTACGGTCAAAATCCGGACTGAAAATCCTCGCAGATATCATTTCTTTCAAGAAAGGAATACAGTTTAATCAAAGCCAGCTTAAAGGTTTTTGGTACGTATCCTAGAGACAAAGATGAATAAATGATATTAAGAAGAGGATCTATAACATCTGGAAGCTTCTCTTTCAGTAGCTTAGTCGGTATAGGGTCTAACATCCAAGTTGTCGATTTAGATGAATCAATGAGTTTGCAAAATTCTTCCTCTCCTTTAGCAACAAATGAATCCAAATTTTCCTCAGGGAGACTACAATGCACTCCCTGATCCGATACTGTAGTAGATGGTTGCATAGTTATAATTTTGTCCCTGATATTATTGATCTTTTAAGTGCAGGTTAGTTTTTTTTTAGTATTTTATAGTTTCCCCTGCATTACGTTGACTATTAGGGACAAGAACATTTATTATTTGTCAAATTTGAATGACGTTTTAGTAATTTAAGACAGTATGAGTGAGTTTAATTTGTTGATTGATCGATTGTTAATCAAGTAGGCCTAAATTATTCCACTGAACAATGCTGTGGTAATATAAAAACACTCTCCCAACAGCATACTGTTTCTTTTGAGCCTAATTCCTAGTCAAATTAAAATTATATAGTTGTATAGATCACTTGTGATGGTATTTTGTATAGATGGCCAGACGTGCAGTCTACCAATAACATTAGAGCGACAGCACTACGAACGCCCATAAGTGACTTCACTGTACAGAGACTAGCAACATACAGCGACAAAGTCACTGGCGGTGTGAACAGGGCTAAAGGGTGCTCCGATCAGGATTTTGGGGGCCAATCACCCATTAACGATCACTGGAAGCAGGCTGATACTGATCACCAATACCATCCACTACATACACATCCACTTGGATGATGTGATGGTAGCCACAGAACAATGGTGCCAGTGCACTCACCACACACCAGCTAACGGTAGACTAAGTAAATATGAACTAAACGCCAGAGACGTTTGCAACTACAGAACATATTTACAAAAGTACTTAGCAATCTGTGAGTATATTTTTGCAGTACCATCTGGAGTTCACCACAGTTCAAAAAGCTTCCAAGGTCCATGGACCGCTTTACTTCTAGGTGTTTGTGTCTATATATGTGTTTGTGTGCATGTCTATGTGTCTGTGCTGTGTAAACATTTTTCTTGTTTTTACTCAGAAAGTGGATTGACTGTATTATCTTTGTTGTGTCCCTAGAGGAGATTTAGCCTTCAAAACATCACAGTGTCTCATTTGGTTTTCCACCATACAATCCCAAAGAAACCATGAAAGCCGTTGACACAACACCTTTAACACTGAAATTGATACTGCCCTGTCCAAACCACTTATTCCTATACAGGACAGACTTTCTTTTTAAAACTTTCCTCCTTCAATGAGCTGAACATGTTTGTGGTCCTGAAGCCAAGACAAGCTAATAGAATTGAACTGTCCCTGGTGTCATCCTGCTCTCCGCTGATACTTGAGCAGGGATAACACAAGCCATATAGGTTTAACTCGCGTGTCTGTTTGACCTGCCAAGTGCTGAGATATGCCAGCTGGCGGGCTTACGCTTTGGGGGGTGGGGGGGATTGAGCTATGCACCTCAGGCCCCTGCTGTTTAGTCATGGTGTAACTCCATTACCTTTAAGTACTGGTGCTTATGTCCGCTGGCTGACTTTAACAACCCTACCACCACTTTCAGCCTGGAATCCACTTCACCCAGACCCCTCTGTGGTCTCAATGCCTGAGGAGACGTCTGTGTAACTGTAATAGACTGTAGAGGAAGGAGAAAAAAACAAAAAAAAAACACAAAAAAAACAAGAAGATAATGCTTTTGATCGATCAGCATGAACAAATTTCATTTGGGAGATCAATAACAGTTTTTATAGATGACAGAACCAAACAAGTACATTTATTTCCTGTCTGTGATTGAATCTCTCTGGCAGAGAAGAGGAGCCGGTCGCTGATTCTGTGTGCAGTGGGAACAAAACCCCTTCTGTTGCTTTATTGCTCACAATCTGTATTTAAAACTAATATCAGCCTGCTGTGCATGGCCCAGGGCTACAGCTGCATAACCTGATATATATGGAGCTCTAGTGTTCCCATTGTATTAGAATGTGAAAAATACCTTTACCTCCACATTTCTCATAGGACATCATTTTCTTTTTGTTTGTGTTTGGTGACTATAATGATTGTTTTTTGTAGGCACTGGGATAGTGATTTGTAATGCCTTTCTGTATGATGTAGCCCAGGCATAATACAAAAACTGATTTCGGAGAATGGTGAGGCTGAGGATGGAGTGGGGGTGGTTGGGGGTTGGTGTTTGGGGAACTGGAGGAGGGGCATGCCAAGTTTACACTCAACCTTTCTCTCGTCGTTCTTCTCGTCTCTGTGTTGCAGGGGTTAATCCGGATATCCCCTCCAGACACGAGAGCCCTTACAGTGGTGCGTTGAACGGTGGCTGATGTACATCCACAGATATGTCATAGACAGAAAGAGAAAGCTCGTCCACATAGATAAATATTTACTGAAGGAAGTGGAGCTTGAGGCAAGCTCCTTAATCAGGAGGAATATGCAGACCTCAAAGGAGACCTGACTCATATCTTATGACTGTTCATAAAGGGTAAAACACCTGTTGAGAGGATTCACTGCAGAAATTAAGATAACTTATGCTCATACATTTATATTCACTGTTAATACAAATCCATGGATTATTCTCCTTATTAGTGGTGTTCAGTGTAAGATATTGTATAACACTTTCCATGAAGCCTGTATTTGTAATGCATTATAAGGGTATTCTTAATTCTTAATAAAGACTTCATTGTAAAAATCTTTATAATATGCATCATCTCATAAATAATTGTAACAACAGTTATATTAGATTAAAATAATTACCTATTTGTGGATCTAATGTATAAGCGGATGATCATTTATAACACATGATGAAGACCATGCTATATCCATTTAAGTTATTATAGTTCCAATTACTATAAGTATCATATCTTGCCATTGTTTAAGATCTGCAAAAAATCTTACTACATATGAGTGGTCTTTTACTTAATGTTTCTTGTAAATGTCTAAATAGCGTGTATAGTGTGGTCACTTTTATAATACAGTTTTTTTTATTCGCTTTGATACTATTTTCACAAGTAAGGTGTACATTTTCAAAACTTCTTAGTGCTAATATCACAACAGATCATCAAAAGTGCACTTTTTTCAAACATTTCAGCATGTTTTCAATTGTGTTAGTACAAATCACAAAATCACAAAGTATCCTTTTCACAACACAAAATAAGTGTTTCATCTACATAAATGTTTCATTCAAAGTAATTGCCTTTCATAAAGCTCTTATTATCAAACTTTTGATTTGCATCTCTTTTTGTTCAGTTTAATACATTTGTCTATTATTTAATCCAACTGATCTTAATGGTTAATCAATGAATCATTTGGTACACCTATAGATTTCTATAGATATTGATTCTATTTACAGTTTCTATAGAACTTGTTTGCAATTTCCGATATGGATAACCAAATGTAATGAATTATTTTTACACAAGTGATTTATAGATAATAACCACCACTATTCAAAGTGTGTGTACACGCATGTGTGTGTGAGAGAGATAGAGAAAAATTTGCCATTTGTGAAAACACTGTAAAGCAGAATAGAGTATACTGGAGAGGAAACGGTCAATGACTGTAATAAAACATTAGATTGATTGGAGATGCATCAGTAGAAGGGAGACAGGTGGCATCAAATACAACATTTTACATTACAGTATGTATGCCATGTGATACTGTAAACAGATTACCATGGTAGAGACTGCCACATTACTGTAACTCAACCTTCATCTGTAAAGGTCCACTACAGTATAGATTCAGTCAAATGGTATAGAGTGAAGTAATTTACTGTTTTGCCAGCAAACTCTGTTCTAGCACAGAACCTCATGGCTGTGTCATACTTCATCACAGCTTTTGATAACTCACTGCAGATTCTATTACAAACATTATGGATTCAATTACATAAGTTAGGTAATGCACGTGTATTTTCTAATATGGCAACTGTAGCCTGTATTACTCTAATTATGTCAGGAACAAGGGTGATTTGAAACATGTATCTTGCATTGTTTGCTGTTGAATAAACTGATTGTTAAAAGTACTAAATTGAAAGAAGGTCATACTGTTGTGTTTCTGTGATTAAACCAAACGTTCTCATTACATATTACAATAATCTTGTGTTTGAAACAATGATTATGTGGACTGAAAAATGTATAACTGTAATGAAAGCATGGCATCATGTTTTGAAAGAATGACTTAGCTGCGTCACAAGTGTGATCAGTTTGGATTTTTGTACTAAGAGTTTTAAAAATGTACACCTTGTGAAAATAATACCAAAGCGAATAAAAAAAAAAGTAAGTGGTCTTTGTCTGCTTTGAGTCAAATAACATGAGTCTTCTTTTAAACAGCCATTTGTTAAATGGTTATACGACACATGCTTTGAACATGTTTAATTGTAATATCAACAAAACCATTTATGCATTGTTTCGTATATAAAAGAGTGAGCTTCAACTTTCACAATGAAATTAACATTAGCCTCACTAGAAGCACTCAAATATGAACAACCACTCCTAATCGCTCATATGATGTAGTAAGATAGATATGAGACTTATTATACATTATAACTGTGAGAACTATAACCCATTGTAATGTGGATATAACATTCTGTTAACTGTGTGTTATGAATCATTATTAATAAAAGTTATAACCACTAAAATTAAGTATTATAAGGTATTATAAGTGTTGTTACGATTATTCATGATACAATAAATTATAAATCTTTATATAATGCATTATGCATGCATTTTGTTGCATTAAGAATACCCTTAAACTGCATTATAAATAAAAAGTATCAAGACACACACACACACACACACACACAAACACACACACACACACACACACACACACACACACACACACACACACACACACACACACACATACACACACACACACTACTGGACTTGGGGTTCAGAGGACAGTACAACAATGTCCTCTTGTCCTGGTGCATTTATATTTGGCCCAGGTTGGGCAAAGGGCTGAGATGCATATTGTTTGTGTTCATTTAAATAAGGAGAAATGTCAGCTTTCCATGGCTGCAGGCTGCTTGCATGTTAGATGATCCAGTCATTGGTGCCTGTGGTTGTGAGGTCGTGGCTGGTCCTTCCAGGTCAGTGTCAGCCATGTGGCGGTTTCGGGCCATAATTGACCTTTTGACAGAGAGCAAAGAGACAGCTCCTCTCCCAGGGCTGGAATAATCACTTCGGATCTCCTGGTGCGGAAAGCTTACCTCAAGTAATTAAAAATGCTTGTTAAGAAAAAATAGCTTTTGTTTTTTGTTTTGATAAAATTTAAATTTAAGTATCACATTATGTAACACATTATTTCTCTCTTCACAAGTCACAGCGAATGAATTGCCACATTGCCAAAGCTTCCACATAATTCAATAGTAAATAATCTTTCATTGTTCTATTATTGCTGCTTTGTGATATCCCTAACCCAGCGTAAGGCAAGTAGTTTGAATTAGACCTTAAGTGTGTGTGTGTGTGTGTGTGTGTGTGTGTGTGTGTGTGTGTGTGTGTGTGTGTGTGTGTGTGTGTGTGTGTGTTTGTTCCATGTGTGATATATAGCCTCCATGAAACACATACGTCCCCAGGTCCGCCCTAAGGGTGCAGAGCTTCACCCGGATCTCTGACGTCTGATTTGTTAACCATGTGACCCATAGCAATGTCTCTCCCCTCACCCCTCTTAGACCTTTTGTTGTCCCCCAAATCCCCCCGCCCCCTTTGGCCTCCTCTGCCTTCATTCTTTTATTACAAAGCTTGCAGAGGAGGATGTGGAATTCACTATTAAAGGGTAGGATTAGAATTATGGATTTTAAAGAGTACAAAATGATGCATAAAACAACAGTAAATGAAAACGAAATACTCCATCATATCATACCAGATACCAACAGCATGCAAAATAATTTACCACTATCATTTATACACAGGCCTTTTTTAACACATCATATTTCAACCATAGTATAAAGCTGTGGTTAAAATTTTGACTGAAGCATATTTGCATACAGTGAAAGCCTTTCCTATGGCAAACCAAACAATATAATTTCAGAGTGTGCAAAGGGAGAAAAAGGCTTCAAGCATTTTCTGTATGTCTTTAAAGTGTTTACAAGACATAGAAAAATAAAGACACAGCTTCAAACGCTACAGGCCTGACTGTTGAGAATGGAGTATTATGATATTAATTAAAACACAAATCGGCCTTCCCCCTCTCTCCGTATAGCCTGTGGGTATACAATGTTGTACACTTGATTGAATCAGGTAGTAGCAGCCAGCAAGGCCTTTCGTATTTTGCGCTTGAAGGGCTGAGAAAAATTTGAGCTTGGCTCCATTACTCTCAATTTGATGGGGAAGTGCTTTATGAGAGCAACCACAAGCTGACAGCCCATAAGGCAGCAGCATAGTTTGAAACATACTTTAATTTTTAGTTGAATATCACATTTACCGGTTTACCATTGGAGGGTATATGAATGTAGAGGAGACCAGAATAATCTGAAAGCTGAAAGTCGAACCCTGTCATGTATAAAATGTTGTTCTAAATTCATATTAAGACTCAAGATAGTAAACAAACGTTCCATTGACAAAAAAAGAACATCTTCAAAGCAACCATACCAACCTTAAAGCCAGGGGCAGCCTATGCACAGCAGCACAACACAGAGACGGCACTCCAGATACTATCCCATTCAAAAAATGGCAATTTCCGCAAAGGGGCGGTACGGGTGACAACGCATCCCCAGTGACAAAAACCTCCCCATTTTATACCATAACACCAGACTGCTGATAGGTTCAATGTTTTTACATGACACTGGCCAATGACCAACATGGGTACACTTGACCCTGCTAAATTCAGGAAAAATAAGCTTGTGATTAAGCTTGTCTTAAGCTGTTGTTAAAACGTTGACTGCAGCCTTCTCAGTAGATTGCAAGAGAGCAGAGGGGCTCATGCGATTGGTCCAACAGGGAGATTCAAACTCTAGTGAGGGAACCATGAAAAAGGGAGCAGGCAAAGAACAACAATACTACCTGGTGAGTCAAAAATATTTAAGTATTAAGTGCATACCATTCCTCTGACATGTAACCAGGGAATGCTGTTTGTTCCAGCTGAGAGTCCTGACTGGCCTGAAGGACTGACTGTCACTGAGAATGGGGTCAAGCTATAGAAGGGTACCTGATCAAAAGTCCCAAGAAGTAATGACACATGTCATGATATTACAGTTCAACCACGCACAGTGTTAGGCCATGTGCAGAGTGTAAAAGCTGTCTACTCTGCTGCTGTAAAACCCGTGGATTTTGAAAATGCAATGAGTTACAGTGGGAAACAGTATAGTAGAGTAGAGAAAGCTGAAATGGCAAAATAAGTGGATTCAGAGTACATGGTGCAGCCTGATGGATACGGATGGGAGGATTGAAAATCAGACTGAAAGACACAACACCAGTGAAGCGAACAAACATTTCTGTACCAAAGCCACTTAATAAAGAAGTCAAACTGTACCAAGAAGATCTCTTGAACCATCTCTTGATTACAAAATCAAGGTTTGCCTATTCATCAGCCATTGTATGTGTGCGAAGAAAGATGGGAGTCTGCAATTGTGCTGTGACTATCGCAAACTGAATCAGAAATCTATCCCAGACCGCCATCCAATTCCCTGCATTCAAGACATGCTGGACAGTCTCAGTGGAAATGCTTGATTTTCCATCTTAGACCAAGGAAAAGCTTACCACCAAGGATTTTTGGAATAGCTTTTATTACACCTTTGGGGCTCTATGAATGTGTCTGCATTCCGTTCGGGCTGTCTTCAGCACCAACAGAGTTCCAACGCTGCATGGAGGAATATCTAATAGGGCTGAGATATGTCAGCCATATTTGGATCACAATCTAGTTCACAGCAAACCTTTGAAGACCATCTCAGAGACTTACGGAAAATCTTGCAGCGCTATCAACAACATGGGATTAAGCTAACAGCAAGAAAAATTGAAATCTTTAACAATAATGTGAGGTTCCTGGGAAAGCTTGTGTCCAAAGATGGTCATACAATGGACACTGCCGACCTAGCACCTGTTCAGGCCTTGCGAGAGAGGAAACCAGCATCGGGGACCTTCTTGGGGTTTATATCATATTATTGCTCATACATAACAAATTTCTCTAGGATAGCCTCCCCAGTCTATGAACTTCAGAGCCTGGAAAAAGGTGCACGTCAGAAAGCTCCTAAAAAGAAAAGAGAGAAAAAACTGCTAAAAAAGGAAACAGCCAGGGACAGCTCCCCTTAAACCATCACATTATCTGGATGCCAAAGCACCAGGAGGTGCACTGCCAGTTGATTGATCTTCTTTCACAACCCCCTGATTTAGGTTACCCAAATCTTGAATAGCCATTCATCCTCCACTATGACGCATCCCAAGAGAGGCTGGGATCAGTGCTATGTCAGAGACAGGAAGGCAAGCTCCGGGTCATTGCTTACGGATCCAGAACTTTATCTGCCGCAGAAAGGAACTATTATCTGCATCCAGGAAAGCTTGAGTTCTTGGCCATGAAGTGGGCCATATGTGAATGCTTCAGAGATTACCTTTACTTTACTCCTTCTTTTGTTGTCTACACCAATAACAATCCGTTATGTACTCACGACAGCTAAACTAAATGCTACTACACATCGCTGAGTTGAAGAGCTGGTTGATTTTAATTTCACTATTAAGTATCGTCCAGGGAAAACTAACGCTGATACGGATGGTTTGTCACGCATGCCATTGGGGATGGAGGAGTATATGCAGAAGTGTTCAGTAGAAGTGAGTCCAGATGAGAGTGAGTCTATTCCTCAGCTGTGTGACCAAACCTCTTATTCAGTCAAAAGAACACACTCCGTGGATGTGTCCAGTGGCCTTTGAGACAGCACTGGATGAAGAAGAGTAAAACCTATTGAACTTTGAAAGGAGAGTGCTCAGGGAAGCCCAGGAACAGGATCCAGTGATCAGCACGGTGTTGAACTACATAAGAACAAACCAATTGCATAGAGACAGAGATTGGACTGGTCATAATGGCTATGCTGTACTGGTGCGGGAGAGAAAAAGGTTGTTCCTGGATGAGCATGGAGCTCTATCACAGTTGTTCCTGCCCAAGAAGTTCCATGGCTTGGCCTTCTAAGCGTTGCACGGAAACTTGGGTCATTTCAGTGTAGAGCGGACACTCAAACTAATGAGAGACAGATTTTACTGGCCAGATATGCAGAGGGATATTGAACATCATGTCTTACGAGTATGTCGCTGTCTCAAGACAAGTCAAACTGAGCACCATCCACCAATATTGGAACAACACACCACTTTGAACTAGTTTCAGTTGATTTTCTTCATCTGGAGAGATGCAAAGGCATAAATATATATATTCGGGTATGAATATATCTTGGTAATTATGGACCATTTTATCCACTTTGCTCAAGTGTATGCATGCCTCAACAAGTCAGCTAAGACAGCAGCTCAAAAAATCCTTTTGTGTTGAAATTCGGTTTTCCCACAAGATTGCATCATGACCAGGGAAAGGAGGTTGACAACCAGTTTTTTTTCGCACAGCTCCAGCAGCAAAGTGGTATTAAAGGCTCCAGAACAACACCCTACCACTCGCAGGGGAACGGTCAGATGAAGGTTTAATAGGATGCTCTTGTCAATGTTGCGGAAACTGACTGACAGAGAAAATATGGATTTGAAGAACTCCCTGGCACAAATATTTCATGCATATGGGTGGGAGAACCCACATTAGAATAGTACTTACAATAGACTCATATACATACACATAGAAAAAAATAAACACATACAGGCAAAAAATAAATAAATTAAAAAATAAAAAAAACCCACAAACTCTGATTATTTAAAAAAACGGTTGACCTTTATTTGATGGATAACACATTTTAAGTTACATATACATTGTTGTTATGGATAAGTTGTATTTTCCATTGCCCCTGTTCAATCAGAAATGGTAATGACAGACCGGTAAAAAAAGGAAATGAAGAACTGTAAGGACAGGAATCCAAAGCCAGTAAATACAGTATGTCTCAAAGTTTATGTTTGAGCTGATGGTACAAGAGACGTGCAGAAGGATACTGTGTCCATATTAAAGATAGGGAATGTAGTTGCTTTCGTGGTGCACAATGATGTCAGCTACAGAAACATTGCAATAACATGGGAGGTATTTGTTAAAGTGATTTTGGGCCTAAGCTATCATTGTATCCTTAAAAAGTATTTACTATAGCTGACTCCTGTACCTCAATGACTTATATATGTCTCAGACATGATGGCAAGACAGGGGATGCCAGGACGAGTTTTTAGAGGGGAGAGTGCAAGGTATAAGGGATTTTTGCTGGTTTCAAAACACTACGCTGGATATAACCTGGCATTCATTTTCTATCTTCAATTACCTATGATGAGCATGGGCCTTTCATGCACGTTGGATGTGTCAACATCACATTTGCATAGGCTGTTCTGTTTGAATTGATTGGTTGACTGCCAAATTAAAATATTAAACAGAACGAAAAAATAAACATTTTAATTCATTTTAAACAAGCCTTTCTTTTCAGAATGATTACCCTATAGTGAAAAATAAATATACCAAAATGTATTTGAAATACATTTATTTTATGCTAAGTATGCTTCAGAAGTAGTGCTGATGTCCAACTAAAGATATACTTAAGTATATTTAATTGTGCTAAAGTGGAACTATTAAAAGTATACTTTAGGTACACTTTAAATATCTTGCATTTAAAGACACATCATACTTAGCCTTACTAATAGTGATATTAAAAACACATTTTAGGCCTAATATTAAGAAATGTGCATTGTGCAATAAAGAAGTACTCCAAATATTTTTTAATTATAATATTTATACCATTAAGTCTAAAGTGATATGTCAGTAAATATGTTAATGGATTTGTAGTATATAGAATGAAATAAACGTATTATATACATTTTGGTACATGTTTTTTTCACTAGGGTAAATCGGTTTAAATCCAGGATTTGGATGTGAGTTAATGAGTTGCTATGTATTATTGGACTCTCTCTGAAATTGGATCATGGATCTAAATTGATTGTTTAGGATTAGTATTGGTGTCTAGAGCATTTTATCCAAATTCAGTTTGTATTTCAGTTAGGAATGCAATCAAAAGCTTATGATATACTCCCCGCTGTAGAATGATATTATTGATTGGCACTATATAGAAACTATTCCTTTTCTAGCCTTGTCCCTCTGTTAGGACCCCGCTCATTATTGCTCTTAGTTTGTGTGATGGAAACGGACAGGAAAAACTCCATTAGTGAGTCCTTTCCTGCTCATTAAGGATCTGTCCTGCTGAGCTGTGAATATGTAAAGTTATAATAAGCACAGTGACAGGATGAAAGCACATCTACTAGGTTTTAATGCGGAAGAAAAGAGAGGTAATATAACACAATAGAGCAGAGAGATGGCCGTAATTAGACGCACATGCAGCACATGGCCCTATGCCTCCTGAAGACTACAGTTCATGGCTAAGAATGTGAGGCTAAAGCTGTCAGAGGATTTTTTTTACAGTACGTATTAACCCTAAAGTGAAGTATTAATGAATTTTAAGGTAATGAGATAAGCTAGACACTAATGCTTAAAAGAATATTCAAACAATGCACAACTAAAGGCAATGGATGTGTACTTTAAAAAAAAATCCAAATCTATACTGAGTGATGACATGGTGCCACATCAAAACTAGAATTCCTGCCTAATATCAACAAAGTTGTTAACTTGTGCACAAAGTAATAAAGATAGCACTGCATTGCTTGCTTGTAGACATTGCAGGCAATAGCATAAATGGTCTTATTCTACTCACTATCCAGTTTCTCTTGCAGATCAACTACAAAATGACCATACACTTGCAAGGAATTGGCCAAGCATTCAGGTCTGTGTGTTTGAGTATTCTTGTCTCTTTCTCTCGCTATCACTTTCTCCATTTTCCTAATTACCAATCTCTTTCTCGTATTTTCTTGTAAGATCTTCTTTTCTCTCTCCTCTGTTTCTCACTGACCCCCAGTTTGGCTCTGTTAGATGTAGTCCAGGTCATAATGGATGCTTGAAATATCACAGGATGCCCTAGGCTTACACATTTCCTTTCATGCTGCAGGTACAGAGAGAGTGCACAGAGTGTCTTCTCCTCCTCCAGGCTGATCTGGTCTTCCACAGGGCTGTAGTCAGCCACTCTATTAGCCTCTATTTCTACTGTCACATGCAGATCACAGGTTAATTAGTTCTTAATCCTGTCAACTATTAATATATAAAACACCGCACTTTCTAAAGGAATGTAATGATTTAAAATACAGTGCAAGTAGAAAATGTAAGCCCAAGTGGTGTTTTAGTAGTGAACAGTTATTTGTTTTGAATTAATCTTTTACATGATTGTTTTTTTGAGAGAGTCTGTTGAACGATTGATTTAATGACCTTCTCATAATATACAAAAATAAATTTCCTAAAAGCATTGGTCAAGTTAATAAATAGGACAAACAACTGGATAAAATGTATTATATTAAATAAATATAGTATTTATTATAGTAATTTATCTAAATTACTTTCGATATGAAAAAACATCTCTTTCTATCTCTCTGTGAATATTGAGCTTGTTGGGATGAGAGAATATTGGTAATAACGCTTTACTAATTTAATGGAGTCAGATTAATATTAGAGAAGTCGGATAAATAATTGAATTATGCGTACAATTCTTTAACTGCTTTTTGTTGGTTTGTTGATGGTGAATCGGCGACTTTTATATTAAAGTAGTTCTCAGTTAAATTCAGCAGATATTCTGTCACCTAGACAATCCCCTGTGAAGGCCTCGTCGACATGATAGCCATCGGCACATATCCTCAAAGACCACAAGAACCAGACAAGTCCTCTGCACAGAACTATGACCAGCTTCGTCTCCAGACAGATGAATCCAATTTTATTTGAATGCTTCCGCTCTACAATCTGATTTCTGACATAATCACACCATATTTGTTCGTTGGCCAGAGGAAAACTGGCCCTCCGACTGAGCCTGGTTTCTCCCAAGGTTTTTTTCTCCATTCTGTCACCTGATGGAGTTTGGGTTCCTTGCCACTGTTGCCTTTGGCTTGCTTAGTTGGGGACACTTAATATTCAACAATATTATTGATTTGCCTGCACTGACACTATTGGATGAGAACTGATTTATTTTTTAGCTGCTGTACAGCCGAAATGAACTCTGTTTGCATCATTGAATTATATTCCTGTTACCACTGAAAATCTGCTTTGAAACAGTCTGTATTGTTTACAGCGCTATATAAATAAAGGTGACTTGACTTGACTACACACAGGGCATTTTAGGGATGAACACCTAAAAAATGTCTTCAGTTAAAACGTCTGAAATATGTTTTTGGTATAAGCTGGATAACGGACTACAGACCATTATTTGAATTGAAAATTAACACCCCAGGTGTAATAGCCATGACACAAAGAAGAGTTACTACCTTGTGGTGTACAGTAATTTTCAGTGATCCATCGTCAATTATTCCTTGTGTAGTAGATGTTGTACTAGAGACCAATTCTTTTCAATCACACTGAGAAGAAAACTGGCCAACCAATAGGATTTGTGCTGTTGGTCACAAGCCTAGAGCCACTACTTTTATTGGCTTGTTCGACTTCATGCAGTGCTGCGCAAACCGATCGGCGGCTGACTTGAAGCAGTGCATGCTGGTTAGAAATTTTGTCCGACTTGAGACAGCTGCGACGCTACATCACTGTAATGTATGGCATCAAAGTACCGCGAGAGCGATTCGAGAGCAGGTAGCTGACTTCTCAAGAGCGGCTGCACAAGCTCGGATGATGACAAAAGCCCAGTTAGTCAAAACTAACTTTAGCTGGACAATAACTTTATTCTAGAGCTACTGTAAAGCCAAAACAATTTATTTTGCTGTAATTTCCTATTATCACTGTAAAGCTGTTTTGAAACAATCTATATTGTTAAAAGCGCTATATAAATGAAGGTGACTTGACTTGACTTGACACAGCTGTTCCACGATTGGCCGGATTTACTGCATGACAACGATCGCGTGTGTTTCATGTTTATTCTAAGATCCATCTGTGGAAAGAATGAAAAAGAAGAAGAGGACCAAGAGGAGGAAGAAGCCAAGCAATATAAACAAAAAAAAGGCACAACACATGCTCCTTTCTGTCAGGACTTTAGTTTTTGAAATGAGAAATTGTTTAAAAAAAAAATTATACGAAATGTTGTAAATCTGTTTTGAATTGAGTTGTTTTACAAATAAAGGTTTCAGAGTCAGTGATATAAGATTTTGTGTATGTCTTTTTACCCTGTAACTTCATGAAACAAGAGGGTCACAAGCACCACTTTAATTTACACTCCGCAATGTCACACTTACCCTGTGACTACATGGAACAAGAGTATATTTCCCCAGTATTTAAAAAAAAAGAAGTTGCAATAGGTTTAGTTTTACTTGCCTTGAAAAACGGAAGCCCAAACTTAATCGGTGCACTTTTGCTATAAAAAAATTACTGTATAAATGCACTGATATGTACCTCATAATTTTATTAAAGCCTTTTTGTATTTAGAGCCTATAACAAAAATCTAAGCAGTATGTTCTTGCTAAATTGGTATAATAATAGAATAGGTACCCGTTAGTTCAAAAATCATTACAGTAAAAATATTTTTTTTTGTTTTCTTGGTTGTTACCCCTTTATTCCCAAACTTTACATATTGTTCCCTTATACCTACATGTACATACTTTATAGGTAACTGTAATTACTGAAAGTTACTCTGTAAATTAGTTTAACTTACGCAGTACTTTATTTGACAAACATTGCATTTATTTCACTTCAGCTATGATAAAGTATGAAAACACTACAGGTAGCAGAAAGTGTTCCAATTCAAGACTCTTTTTTCAGCTCCTCCCTGACTGCAAGTGGCAACTCTCACTGATCAGTTAAAGTCCAGCCGAAGTCGAACACACCTATAAACTTGGTGGTGCTCATGAATAGATTATTTTGCAAAGCGACAGTGAATAGCAGAGAAAGAACCCAGAACCGGCTCTCTTCCCTCTGTACTCTTGTATTTGTTGTAATTTTATAAACACAATAGTGAATACAAAAAACTAAGTGGCTGTTTTGTAAATACGGTTTGACTTGGCCTACATTCTTCTCTGTAACAAATGGGTGTCAGAAACAAAGTTATTGTAACAATGCTGACATGGAGCAGATGAAGGCGATGATCTAGTGAACACAAATGCTTCTCATTTACAGTGAACCAAAATCCAAAACAAGAAACAGACACCATTAACTAAATCTAAAACATTAAACAAAAAAAGCATGACCTGGACCTGGATCATGGATCAGAAGACCATGGAGCAGTGGGCAAGACCATGGAGGATCAGGTGGGTGTGGTGGATCTAATAGAGATGGGCACAAGAGTGGAGCTGGCAAAGGAAATTACCTCCACAGAAGAGCAAAAGACCACTGTGGATTAGGATACCACGGTAGAGAAGAAAACCACAAGAGATCAGGAGGCCATGGTGGAGCAAAGACCTGGGCGGACTTCCTGGCCATGATAGAGCCCAGAGAGACGTCCTCCATTGCTGTTGCATTGGGGACAGCAAGTTCTTGGATGTCCTCTGAAGGAGCAGAAGTTCTTGGATGTCCTCCGCCATGGAAAGGGGCACAGTGAGTTTGTGGATGGCCTCAGTGGCCATGATGGATGCTTCCCTGGGGGGATGCACTGCCTCTGTTGCTGCTGCCTCTGAGGAAATGTGGGCGGCCCACACACACAGGTTAGCAGTGGCCATTACCAAAAGTACCGTAGACAGCGGAATGACCTCCAGGGCCACTAGAGACTAGGGACCACTGGACTTCAGACCACCGAAATTGTTAGTGACACAATGACCAGTGTCTGTCTAGTGTGAATTGAGAAAGCACAAGGACTAGAGAACTTGAGCCTCAGGTGTAGAGCCCAAGTCTAGGTCGTAAAACCTCACGAATGTGTGCTGTGAGGACCAGCCAGCCGCATCACAGATATCTTGAAGTGAAACTTCTGATATTAGAGCCTTAGAGGCAGCCATACTCCTAGTTGAATGGGGATAGTATACTATGGTTGAAATGACCAATGCTGACACCTCCATAAAACATGCAAATTAGGCTGTCAGGAGGAAACAAAGGAATTCTCTCTCCCGCCAAAGTTTGCAAAGTTTGTTTGCTTCGAGGCTGTAAGCTCCGTCTAAGCCTCGTATTAGCTTTGTATTTCTTTCTGTTTTGAGCCATCATTTACTATCATTTCTAGATGTTTATACTACTAAATACAGCTTACCCAACATCTCAGATTAACCTTACATCGCTGGCTTCCGTTATTGTTAGCAAAACACCCTAGTAACTCACTAGCCTGTTAACGCGCCACCCGTGCGCTCATTTATTTATTTTTTTCAGCCCAGGTGAGTAAGAATCAGTCTACAAACACAGTGAGTAATGTCTTGTCCTGTTATTGTCACATGCACTTCATGTCACATGTTTAGTATAGCCTTCTCCATTGGCAATATAGGATTTATATGTGATAAATGCAAGGAGACAGTCAGGCTGACGGAGAAGATTTCAGAGCTAGAACTAGACACGGATCCAAACTCTAATTGAGGAAAGAAAGAGTTCTAGAGCTTTAGATACTATTCTTGGTGCGCCTAGCATAGTGAACTCTTTACATGATTCGGTTCCGGCTGAAGTAAAGCCCATGTAGCAGGGCAATTGGGTGACAGTGAGGGATCGCTCTAGTCACGGATATATATATATAAAAAAAACAACAAAAAAAAACAAAACACTCTTCCGTTCCGGTTACCATAACAAATCGATTTGCCCCACTCAGTGAAACACCCACTGAGAATTCTGTTGATTGTGCCCTGGTAATTGGTGATCCGATCACACGTGAAAATAGAGACACCGGCCACCATAGTCACATGTTTGCTGGGAGCCAGAGCGCCTGACATCAAAAGCAAATTTTAAAGTGCTGGCTAATGCTAATCGTAAATTCTCTAAGATCATTATTCATGTAGGCAATAATGATGTTCAACTCCGCCAGTCGGAGATCACCAAATTTAATATTAAAGAGGTGTGTGAACTCGCAAGTACGATGTCAGGCACTGTAATTTGCTCTGGCCCCCTTCCTGTTCGCTGGAGTGATTAGATAGTTAGTAGATTATGTTCACTCAGTCGCTGGTTGTGTCTGAGTGGTGTCCGCAAAATAATGTAGAATAGACAATTGGAGGCAAGCCTAACCTGTTGAAAAGAGATGGTATTCATCCCTCCTGGGATGGTGCTGCTCTTCTCTCTAGTAATTTGGCTCATAGTCTTAGATATAAAACATGACAATCTGGAGCCCAGGTCAGGAAGCAGACAGACTGGCTAAACCGACCGTCTGCTAGCGACCTCGCGTCACCAAGGTCAGAAAAATCCCATCACACAGAGCCTCTTTCACCTAGATATCATCATATAAAGACTGTGTCTATTCCCCAAATTTGGAAATCCACAAAACGTCCAAACCCATCTAAGGTTAAACATTTAATTGATGTTCAACAAATAAAAAAACAAATATAATACAGATGAGCAAATGATAAAACTTGGGTTGCTGAATATTCGATCCCTTACTTCAAAATCGCTCATAGTTAATGATATGATTTCAGATTATAACCTAGATGTGCTGTGTTTGACAGAAACCTGGCTAAAACCAAACGATTACATTACTTTAAGGCGAGACTGTTATGTGGATGAAGGATGAACCCAATCGCAGACAGCAAATAAGTCACACAGGGTTTATTAACGACAAAAACAGAAAACAAAACCCAAGAGGGGCCAAAACAAGACAGGATAGACTACACTAGACTAAAACTTAGATAATAAACTAACAACTAAGACAGGATCAAACACTTCTTTAGACAAGGCTTTTACTCATGGCCTGATTCACACAAAGTATGACAATGAACCGGCACAGGACAGCAAACACAAGGGGATTAAATAGGGAGAAACTAATAATGGCAGCAGGTGACATTGGTAAAGCAATAATGACAAGAAAGAGGATAACAAGGGGGCGGGGCAAGGTAATGAGACAACACAAGCACATGGCGAAGAGCCACTCTTGCACACTAAACATAAGTCTATTATGATCCTACCCTAAGACAAGAGAAGTATTAAAGACACATGGGCAGAATCATAACAGAGACACAGCATGCAAAAACATCGTTTTTTTTTTCCACTGGTCAATTTTGAGATGTTGGGCTATTTGTCTTCAATAACATGTCTTCTTTCAGACTTCTGGTAAAAAAAAACAAAAAAAAACAAAAAAAAAAACATTTAGGTTTTTATTTTACTTCACTTTGTCTATTTGCGTCTGTAGATTTATCCTAAATTCAACAAAAAGTTGTCATTCTAAATCAACATGCTCTGCGATCGCGATCTGCACCCTGTCATCACATACACCGTTGGAAAGCTCTCTCTATATCCTTTAAAAAGTTGTCAGATCCAAATATGGTCATTTCCTTTTTATCATCAACCAATCGTGAAAGTACAATGGGCATTTAACTCTAAAACCGAAACCTCATTGGCTGATGTCAATTTCTGACAACGTGATTCGTTCAGATGCATCACGTGACGTGCTCTGACATTTTTTTTTTCCAAATTAAAGAAACCAATAGAGAGCAGAAGAGAAAACGGAAAAGAAAAAAAATAAAATAATTACAATAACAATAAGAGAGGGGTTACAGGGCAATAAAAAGGGGAATAAAGGGGAATAAAAATTTTGTGAGAAAAAGCACATAAGTAATTCAAATCAGAGTTTGGATAACAGATACTCCATTTAGAACGAGCTTTAGGAAGAGTTCTTGTAGTTGAAGAAAGAGCATTCCTAATAAAGAAGTTGTTGCATTTTTTTATCTAATACATTAACACCATTGAATGCAAGTGTAGGAATACAGTTGTTTAAACGATTGTAACTTAAATGCACGTTAAACAAGGTTCTTACACTTACAGGAATACTTTTAATCACCTTATTAAAATCTCTTACAGAAATCACAACACTTTTCAAGGACATAAAATCATAAAAAGAAAGAAGGTCTCCTTGAGCACTAAACAAATCAGAAACAACAATAATATTTTGATCCACCCATTCTTTGAAAAAAAAAAGAGATTTGTTACCACACAGTACATTTTCATTATTCCAAATAATACATGTGTTTGGGGAGAAATTAAGTTTGAAAGCAATCTTCCAGGATTCAAGAGCTTGTTTATGAAAATTTGAGAGTTTAATAGGTAATTTGCTGCACTTAAAATTACAAGATAATAAGAATTTAAGGTCACCACAGTGTTTAAAGATTAAATTAGGGATCCAAAACCAGGGTAAACTATTGTTAGAAATACAATACTTAATCCAATTAATTTTGAATGTCTGGTTAATAGTTTGAAAATCTAAAGCGTTAAGACCACCCTCCTTGTAACTTCTTATCAAAGATTTCCTTTGAACACATTCTGTTTTATTTTTCCAAATAAAACGGAATAGCAGAGAATCAATAGATTTAATCTTTTTTTTTTTATCAACATATAGGGAAAGAGCAGGGTAAATTAGGCGAGATATGCCCTCAGCCTTAGACAGCAGGACTCTCCCAAAAATTGTCAAGTCTCTCTGCAGCCAGCAACATAGTATTTTTTGGTTTTATGTATCCTTGGTTGAAAATTGTAATGAAGACGTTCTGAACCTGATTTGCAAATATCGACCCCAAGGTATTTTACCTGATGTTTAACTTTAATACCATCAACAGAAACTTTATCTGAATCATGCACATACAAAATTTCACTTTTAAGCTTTGGAGAAAAGATTAAAACTGCTTAGGGCACCAGAGACTTGTGAATCATTTTTAAGAGAGACAAGTATCGTCAGCTAACTGACTAATTATTAAAGTGTTCTCTGCAATATTTATATCCTCAATATTTGAGTGTTTTATATACAAACTTAGAAGCTCAGCAGCCAATAGAAATAGAAAAGGAGATATGGGGCATCCCTGACGAATACCTCGACCCACTGAAAATCGGGGAGAAGTGCCGGAAGCTAAGGAGACACAACTGTTAATACCATTATAAAGAGAACGAATCATATTAATAAAGGAACTACCAAAACCAAAATTAGAAAGGGCTTCAAAAATAAAAGAATGCTCAACTGTATCGAATGCTTTGTAGAAATCGATAAACAAAATTAAAGCCTCTTAGTTTATTAAATCAGAATAATCAAGAATATCTATAATTAATCTAATATTATTAGAAATATGTCTACCTTTTAGAAAACCAGATTGAGTGTCAGAAATTATGCCTACCAAACAAGGCTTAAGCTTTTCAGCATATATAGAAGCCAATAACTTATAATCAGAGTTCAAAAGGGTGATCGGGCGCCAATTATCTAAAAATTTGTTATCCTTATTAGGTTTGGGTATAAGAGAGATGAGACCTTGTTTCATAGATTCTGCCAATTCGCCTTTCATTGAACATTCAAAAAGGGCATCGTAAAGAAGATGTTTAATAGAGTCCCAAAAGACTTTAAAAAATTCAAAAGGTAAACCATCTGGCCCCCAGGATTTATTATTTGGCATTCTTTTGACTATATTATAAAGATCGTCTATATTAAAAGGATCCTCACAAATTTTCCTGTTTTGGTCATTAATTTTAGGAATAACAGATTGAATCTTATGAAAAAACAAAGATGAAGCGTTGGGGTCAAAAGAGGAGGTATACAAATTTTTATAAAATTTAAAAACATGGGAAGAAATCGCAGAGGAAACGTTAGATAACGTATTATTAATATACAGAGAAGAAATTGTATTATTTCAGCCGCGTTTCTTCTCTAGGTTGAAAAAGTAGGCAGAATTTTTTTCCACAAACTCAAGCCATTTTGACCTCGATTTAATAAATGCGCCCTTTGCCTTTTCTAGAAAGAGATCATCCAGACAGGCTTGTGAAGTATAAAGAGATTCCTTATCATCCTCACCCAGGTTAGGGTTCTGTAAAATTTCATTTATTTTTTAAATTAAGTTTGCAATTTCCTTATTTTTAACAGACATTCTATTTTTCCCAAATTTAACCGAAAATTTCCTACATTCATATTTAAATAGCTCCAATTTAGAAATAGCCGAGATATTAGCCTGAGATTTAACACTCTCTGCAATTTTCTCAATCTCCTGACAATATGATTCTGGCGGACATTGTCTGGCGGACATCTCCGCATGGATGAAGGAACATCACCTACAGCTCAACCTGGCAAAGACTGAGTTTCTCATCCTCCCTGCCAAGCCGTCTCTACAGCACGACTTCTCCATCCAGCTAGATTCTTCCTCAATCACCCCATCAAGGTCAGTCAGAAATCTTGGAGTAATCTTTGATGATCAGCTGACCTTCACAGGCCACATCACAACGACAGCTCGATCATGCAGGTTTGCTATGCACAACATCAGGAAGATCAGGCCTTTCCTAACTGAGCATGCAACACAACTTCTCGTCCAGGCCCTGGTCATTTCTAGGCTTGATTACTGCAATGCTCTCCTGGCCGGACTTCCAGCATGTGCAACTAAACCTCTACAAATGATCCAGAATGCTGCAACTCGTCTGATCTTCAACAAGCCCAAAAATGGCCCACGTCACTCCTCTGTTTATCTCTCTGCACTGGCTACCACTCGCTGCTTGCATCAAGTTCAAGGTGTTGACAATTGCTCACAGATTGACCACAGGATCAGCTCCCTCCTACTTCCACTCACTACTACAAGTCTACATCCCTACCAGAAGCCTACGATCAGTCAGTGAGCGACGGCTCGTGGTACCATCACAGAGAGCCTCAAAATCACTCTCCAGAACATTCTCATTCACGGTGCCATGCTGGTGGAATGATCTGCCCACCCTCATCCGGAATGCAGTATCCCTGACAGCATTCAAAAGACAACTGAAAACTCATCTCTTCCGTGAGCATTTAAAAAAAAAAAAAACTCTCCTTTTCCTTTAAATCCCTGCTTATCTGGCTTATGCTACTCCGAGCAATATCTGAACTTTGTATTTTGAGCACTTTTTGCGTTGTTTTTGTCTCTTCACGATGACTCGCTTGGTTTAGTCCTCAGTTGTAAGTCGCTTTGGATAAAAACGTCTGCTAAATGACTAAATGTAAATGTAAAAATGATTCAGAGAGTAAAAAGGAGCAATTTAACTTCCAGTACCCAGGGTACATTTTTCTACTTCGCTTGGATTTATCATCCGATATCGTAATGTCAATTACTGCATGATCAGTTAAAGGTGAGGGTGAAATTTCTGCTGATACCAAAAATGAAATTAAAGAGTCTGACATCAGACACAGGTCTATACGTGATTTTTGAGAAAAATCTGATTTAAACCAAGTATACATGTGTATATCGGGGTTTAAATATCTATGTGCATCGATCAGGTTCAGACATTAACAGAGATTTGCTATCAGGGGGTTGACGCTATTAGACACATTTCTAGGCGGGAATCTATCAGCAACTAAATCTGGTGCCTCGTTGAAATCGCCGACAAATAAAATAAAAGCAGAGGTATATTTAAGTTTTAAATTACTTATATAAATGACTATACTGTCAAGTAGAATTTTGTTGTTTGCAGAACTATTGAACCCATATATGTTAATCATTATAAAAAAAATTGCTGTCCAAGTGAACAACTGAGATAATCCACCTTCCAATCCCTGAAGAAAGTGTTTATATAACTTTTCCTTGAAATCCACTATTAAGCAAAATAGCGACCCCACCTGATGAACTAGAGTTATGACAGAAAGAAATAGCACTCCCCCACTGATTACGCCAGAATTTTTCATCGTTTACACAAGAATGTGTCTCTTGCAAAAAATATATGTCCCTTTTCATGGATTTACAAAACAAAAATAAAGCTTTTCGCTTGTTTAAGTCACGTAGCCCCCGAACATTCAAAGAGAAACATGAGAAATGTGAACTAAACATAAAATCAGAACTCAAACTCTTGAGTAGCCTAATACGACTGTCAGAGCAAGTACAGTAACTAAATATGCTTCTTAGAAGATATGCGGAGCTTATAAGGCTCGAACTCCCAGTAAAATTAGGAAGGTCAACACACCCTGTATGGACCCCCCCCCCCCCCCCCAAAAAAAAAACGCCTCCCCATTTCGCAAAATTCACAATATAAGGGGCATATTAAATATTGTAAACAGAAATTATCTTCCCGTTAATGAAGGCAACGGGCCCATTTAATCCAGCTTTCTTTCCTTCCCTTCTTGCATTTTCAACGAGTGGCTAAAGTTTGTTTCTCGCCTCTTTGTCTTCCAGCGTAAGATCTTCCAAGATCCGAATTTTCTTCTGTTTCAAAAGTTCGGAACGTTTGGCTTCAGCTCAAATTGCATCTCGACAAGTGCGGGATAAAAACTGAACGATGATCCGTCGCGGAATGGTGTTTCCAGACTTGGGACCAAGCCGATGCGCGATGTCGACCATGTCCTGCAGTTTCTCTGCGGAGTGTGGAGAGAGGTTCCTGAACAGCTCGATGACGACCATTTTGACGTTTTCCCCTTCGTGCTCAGGTATCCCGGCTACACGGAGGTTCCATCTGCGCTTGTCAAGTCAAGTCAAGTCAAGTGTATTTATATAGCGCTTTTCACAATATAAATTGCATCAAAGCAGCTTCACAGTATCAATCAAATAACATAACAATGTTTGTTTCTTAGTGGAAAAAACATCCACGTTTGGTAGGGCTAATCAATGGTATTAATGCTTGGTTAATTAATTTGAATATCCCCAAATGAGCAAGCCAAAGGCAACAGTGGCAAGGAACTGTCCAAACCGCTGCATTTCTCATTGAGAGCTTTATTTTCCTTTTCCAACTTCACAACTTTAGTTTGCAGAGAAAGCACCTTATCCGTCACGTCCTCCACCTGCTTGTTGATAGATTCAAGCGAGCAGGTGAGGTTACAGATTTAAGCAGTGTTTTCCTTCACCGGTGCCTCGACGGAATGCAGTTTTACCAAAGACTCTTCTTGTAGCTTGCTAACCTTTTCGATTGCCGCTAGCAGCACAGAATTAGAGACGGTGTCGGAGGCATTAGATCGAGGTTTCTTCAGAGCAGGGGACTTACTAGGAGTGTCGGGAGAGCCCCCAAATGCATCTTCTAGACGTCTTGTGTAGTTATGTGCCTTTGGATTTTCGGGTAACACTTTATTTTGATGGTCCCTTTTGAACATTCTGGTGACTATAAGTAACTTTGCAACTACATGTCAACTAACTCTCATTAGAGTAGTAGTGTACCGTCTGCTTAATATCTGATAACTCTTTATTGTAATGGTCCTCCAACAGACTTCAGTCTACTGACTACAAGTAACTATGCTACTACATGTCAACTTATTCTAACCCTAACCCTACCAGTCTACTAATACTCTACTAACACTCTAAGGAGAGTTAGTAGACATGTAGGTGCAACGTTACTTATAGTCAACAAAATGTGTTAAAGGGACCATCCAAATGAAGTGAAACCGAATTTCGTTGTTTGCAGAAGCCTCGACAGAGGCTGTATCCATGTTTTCTTCCATGGTTGTATCAACGGCGCTAATTTACTTCACACAGGCGTTGAAATAAACTAACTAAAATAAACGCAAAGAGGGTCCCAATAAATGTTAAAAACAGACTTAAAAGGATATGTTAAGATTCCACTACAAGTTAAATAGAAAATTGAGCATAGAAGTTCAAGCCTTAAGCACAGCACATAATAAAGGATTAGAGCGTAATTAGGTTGCTGTTAACACGGCGCCATCTTGACCCGAACTCCGTGCTCTGACATTTAGATGTGTGTTTTTGACTGTTTTTCTGTTCAGTTGAAGGTCATAAATGCTGCGTCCAAAATGTCTTATAAGTTGTAATGTGATTTAGGTGGTTTGTATTGTTGTTGCTAATGATTTGATAAGATATTGTGTCTGTAAATAGTTATTTCCACTAAAAGAAGTATGAATTTTACATTACAAATCTTTAAATGCTGTTTTCTCAAAATTAGTTTTTTGTCATTCTCCAGTACAAACATCTCAGCCTGTGTAGCATCTATGTACACCAAACTTTCCAGTTATACACTCAGCAGTATTCTGAAGATATTTTCAGAGGGATTTGTTTATAAATCATTCCTGGCCTGATTTATGTGACATTTTTTTCTGAAAGTATCAGAAAGTAATCAAGTATTTGAAGAGAGGTAATTTGGTAATTTGTTTTTCTGTCTTTGTTTATCCCAATGTTTTCCCACAGCCTGCCGGACCCAGGCCGTATCCAGATTTGACGATGGACCTTCGCCTGGACCCGATGACAATGCAGTGCTGAAGTCAACTACCCTCTCCCTATGGAGGATCCCTTTCAAGTGATCAAATTAAATTAAATTCTGTATCAAATTTATAGGCAAGACAAGTAGTTTGTTTAAGCATGGTTTGTAGGGAATTACAAACCTGCGCACACATATTCAAACGCACATAACTATAGAAGAAATTCTTAATGCGCATGTGAACGTCATCAGCGTTAATCACAGGTTCGCGTTTAAAGTCTGTTTAGAGAGAACGGCGTAGTCTTGGTGGCCCCTGATTTAATGACAAATGATAATTTCAACGGAAGTGGATCAATCAACACTAACTTTAGCTGGAAAATAACATTATTCAAGAACCGCTATAAAGCCAAAACAATCTCTGTTTCCTTAAATTATATGTTTATCTCTAAAGCTGTTAAATCTACATTGTTAAAAGCACTATATAAATGAAGATGACTTGACTTGACTGAATGTTATTGGTCAGGTCACTCCGAATAGGCATGGACCCGGTCCTCCTTAAAGTATATTGACGATGGATCATCGGGGCTTTTTGTCTTGTTGCTTTTTGTCTTGTTGCCTTTTGTCTTGTTGCCTTTTGTCTTGTTTCTTTTTGCTTTTGCGTTTTGCCTTTATCTCAGTCTTTTCTTTTTGCTCTATCTTGCTTGCTTTTTCCTGTTTGGATAAGTCCTATCCTCCCGGGAAACGGACTCTTCCTTATAGCTTTTCGGCAGCTTACTTTCAATTAAACATTTTGAACTTCCCGCGGACAACATGCGCTCCGGAAGAACCGAAAGAACGCTTCAGCCTCACAGACACAACGAGGACTTACACTCACACACAAGCAGTCTTGCTCAGCAATACTAAGATCCATATGCAAGTATTATTTCTATCGAGATTTAAATGCGTTTTAAGAGTGTTTGCCCTGCTCTAAGGTGATGTGATTCTTTGCTGGCTCTCAAAAAGTTTAACTGTTGGTGACATTTGCTATTTCTGTGATCTGCTCTCTTTCTTCCCTTCTTTACTTTCTGTATATACTGTATATTCGTTGTTAAATGTAGTTGTATGTTATAGTTCATTTATTAAAACCCCATTATACGATTGATTGTCTCTGTCTGCTGCTCATCGAACAAAGCCTCTTAACTGTGTGATCTTAAGCTACAAGCTTGATATTGTACTTTAGTTAGTAATCTTATTGAACAGAAAGTTATTCTTCATAACCAGAAGAATAGCCTTTCTTGAGAGTGATAAGAAGAATGATCCTTCCCTTTCATTGTCACTCCGAGTTACGTCGGATGACGACGAATGGGGTTTCGCTTAGAACACCTATCGACTTCGAGTATACAAAACGAGCCAATGGCAAAGAAATGCCATGGGTCTGCGGAATTTGCATGACGTAATTCCGCCCCACCTCGTGGGTATAAAAGGAGGACGCCGGCAACATGCAGTTATGTTTTCACTTCGGAGCTAAGAGTATTTCTTCACTCCACAGTCATTTCTGACTTCGCTCTACGAGACGAGCCACTCTCTCTCCGGTGTTGGTGTGACGGCGATCTGCAGCGAGTTCACAGTGGCTGCTGATCTGTGCATTGATCTGCCAGTGTGTGTGTGTCTCCCCGCTCGCTTCAACATCGCAGATTTTTTTCTCCTCTCATAAAAGAGCTCGCACGCGGCACGTCTTTTTAAAGACGGCTCGCCCATGCATTTCTGGTTGCGGCAGATTTCCGAGCGACGAAGGTGGCCGTGCGCTCTCGGAGTCAGGTGATGTTCACCATTCTGGGGCTGACCGGTCTGATGTGCAGGATGTCGGGCGGACTCGTCTGCTCGACACCCCCATATCCCAGGTCGGCCTCTTCGGCGGTGCGGTTGAGTGCTTCCGCCCCAACAGTTCTCAACCGCCCGTGAGCAGATTGAGGTTATTCTGCCCGATGGCCCCGCCGTCCGCTCAGATCCCGCAGTCTGCCAAACCGCCGAAGGCGCCCTCCCACGGTTCCAACCCCGAGTAGGGAACGGAGACGTTACGTCTGCCTGCCACTTCCGCTATACCGCGGGGATCACCTGAGCTCAGTCTTGGCTCCTCAGCGAAGAAACATAACTGCATGTTGCCGGCGTCCTCCTTTTATACTTACGAGGTGGGGCGGAGTTATGTCATGCAAATTCCGCAGACCCATGGCATTTCTTTGCCATTGGCTCGTTTTGTATACCCGAAGTCGATAGGTGTTCTAAGCGAAACCCCATTCGTCGTCATCCGACGTAACATCTCCGTTCCCTACTCAGGGAACGAGGCTTACATCCGTAACCGAGACGTTCTTGAGAGTTGATCAGAGGATCGTACGGTCGGTTCGGTGGATGAACAGATTAGTCGAGGTGCAGTTAATTCTGTTAAAGGTTATTCTGAAAATGTATATAGCCTATCTGTATACTGTATATATTCATAATTGATTATAATTCGTTGTGGTTAATTGTCTATATATATAGATACAGATACATGGACCATATATTCCCTTTTTGGGCGACTTAAAATGGTAGGTAATAATGGCTCATAACCAGTATGATTAATTGTTAATTGCTAATTATTAATTATACATTCCCCTCATTTGAGCTGATTTGCAGCACAAGCCAAAAGCCAAGGCAACAGTGGCAAGGAACCAAAACTCCATCAGGTGACAGAATGGAGAAAAAAACCTTGGGAGAAACCAGACTCAATCGGAGGGCCAGTTCTCCCATGGCCAATGAAGGAACAGTGTATGATTATGATTCGGGCAGTATTACAAGTCAGATTGTATTGCAACATTTAGAGTATTTATCCATTTCCATCTGGTTGGAAGTCGAAGTCATCACACAGGTATGGAGACGAGTTGTTGAGGATCAGTGCCGATGGCTGTCTGAGCAAACTAGCACATGGTGGCCCCTGAGGTCTGGGAGAAAATTCTTGAGAGCAAGAAAAACAGCCATCTTTCCAGACAGTTGATGTGTCAGAAAAGATAGTGTCCCCTCTACAGACCTTGAGTTGAGTGACCCACTAGGATCGCCCCCCATCTCGTGAGGGAAGCATCCATCTTTAGCATTTTGCGACAACAAAGAGCTCCCAGCACGGGGCCTTGGGACAGGAACCTGGGTGTCTTTCACATAAACAAGGCACGTAGGCATCGCCGCATGACCTTGATCATGAAAAAAGGATTGCCCCTTGGGGAAAACCCCCTGGTTAAGCCACCACTGCATGTACAACAGGCCAAAAGGTATCACGTTGGACGCTGCTGCCATCAGACCCAACAGCCTTTGAAACTTTTTGACAGTGAGTGACTGGCCTAGCTTTAATTGGTTTACTGCTGACAGGATCGACTCGATGCATCTAGGAGAGAGACTTGCTTGCATTATGATTGTTTGTGACCTAGAAAAGTGGTTCTCTGTACTGGAAAAAGTGCACTCTTTCTGATGTTTAACCTGAACCCCAACCTTTCCATGTGCGCAAGAACGACATCTCAATTGTGAACCGCTAGCTGATGCGACTGAGCTAAAATCATCCAATCGTCGATGTAGTACAGAATCTGAAAGCCTTGTAGTAGTGCTAGTGCTGCAGACCCGAACTGAATAGTGTAACCCTTCTTGCGCGCTGGACCTATTGAGATATATTTGGCAGTAGCTTCCACGTTGCCAGAAAATCTACTAAAGGAACCAGCCTCTTGAGGCTGGCCTCTGGTGTTTTTTAAGCAACCTGATGCCCTGAAGCGGAGCACCGGCAGGGAACAACCGAACTGGAAGCTCTGAGACCCTCCTCAGAAGGGGGCAAGTATCCGAGCACCGCTACGTTTCCGGACGGATGCTGAAATATGGATTCGCCGGAGACCACTGTGCCCTGAAGCACACAAGGTGGCAGGGTTGGCAGAACCCTGAGGGCACCGAAGGTAAATGGGCACTGTGTACTGCGGTGTTGCCCACTTCTCTTCGTAGGGGACTACCCTCAGAGGTCTGGCACCATAGACATCATGACCTCTTTCCCGTGCTTTCTTGGTGATAAGCATGATCTTCAGATCTGCTTTAGCCCTCGAAGGCCACCTCCCCGATCCCGGAGACCAGAGAGCGACGGGAAGGAGCTTCTGGAACGTTGCCACTTGTTTACTAGCCTCCTGGAACCTCTTGATGACTGCAGTCACAGTCTCACAGAAGAGGTCAGGGGGCGATAGCGGGGCGTCCATGAGGAAGCGTCGGGGCCTTTAGCGACAATGCAGACTGAGGGGAGAGTGTCTAGTGTCTAGTGTCTAGTATCTCTTCCACCTTAGGCATCGCCCCATAACTGTGTTATTTGTATAGAAGAATAGTGTGATGTTTGTGCACTGTGTATTCTATAGGAGACCGGTTTCTTCCACAATCTCGACACCTCTGTGTGGAAATTGGGAATGAACGTAAGGCCCCGATGCGGTTCTTGCGCTTGTGAGGTTCAGGAAAGGTTAATCTAACTTAGACTTGGGACGGACATCCTGCTTCTCCGCTGGCCAGTGAGTATTTAATCTGGCAACAGCGCGAGACAACCTCCACAAGTTCCTCATATGCAGGGGAGTGAGATGGCGAGTCATAACCCTCTGTGTCGATGCTTCCAATATCCAACTCCTCATGTGGTTAACGAGATGAAAATAGCTTCCAACTCATTTGACTATGTTCCTTTTTAGATTATAAAAGCAAATTTTCCCGTAATTGGCCCCAGTGTTGATAAATTCATCTTTGGATGCTGGGGTGGTCCCAATTTGTTTTAAGCATACTGTTGTTCAACCTTTGCTTAAGAAATAAGACTTGGATGAAGGTTGTTTTAAAAGTTATCGGCCTACCTCTAAGGTTGTTTCCTGTCAATGCTTTTAGAGGAAGTTGTGAAGTCTCAATTGATCTTGTTTTTAAATTCAGCCAAGTTATTGGAACCTATCAGATCTGGTTTTACTGCTTATCATAGCACAGAGTCTGCTTTGCTAAAGGCTTCAAAAGACATTTTACTTGTGGTTGATACTGGTAAAAATGCTGTTTTGTCCTTTTCTGTAGCATTGGGTAAATTTTCCTCATCTTCAGCCCATTATAAGTGGTGTACCTCAGGGCTCCATTCTGGGGCCGCTTCTCTTTAACTTATATGCGTCTGCTGGAGAATATTATTAGGGGGCACAATGTCAAGTCAAGTCAAGTCAAGTGTATTTATATAGCGCTTTTCACAATATAAATTGCATCAAAGCAGCTTCACAATATCAATCAAATAACATAATGTTTGTTTCTTAGTGAAAAAACATCCACGTTTGGTAGGGCTGATCAATGGTATTAATGCTTGGCTAATTATTTTGAATATCCCCAACTGAACAAGCCAAAGGCAACAGTGGCAAGGAACCGAAAAACTCCATCAAGTGACCTACTGGTGTCCTAAAACTCCATCAGGTGACCTAATGGAGAAAAAAAAACCTTGGGAGAACCCAGGCTCAGTCGGGGGCCAGTTCTCCTCTGGCGTTTATGAACTAGAGGCCGGATTTACAGTAACTGTAATTTGATACAGAATTTTGTTTTATTTTATCACTTCGGGGTGGGTACGCGAACCGGAATCACAACATTTTATCTGTAGAGTGGGAAAGGGATCCTCCATAGGGAGAGGCTAGTTGGCACTTCAGCACTGCGTTGTCATCGGGTCCAGGCAAAGCTCCTAGTCAGATCTGGATACGGCCTGGATCCGGTCGGCTGCGGGAAAACCTCGGGATAAACAAAGACACTAAAATTAGCGTAGATGCCATTCTTCTTATGATGATGTAACGAGTACATCAGGATTTAAGGGAAGTGTTCCCAGTTCCGGCTGACCTAATCTATGCAGCCTAACATTGAATTATAGAAGTCTATAATATATTATGTGTATGCTAGGTCAAAGAGATGTGTTTTTAGTCTAGCTTTGAACTGACAGAGTGTGTCTGCTTCCCGGACAATGGTAGGAAGACTGTTCCAAAGTTTTGGTGCTAAATAGGAAAAGGATCTACCGCCCGCAGTCGATTTTGATATTCTAGGTATTATCAACTGGCCCGAATTTTGAGATCGCAATAGATGTGAAGGACTATAATGCGTTAAGAGCTCGCTCAAGTACTGCGGAGCTAAACCATTTAGTGCTTTGTAAGTAATCAACAATATTTTAAAATTTATACGATGTTTAATAGGCAGCCAATGCAGTGTTGACAGAACCGGGCTAATATGGTCATATTTCCTGGTTCTAGTAAGAACTCGAGCTGCAGCGTTTTGGACCAGCTGTAGTTTATTTATTAAGCGTGCAGGGCAACCACCCAGTAGAGCATTACAATAATCTAGTCTTGTTGTCATGAAAGCATGAACTAATTGTTCCGCATTTGTTAATGAGAGCATATGTCGTAATTTAGATATATTTTTAAGATGGAAAAATGCGGTTTTACAGATACTAGACACATGACTTTCAAATGAAAGATTGCTATCAAAGAGCACACCCAGGTTCCTAACCGACGACGAAGACTTAACAGAGCAGCCATCAAGGGTTAGACAGTATTCTAGGTTATTACGTGTGGAAGTTTTTTGTCCAATAATTAGAATCTCTGTTTTTTCAGAGTTTAGTAGTAGGAAATTACTAGTCATCCAATTTTTTATATCAGCTATGCATTCCGTTAATTTTGTGAATTGGTAAGTTTCGTTAGGTTTTGGAGAAATATACAGCTGAGTATCATCGGCATAACAATGAAAGCTAATTCCATGTTTCCTAATGATATGTCCTAATGGTAGCATGTACAGAGTGAACAGCAGCGGTCCTAGTACTGAGCCTTGTGGTACGCCATACTGAACTTGTGATCGATAAGACATCTCTTCATTTACTGCTACAAACTGATAACGGTCAGATAAGTATGATTTAAACCATGCTAGTGCAATTCCACTAATGCCAACATAGTTTTCCAGTCTATTTAAAAGAATGTTGTGGTCAATTGTGTCAAATGCAGCACTAAGATCAAGTAACACTAATAGAGAGATACAACCACGATCGGATGATAAAAGTAAATCATTTGTAACTCTAATGAGAGCTGTCTCAGTACTATGGTGCGGTCTAAATCCTGACTGAAAATCCTCGCAGATATCATTTCTTTCAAGAAAGGAACACAGTTGTGAGGATACTGCTTTTTCTAATATCTTTGACAGAAAAGGCAGATTTGAGATCGGCCTGTAATTGACTAATTCTGAAGGATCAAGTTGCGGTTTTTTAACAAGCGGTTTTATCATAGCCAGCTTAAAGGTTTTTGGTACATATCCTAGAGACAAAGACGAATTAATGATATTAAGAAGAGGATCTATGATCTCTGGAAGCATCTCTTTCAGTAGCTTAGTCGGTATAGGGTCTAACATACAAGTTGTCGATTTAGATGAATTAACGAGTTTGCAGAATTCTTCCTCTCCTATAGCAACAAATGAAAACAATTTTTCCTCAGGGAGACTACAATGCACTCCCTGATGCGATACTGTAGTAGACGGTTGCATAGTTATAATTTTGTCCCTGATATTATCAATCTTATAAGTGAAGAAGTTCATAAAGTCATTACTGCTGTGTTGCTTGGAAACTTCTGTGCTTAAAGCTTTCTTTTTCGTTAGTTTAGCCACTGTTTCAAATAAATACCTAGGATTATGTTTATTTTCTTCTAATAGGGTTGAAAAATAAGCAGATCTAGCAGCTTTTAAAGCCTCTCTGTAAGCAATCGAGCTCTCTTTCCATGAAATCCGAAATACCCCTAGTTTTGTTTTCTTCCAGTTGCGCTCCATTTTTCTGGCTGCTCTCTTAAGGGCCTGAGTGTGCTCGTTGTACCACGGCGTTGGACTATTTTCTTTAATCTTCTTTAAGCGCAACGGAGCAACTGCGTCTAAAGTGCTGGAAAAGAGAGAGTTAAAAGTTTCTGTTGCAATATCGAGTTCTTCTAAGCTATCCGGGATGCTGAGATGATGAAACTTATTAGGAAGATTATTGATAAAGCAATCTTTAGTGGCAGAAGTTATAGGTCTAACATATGTATAACACGGAGTCGGCTTTGCAGCCTTGGCTAAATGTAATTTACATGAGACTAGATAATGGTCTGAGATGTCATCGCTCTGCTGCAGAATTTCAATGGCATCAACATCTATTCCATGTGATAATATTAGATCTAGAGTATGATTACGACAATGAGTGGGTCCTGACACGTGTTGTCTAACTCCAATTGAGTTTACAATGTCTTTAAGTGCCAATCCCAATGCATCTTTTTCATTATCTACATGTATATTAAAATCACCAACAATTAGTACTTTATCGTTAGCCAATACTAATTCTGATAGAAAGTCCGCAAATTCTTTGAAAAAATCTTTATGGTGCCCTGGTGGCCTGTATACAGTAGCCAGCAGAAATCTCAAACGTGATTTATCGTTTACACTATATATTTTTACATTAAGCACCAACACTTCAAAAGAAGTATATTTAAAAATAGATTTCTTAGTGGTTTTGAAAATATTACTATAAATTACAGCAACACCTCCCCCTTTGCGTTTTAGACGAGGTTCATGTTTATAACAGTAATCTTGTGGGGTTGACTCATTTAAAGTAATGTAATCGTTTGGTTTTAGCCAGGTTTCTGTCAAACACAGCACATCTAGATTATAATCTGAAATCATATCATTAACTATGAGCGATTTTGAAGTAAGGGATCGACTATTCAGCAACCCAAGCTTTATCATTTGTTCATCTGTGTTATATCTGTTTTTTATTTGTTGAACATCAATTAAATTTTTTACCTGACGTTTTTTGGATTTCCAAATTCGGGGAACAGACACAGTCTCTATATGATGATATCTAGGTGAAAGAGGCTCTATGTGATGGGATTTATCTGACCTTGGTGACGCGAGGCCGCTAGCAGACGGTCGGTTTAGCCAGTCTGTCTGCTTCCTGACCTGAGCCCCAGATTGTCATGTTTTAGCTCTAAGACTATGTGCCATATTACTAGAGAGAAGAGCAGCACCATCCCAGGAGGGATGAACACCATCTCTTTTCAACAGGTCAGGCTTGCCCCAAAAACTTTTCCAATTGTCTATGAATTCTATATTATTCAACGGACACCACTTAGACAACCAACCATTGAGTGAGGCCAATCTGCTAACTATCTCATCACTCCTGCGAACAGGAAGGGGGCCAGAGAAAATTACAGTGCCTGACATCGTACTTGCGAGTTTACACACCTCTTTAATATTAATTTTGGTGATCTCCGACTGGCGGAGTCGAACATCATTAGTGCCGACATGAATAATGATCTTAGAGAATTTACGATTAGCATTAGCCAGCACTTTTAAATTTGCTTTGATGTCAGGCGCTCTGGCTCCCGGCAAACATGTGACTATGGTGGCTGGTGTCTCTATTTTCACGTTCCATGTGATCGAATCACCAATTACCAGGGCACAATCAACAGAATTCTCAGTGGGTGTTTCACTGAGTGGGGCAAATCGATTTGTTATGGTAATCGGAACGGAAGAGTGGTTTTTTAATCCGCGACTAGAGCGATCTCTCACGGTCACCCATCTGCCCTGCTGCCTGGGCTCTACTTCAGCCGGAACCGAATCATGTACAGAGTTCACTATGCTAGGCGCATCCAAAATAGTATCTAAAGCTCTAGTACTATCCTTACTATCCTCAATTAAAGTTTGGATGCGTGTCTCTAGCTCTGAAATCTTCTCCGTCAGCCTGACTGTCTCCTTGCATTTATCACAAATAAATCCTATATTGCCATCGGAGAAGGCTACACTAAACATATGACATGTGACACAGGTGACAATAACAGGACAAGACATTACTCACCGTTTGTGTTGACTGATTCTTACTTACCTGGGCTTTTATGAACTCAAAGGCGCGGGCGCGCGAGAGAAAATAAATAATAAATAAATGAGCGCGGGTGGCGCGTAAACACGCGTTCTGTGCTAACAATAACGGAAGCTAGCGATGTAAGGTTAATCTGAGATGGTGGGTAAACTATATTTAGTAATATAAACAACTAGGAATGATAGTAAATGATGGTTCAAAACAGAAAGAAATACAAAGCTAATACCCTCGTATTAGCTTTGTATTTCTTTCTGTTTTGAACCATCATTTACTATCATTCCTAGTAGAGTAGAGCTTACAGCCTCGACGCAAACAAACTCACAGCAGGCAGGAAGGCAGACAGGAGCAATCGATCCCAATCGATCAGTGAACAACAAATGTCTCTTTTCATTTATATGAAGATGATACCCAATTGTACATTTCGTTGAAAGCTGGTGACTCCATTCAACCATTAATGGTCTGTCTTGGCAATGTTAAGAAATGGTTAACAAATAACTTTCTTCAACTTAACGAGGACAAAATGGAAATCATTGTTTTAGGTTCCCTGAGAATGAGAGGTGGCTAAATGAGCTTAACAATCATTTCAATCATTTAATGAAGCACATTAATTTCAGATCATTAAGAACAGTTTTTATCAATTTATTATTTCTAAACTTAAAACATTTTTGTCTTTCTGAGATTTGGAGAAGGTTATTCATGCTTTTATCATACCGTGTTTAGATTACTTACTCAGTCATCTCTTGCTCGCCTACAGATGGTTCAAAATGCAGCTGCAAGGCTGTTGACTAGGGCAAAGAAATATGACCATGTCACCCCAATTTTAGCATCGCTACATTGGCTTCCGGTCCATTTTAGGATCTAGTTTAAATTATGTTGTTTGTTTAAAGTTCTTAATGATCAAGCTCCTTCTTATCTCAAAGATCTTCTTACTCCACATTCCTCAAGCAGATTTTTTAAGATCGTCTGAAAGGTTTCTATTGTATGTCCCCTCAATCCCGTTTAAAAACTAAGGGTGAAAGAGCTTTTTCTTTCATTGCCCCTCGTTTATGGAATCAACTGCAACAAGACATCTGACTTGCACCTTCTATTATCATTTTTAAAAAGAGGCTGAAAACGTATCTCTTCTCCCTGGAGTCTTAATTTAGTTTTAGTATTGTTTTACTGTCTGTCTTCTATTTATTTTTTTTATTCTGTTTTGTATTTAATTTTCCTTACTCTGTTCAGCACTCTGGTCAGCTTTGCTGTGTTGAAATGTGCTATATAAATAACATTTACTTATTTACCTACTCAGCCTGCACCATCTAGATTGTAATGCCAGAACTAGGTAATAAAGGCTTTGTTTTCCGTTGATCATGCGTTTCTCCAAAAACAATATGCGCTCCAGTAAGGAGCTTCATGAGAAATTATGCAAGCTCAAACAAGCTTTAAAGCTTCAGTGTCATATGTCACATTACTAAACCAAAGTATTTGTTTTTCTTTTTTCTTACATTTTTAGAAAGTGAATCTGCATTGTCATTCAGCCCATCTGCACTTTTTATGCATTGATCTAAAAGATCATATCGAAATTAAAAAAACAAAATCATGACCGAATATTGTCAACAGGCCATTACCAATCAAACACGTGAGTACGCTTTCATTAAACAGCAGAAGGATCTTTGAACAAATGGTAAATGTATTAAGAAAATTCTGTCTGAAAGTGAGGTGTGCTGGGTTGTCAGGCACA
Source organism: Meda fulgida (assembly GCA_030578275.1). Lineage (NCBI taxonomy): Eukaryota > Metazoa > Chordata > Actinopteri > Cypriniformes > Leuciscidae > Meda > Meda fulgida. The sequence goes on from CM060624.1 coordinate 29,932,873, forward strand.
GTAGACTGCTTGAAGAGAGGCTGTGTGTTATTGATAACCAGGCTTGTGTTTTTAAACCCAGCCAGAACAATAGCAGCTTGCCCTGCTGTGCCCCACTGCACAACAATATCTGCTCTCAGCACACATCACAAACAATGATACCACAACAAAAGCATTGCTGCCTGTGTGTGTTGGCAGCTCTGTGCAGGTCTGCTCTGCCAAAGTGCTTTTATACCAACATTCTTAAACTTATGTTCAGTCCATTTAAATCTGTATAATAAAATCAGAACTAAATTTACAATCTGAAAAAAAAAAATGTGCAAAATTTTTTTAGGTGCAGACATTTATAGGAAAAAAACAAACAAAAAAACAAAACACAGTGAAACCTCAAATTTTTGGAATCTGGAAGATGTCCTAGTGCGTCTCTCTATAGCTGGATGTCTGAGGGCATTCATCAGCTGCACACATTCATTCTAGTGGCAGGCCAGTCTGTGCAGCTAAATAGCATAGTTACAACGCACTTCCGTGATGTGTTGACAGGTCCATATGCTATTTTTAATGGATACCGAAAGGCTGCAATGTGTAGCACGTCTCCCAACATGGAGCTGAGTCTAAGCACACTAAGTGCAGCAAATTGAAATTAGCTAATTATAGACTGAATGTGCTGTTTCTAGTAGTTAAGCTGAATTAATTTCCTAAAGGACTACATTAAGAACACTAATTTGTCCAAGTAGTCATATTTTGAATGGTGGTAAGAATTTGTATCCCTAATTTAAATTTACACGGTACAGAAATGAGACTTGAAGAGTTACATTTGAGACCTGCTAAATGTGAATATGATGTTGCTCATGCACTTTGTAAAGGTTTGCAGAGATTTTGGCATATCTGAGCACAGTTTAGGACATTGTTGAGATCTCCTCTGAAGCTCTAAAAAAGACACAAGTGAGATTACTGCAACCTTTTTCCTAGGAGAAACATCTAAGAAGCTGGAAACTTTAACAAAGATTGCTAAATCTGCTCTATATTTAATCGTATTCCTGTCGTAACACTCTATATAATAACAACATTATGTTTTTCCTTTCAAAGAAACCATGTTTGTTTAGCCGTACAAAGTAGTTTTACAAGGTTCTCCACAGAATGTGTGTCCTCATATATGTTTGCCCAAGCGTGTGACTTCCCAACATGCCTTTAGGACTGATACCAGCATCTCAAACACGTTGTGACCAGGCCATCCTCCCCTGTGAGAAGAGCCTGTGGACAGGCTGGTAGGGTTAAAGTGACTGGGCCCAAACCCAGACTGTGTGTCAACTGCACTGGAGTGTAAATGCCAGGTGCTGCTGGTGGCATACAGGACCCGCGTATGAAGCCATGAGCACATCTCTGAAAAACTGGAACACTTTTTCAATGTTATGCTGTAGATGTGTTTATTGGCCATTATGTAAAAGTGTATCTCATGTAAAATAATGTTTTATAAGTTCCCATAGATGTGGATACAACGGTACAATAAATCTTCTAAACAAGATTAAAGCTGCAGTACGGAAGATTTTTTGGATAAGAAATAGCACAAAAAAAAAGTTTTACCAGCTCAGAGGCTTGAACAAAATAAAAGATCCAAGCAGGTGAATAAAGAGTTTTTTTCTGACTCTTTTCAATCTTTAAAGAGGACTCTGTTGAGAACAGTCAACAGCTAGACATTGAAATGGAAGAGGAGGCCAGTACTAGCACCCAGAAGGAAGTAGAGGAGGTATAGGATGTTCTTTGGATGAAGAAAGTGAGTTGCTTGTAGATTAAAATTATTATAAAGATAATGATAAGAACAGAAAAATTAGAGATGGTTTTCAATTATCTGATAAAATGGAAAAGTGTCTTCTCCATGATTGTTCTCAGACTTTTGATAGTTATGTTGGGGTGGACTCTGATGCAGATTCCTTAGCTTTCTTTAGCTAGTGTTAATTATCTGAACGCGCTCCTACCGAACTTTGTTGATAAAACATCATTTCAAAACAAGTTTTTTTAAACAATGTTTTATTAACAAAGTTCGGGAGGAGCGCGTTCAGATAATTAACACGAGTGGAGAGCACTCAGCAATCAATGATAAGAGGTGTATATAGATTCAGCAGTCTCACCTCAATCCATTGACAGTTTAGCAGCATCTTACAGTTTAACCACTTACATACGGTGGTGAGTACTCGGAGCCCTCTCCCCGGACAGCACGCCAAATACGCATTAAACTTTACTCCCTCTAATTGTATGTAAGTGTGAACTCGTGAAAGCTGAAAGAAAGCTGTATATGACAAATATCACAAAAGAGTAATATCTGTGACGTGGGAATTACCCCCCCCCCCCACCACAAAAAAAAGTTTCAATCCTCCCTCTGTTGAGTGTGTAGAGTTATTAAAATGTTGCTTGTTAAAAATCAGAGCAATGTGTGAAAATGTACAACTTTCAACGTACAGTGTTTATTGCTGAACTCCAGCAGTTGGTATAGAGAGATTGGCTTTCTTGGAGACTTTAAGTAATGTTATTAGGGGTTGTAAAGATGAAGATTTTTTTATTTATATGTGGAGACTGGAATTGCACAGAGAATAGACTAAACTGAAATCATGTGGAGCTTCATCCTGCCTCCTGCCTCTCGCACCCTACGTCTTACAGTGAGAGATGTTCAAACATGGCCGTTGTCACTGTCTTGCGACCAAAGATAGCCTGTGATAACTTTCTCACAGTGTATTTGCTGCTACGACCTACGTCTACTGACTAGCTAATAAAAATGCAACATGCAATGGCATATTGATCAACGGGACAGGGTGCTAAAACTTAAAAACTATAAGCTTTTCAAAAACTACTTTCCTCAACCATTTGCAAAATGCAGGCCAAATTGGTCTCTTCTCCCTAGCCATGACCATGTCCAAATTCTCCATATGATGAACAGATTTAATTAAGGCTTTTATTCACATATAATCATCTATCAACGCTCACATCTGTAATGGTCATATTACATAGTATTGTAATGTAATACATTTAAATTTATCTATGTTTTCTTTTGCAGTCTGATTGATATTTCTTTTTTTTTACTTACATATTGTTGGATTTATGTTATGTGAAGCACATTGTTCAACTTCTGTTGTTCTGTGTTTACTTGTGCTATATGAATAAACAAAGAAAGAAAAGAAAGAAATCGTATTACATCATATACACATCTGTAAACATTATATACATTTTTGAAATATGGCTGATTACTTACAAAGCACTAAATGATTTATCTACGCAGTACTTGAGCGAGCTCTTAACGCATTATAGTCCTTCACGTCTGTTACGATCTCAAAATTCCGGCCAGTTAATAATACCTAGAATATCAAAGTCGACTGCTGGCAGTAGATCCTTTTCCTATTTAACACCAAAACTTTGGAAGAGTCTTCCTACCATTTTCCGGGAAGCAGACACATTAAAGACACTTCTCTTTGACCTAGCATTCACATAATACATTATCGACTTCTATAATTCAATGTTAGGCTGCATAGATTAGGTCAGCCGGAACTGGGAACACTTCCCTTAAATCCTGATGTACTCGTTACATCATAAGAAGAATGGCATCTAATTTTAGTGTCTTTGTTTATCCCAAGGTTTTTCCCGCAGTCTGCCGGATCCAGGCGAAGGTCCTTCGTCAGATCTGGATACGGCCTGGATCCGGCAGACTGCGGGAAAACCTCGGGATAAACAAAGACACTAAAATTAGCGTAGATGCCATTCTACTTATGATGTAACGAGTACATCAGGATTTAAAGGGATACTCCATCGGTTTTTCATATTAAACTATGTTATTCCCTTAACTAAGACGAGTTGATACATACCTCTCTCATCTCAGTGCGTGCACTATATCGCTCTGTATTGCCGCAAAACTATGTTATCACTTAGCTTAGCCCAGTGCATTAAATATGGGCCAAAAAGAGAAGCGACCAAACACTTCCTCGTTTTCCCTATTTAAACACAGTTACTCGAGTAGTGTAACTCGATTTAAATTTAAATTGATGACTATATTGTATGGCGGAATACCATAACAAGTGCTTTTGAGTACTTCGACTTGGCACAATAATATCTTCATCTGGATACGGCCTGGATCCGGCAGACTGCGGGAAAACCTCGGGATAAACAAAGACACTAAAATTAGCGTAGATGCCATTCTACTTATGATGTAACGAGTACATCAGGATTTAAATAAATCCTGAAAAAAACGCTTGTTAAAAAAACGCAACTTGATCCTTCAGAATTAGTCAGTTACAGGCTGATCTCAAATCTGCCCTTTCTGTCAAAGATATTAGAAAAAGCAGTATCCTCACAACTGTGTTCCTTTCTTGAAAGAAATTATATCTGCGAGGATTTTCAGTCAGGATTTAGACCGCAGCATAGTACTGAAACAGCTCTCATTAGAGTTGCAAATGATTTACTTTTATCATCTGATCATGGTTGTATCTCTATATTAGTGTTACTTGATCTTAGTGCTGCATTTGACACAATTGACCACAACATTCTTTTAAATAGACTAGAAAACTATGTTGGCATTAGTGGAATTGCACTAGCATGGTTTAAATCATACTTATCTGACCGTTATCAGTTTGTAGCAGTAAATGAAGAGATGTCACATCGATCACAAGTTCAGTATGGCGTAACACAAGGCTCAGTACTAGGACCGCTGCTGTTCACTCTGTATATGCTACCATTAGGAGATATCATTAGGAAACATGGAATTAGCTTTCACTGTTATGCCGATGATACTCAGCTCTATATTTCTTCAAAATCTCACGAAACTTACCAATTCACAAAATTAACGGAATGCATAGCTGATATAAAAAATTGGATGACTAGTAATTTCCTACTTCTAAACTCTGAAAAAACAGAGATTCTAATTATTGGACAAAAAACATCCACACGTAATAACCTAGAATACTGTCTAACACTTGATGGCTGCTCTGTTAAGTCTTTGTCGTCGGTTAGGAACCTGGGTGTGCTCTTTGATAGCAATCTTTCATTTGAAAGTCACGTGTCTAGTATCTGTAAAACCGCATTTTTCCTTAAAAATATATCTAAATTACGACATATGCTCTCATTGACAAATGCGGAACAATTAGTTCATGCTTTCATGACATCAAGACTAGATTATTGTAATGCTCTACTGGGTGGTTGCCCTGCACGCTTAATAAATAAACTACAGCTAGTTCAAAACGCAGCAGCTCGAGTTCTTACTAGATCCAGGAAATATGACCATATTAGCCCGGTTCCGACAACACTGCATTGGCTGCCTATTAAACATCGTATACATTTTTAAATATTGTTGATTACTTACAAAACACTAAATGGTTTAGCTCCGCAGTACTTGAGCGAGCTCTTAACGCATTATAGTCCTTCACCTCTATTGCGATCTCAAAATTCGGGCCAGTTGATAAAACCTAGAATACCAAAATCGACTGCTGGCGGTAGATCCTTTTCCTATTTAGCACCAAAACTTTGGAACAGTCTTCCTACCATTGTCCGGGAAGCAGACACACTCTGTCAGTTCAAAGCTAGATTAAAGACACATCTCTTCGACCTAGCATACACAAATTATAGACTTCTATAATTCAGTGTTAGGCTGCATAGATTAGGTCAGCCGGAACAGGGAACACTTCTCTTAAATTCTGATGTACTTGTTACATCATAAGAAGAATGGCATCTACGCTAATTTTAGTGTCTTTGCTTATCCCGAGGTTTTCCCTCAGCCTGCCGGATCCAGGTCATATCCAGATCTGACTAGGAGCTTTGCCTGGGCCCGATGACAACGCAGTGCTGAAGTGCCAACTAGCCTCTCCCTATGGAGGATCCCTTTCCCACTCTACAGATAAAACGTTGTGATTCCGGTTCGCGTACCCACACCGAAGTGATAAAATAAAACAAAATTCTGTATCAAATTACAGTTATTGGAAATCCGGCCTCTAGTTCATAAACGCCAGAGGAGAACTGGCCCCCGACTGAGCCTGGGTTCTCCCAAGATTTTTTTTTTCTCTCCATTAAGTCACCTGATGGAGTTTTAGGACACCAGTAGGTCATTTGATGGAGTTTTTCAGTTCCTTGCCACTGTTGCCTTTGGCTTGCTCAGTTGGGGATATTCAAATTAATTAACCAAGCATTAATACCATTGATCAGCCCTACTGTCAGGCGTTGTGCTGGGTTCAGAAGGCGAGGACGAAAGGAACTCAATTTAGATGCTTTATTTACAAACTTGAAGACAAGAAAGCACTCCAGGACGTCAGACTCACAACTTTACATAGACAACAACCGACAAAGACTGAATGAACAGAGGCAAACTAAATACACAGACAAATGAACATTAATGAGGTGAAGACAGGTGACACAGATGATGATAACGAGGAACAGGCTGGTAAGTGAGGGAGTGAGTTCAGGTGTGGAGACGAAGAGGATTCTGGGAAGTGAAGTGCAGAAACAAGGACGGACTGGTGCAGACGAAGACTGTGACACCTACCAAACGTGGATGTTTTTTTTCACTAAGAAACAAACATTGTTATGTTATTTGATTGATACTGTGAAGCTGCTTTGATGCAATTTATATTGTGAAAAGCGCTATATAAATACACTTGACTTGACTTGACAAGAACCGCTATAAAGCCAAAACAATCTCTGTTACCTTAAATTATATGTTTATCTCTGTAAAGCTGCTTTGAAACAATCTACATTATTAAAAGCGCTATATAAATGAAGATGACAGACTTGACTAATGGTAAACAGAAGTTCAAGCATGGTCACTTGACATGCGAGAACAAATGAGGTTCATTCTTGTGTGTTACGCATCACGTTTGAGCTTCAGCAAGAACCAATGAGGTTTATTCTTGTGTATGGTTGAGCTTCTGTTTGTTTCTTGATCAATGTTTATATGTGAATAAAAGCCTAAATTCAATCTGTTCATCATATAAAGTGATCATGTTTCTTCAGAAAATCTTGACTGATATGGATTAGTTTTGCAATCTCTTTATTATTATTTTTTAAAGCATCATAGTTGTGTAGCTGCCAATGGAGGGACAGAAATTTTCAGATTTCATTAAAAATATCTTTACTTGTGTTCCAAAAATGAACACAAGTCTAACGGGTTTGGTATAACATGAGGGTAAGTAAATGATGACAGAATTGTCCTTTTTTGGGTGAAATATCCCATTAACTAATATTAACTAAATGAGTGACACATTTGTTACAGACTATATTAAATATGAACCTATATTAATCCTTGTAAATTTTTGTTAAAAAAAATACAAATGTTCATTGTTAGTTCATGTCAGTTTAGGTGCATTACATCATATTTTGATTTTTAACGTTGAAATTTTATTAAGATTAATAAATGCTTAGAAGTATTTTTTCAATGTTAATTAATTTCACCAATTTTTTAAACTGTATGTTGTACTTAACTGGGAGAAAATTAAGTTAATGAAGTGTTGGTGTGATATGTGCTGAGTCTGACCAACTAGTTTGTGAGACAACATGGGCAGAACAATTCTGAAGTTGTGAACATTGAAGTAATTTATTTGTTTATTTGATAAACCAATTAAAGTAAACTATAATCTAATAATGTTAATCCAATCCAACAATAATCTAATTGGGAAGTAAAAAAGCCAACAGCTTCAGCATCGTTACAATTAATGGAGGACAGAAGATGAGCAAAATAGTGGAGATGAAATAATTAGGACCTGATGAAGAGATATTGATTCTGGAAAATTCCTACTAATTCCTTCCTAAATCTACTAAAAAAAAATCTTAGTTTAAATTAACCATGTACAATCTGATTCAGTCTGTGAGATTCGATGATCAGTGTAGCAGCATATCACATTTTATCACGTTACTTGAAACAGCTTTTTATAAAGAGCTGAGCCAGAGAAAGAGGTGGTGGGGAAAATGGGAAAGGAAGTCAAGATAATCTTTGCGTTTCTCTTTTTGGCTCAGGTGCCAGACACAGAGTGACAGGTCTTTCAGATGAATGACAGGTGTCCTTTGAAATGCCGGTGAGGTGGCGTCTGTTCCAACTGTTGAAATGCATATTTGCCACTCTTATCATAACGGCACGGATGGCTCCGATAGGTGCTGTTAACATTGCAAATGGCTCTGGAATTATTCATTGTCAGCTGGGCTGGGGTGAAGTTAGATTATTCTCCTCATACAATAGCGGATCATTTAATGATTTCACTCCATCTTGGCAGCGGCGGCGTGCCGACTTCAGGTGTTAGCGCAAACGTGGGTGACATGGGTCTGGCCAAGTGTTAGAGCAAGATCATAATGTCTGAGCCCCATTTTAATTTCTAATACATTAATCTTTCCTGTGCAGATCCTCCATGAATATTCCGTGGACTCCTTGTTTGTCGGGGAGTCTGTCTCTTTCATCCATTCAGGTGCTTTCATTCTTAGTGAAAGCTCGTTAAATAGGCCCGATCAGTCAATGACAACGGCGGCACAATAGCTCCCGCTAACACACTTCTTTTTTCCTTTCAAGCTGCTGATAGACAACTCTGACACTTGGTCCCCAGGGACGTTTGGGAGCAGAGTCAGCTCTCCGGGTCCTTAAGAGACTTTCTTTATTTTATCGCATCCATAAAGGATTGTCACAGGTGAATGTATCCGTGGTTCTGAGACCGCCAGCCCTTCTGACCCACCCTGGCACTAGTCTCAACACGTGGCGGACCTCCTTATATTGCTAATAGATTACGATGGCTGAGCTAGTGTTGAGCATGAATGTGCCCCATGGATCGAATTCTTTAAGCGCCTTTTGTTCTCAGTCAGTAATTAACATTGTCTTGAGTTCATTAGACTGATGCTCTGTAATGTTTTTATTGAGTGGAGGTAGACCACCTACAATGATTCCAGCTTTGTGCTGGGTGACCTTACAACAGTTTCTGGCTTTCAGAACACAGAGCAGGGGAATGAGAGGATGGATGAAGGGGACATTAGCATTTACTCGGTCAAATACTTCTGTAAATTCCCTCAGTCCTAACAAAAAAATAACCAATAAGTACACTGTAAAAATCCAACTTGCAAAAAGATTTCCTAACAAATGTAAAAAAAAAAAGAAAAAAAAAAGGGTACACTGTAAAAAATGTCTTGTCAAATTAACAGTAACTTACCGGCATCAATTATCCAGTAGTTGCTGTATTTCATTCAACAGTAAAATTACCGTAACACTAACTACAGTAGTGTTAAGCATACTGTAAAATTAAATACATTATTTTACTCTCATTTTTATCATGTTGAAATACAGTATTACACCGTTGATTTTTAATTATAAATCCTGTATAGTATTATACGGTTATTGAATGTTATTTTATTTATTTTATAGTGCTACTGTATAACCTGTAAAATATGTAGAAAATACGTAGAAATATTATTTTAACAATTAATGGGAAATAGAAAAAAAAGAACAATTGAAGGTTTAACTGCACAACCAGGTTTATTGTGTATTTTAAAACAATACAATAGTAATAATAATGCAATATAATACAACAATAAAAATCTGCTTTAAAAAAGACTAATGAACAATTTATCATTAATAATTAAAATCAGTGAACAATTCATGTATTTCAATTCATGCACAAATTATCCTGGAGAAGTAAAATAGAAACTTGAAAGCAGAACAGGTGAGGATGAAGGCCAGGTGAGGAAAAAAGTGGAAGAGCAGCAACAGCACTTCTGATAATCCTGCAAGAAATGATAAGCACAAATCAATCAGAGGCTAAACATACAACTAATAATCAAAAACACCTAACTCACATTATCAACACCTTTTAAGGGGAATTGTTTTTGCCTATGGTATCCACCTCATTTTTCACATAATTGGGAATAATGAAATGTGTCTGGCTTCCGGTGTCATCCGCTAACAGTTATTTCTAGCTGTACAAAAAAGCTTGTTATGCTTCTTGATATTGCAAACTGGTATTTCTTACCCTATTATTTTAATGTATTGAATTTGTCATAATTGTAAACACTAGTTTGTGGCACAAATATTTTTATCATTTACAGCACTTGTTATTCATCTCTTATTTCCTTATAGCGGCTAATGAACCGGAAGTCTCGAACATTCACAGAAAATAGCTTACTTCGCTTAGAAAATGAAAACTAAGGTGGATATACTGCTTGCATGTTGTGTGGCATAAATGGATATACATATATTTCGACTATATTAGGGGTGGGGGAAAAATCGATTCACATATGAATTACGATTCCATCTTCTGCGGATTCGAACAGATTCACACATTTCAAAAATCGATCTAAATGTTTAATGATGTGATGATGTTTTACAGAGTGCACAAGCTTGAAACAGGAAGCATTATGAATGAATCTTATACTTGACTACAGAAGTTCATATCAATATCTTAACAAATAGAAAATAGTCTTAAATAATGTTCAGTTTAGTTAGTCTAGCACACGCCAGATTAAGCAGCTAGATTAAATTAACGCAGATATGAGGTGTGTATAATTTAAGCTAAATAACTCCCACTCAAAAGAGAATCGATTTTTGAATCAAATCGTGACTCCAAGAATCGATTTGAATCAGATCATGGATTCAAAAAGATTCCCACCCCTATAACATTTCATAATATTTTTACTTAACCTGTTGTCTTCATTATTTAATGCAAGTTTGAGAACATTTAAAACTTAAAATAAATAAATATTTGACATTGATTGTGATAATTATCAATACGGACTGATACATTTTATGAAGATATGTTTTGACTTTATCACCCAACCCTATGGAACACAGATGAGTGTAAACTCCATGAATGAAATTCACAACTGCAAATCAATTCAGTTTCTGTCTTTCAGAAATCAGATATTTTTTACCATTTCATGTTTTAATTAAAAGTTATTTAAAGAGATTTTACACAATTATAATTTAAAAAAATGAATCCGAATTCTTTGACTTACAAAAGGCATATTTGTTAAATGGAAACTGTGAAGGGAACATAATTACATAAACCACACATTTTTCAAATAAAAAAAAAAATCAGTCATTTCCACCCTTTTTGGATTTTTATAACTACAGATTGAGACACAAATAATTTCTACCGATATGGGCTCCGCTGCACATCCCTAATATATCTTACCTTAATTATTTTGCCAATCATATTCTACAAAGTCCTTGGTGAAAGATGTGTGGATTCAAAGACATGTTCTTCCTCTGAATAACCTTCCCACTCTTTCTGCTCACCTGGAAATGTGAAGTGCATCTTTAATTTTCAGGATTTATCCTGACAAGAAACCTGTAAATAAATAAAACAAATTAAAACATTATTTTCCAACTGAAAAAAAAAAAACTCTTACGACCATTTCTTTAATTATAGTCATTCTGCATTCTAGGCTTCATCACGCAGTTTAAATGGATAGTTCACTTCAAAATGAAAATTCTCTCATCATATACTCACCCTCAATTTGTTTCAAACCTGTATGAATTTCTTTCTTCTGCTGAACACAAAGGAAGATATTTTTAAGAATGCCAGTAACCAAACAGTTAACTGGGCCCATTCAATGATATAGTATTTTCTTTATCCTACTATGGAAGTCAATGGATCCAGTTAACTGTTTGGTTACTGAAAATATCTCCCTTTGTGTTCAGCAGAAGAAAGACATTTATACAGGTTTGAAACAACTTGAGGGTGAGTATATTTTTTCAAATGAGTTACATTAACAAGTCAGTTTGCACATAGTTAAAACAACAATTACGATATTATAGCAGACAATACTGTGTCACACCTAGCTTTGTCTTTGGACAAAAATGCCCACTTTTGAGCGCTTCCATCAGATAGACTGAGGCAATTATGAACTCTCAACTACACAGGCCGTGGCAGATCGTCAGGTACTTACAGACGAGTAAAAATTTTTTTTTGATTTACACGAAAGTAAGTGCGAATATATCGATAAGAGGAATCTAAATTTTAATTTTATAACAATAATCCTAATCCTAACCTTGGGTATCCGATTTCAGGATATTGATCGATTTTTAATCCCAACCCTATGATAGGCCTAACGTTATAATGTACGCGCAGGCGCTTCCACAGACTTAAAATGGTAACTTAAATTACAAAATATTTCATCATTCTGACCGTATAACGTTACATATGCAATCTATTTTTATAAAATCATACTTACTAATGATGTTAGTGACGTTACTAGTGACGCTAACTAGTGATGTTAGGCTAAGCTATCAACATGAAAGAATTCGCTTCTGACTTAAAGACGTTAACCTTATCTATAACATAATTAAGACTGTCAATGGTCACCCAGTCCTGAAAATGTTTCATGTAGCCTAAAAATAACATTGCTATAGCAAATTTAACTGCGGAATTGTGTATCTGTTTTTTTTTTCACGGTCAATTTGCACTGCTGTATTTAGATTTACAGTAACTGATAATTTCCCAGAATGCATTGAAAATCTACAGTAACATACTGTCAACTGTGTGCACAGTACATAACTATTGAAAAAACAACATAATACTGTGCAAACAACTCAATCTACTGTAACTTACAGGTTATACAGTAAGAAACTGTTGAGAAAAACAGAATAATCCTGTGAAAACAACAGAATTCATTTGCAGTGTAAAATAAATTCAGTCATATGAACAAACATTTTTACAGTGCAGCCTGCATTGCAGCTTGACAAAATTATGCAGTAACTATTATTTAAAAAAAATCACCATTGCTTTAAATTTTACATGTTTAATTTATTATGGTTAATTAGCTGTCATAAGGTTCATATTTCTGCTGAATTAACATTTGTTGATCATAACTGTGTTTGAGATTTGTGTGTTGAGGTACAGTATATGTGCATCTCATTGCAGCTGCTGGATTTATTTCCTAGGTTAGTATTGAAATTTAGATGGAGCTGGCTAATCTGCAAGGAATCACACCATTATATGGCTTGCTCAGTTGGGGATATTCAAATTAATTAACCAAGCATTAATACCATTGATCAGCCCTACCAAACGTGGATGTTTTTTCCACTAAGAAACAAACATTGTTATGTTATTTGATTGATACTGTGAAGCTGCTTTGATGCAATTTATATTGTGAAAAGCGCTATATAAATACACTTGACTTGACTTGACTTGGCACAAGATGTTTGTTATCTGTTGATTCTGCAGCCAATGAGATAGCTTGCTCAGCATTTAAGTAGTCTGGTTCAGTGTTGGCTGTAGGCTGCTTTGGATCCTCCTCCTCCTCCAGCTCCACCTGCCTAGATCTGCTTCTGGATTTATGCATGTCTATTAATGCAGCAGCAGTATATCTTACATGCTCACAGCGTGTCTGTGTATCTAATAGCAGTACCAAGTCCACACTTGCTCAGCAGCAGCATATGTATAGCTGATCTAGTCCACTGAGACAAAAAAAAACATTAACACTGCCATATTCATGAATATGTCAAAACTACTTCGAGAGTTGTCATGATTGAAACATATGTAATATATGTGCCACTTAAGAGGCAAATAATGCCCATATCATCATATAATATGATAATCAAATGTAAAAGTGAAAGAACTTTCGTAAATGATAAACAATGCTTAGTTGCCAAACATTTCTAAATTCAATAGACTGCCTGTTACTTATTATATGAACAAAAGTATTTAAGTTGACTTAAGTTGTAGAATATCATATGAATGCTGGCCAACATTTTACATGGTATACATTGAAGTACTACAGTATTAGTATTACTATTTGATACTGTACTCTCTTCTGTTATGTTGGTAAAGACTCTCCTCTGCAAGTGAGTATATGTTACACCATATGTTTTTAACATATCAAATGTGCCTGTAACTTAAGCTAGATATGGTACACTTCGCTGAGACCTGCCACCCTTTCTAAAGATTTTACAATGATGATTTTATGATGACATACATAATTATGATATCTGTTTTGGACCAGGGCATTTTAGCTCTCTACAGAGGGGGATAGAGTGATATTTAATATGCTGCAGACAGACTTCTCCCTGAAGGTACATCTAACACAACACCAGCTGCTGCTGAATTGGGATTTATACTTCCTGTTTTCGATTAATATGGAGATGAATACAGGTGTTCTGTGTCGTGAAATTAGCTTATCTCACACAAATTGAAGTTACAGCGCAGGAGAACATGAAAAAGAGGAGACATTAGAAGAAAAAAAGGATTTAACAAGGGAATGATACCATTCTATCATGACTGTCTTGTCACTGAGTGCCACTTGGCATGGGCTCCTGTTTGTGACTGTGGAGAGGAAGGCTGGCATGAGCCCTGCCACGCTAGTTGGGCACGAAGAAAAAGCACAACAAATGAGCTTTGAAACATTGTCCCTTTCAACAGTGCGGACTTCAAGGGCTTCAAGCTCCAGGAAGTCATCCAAAAGCACCCGGTATCCCTAGAGGACAGAGGGTTGAGGTGGTGGGGGTGTGTGTGTGTGTGTTTTGGGGATTGCCTTTGTGTATGTGCTGGAGAATTTGAATTGGAAAAGTGCACAAGTACACTACCATTCAAAAGTTTGGGGTCGATTTTGTTTTCTTTCAAGAATACATTAAATTGATCATAAATGAGAGTAAAGATATTTATAACGTTGCAAACTATTTCTATTTAAAAAAAGTTAACACATCCACAACCATTTTCAAATACTATTAATAAGACAGATTTTTTAAAGTTTCAAATCAACATATTAGAATGATTTATTAAAGATCATGTAAAACTGAAGACTGGAGAAAAGACTGAAGATGGAGCTTTGCCACTACAGCAAAAGATTAAAATGTAATGATGCCTCGGTTCTGTCACCTTTTGAGTTTGTTTGTCACGTGTTCAGTGTTTGATTCATGTTTGTATTTCTGTTCTAGTGTTTAGGTGTGAGAGTTGCCACGTGCAGGAGCTGCAAACAGAGACATGAATATGGAAGTAAAACAATGACAACTTTTTGCACTACTTTGGAAAAAAATATGCATTGCTTTAACCCTGCTTGCATTTTAATGAATTGTATTTTTAAGGCTTGCATTTTTATGGGCTGAAGTTCAATATGGTTGTATATTTAAGCTGTGAATATTTCAATGCAAAACATTTCACACGATTTCATTATGAGAATTTCAATAATCCATATTCACCTTTCAGATTTCACTTCCAAAATATTCATTCTGTTTAAAAATACAACCTATAATATTCGACAGGCAATTTTTGGTCCATTTAGTTTCGCTTTCCAAATTCGCTTCCACAAATTCAATGGTTCAAATTCGACAGAAAATTCAACATTTGACATCCGGGAATGGCAGGAATATCAGTAGATTTCCGAATGATAATCTCCATAGCTGTTAATCGACCTCACCAGCAGCAGGTGCCAAGCAGCTGTTGACGAAGAACAACGGGTGAGAGAGTCACTGTCACGACAGATAGTGGAGAATTGGGTGGATCCAAATGCAGCAATGGTATAGTCAGGGCAATCCAAATCATCGTCATCCATGCAAGCGTCATAATCCAAATAATCAGAATTGTAGTCATCCATGCCAGTGTCGAAATCCATTTTAATCAGTCCGAATAATAATATTACAAAACAAGCGGGAACAAACCGAGAACAGACTAGAAACAAACCACAGCATTGGAGTGTGACAAACAATACAATGACTCCGTGACATGAACTAACAAAACCAGGGTATTTATGCACAGACACTAACAACATAAATGGGAACAGCTGGGTGCAATCACAAGTGTTGGGAACAAACAAGGATTATGGGAAATGTGGTTCTAGGATGAATGGATACAGGAAGGAAGGGACCTCTACTGGACACCCAGTGAAAACACAACCAGACAATGTGACAGTCACACATATTCCTCTCGGGTGTTTAGTTTTCTTAAATGTTTGTGCTAGGCTTATGAGATCATATAGCAATGTGCGTTACTATCTGTTGTCATTGGCAACTGTCAAGTCAAGTCACTTTATGTTTATAGCACTATGCAGCACAGATTAAAGCAGCTTGAGGTGATAGATAAGAAGTAACAATTCATGGTGCAAACAGAATAATATCTGCTGTGGCACAGCTCTAAAAACTGTCGATATTCAGTTGAGTCAGTTCAGCGTTGATTCTGTCGGGTATCAGACACGCTTGGTCTATCTAGTTCTTGGAAACATGCCGTTCTTTAAGCTATAGTGTATTGGAAAAATGCTTAAAGGCTATCTAACCTAGATGTTATTGAAACACACTTGTTCTAAAGGGTAGTCTGAGTTATTGTTTTAGGGTGTATGCTTCCCCAACCAAACTACACTAGTTTTAGTACTGGCTCTGTGATTATACAACATGCTTGTTGAATCAGTTTTGTTGTCAGAGCTATTGCTGTAGGGTGTACGTTTCCCCTGCCAAACTACACTAGTTTTAGTATTAGCTCTGTGATTATTCAACATGCTAGTCGTATCACATTTGTTGCTGCTAGTCGGAGCTATTGCTGTAGGGTATATGCTTCTCCTACCAAACTACACTAGTTTTAGTAGCTACTAGCTCTGTGATTATACAACATGCTTGTTGTATCAGATTTTGCTGCTATTGTAAGCTTCCCCAAATAGACCCCATACAATTTATCCCATACACTCTTGTTGCAAATATGTCCTTGCTTGCTCAAACTTTAGGTGAAGCTTCCCCCATAAGATTGGATCTTTAGTGTTCAACATATGCCGCTAATGATTTTAACCATTCTATCAGCATCAGTCGCGTTGGGGGTATTTTGGGGTTTCTACAAGAGTAAAACAACAATTAAGTATAACAAGGATTTCACGAGTTCACACTTACATACAATTAGAGGGAGTAAAGTTTAATGCGTATTTGGTGTGCTGTCCCGGGGGAGGGCTCAGAGCTCGGAATTCAGCCTGAACCCAGAGTACTCCCCCCGTATGTAAGTGGTTAGGACTAGAAAATTAGAGAAGGGGTGTGTAGACTTGGAATTAAGCCTTTTCCCCGTTATAATTTTATTCACAGGACCGGACACCAGTTATTTTGCCAAGGAGAAAATCTTTATTCTTATATGTCAGGAGAGAAACTTTAGATGATGTTGTATTCTTGCCAGGTATATGTGTTTCCTTGTTTCTCTGATGTGGTACAGTAAGATTGAGCTTTTATACATCACAGAGAGACTTTCAGCTTCCTTGTAAGGTAACAAAACATGTTGCTTTGAGCTTCTTTAAATTGGAACGTATATGTCATACGTACACGTCATGCTTAAACATGTCACAAACCACTTCCATATTAAGAACTATCCTTGTTGTTTACATTTGTGATACACTTGCATCAGTGGAAACATGTTACATTGTACACGCCTCTAAGCAAAATATAGCTTCCCCCTGTCTGACATGTGATCCTCTGTGATCCATGCTATTTATGCTCTCTTCATGCATTCAAATTCATGCTTTTGAAACTCCATAAGATAATACAACTGATTATGAATATTAATAAAGAATAATAATACAAATACATAATATTAAATAATGAAAACCTCTTAAAAGATGACATTTGAGTCTTCATCTCCCTCCACTGGAACTACGGCCGTCAGTTCCACACCATTATTCCCAGGTGGCCAACCTATAGAAGTGATAGTGAGAAGAAGAAATAGCAGACCAAGAGATAAACAGAAAAGACAGAAGAATAGAAACAGAAAGGGAAAAAAAAAAAATAAAAAAAATAAAGTACCCCAACCCATATTATGTCCCCGCATACTATGTGTCATTTAACGTCTGTGTAAGCATTTAAAATAAACCCCAATCATCTAAGAAAAGAAAAACTAGTAAGTCTTCTGTCCGTGCCTGAGCTCGTTAAGTAGTTAACTCCTTCAGTTCCATGCAAAAACAATAAATTAAAATAAATGTTGACGATAAAGGATCCCATCCCTTGGGGTTGAAATCAGTAAGCTAGTGTTCGGAAGCAGGCTTGGGAGGGTTACTTTAAAAATGTATTCCGTTACAGTTACAAATTACTTCATAAAAAAAGTATTCAGTAACGTAATCCAAGTACCACAATATGAAAGTAATGTAACAGATTACTTTTGAATTACTTCAAGGACAGATATTATTTAAAAAAAAACAACTTTTATTTATTAAGAATTTCACAGCCCTGAATAAATATTTATGTAAAGGACTATACAGACATCTAGTGGCTACAGTACATATTACAGATTATTTTGTTTTATTTTTAACTAACATGTAGTTCCTCTTCGTCCTCTTCGTCAACTGGTGCTCTTCTCACCGATATGACCCCAGAAAATGGTCGTGCTTCTTCCTTTTTCCCATCCTTCCTGCAGGATGGGTTGGAGCGAAGGCTGTCTCCCTCCACCCTGAAAGTGTATGTTGCCGCTATCGCCGGACATCACGACGCAGTTGGTCATCAGGTTCCTGAGAGGAGCGAGGAGACTGAATCCTCCTCTCCCTCCTCTCGTTCCCTCTTGGGACCTCTCAGTGGTTTTAACTGCCCTGCAGAGGGCTCCATTTGAGCCTCTGCAATCAGTGGAGCTTAAGTTCCTATCAGTTAAGACAGCGCTCCTGGTTGCATTGGCCTCCATTAAGAGGGTAGGGGACCTGCACACATTTTCCATTGACAAAGCATGCCTGGAATTCGCGCCAGCCTAATCTCATGTGATCCTGAGACCCCACCCTGGATATGTGCCCAACGTTCCCACCACTCCCTTTCGGGACCAGGTGGTGAACCTGCAAGCGCTGCCCCTGGAGGAGGCAGACCCAGCCTTGGCACTGCTCTGTCCAGTACGCGGTCTCCGCGCCTATGTAGACAGAATGCAGTGTTTCAGGACCTCAAACCAGCTCTTTGTCTATTATGGTGGGAAACTGAAGGTAAAGGCTCTCTCCAAGCAAAGGCTGTCTCACTGGATAGTGGACGCCATTGCTTTGGCATACCAGCAGCAAAGTCGACCGTGTCCCCTTGCTGTGACAGCCCACTCCACTCAGAGTGTGGCTTCCTCTTGGGCTCTAACGCATGGCACCTCACTAACAGACATCTGCAGAGCTGCAGGCTGGGCAACACCCAACACATTCGCCAGATTCTACAATCTCCGATCGCCTGTGTCCTCTCATGTACTCGCTTCAACCAGCCAGTACTAGGACCCGCTCAGGTATCTTCGCTTGCTCACCATTCCACTCCACGGACTGGATTTGTGCAATATTTCCTCAGGTGAGCTTCTCCGACAAGCCCAAGAGTTCCTCCAGCACTGCTGACCCCGACGCCAGTGTCTATTGCCTGCGTGTTTGCTAGGTTCCTCCGTGTGCATGGTCCCGCCTATGGGCGACCTCCACGTGTATTTCCACTGTAAGCCTCTCTGAGCATATGTCTTTCCCTTGGCAAGCCACCTTGCCACCCCTGGGGTTGAAATATTCCACCCTGCAGGCTGGACCCCCCAGTGTTTTTCCATAAGCATCCCTCCGGGTCATATGTGTATTCTTAAGTCCACCCCCTTCGGGCTGGCACTGATTGCATATTTCCACTGAGATATGCTTCCCAGTGTACCTTGGTATTCCTGTGTTAAGTAGGAGTCCTTTGTCCGTGCTAGTCTCACGACAGGGATCTCAGACTTACGCAGGGCACTGGTAGACAGCCGAGAAGTTGGCGTGAATAGACTAGTAACCCCATTTTGTCGTCATTCGACACAACTTGTGACTATGAAAGGGAACGTCTTGGTTACGTATGTAACCCTCGTTCCTTGAGTAGGGAACGGAGACGTTACGTTTTCATGCCACTTCCGCTGTACCGTGGGGACCGCCTGAGTTCAGTCTTGGCTCCTCAGCGAAGAAACATATATGCATATTGCCGGGGCGGAGTTGCGCCATGCAAATTCCGCAGACCCATGGCATTTCTTTGCCATTGGCTCGTTTTGTAATACTCGAAGTTGATAGGCTTTCTAAACGAAACCCAATTTCGTCGTCATTCGACGTAACGTCTCCATTCCCTACTCAGGGAACGAGGGTCACATACGTAACCGAGACTTTTCATTTCAATAGATAAAAGGGTTCAAAAGTTATAACCATTTCAATGTTTAATATGTTTTTTAATTGGTGGTGGCGCTATAGAGTTGGTCCTAGAGGCTCAAAAATTGGTCCAATTACTAGTCACTAGCATCACTACAAGTGTACCAAGTTTCATCATTTTCCTATGTTCCGTTGATGGGGCTGCCATTGACTCCCATTCGGGAAAAATAATAATAAGAAGAAAACTAACAGATACAATAGGGGCTATCCCCTTCGGGGCTTGGCCCCTAATAAAATAATAAATAACAACAGTTATGAATTTAATGGTCATTTCTAAAAACCATGTCTCTATTATTTTTCTTTTAGCAACAGTTATTAACCAACAAAGTAAAGCTTTTAGACGTTTTTTAACAACACAATAGCTCTCAGAATTTAATTATATAAGAAAAGCTGGGGAGTAAAGACTGGTAGTTATCAGACCCATATGCCCCTGTTTTCATGCAAGATTTATGCATGTTGCCTGTCACGGTGTGGGTTTTGTGTTTGTGTATCTTGTTCTTGTCTGTCATGTGTTCCCCTGTCCTTTCATGTTTCAGCTGTTCCCTGTTTTGTTGATTAGTCTCCCCATGTGTTTCTGATTAGCCACGCCCCCTTGTTATCTTGTTTAGCTTGTTTGCCTGTCTTTTTATACCTCTGTGTTTCAGTTGTGGTTTGTCGGTCGTTGTATTTGCTTCAGTGTTCCTTGTTTCTCCTGTTATTTCTATTAAATTGGCTTCATTTGGATTCTCTCTCTGCTTCGTCCTTCCGGCATCATAACAGAACGACCGACCTACACTGAATCCAGCAGCATGTTTGCTAGTGTCTCTTCTCCAGCCACTGAGCGGAGGAGAGGCCACTCTTTTGAGGGGACCCGGTTGGTCAAGTTTCGTGGGACACGTGGAGGCCTCAGTAGAGGAGGTGGTCGAGAGGAGCCCCGACACCACTCTCCACGCTGGCCATTCTTCGACCCTGGGTTGGTGATGTCCAGCCCAGGGCCCCATTCGCCGCTGGTCCCGTCCAGCCCAGAGCTTCACGTCAGCCACGTCCAGCCAGAGCTTCACGTCAGCCACGTCCAGCCAGAGCTTCACGTCAGCCACGTCCAGCCAGAGCTTCACGTCAGCCACGTCCAGCCAGAGCTTCACGTCAGCCACGTCCAGCCAGAGCTTCACGTCAGCCACGTCCAGCCAGAGCCAGTCTTTGAGTCTCTCGGAGACGAAGGAGGAAGAGGACTTCCCGCGCCCCGCAATACCTGGAAGTCCTCCCTGTACTTCCTGTCAGCCCAGAGTCCTCGCCGCTGGTCCCGGCCGAGCCAGAGACCGTTCACGTCACGTCTGCCGAGCCAGAGACCGTTCACGTCACGTCTGCCGAGCCAGAGACCGTTCACGTCACGCCTGCCGAGCCAGAGACCGTTCACGTCACGCCTGCCGAGCCAGAGACCGTTCACGTCACGCCTGCCGAGCCAGAGACCGTTCACGTCACGCCTGCCGAGCCAGAGACCGTTCACGTCACGCCTGCACAGCCAGAGACCGTTCACGTCACGCCTGCACAGCCAGAGACCGTTCACGTCACGCCTGCACAGCCAGAGACTGTTCACGTCACGCCTGCACTGCCAGAGACCGTCCACGTCACGCCTGCACAGCCAGAGACCGTCCACGTCACGCCTGCACAGCCAGAGACCGTCCATGTCGCGCCTGCACAGCCAGAGACCGTCCACGTCACGCCTGCACAGCCAGAGACCGTCCACGTCACGCCTGCACAGCCAGAGACCGTCCACGTCACGCCTGCACAGCCAGAGACCGTCCACGTCACGCCTGCACAGCCAGAGACCGTCCACGTCACGCCTGCACAGCTGTCTGCACAGCCAGAGACTGTCCACGTCACGCCTGCACAGCCAGAGACGCTTCACGTTACCTCTGCCGAGCCAGTGTCTACAGACAAGATGGCCGCCTCCAAGCCAGAGTCTGTTCCTGAGCCCGAGCACGTCACGCCTGCACAGCCGCCTGCACAGCCAGAGACTGTCCAAGTCACGCCTGCACAGCCAGAGACGCTTCACGTCACCTCTGCCGAGCCAGTGTCTATGGACAAGATGGCCGTCTCCGAGCCAGTGTCTACGGACAAGATGGCCGCCTCCGAGCCAGTGTCTACGGACAAGATGGCCGCCTCCGAGCCAGTGTCTACGGACAAGATGGCCGCCTCCGAGCCAGTGTCTACGGACAAGATGGCCGCCTCCGAGCCAGTGTCTACGGACAAGATGGCCGCCTCCGAGCCAGTGTCTACGGACAAGATGGCCGCCTCCGAGCCAGTGTCTACGGACAAGATGGCCGCCTCCGAGCCAGTGTCTACGGACAAGATGGCCGCCATGTGAGCCACCGAGGGTGTGTGTTGTCTGCTCCCGAGCCAGTGTGTGTGTTGTCTGCTCCCGAGCCAGTGTGTGTGTTGTCTGCTCCTGAGCCAGTGTGTGTGTTGTCTGCTCCCGAGCCAGTGTGTGTGTTGTCTGCTCCCGAGCCAGTGTGTGTGTTGTCTGCTCCCGAGCCAGTGTGTGTGTTGTCTGCTCCCGAGCCAGTATGTCACGGTATGGTGTGGATTTTGTGTTTGTGTATCTTGTTCTTGTCTGTCATGTGTTCCCCTGTCCTTTCATGTTTCAGCTGTTCCCTGTTTTGTTGATTAGTCTCCCCATGTGTTTCTGATTAGCCACGCCCCTTGTTATCTTGTTTAGCTTGTTTGCCTGTCTTTTTATACCTCTGTGTTTCAGTTGTGGTTTGTCGGTCGTTGTATTTGCTATTTGTCGGTTGTTGTATCATGACAGTCGAACAAAGTTATGCATGTTCGTGCAAACGTAACGTTACCTCACATGGATGTATGCTAACATTAGCAATGCATTATAGGAGCCTGTTTCTCTGTCCTTATGCTGAGACGCAGAGGAAAACAACATTAGCACGCCTGTTATGGCAATTTGAAACGTAATTGAGACAGAAGCCTAACTTTACCTCAGAAAAAATGATTCTTCATTCGTTCTTCGCGTATATCGTGGACGATAGCTCTCTCCAACACGGGCTCTCGCTTGCTTTCCATCTCTGCCGTGCGCGTGCGCGCCACACGGATTCTCTGTCTCATGTGCGCTCGCTCTAAATTCCGGGACATTTTAACTCATTTGCGGCATAACTAGTCGATCACAAGTGGCTCAACAGGTAAATCTATAGTTAAACTCATCTTTCAGGCATTTGACCGACCGGGTTGACATTTCAGCGTGAGAAATCGGGGGTGTGGCGCGTGAGCGTGTGAAACCACTCAAATGCGGGTGTCTCACGGCCAATGTGTGAGAGTTGGCAGCTCTGAAATTTTGTTACTCTAACAATATTTTATGACGGGACTGAAAACAACCCATTTTTTTTGTCCCGCGTTATAATTGCTGTGGCAAATGTTTTGGTTATTTGTTAGCCTACTTATGCCAAAAACGAGCTTACCATACATTAATGACAGTTAAATAACGTTACAAGTTAGACTAACAGCTACCATTCTGTCTGTCACATACGAGCATACATTTTTACGATTATTCTGACACATAAGAGCATACATCTTTACGATTATACTGTCATATAAGAGCATAAATCTTTACGATTATATTTAACTAATGACAATTAGTACATTTTTTAAAATACATAATTACTTATCAAAATATCTCTCATGAAGCATAAACATAAATAACAGAAAAAACGTACTGTGTACGTCTCGTCGTCACTTGCTATTGGAAGCTCATTGAAGCAGCCTACGTTTCTGCTGAATCCTGCAGCTTATCTGGCAACCTCGAGTCAGGGGGTAGGGGGAGGGGATACACCGCTCTATGGTATTTTTAAAGTGATTGCAGTACCAGTTTTGGCCACAATCCTACATACGGCTCCTTTAAGTCAAGAACACATGACAATAACAATTATTTAGGAATTTTTTTTTAATAAATTGCATTTCAAGTTGATAAATTCTGAATTAAATTTAGGCGGTATGACTCTGTTCAGGGAGTCCTCTGACCTTTCATGAGCACCATGAAATAGAAGAGAGTCAGAGGACAGCAGCATTAGGGAACATTCACACAGTTTAGGACTGGGAGAGCTGAACTATTCCCCCATGAACAGAGCAGCAACGATGACAGAATAGCAAATGTCACGTTATACACGACAAGGAGGAGCTGGGGAGGTGGCGGGTTGCAGAGAAGCGAGCAGCAAGGAGTTAGGAGTGAACTGAATCTGCTTAAAATAGGGCGTCTTGATTTGAGCGTAGCCAATAGCAACGAGGGGAGTTGAACAGCTGATGCGCTGATGCAGCTCAGCTGGGCAGATCGGCTGAAGAGACAGTGTTGTTGGCCAATAGCGTTAGCAGCTCTTGACTACTTGGCCTGCCAGAACTGACGCTGACGCTCAATTGCTGCAATTGACACCATTGACTACAACATTCTTTTAAATAGACTAGAAAAATATTGGTATGCCCCGACAGAACTTACCAATTCACAAAATTAACGGAATGCATAGCTGATATAAAAAAAAAAATGGATGACTAGTAATTTCCTACTACTAAATTCTGAAAAAAAACAGATATTCTAATTATTGGACAAAAAACTTCCACACGTAATAACCTAGAATACTGTCTAACACTTGATGGCTGCTCTGTTAAGTCTTCGTCGCCGGTTAGGAACCTGGGTGTGCTCTTTGATAGCAATCTTTCATTTGAAAGTCACGTGTCTAGTGTCTGTAAAACCGCATTTTTCCAAATATATCTAATTACGCTATATTCTCTCATTGACAAATGCGGAACAATTAGTTCATGTGTTCATGACATCAAGGGTAGATTATTGTAATGTTCTACTTGGTGGTTGCCCTGCACGCTTAATAAACTAATTACAGCTAGTTCAAAACGCAGCAGCTCGAGTTCTTACCAGAACCAGGAAGTATGACCATTTTAGCCCGTTCTGTCAACACTGCATTGGCTCCCTATTAAACATCATATACATTTTAAAATATTGCTGATTACTTACAAAGCACTAAATAGTTTAGCTCTGCAGTACTTGTGTGAGCTCTTAATGCATTATAGTCCTTCAACGTCTATTGCGATCTCAAAATTCCAGCCAGTTCATAATACCTAGAATATCAAAATCGACTGCTGGCAGTAGATCCTTTTCCTATTTATGACCAAAACTTTGGAACAATCTTCCTATTATTGTCCGGGAAGCAGACACACTCTGTCAGTTCAAAGCTAGATTAAATACACATCTCTTTGACCTAGCATTCACATAATACATTATCGACTTCTATAATTCAATGTTAGGCTGCATAGATTAGGTCAGCCGGAACTGGGAACACAAGTAGTTTGTTTAGGGATTGTTTGTAGGGAATAACAAACCTGCGCACATATATTCAAACACACATAACTATAGAATCAATTCTTAATGCTGTAAGTGAAGATTCAA
The DNA here is from genome assembly GCA_030578275.1 of Meda fulgida. Taxonomy (NCBI): domain Eukaryota; kingdom Metazoa; phylum Chordata; class Actinopteri; order Cypriniformes; family Leuciscidae; genus Meda; species Meda fulgida. The sequence continues at coordinate 29,958,320 of CM060624.1, forward strand.
AATTTCATCTTTTAATATTATTTTACTATTAAATATTATGTATCTGTATTATTATTCTTTATTAATATTCATAATCAGTTGTATCATCTTATGAAGTTTCAAAAGCATGAGTTTGAATGCATGAGGGAACTATAGATAGCATGGATCCAAGGGAGGATCATATGTTCGACAGGGGGAAGCTATAGTTTGCTATGGGGTGTGTACGTATGATATACGTTCTAATTTTAAGAAGCTCAGAGCAACATGTTTTGTTACCTTACAAGGAAGCTGTAAGACTCTCTGTGATGTATAAAAGCTCAATCTTACTGTACTACCTCAGAGAAACACGGAAACGCATAGACCTGGCATGAATACAACATCTTGAAGTTTCTCTCCTGACATATAAGAATAAAATCTTTCTTGGCAAGATAACTGGTGTCTGGTCCCGTAAATCAAATAATAACGGGGAAACAAAAGAGGCTTTAATTCCAAGTCTACAGTAAGGTATCTGGACCATGGTCATATTGACTCATGCAGTCCAAAACATTTGAAAAAGCTTTTAAACTTTGGACTCATGGAGGTAAATTAGACTAGGCTCCAGCCAGTCTACCATAGATGATTTTGGTGACAAGTTTTATGGCACCCAGAGGTTTAACAGACAACAAGACACGAGAGATGTTTATCACCCAACTACCCCCCTTCCGGCAAGGGAGAACTCACGGTGAAGACATTCGCACGCACGCACGCACGCACGCACGCACGCACGCACGCACGCACGCACACACACACACACACATGTAAACAAATGAAGTTTCCATGAAAACAAAACTAACTGAACATAAGTGTAACAGTCATATATTAATCATCTACATTTTTATCTGATCATCCTAGTTCAACATACAAACATATAAAGGGTGATTGCTTTCAGATGAATGTTACGGTAGTTTATTTTACCCATAGAACACCTGCTCCCTTCCCTGCAGAGTGAGACATCATGTCAGTCTCTGTCACAGAGGCTCTGTCCACCATCTGCTAAGCAGTGACATCTGTCAGAGTGTGTCAAACGAACTGGAAAATGGCCAGTTCTGCTATCTCTGGCCGGACCGCACAGACCCACGCAGTAACAACAGATTGAATGATGCTAAATAGCTGATCATATCTGGGCCATGCTGACTGACATTACACCGGATCTAATGTTGCTGAAGGTGTATGTGTGTGTGTGTGTGTGTGTGTGTGTGTGTGTGTGTGTGTGTGAGAGTGACACACAGATTAAGTACTCTGACAGGCCACACAATAAAGCCATCAGGTGGAGTGACATGTCAGATGGATGGAGAGAAGGATGAATTGTCACTCTGTGTCAGTCCAGATGCTGTCCTCATCCCTGATGTATCACACACACACAGCAGCGTGGGAACAACAGCCACAACAGTTTTTTTTTTTTTTTTTTTTAGATAGATGCGTGATATTTCATAGATATGACACTTTTGCTTTACACGGCTCCTAAATACAGTTTACTAGAGTGAAATGTGGGTTTGGCTTTTGAATATCTACACAATAGCTGATTATAGATACTTTCTGTATACTCAGCACAGCTATGAAAAAGCTATGAAACGTGTTGTCAAGTAAAACACGACCACAACACTTGATAAAACTGATCAATAACCAAAAAGTTTTGATCTCCATCGTGAAATACAAGCAAAGCAAATTTCTGTGTAAATAATTTGTAAAACCAGCCTTGTAAAACAATGCACATTTCTTAATATTAAGCCGAAAAGTCAAGTCAAGTTACCTTTATTTATAGAGTGATTTTTATAATACTGATTGTTTCAAAGCAGCTTTACAGCGATAACAGGAAAATTCAAGTTTGTTTCGGTTTGTTTCGGGAGAGGGGGGAGATGGGGGGGAGGGGGGGCAGTTCTCCTCTGGCCAGTGCACGAACAGTGTATGATTATGATTCAGGCAGCATTAGAGTTCAGAGGTCAGATTGGATCGGCACATTCAGAATATTATCCAGTTCCATGGTTGAAGATCGGAGTCATTGGTTTTTTTGAGGATCAGTGCCAATGGCTGTCGTGTCGATGAGGCCTTTACAGGTCACAGTCTAGTTGACACAACCTCTGCTAACACTTCAGGGATGCGCTGTGATCATGTCTAGGCGCAGGTCCACCACCTGATCTGGATACGGCCCGGATCCGGCTGACTACATCATGTGTTGTGGTCGTGTCTAGGAGCAGGTCCACCATCTGATCTGGCCCCGAACCGGCTAACTACAGTAAACCTGGGGATAAACAGAGATACTAACATTAGCATAGATGCCATTCTTCTTATTATGTAAAGAGTAAATCGGCTGTTGTAGGAAGTGATCTTTGTTCTGGCTGACCTAGTTCATGCAGCCTTATCATTTAATTGATTTGAATAATATAAATGTATAATGTTCTATGTGTATGCCAGGTTAAAGAGATGTGTTTTTAGTCTAGATTTAAACTGACTAAATTGTATTTTAATATCATTAATAAGGATTGTATGATCTCTGTATAATATTAGTGTTTAAATGCAAGATATTTAAAGTTTACCTTAAATATACTTTTTTACACAAAAGTTGTGTATAAGTGTACATAAGTACAATTGCAGGGTATTTTTATTAAGTACATAAACATGTAAATTTGTAGTATACTTAGCACAAAATAAATGTATTTCGAATACATTTTAGGATTTTTTTTTTCACTAGGGTACCCATCACAAAAAAACAGTTTTGCATTTTTTACACTTTTAAAAAACACCACTTAGTATGATTTATAAGCTGTTTTCCTAATGGGGACTAAAATATGTCCCCACAAGGACAAGGATTTCAGATATTGCCATCTTTGTGTAGGGTTTATCAGGCTACACACACCCAGACACACACACACAAATACATGTGTGCTTTTATTAGCCTAATTTCTTCCCAGAGGAAAATTGTGTTACTTTACAGTTGTCCTTTCTTAGATCAGGAGATTAAGAGATATCTTTTAAAACTACAGAGAATACACATATGAGATTCCTTGTCTTTTTATAAGTCTTCATTTGCCAGGAAAAACCAATGGTATATTAAAGAGATTTTATTTAATTTCAAGCTATTTTAAAAATAATGGTCACAATCACAAATTGTTTTGCAGTCTGATGTTATAGATAAACCTTCTTAAGTTTTACTGTGAACTGTGCAGCATGCTGCCAAAAGATGGCAATGTTGCTGTACTGAATTCTACAATTAACTTCTGTCTCTGTCCGTTTTTTCTCTCCTCCTGTCTTTCCTTCTTCAGTTTGACCCTCAGGTTGACAGAGAACTGAGGACATTGTGGTGTTCTGTATTCCTTTCACAACACACCACCCACTCCTACTTTACAAATCTTCCATATATACAGTCACATAACACAGCACAGTCTGCCCACAATATTCTGAGATGATTACTAAGTCAGCGAGGAAGTTTGATTCAGAGAAAAAGTGAATTACGATGTGAACAACTACATTTTCCAAATTGACTAATGAATTATAAAGAAGACTACTCTAACTTAAAAAAAAAAACACTGTGTAATGGTGCTAATTCAGGGTCTACCAGATACCATTTAAATGCTTACACATAAGACATATGCTTTCAGCTGGACAGAATGCAAACAAATGTAATGTCGCAAAGGAGAAAAGTTTAAAATAAAATAACTTTTTAAACTAAGTCTTAGTGTTGTTAAAAAAAAATATCATGCATGATGCAATTGGCCAAAAACGTCCATCTGCCTGTCTATAGATACACAAACAATTGAACAATATATTTTTGTGACAGCAAATTTGTTAGAAAATGCTTTAATTGGCTATTGTGGGTTCTTTAACTGGAAGCATAGATGCAACTTTTAGGGTTTTAGACTGTTGACAACTTGTTGCACTATAGCAAACAGTCTCTAATAATGTCTCTAAATTCTTTACTCTTTGGTGGAACACAAAATAAGAGATTTGGGAGTAAATGTGCAATAAAAGTAAATGTGGTCCAAAGTTGTTTTGGACTTACTACATGAACAAAAACAGTTGAAACATTATTTTTATTCTCTCGGTGGAAGATAAAAAGTGCCATGTGGGTTTGATACAAAAAGAAGATAAGAAATAACAGAATTTCTTTTCCCCTTGAACATCAGACGTATATGTGTTTGGATAAAAATGAATAAATCCAAAATTATTATGTAAAAGTAACACAAGTCTTATTTCTCCCAGTAAGGCAACTTGCTCCCACTCCTAAATAAAGTTAGTTTCTCATCAAGCTTCTCTTCTCTTCTCTTCTCTTCTCTTCTCTTCTCTTCTCTTCTCTTCTCTTCTCTTTTCTTCTCATATGAATCCAAAATTATTATGTAAAAGTAACACAAGTCTTATTTCTGCCAGTAAGGCAACTGCTCCCACTCCTAAATACAGTAAGTTTATCATCAAGCTTCTCTTCTCTTCTCTTCTCGTCTCGTCCCGTCTCGTCTCTTCTCTCCTTATGTGTAATTACATAGCATGAGGGTGCATTGCCATGCGTTTTAGAGCAGCCAAATGGCCCACAGCAGGCTAGCAATTCAGCCACTATTACCCTGAAATGTGTGTCTCTTAATGGCTTATGAGGCTGCATCCTGCATGGGAAGGGTTAACAGAGCCTTGTCCATCCCAGAGAAATTGCCACTCTCCACTAAATTACATCCTTCTGAGAATCTTACAGGTAAGCGAGAGATATAAAAAAAGCCCTAAAAGGTGTAAGGATGTCAAATTTTCACAATTGTATTAATTGTCAAAAAGAAAGAAAGAAAGAAAGAAAGAAAGAAAGAAAGAAAGAAAGAAAGAAAGAAAGAAAGAAAGAAAGAAAGAAAGAAAAATAAAAAATATTTTTATGAACATAACTCAAAGAAGAGGTAGAATTAACTTAGATCTAAAATGTATGCGCAAGAATAATCAGTAAAAGAGAAAGGCAGAGAGTGAATGTTTTGGAAATGGTCTGTATTACTGGTCTGTTTTCTTAGACTGTTCACATTTGAACATTAGAATATTTTCTCTCTGCTTTGTGCTGGAGACTATTTTCAATGCCAAAAGGTGTTCCTGGACAGTTACTTATTCTGTAAGTCTTGTGTCATGGCTGAGGATTTTTTTAAAATAAATATTGAAAACATAAATTGTTGAATTTTTGAAGTGCTGATGCTTTTGTTATTTATATTTTATAATTAAGGAGCAACATTCTCATTCTATAAAGAAACACAACTATACACATTACTGGAAACAAGATGAGTCATCAATATTTTTGGCCCCTTTTCCAGGGGAGAAAGAGACACATGTACACATAACATCCCATATGAAAAAAAAAAACCCTGCATGGTTCATATACAGCAACCATATATCTTCCTTACTTAAATTGGCCAGAATTACCTAATGTGTCTCATGTAAGACCAATACATGTCCTATACAAAATCAGACCGATTATGGCCCCTTTCATACTAAATAGCACACATACAACTTATAGGGAATTTTTGCGTCATATATGAATACTGTAAAAAGTCTTATATGAGTTGTAAATGACAAAAGTATGCAATGGTGTATGGTATTAGTAGAAAACACCCGATATTCATATACAAATCATTTAAAGTTCTTATATTGAATCATAGGAGTTTTACATGACAAACATATGCAATCGTATATGGTATTAGTAGAAAATAACTTAAATTCATATACAAATCATTTAAAGTTCTTATATTGAATCATATGCTAGTCAAATTAAAGTCATATAGGATTTATACACATTTTGTGTCATTTTTTTTATACGTGTTATATAAAGTGTGTCATACAGTTTTCATGTTTAGATGACCAACATCACTTATATGAAGTTTACAAATTTGGAAATTGTACAGTGCAAAAGCTGGTTGGAGGATGTAGTGTCAAAATATCTCTGACCTTTATGAGGACTGGTCATTTTCCTTCAGGATTTCATGACAAATTTCCTTCAGTAAATTTGAAATCTGGAAATCTCAACACTTTCAAAAGTGTTTCCTCTCGCAACACTGACACAGTGTTACATTATGAACACTAAGAGTAAAATATGTCCACCAATGCAGAGAACAACAACACTGTTACAGAGCTGGGTGCAGCTTTGTAGCAAACACTGGCTGAGTTACAATTCTACACTGTTCTGGTGTCGACCTAACACTTTAAAAGAAGATGAAAATCATTCATCATGGAATTCATCTCAGCCTTAGGAGTCGAGTAGCACCATCCTGGTGTTGATAGAACACCTACCAGTTAGTTACCAGTTTTTCTTATTAGGGTTCTGCATTACCTACTTTAAAGAACTGTAAAATAAACTGACAAATCATTTAATCTGAAAAGAATAAATTCACTTTTGAAATAAACACATCACTCTATATTACTCTTTCAAAACTTTATTTCAAAACAATCCAGAAAGTTAAATTGTAACCTTAGTCTGGGATTATAGCAGAATTCTGTTCATTGTAAAGTAAAAAATAAAGGCAAAATGCAAACAGTGGTTTTAACAAACTATTTATTTTATTAACGAACAAGCCCCTTTACATCATAGATTAACCTTTAAAATAAACAATGAATGCACATTATAGGCATTTTTATGTCCCGGATGTAACTCATCACAGTGTTATTTAGATCAAAGTGTGCGGCAAATTAACAAAGTTGAGTCAAATATGTTTCTAGAACAGTGAATAAAATGTTGAAAATTGGCTGGAATATATTTTTTTATATGTGACATGAACTCTGGTGGTGATATGCATAAGAATCACTTCGACATTAAGGAAAGTTTTATGTTTATACTAGGTTAAGAATAGTATGCTATCTTAGTACTGTGATAAAGTTAAGAGAAATTGTCACAAATGAAAATGAAATCTGGTGATGCAGAATTTAAAATAAAAAACTAATGATATGTAAAATATTCAACTGTATCTTGTAGAATACACTCTAATAAATATTTTTTGTAATTAAAATGTGTGCTTGTGTGTGTAGTTTTAAATATTGTGTTTCATCTAATGTTGATTATAGAGTATATAACCATGATTGACTAGGCATAGGGCTCCACTTAGGGCTCCTGGGCTCCACAAGATAAGAGCAAGAGCATGAGTGAACTGCAGCCTTACACTGATTGGTAAACTGCACTGTTTTATTAGTTCACTTTCAAAAAAATAAATAAAAATCTGATAGTTTACTCACTCTGATGTCATCAAAGATATCCATGTCTTTCTTTCTTCAGTCCAAAATAAATTAAGGTTTTTGAGGAAAACATTCCAGGATTTTTCTACACAGAATGGACTTCAATGGTAACCAAATATTCAAATGTTCAAAGAAGGTTCAAATGTCCGTCTCAATGTAGCTTCAAAGTCTCGACACGATCCCAGTCGAGAAATAAGGGTCTTATCTAGTGAAACGATCGGTCATTTTCATAGTATGAAGGAAAAAGGTAAAACGTACACAATGATTTGAGAAATGTTGATTTATTTACTTTTTTTTGGCATTATTGCAGATTCTTAAAGACGTTTTCACTGAAGAACACTGAATTATTTTGCTGTTACAATAAAATACTAATGAAAATTAAGTATTGTATTAAGTATGTGTAACTAATACACAATTTAAGATAAACTAGGTTAAAAAATAATAATAATAATATACAGGTCCTTCTCAAAAAATTAGTATATTGTGATAAAGTTCATTATTTTCCATAATGTAATGATAAAAATTAAACTTTCATATATTTTAGATTCATTGCACACCAACTGAAATATTTCAGGTCTTTTATTGTTTTAATACTGATAATTTTGGCATACAGCTCATGAAAACACAAAATTCCTGTCTCAAAAAATTAGCATATCATAAAAAGGTTCTCTAAACGAGCTATTAACCTAATCATCTGAATCAACTAATTAACTCTAAACACCTGCAAAAGATTCCTGAGGCTTTTAAAAACTCCCAGCCTGTTTCATTACTCAAAACCGCAATCATGGGTAAGACTGCCGACCTGACTGCTGTCCAGAAGGCCATCAATGACACCCTCAAGCAAGAGGGTAAGACACAGAAAGAAATTTCTGAACAAATAGGCTGTTCCCAGAGTGCTGTATCAAGGCACCTCAGTGGGAAGTCTGTGGGAAGGAAAAAGTGTGGCAAAAACGCTGCACAACGAGAAGAGGTGACCGGACCCTGAGGAAGATTGTGGAGAAGGACCAATTCCAGACCTTGGGGGACCTGCGGAAGCAGTGGACTGAGTCTGGAGTAGAAACATCCAGAGCCACCGTGCACAGGCGTGTGCAGGAAATGGGCTAAAGGTGCCGCATTCCCCAGGTCAAGCCACTTTTGAACCAAAAACAGCGGCAGAAGCGCCTGACCTGGGCTACAGAGAAGCAGCACTGGACTGTTGCTCAGTGGTTGCATGTCATTCGGAAATCAAGGTGCCAGAGTCTGGAGGAAGACTGGGGAGAAGGAAATGCCAAAATGCCTGAAGTCCAGTGTCAAGTACCCACAGTCAGTGATGGTCTGGGGTGCCATGTCAGCTGCTGGTGTTGGTCCACTGTGTTTTATCAAGGGCAGGGTCATGCAGCTAGCTATCAGGAGATTTTGGAGCACTTCATGCTTCCACCTGCTGAAAAGCTTTATGGAGATGACGATTTCATTTTTCAGCACGACCAGCAGGTGACGGTCTCTGCGCGTTACTCGTGGCAAAGTAATTTGATTACAGTTTTTTTCGATCGCTAAACGACAGTGAGCACAACTGGAGCTACATGTGCAAAACTTTAACTACAGTCTGCACAGCAGCAGTTCATTTGGACCAAACTCTAGTTCGTTTTTCATTGCTTGAACACAGTTTTCAAAACTCTACACACTTATCCCATGACTTTAACCACAACCTGTACAACACTGTGGATTTACAGCACTTTGTTCAAATGCTAACACACTGCTGTCAAAACTGTGAACCACACATTCAAAACAGAATAGATTTCAGCCTTGTGCCTTTCAAACACTGCTGATTGCAATTTCAGCTGAAAGGCTAAGCAGGTGTCTTGTTTTAGACTTGTTAGTGAACACACACAAATATATATATATATATATATATATATATATATATATATATCGATGAAGCTGGATATATATATATATATATATATATATATATATATATAGGTAGAGCTCAGAAAGACTAATTTTGGAAATGGAACAAGGAAGACGGGTTCGTGGAGTGAGAAGGGTGGCAGGGAGAGGGCGGGTTCGTGGAGGGAGACAAAGAAGACAAAGAGCTTTTATATCAGATGAAATAAGGGCTACACTTATAGACCATGTCGTGAACCATGGTCTCTCATTGAGAGAGGCAGGGTTGAGGGTGCAACCCAATCTGCAAAGATCCACAGTGACATCTGTAATGCGAATTTTCCATCGTACAAACAGGTGAGAGTTACATCCTTACAATAAATAAAAGCATTACAGGAAATTATTTTGTATTGCAATTATAGAATATTTACACAGATATATAATACAGTAAGTTTGACTGTAAAATCTATTTTTACAACAGGACCCAAAGGCTGCCCCCAACAGGAGGAAGAGCAAAAATATTTTCAGATGCGCAGGAAAATGCTATTGTTGACATGGTTGTTGTCAACAATCCAATAAAACTGCGGGAGATTCAAGATAGAGTGCTGGCTGATAATGATATATTTGAAAATGTTAATTTTGTCAGCACAACAACTATTGGTCGAGTCCTACAGAAACACCAAGTTACAATGAAACAGTTGTACACTGTACCGTTCGAGAGAAACAGTGAACGGGTAAAAGAGCAAAGATACCAATATGTACAGGTAAGACGTCTGAGGTTACATACACAGCTATTACAGTAAAAATATTTACAGTAAAAAAAACCCAATAGCATTACTACAGTTATGTAAACTGTGCACTTACTGTTTTTCAGAAAGTTATGAAGGTGGAAGCACTGGAAGCACCACATTCATTTGTATTTATCGATGAAGCTGGATTTAACCTTGCCAAAACATGGCGCAGAGGAAGGAATGTTATAGGTCAAAGGGCCACTATGGAGGTTCCAGGCCAAAGGGGGGGGGGGGGATATCACCATGTGTGCTGCAATGGCCAATGATGGTTTGCTTCTCAACACACCACTCATTGGCTCATACAACACAGAAAGGCTTATAGCTTTCCTAGAAGAGCTCTATGCTCAGCTAGTGCCAGCAGAACAAGGGGAGCCAGTAAGAAACCCCCAAGTTTTTGTCATAGTTTGCGATAACGTTGCTTTTCACCACTCTGCAGCTCACAGATTGGTTTGCAGCAGATCGCAGATTTATGATTTTGCACCTGCCTGCATATTCACCCTTCCTCAACCCAATAGAGGAGTTTTTCTCTGCCTGGAGGTGGAAAGTGTTTGATCACCACCCACATGACCAAATGTCTCTTTTGCAAGCCATGCGTGCCGGATGTGAGGCCCCGAGTCCAGAGGACTGCCAGGGATGGATAAGGCACTCCAGAAGGTTCTTCCCCAGGTGCATGGCCAGAGAGAACATTAGATGTGATGTTGACGAATACCTGTGGCCTGATGCTAGAGAGAGGCAGGATTAGCCCCTCAATTATTTGTTAGAATTACAGTATGTACTTTTAGTTTCTACCTTTTTTCTCATTACTGTAATTCCGTAAATTACAGTACTACAGACTATTGAAGCAAACTGCTAATTTTCATTTACATTAAAGAATTGTTATGTTCTAAAAATTTAAATAAATCATGTGAAAGAATGTCAATCTTTTCATTGAAGAAAATATTACTTTCTATGAAGTCAATGAAATTGTTCAAATTGTAAAGATGAAAAGTTAGTATTTTCTGTATTGGTGTTTGATGCTAGTGTTTTTACTCTCAGTGTGTTCTGATTGACAGTGTGTGTTATCTCGGTGAGGGTTGTGCATAGTGTTTAGCTGCACTGAGCCTGTTTTGAGCCATGTGTTTGAGTTGTGTTGCTTGGAGTGGGTTTTGCAGGTGATATGAACTGTTTAGCTCTGGTGACTTTTGGTAGTGCAGACTGTAGTTAGAGTTTTGCACATGTAGCTCCAGTTGTGCTCACTGTCATTTAGCGATCGAAAAAAAACTGTAACTGAAATAATTTTTTTCATATGTATTACCTCGTTATTTCATGTGACTCCATAAATGAAAAAGGTTTTAATGATATATGTGCATCATTAAATGTGAGCGAATGTTTGACTCTTTTTAACTCTTTACTGAAAATAATGTCAGAGTCAGTTAGAATAAAATCAAATGTAACAATTTATTATGTCTAAATGTATCATGCCAATATCATAATCAGTTCAAAAGATAACAAATACAAAACATCAAATGCACTGGAATAAAGAGAGAAGATGGGAACCTGACATTATAAAATACATGATGCATTCACTCTGCATCATGGGCTAATTTGAGTTACAAATCGCCACAAGCCTTCTTCAGCATTTCCCTAAATACTTAAACCAAGACCTTTTTTCAGATGTAAAAATGAGTTCACAGTGGAAATTTGCATTAATCACCCCAGACTTACTGGGGACAGAAGTTGATTTACATGGGGGCACACCCACAGCTGTTAACAAGATATCTCTAAACTCTCCACACCTTATTAACTTTTTGGTTTACTTCTGTGGGAATGAGACCTTTGTACCAGTCGCACTGAGACATTTCAAATGATACCAATCATGTATAATACAGTTTGATAATTTATCATATTAAAACATAGATTTTGAGGTGAATTCAGTTAGGGAAGGGTGAAGGGAATGAAGTTTATGTGTATGTGTATGATGTGATTGTGTCCCGAATGGGGATGGTAATATAGCAAGAGTTAATGTTAAAGGGTAAATGCGGTGTTGATGGAGTGGTATCCAAGACGGAGTGATGAGATGCATCTGGTGAGTATATCAATTGTGATTGGTTGTCTGGTATCTGGGCGCGTGGGGCGGGATCTTTGGATTCCCTTAACTAGAAGGGACGTTTGGGAGTTCTTTAATGCGGGTGTGGATTTACCGTGGATTAATTTACGGAAGAATTATATGCCGCTTAGATAGCTTTTAATGGATCCGGCTTGGAGACCTTTAATACTATGAAGATGAGATATGAATGAAGTAACTGTTAAAAGAGAAAATTCGGGAAACGACAGGTTGTGAGAGAGGTGGAATGATTTGAACGATTTCCTTGCGGTGTAATATATTTGCAGGGTTCTGGGAGAAAGGGCTTGGAGGATGGATTCGATGGACGTGTCCAGGAAGGATTTTAGCGGATGGTTTATGGGAAGATCAGCTGAAAATAAGGAGGTACTGGAGTTGGAGTGAGGTCTGCTTCTGGTGCCAGCATCCTGAATTTCTGAAAAGAGAAACGGGAGAGAGAGTCAGAAATTTGATTTTGAGCCCCTGGGACGTGATTTGCAGTTATTAAGAACTGGTCGCATGCGGAGATCCATATGAGGCGTCTGAGGAGTGGCATAAGCGCCGGTGAGCGAGAACGACCTATGTTGATACAGTGTACGGTTGCTTCGTTGTCGCAATGGATTTGGATGCTTTTGGTTGACCATTCTTTCCCCCATAGGGAAGCTGCGACGACGATTGGGTAAAGCTCGAAAAGGGCAGAGGAGGCTGAAGACTGGGGTGTGTCCAGGAGCTGAGGGGGGCCAGGGAGACGCGAACCAGCGACCTTGGTAATAGCCGCCGAAGCCGATCGAGGGAGCTGCGTCTGTGAACAGTTTGATATCGAGGGGGAGAGAGATAAAGTCGTCGTAAAAAAAAGTTAAGCCGTTCCACTGATTGAGGAACTTTATCCATAATTTTAGCTCGTATTTTGACTCGCCGGAAAGGATGATCCAATCTTCCAGCGCGTGAACAGATGAAGAGAGGGCTAGGAGATGCGCGATAAAGGGTTGGCCCTGTGGAATAATGCGCATCGCATAATTTAGGTGGCCTAGCAGCGAGAGAAGTTCGCGTTTTGAACAATCTGTGCTGTCTTTAAAATTGGATTCGATTAAGATGATGCAATCGATTTTTACCTTAGGCAGTGCGGCCTGGAATTTTGCTGAGTCCAGATTGATCCCTAAAAACTCGATGGATGTAGTAGGACCCGATGTTTTCTCCTGGGCTAACGGAATCCCTAGCTCGGCGAAAACTTTTTTCACTATGAGGAGGTGAGCCTCGGGGAAGGTGTCGTGAGGTGAAATTATTAGGAAATCGTCGAGCAGATGGAGAAGATGAGGAATTGCATAATTATTGGAAAGGATCCAACACATGGCTTCGGAGAGAGTGTCAAAGATTTTTGGGCTGCTTTTGCAGCCGAAAGTTAAGCGCACGGTGAAATAATACTTTTTCTGCCAGTTTACACTGAATAAGTGCCATGAATCGGGGTGGATTGGCATTACTTTAAAAGCAGAGGAGATATCTACTTTTGCAAGCCATGCACCTCGTCCAGCTATTTTAATCATGGGTATGGTTTGTTCGATATCGTGATAGTTGAGAGAATACTCTTCGAGAGGGATGAGACTCTTGATGCTCGGATATGGAGAATTATGGGGGGCTGAAAGGTCGAATATCAACCGCTTTTTTCCCGAGAATTTCCTGGTAGCCACGCCTATGGGGCTGATGCGAAATTTGTCGAACGGGGGGGCCTCGAATGGACCCATCATGAAACTGGATTCAATTTCTTTTTTAATAAGCTTATTTACTACTCCAGGCTCTGCTAAGGCGGACTGAAGGTTAGCGCAGATAACATTTTGCGTTGGATGGCTTTCTACACCGGGTTTAAAGCCTTGAATGAGACCTGTCAGTAAATAATTTGTGAAGTTGGCATCTGGGTGGTGTGCTATTTCTTCGGCTAGACGGAAAACATTCACAGGAGTCGAGAGATAGTTTTTTTGCGTTTTTATTGACAGATTTTTTGACTGGGCATATCACGCGGGCGTGTGCGCCGCCACAGTAATCACAGACGTGGAGAAAATGACAGCGTTGACTTGGGCATCTCCCTTCATTGAAGTTCCTACAAACTTGTCTAGGGTGCCGGGTATGGTGCTCTGATTGAAAAATCTTCTCTTGCGTGCCTCGGAACGTAACTTGTGGATTTTATGGCATTCTGCTCTGGGCAGGGAGGGATCGATGGATTAATTTGAGGGCATGCCGTGGTGGCATGGATTGTGGATCTGCAGATTGCGCAGAAGATATTTCTGCACCCGAGGAAGACTCAGTTATGGAGATCAGTGTCCAATGCTCCCCAATAGGGACACTGATTCCATTGGGAAACGCGGACGGCGCATTTTGCGGAAAACAGCTTGTGGTACGTATAAAAATGACTACCCCCTTAAGACAACGCGAGCTCCGCTATGATAGACAGATAGTCGTTCAGGTCGCGCCGTCTATGGGGAAAAGATGAGCATATGATTTCTGTATAGCGGCTGAAGGCAATACAGAATTCGGCTAGTGACAGTGAACGTGATGTAACCTGTGAGTTATTTTTAAGAGTGACTGAAATGTTGCCGCAGTCTACTTGACGATTGGACTCAGTTGGGGGAAACAAGGACAGAAGAGAGCCCAAATCAACATCTGCACCTGCTAGGATTTCACCTCTGATGTTGTTTGTCACTGGAGGAGGTTCAGTTGCTACTGCATTCGGAGGGGCTGGTTGAGGAGTGGCTGAGAAGAGAGAGAAAGGAGAATGCGCTTGGAGATGGTTAAAGGGATGGGAAATCGGGGCTGTGGCCGATTGCGGAGGCATCCTCACGCGGAGATCACGCGGGTTAGGTGTAGGAGGAGGAATAGGAAGAGCATAGTGTGGAAAGGGAAAGGGAAAGAAATGCGCCGGCGATTGACCGGCTAATGGAGGCATCCTCACGTAAGGGTGAGCACCTGACGCTTGGGAAGGAGTAAAACTGAAAGAAGTAGAAGGGAAGAAAAACGTTTGGGGATCGTGTAAGAAAGTGGAACTGCCGGGATCTAGAGTGTGAGGTACCACAATGGGAGGGGCTGAGGAGAGGAGTTGGCCTGGAGGAGATTGGCGCCCATCCGTGACTGGTTCTGGGGCGCGGTCCAGGCTAGCGGAAGGTCTGTGACGCCGTGGAGCGGGGGCGGAGCCCAGCGCTGCAAGTGAGGAAGGAGGTACTGCGGGACGAGCGATCGGGGCCCGGCGAGCCTTGCTCGTTCGAGCCAAAGGAATTGGAGCTGAAACAGAAAGGTGAGAAGATTGTAAGGTGACACATAAATTAAATAATTCTGCTTTTTTCATCCTGTGGGAGAAATTTGCATCAGAATTAATTAGGGCTTGTCTTAGCCCCTTAACTGTCCACTTCCCTATGGGAGGGATGTTAGGGGGAGCTGGAAGGTGGGAAGGCGCTGAGGAAGATGATGATGAAGATGATGAGTTCCTCGCTGGCGGTGGTGAGGGGAGTCTTCGGCATCTTGGAGAATGAGGAGAGGATCTGGAGGGCCGACGTCCCCTGGCTAGGGGACAAGTCAGTCAAAGGCTAGGAGCTATCCCCCTCTTTTCAGTTAGACAGTTGGTTATCTGCAGAAACCTCTCATAACTGATGAACGAGGTGCGCTTTTGCCTTCACCTCTCATCTAATATTTCTTTACTGTCCAGGGTTCCCATCCATGGGGTCCGTTGAGCCACCGGCTCCAGACATCCCCTTCTTACACCAAATCTTATGACAATCTAGGTTGTATCTGCCTTCTCATTCCTATCGTCCGTGAGTGTGCCAGATGCTTCACACTTGGGCGTATTTCTCTCAATGTCGCGGCGTGGGTATTCGTTCCCCAAATGTCGAGTATCGATGCAGCAGAGTATCGAATGTCTCGGGTTACTATTATAACCCTCGTTCCCTGAGTAGGGAACAAGACGCTGTATCCCTCAGCCACACTTTTCACGCTCCTGAGAACGACTTGCTTCGACCTTTTGAAAGCTGATGCGGCTATGTTCCGGTGTCCCTTTATAGCTTCCGGATCACATCACATGCAACGTCACGAGTGACGAAAGACATAGCACCAATCAAGATTGGAGTAGTTCCACTACAGACTTCAGACACATCATGCCGAAGGCATTGCCCAAAGCATCGAGTATCGATGCAGCGTCTCTACTCAGGGAACTCAGGGAACGAGGATTACAATAGTAACCTGAGACTTTTTTTACCTCTTTCCAAGTTTTTCACACGGATGCTTCAAAACGTAATTGACTGCTTTTTACTTCTAATCCATATTACAGTTTTTCTGAATAGCTAAAACACATTTCTTGAAACCATCCCTCACTTTCTCAAAACCTTAAACATAAAATCAAATTTTCAAACCACATTCACAGAATCTTCTGGCAAAATCAAACAATTGCCTCAAAACCATTTTATCTGTGCTCGAAATTAAACCATTCTCTCAGATCATTCACTCAGAGAGTCACAATTATAAACAATATAGATCATTCATTAGACACTACATAAAAAAAATGGAGAACACAGAATCCAAAGCATGCGGTTACAGAAAAAAGTACATTGTAACAAAGTAAACAAATTTTGCAATTACGTAAATATGTATAGTAATGACAACTTACTTGAAGGTGAATAAATTGTATACTGTATCCACTGCAAGTATATTGTACTGAATATTGAATAGTAGGCCTATCAAATGTCTATATATTCATCACTTGCATACTGTGGCCAAAATGCAGTGGCCCAACTGCAAAAGCCAAAAAGGTTACAGTATAAAACTCTAAATGAAAAGCAAGTTACAGTAAAGTACACTCAGAAGAGTTGTGCAACTGCAAAATCAAGGTCAGTGAGAGAGATTTATTCTGCTTCAGCATCATGTCTTCATGTTGGGTTCAGACTGAGGACTTTGTCTACATCACAGACATTGTCATCTCTGCAGCCAAAGGGAAAAAGCCTAAAGCCGGATCCAGCCTTGACAACATTCTCCACATCTTGCTCTTTCTCGTCCTCCTTATACACCTCTTTTACACATACTCTTCCTTCTCCCCCTTATATTGTTTCCATCCATTGTTGGTATTAACATTCAGTGCAACATTTTGAGTCAGTTTTGGCACTCTGAACGGACTTGTATTATGTACAGTTGGTTTGGTCACATCATTAGTGTAATGTGTGTAAACGATGACAACAGTGTTGTAGTTGTGTTTAACTTTGGCCTGTCTGTGTTTAGGGTTTTGAAACAAAAGTCCATCACAGTGCAAAATGTGTTTTAGTGAGTGAGAATCTGTTTAGAGTTTTGCAAATGGAGTTCATGAGATTTGTAAACAGTGTTTTAACTACCTGAACTTGTTGAATCTTTTACAGAAAGAGCTATGTATTCGACAAATTGGTTTAGGCTATTGAGAATTTGGTTCAAAGAATGGGGTTTAGTGTTTTAGCAATTCAGAAAAACTGTAACAGCGTTTACTGGAAAGCATGTAAATACAATTTATTATCTGCCAAAATGACAAAAAAATACAAAAATACAAAAATAAATCAGCAGCCTCTCACTTACGACTACCACACAAACATAAACAAAACACACAACACAACACAACAACACAACACAACACAACACAACACAACACACCACACCATAAAGCCCCAAGCCTGGTACTCTCTCGTCCTTCACTGCCATCACTCTTCTTTTTATCCTTCCGGAGCTCCTCTATGAGACTCGAGGCTGGTGTGGCGCGCAGATGATGCTCATTTGCAATCTCTCCACAGGCCTCGTTCCATTCCCAAGGATATTGGCCTCGCACTGCTTGCAACAGTTACACTATAATTGCTCATGTGTAATAGACTGAATGAATAATGTTATAATTAATACATGAATCATGTAACGAGTTCTCTCAAGGGGGAAATATTAGGAAATATTAATAATAACACATAACTTGCTATGACTAATTATGAATATTTGGGTCAGTTAATTGGATTAACTTGATGTAGCTAAATTAATTACAATCAATTAATCGGTTCTTCCAACTAACTCTTTTGATTATTCATTTATTCTAAGAAAAGGGTATCTTTCATGGCCACAGAAAAATAATTCTTTCTTAGCATGTACAGCACTTAGAATAGCGTGAAATAAACTTTGTTGCAAGCAGAGAATCAGAACCAAACACATATTGTGCACAAGTTTTATTAACTAAATCACAAACACATAACTAACATACAAACACACATACATACATGTATAGGTAAAATGGTGAGTGAACCGGAATCAGGAAATGGAACTATGGAAAAGATCCATTTAACTATGAAAAGAACCATCAGCTTATAATTTCCAGAGCACCTCATTAAATGTGTACTTGCATGGCCTTTGCAGTGGAAAAATTTATTGAAGTTTCTGAAGAATGATGTTCATGGTTCTGTAACGAATCAGCTCTATGGAATATTAATAATCAATAATAACTTGTTATTATTTATTATGAATATTTGGGTCAGTTAATGGGATTAGCTTGCTGTGGCTAAATTAATATTACAATCAATTAATCAGTTCGTCCAACTAACTATTTTGAATATTCATTTATTCTAAGAAAAAGGTACCTTCCATGGCCACAGAAGGATAATTATTTCTTAGCATGTACAGCGCTTTGAGCATGTAACAAGATCAAGATCGTAAAAGAGACTTTGTCTGCAAGCATTGAATCAGAACCAAATACATATTGTGCAAAAACTTTATTAACTAAATCACAAACATAACTAAACTAAACTAAACAAACATGTATACATAAATACAAACATACATATGGCAACAGGGTGAGGGATAGAGTGAAACCGGAAATGGAACTATGGAGAAGATCCATTTAAACTATGAAAAGAACCATCAGCTTATCTATTTTCACAGCGCCTGATTTAAATTGATACCTTGCATTTTTGTAGTAGAAACAATTCTTGGAGTTGTTGAAAATTGAAGTCGTTGAGGGTTCCTTTGGTTGAGAGAGTCTTCTCTCTCTGTCCTGAATGAGTCCATGAGAGTCCAGGGCTAGCAGTTTTTTTTTTGATTGAGTAAAAGGCAGTCTGACTCTGTTGGGAGAGTAAAGGCCTTAAGCCTGTGGTCACAGCCTGCAGGGGCCGATGGACCCCGGTGGGGACTCCCCACATCAACCCGACGAAAGCAGCAGTGAAGGCCAGACACTAGAAGAAGGAAGGGCTTGTGTGGATCCCTTTTAAACTTTGAGAAAAGTCCAACCCTTAAAGGGTAACTCGACCAATAAGAAAGGTGAAATGTCCAAACAGGAAAGTTGCTCTGTCGTTGATTTACGGGTCTTTGTCCTAAACGTGGATGGGTTTCTGATGAAGAAGGCTAGGGAAGATTCTTGTAATACTAATATGTTGTATCATATTTCATATATATCAACACATCATATACACACTCTTTTCAATCTTCAAAGTACCAGTTTATAAAGACCAAACATGGTATAAGTGAGTTTGGTTAACGATAGTTTGCAAAGCTTAAAGGAAACATTAAGTATTAGAGTTTAAACAAAAACAAACCACATAAAAGGAAAATCATGAGATGGGGAAATTCGATACATGTTTATACAATTCTCAAGTGGATATATGATAGAATGTATCTGATTAACAAGATTCGTCTCTCCTCTTCAGTTAGAATTAAGAGAGAGTCAGCACTCTCTGGACATTCCTTTGGCGGTCGTAAAAGTCTCCTTATCAGCCCTGTAACATGACACCCGGTTCTGCCAGTGTGTTCGTTTCATTTGGGATGTTAGTATGGAGGAGTTTCATAGACCTTTGTATATAATGAATAATTAGTGTGTGTCTGATTGGTCCAGACGCTACAGTTCCATTAGTCTCAATCGATTTTCTTCGGCGTTGAATGAAGAAAAGTTGATGAACTTGAGTGGTTTGTTTGACTCTGTTCTAGTTGACGCACATAACTATAGAATAAATTCTTAATGCGCATGTAAACGCCATCAGCGTTTATCACAGGTTCGTGTTTAAAGTCTGTTCAGAGAGAACGGTGTCGTCTTAGCGGCCACTAATTTAATAACAAATTATAATTTCAACGGAGGTGAATCAATCAAAACTAACTTTAGCTGGAAAATAACATTATTCAAGAACCGCAATAAAGCCAAAACAATCTCTATTACCTTAAATTATATGTTTACCTCTGTAAAGCTGCTTTGAAACATTCTACATTGTTAATAGCGCTATATAAATGAAGATGACTTGACTTGACTTGAAGGTTTTCTCTCTCTCCATGAGCACATGTAGATTGTGGCCTGCCGGCCCTGGGCCAGAGAGGCCACACAGGCAACCAAGGAGTGAGGAAGTTGGAAGAGTTGATGGCTGCCCATTCAGTGATGGTAAAGTTGCAGTTTTCTTCTGAGCTGGATTGAAGTAAATACAGTCTGCCTCTGTTGGGAGAGAGAAGGCATAGACGGGGGCACATGGGCCCCGGTGGGGGACCCCACAGACATCAACTCGAAAAGCAGCAGTAGAGGCTAGAAGAAGAGATGGCTAAGAGACGTGATCTTGTGATCAATGATTTTTAAAGCGTGAAGATATCACACAGATGATTGTGAGGCAATAAGAAGTTGTTCCCTTTGGAGGGAATTTTATTTATGACCCTTTGTTCAAGCAGGCCATTTAAACATGTAATATGATTGGATGTTTAACAAAAGAATCTTCAAGATTCTTATAATACTAATGCGTCACAATGTTAGCAAAATGTAATGTAAATTAACAAATGGGGGACGAAGTTTGGAGTTTATAGAGACTAAACATGCTACACATAGGATTTTGGTTAATCATAGTATAACAAGTCATGTTTCAGACCAAAATCCCAAAATAGTTTAGAAGAGAAAATGAAGACATAGGCCAAACCACATAAAAGGAAAATCATGAGATGGGAAAATTACATGCATTAATACATTTCTCACATGGTTATATATATAGAATATATAGGATTAAAAGGGTTTATTTCTCCTTCTCAGCAAGAAGTAAGTGAGAGTCACAATTCCCTGCCCATTCCTTTTGGGGTCATACAACTCTGTGCCAGTGTGTTAGCTTAATTTGGGATGTTAGTTTTTGGGGGAAGTTTCATAGACCTTTGTTGGGAGAGTGAGTTTGCTGGATTATTCATTAAATATTATGAATAATTTGTGTGTGTCTGATTGGTCCAGATGCTACAATCATATATTTTAACTTACGATGGTAATAAACATTGGTTAAAGCCAACCCAATTTCATAGTACATAAGACCCAGAGTTGGTGCAAAGTAACAAAACTTACCAGGCTAGCCAGCTAAACCATGATTTAAGGTTCCCTAATTTATGTTTAATTGGGGTTTGTTCTGAAAATGTGCAGTTCCAATTCCACTATGTTGCCAGGGTCTGCCTGTGTCTCTACTCTCTAGAGCCTGTCCCTCCAGCCGATTTGAGGTCAGGGTACTACAGCCCCTACTTCATTGTACCCAAGAAAAGAGGTGGGTTACGACCAATCTTGGACCTGCGAATTTTGAATCTGAGCCTTCATAAGCTACCGTTCAAAATGCTCATGCAGAAACGCATTTTTGAATGCATCCGTCCCCAAGATCGGTTAGCAGCCAACCTGAAGGATGCTGTAGCGACAATGACTTAAATGGGGAATAATATTCATCAGATGACAAATATGCATCTCGACTACACAAATTAAACTATCCCAAATAGGAAATAGGCTAAACCTCACCATATATGAATAATTAACACGATTGCTCGTAGTAATTATTAATATAACCTCGATGAGGTTCGCAGCGTTCTCTGGTGGGGAGTCTTCTTTCCGGGGGCCCCTCCGGAAACCTTCACACACGGCTTTTATGAGCCTGGCTATAGAGGCCCGCATCTTCTTGATTCGTCGCTACAGGATGTAGGCCAAACCCAGGGTTAGGGTGTGGCCGATGATCGTCGAAACGCAAAGTGCAGTGTCAGCGGCAGTCCATGCTTGAACGACAGGTGAAGTGTTCAGGATGGGCAATCTGGACAATGCTTGGAGGGCTGTGTCAAGGGGAGCGATGTCGATGATCTGTGACCCCCCTTCCTCAATCCATTTTTCCAGTTCTGGATCGAGAGTGAAGTTGCGATCCCTAAAGAAGGATGGAATCTCTAGCTCGGATTGGTATTCTTCACTCGGAAGGTGGTACAGGGCTAGGTCGTCCAGGTGGAGGATGGCTCCTCGTGGGACTTGAATCCACATGGTCTGATTCAGCAGGTTGACGCGTCTAGCGGTGTCGTTCTGGTCATAGGTCAGTGTCGCCAACCGTACTGGAGTGTAAACAAGCCACCGGTTCCCCACACTCTCGGCTTGCGTCTTGGTGACTTGGCTGCGAGGCATAGCATCCACCGGGCAACGTGTGTCGCTGGCCAGATGTTGCAGGCCGCAAATTCCATCAGTGTTGTCTCTGAGGAACAGTTTGCTAGGGCAGAGATAGTGAATGTCTTTGGTGAGGGTACACATGTGCAGGTTCGGGGCTAAGTACAGCTGGGTGTTGCTGTCGTGGTAAGCTACCACCTCGGGTGTCCGTACCCTAAAATAAGTGTTGCTCTGCCAAAATCCCACGTTGACAATATCTTTGAGTCGGTAGATTCGGCTCGATTCTATGATGGGTAGATTTAAGAAGAAGCCTACCTCTCGCTGTGCAGGGTCAACATACAGTGGAATGGCACTGCCCAAAGAGTAGGCAAGGTGGATTTGTAACGGGTCAGTGGGTGTTGTTATGGCGGAAGCCAGCACGGTTTGCACTAGACTTAGGGGTATCAGGTATGGCGGGATCCTACCCATGGCTAAGCTGTCCAAGTCAAGTCAAGTCAAGTGTATTTATATAGCGCTTTTCACAATATAAATTGCATCAAAGCAGCTTCACAGTATCATTCAAATAACATAACAATGTTTGTTTCTTAGTGGAAAAAACATCCACGTTTGGTAGGGCTGATCAATGGTATTAATGCTTGGTTAATTCATTTGAATATCCCCAACTGAGCAAGCCAAAGGCAACAGTGGCAAGGAACCGAAAAACTCCATCAAGTCAAGTCAAGTCAAGTCAAGTGTATTTATATAGCGCTTTTCACAATATAAATTGCATCAAAGCAGCTTCACAATATCAATCAAATAACATAATGTTTGTTTCTTAGTGAAAAAACATCCACGTTTGGTAGGGCTGATCAATGGTATTAATGCTTGGTTAATTATTTTGAATATCCCCAACTGAGCAAGCCAAAGGCAACAGTGGCAAGGAACCGAAAAACTTCATCAAGTGACCTACTAGTGTCCTAAAACTCCATCAGGTGATCTACTGGAGAAAAAAAAAAACCTTGGGAGAACCCAGGCTCAGTCGGGGGCCAGTTCTCCTCTGGTGTTTATGAACTAGAGGCCGGATTTATAGTAACTGTAATTTGATACAGAATTTTGTTTTATTTTATCACTTCGGGGTGGGTACGCGAACCGGAATCACAACGTTTTATCTGTAGAGTGGGAAAGGGATCCTCCATAGGGAGAGGCTAGTTGGCACTTCAGCACTAGGTTGTCATCGGGTCCAGGCAAAGCTCCTAGTCAGATCTGGATACGGCCTGGATCCGGTAGGCTGCGGGAAAACCTCGGGATAAACAAAGACACTAAAATTAGCGTAGATGCCATTCTTCTTATGATGATGTAACGAGTACATCAGGATTTAAGGGAAGTGTTCCCAGTTCCGGCTGACCTAATCTATGCAGCCTAACATTGAATTATAGAAGTCTATAATATATTATGTGTATGCTAGGTCAAAGAGATGTGTTTTTAGTCTAGCTTTGAACTGACAGAGTGTGTCTGCTTCCCGGACAATGGTAGGAAGACTGTTCCAAAGTTTTGGTGCTAAATAGGAAAAGGATCTACCGCCCGCAGTCGATTTTGATATTCTAGGTATTATCAACTGGCCCGAATTTTGAGATCGCAATAGACGTGAAGGACTATAATGCGTTAAGAGCTCGCTCAAGTACTGCGGAGCTAAACCATTTAGTGCTTTGTAAGTAATCAACAATATTTTAAAATTTATACGATGTTTAATAGGCAGCCAATGCAGTGTTGACAGAACTGGGCTAATATGGTCATATTTCCTGGTTCTAGTAAGAACTCGAGCTGCAGCGTTTTGGACCAGCTGTAGTTTATTTATTAAGCGTGCAGGGCAACCACCCAGTAGAGCATTACAATAATCTAGTCTTAATGTCATGAAAGCATGAACTAATTGTTCCGCATTTGTTAATGAGAGCATATGTCGTAATTTAGATATATTTTTAAGATGGAAAAATGGGGTTTTACAGATACTAGACACGTGACTTTCAAATGAAAGATTGCTATCAAAAAGCACACCCAGGTTCCTAACCAACGACGAAGACTTAACAGAGCAGCCATCAAGTGTTAGACAGTATTCTAGGTTATTACGTGTGGAAGTTTTTTGTCCAATAATTAGAATCTCTGTTTTTTCAGAGTTTAATAGTAGGAAATTACTAGTCATCCAATTTTTTAAATCAGCTATGCATTCCGTTAATTTTGTGAATTGGTAAGTTTCGTTAGGTTTTGAAGAAATATACAGCTGAGTATCATTGGCATAACAATGAAAGCTAATTCCATGTTTCGTAATGATATGTCCTAATGGTAGCATGTACAGAGTGAACAGCAGCGGTCCTAGTACTGAGCCTTGTGGTACGCCATACTGAACTTGTGATCGATAAGACATCTCTTCATTTACTGCTACAAACTGATAACGGTCAGATAAGTATGACTTAAACCATGCTAGTGCAATTCCACTAATGCCAACATAGTTTTCTAGTCTATTTAAAAGAATGTTGTGGTCAATTGTGTCAAATGCAGCACTAAGATCAAGTAACACTAATAGAGAGATACAACCACGATCGGATGATAAAAGTAAATCATTTGTAACTCTAATGAGAGCTGTCTCAGTACTATGGTGCGGTCTAAATCCTGACTGAAAATCCTCGCAGATATCATTTCTTTCAAGAAAGGAACACAGTTGTGAGGATATTGCTTTTTCTAATATCTTTGACAGAAAAGGCAGATTTGAGATCGGCCTGTAATTGACTAATTCTGAAGGATCAAGTTGCGTTTTTTTAACAAGCAGTTTTATCATAGCCAGCTTAAAATTTTTTGGTACGTATCCTAGAGACAAAGACGAATTAATGATATTAAGAAGAGGATCTATGATCTCTGGAAGCATCTCTTTCAATAGCTTAGTTGGTATTGGGTCTAACATACAAGTTGTCGATTTAGATGAATTAATGAGTTTGCAGAATTCTTCCTCTCCTATAGCAACAAATGAATAGAATTTTTCCTCAGGGAGACTACAATGCACTCCCTGATGCGATACTGTAGTAGACGGTTGCATAGTTATAATTTCTCTGATCTCTGATCTGCTGTTCACTGATCGATTGCTCCTGTCTGCCTTCCTGCCTGCTGTGAGTTTGTTTGCGTCGAGGCTGTAAGCTCTACGCCTCTTATTAGCTTCGTATTTCTTTCTGTTTTGAACCATCATTTACTATCATTTCTAGTTGTTTATATTACTAAATATAGTTTACCCACCATCTCAGATTAACCTTACATCGCTAGCTTCCATTATTGTTAGAACCGCACGCTAGTGTTTACGCGCCAACCGTGCTCATTTATTTATTATTTATTTTCTCTCGCGCGCCCGCGCCTTTGAGTTCATAAAAGCCCAGGTAAGTAAGAATCAGTCAACACAAACGGTGAGTAATGTCTTATCCTGTTATTGCCACCTGTGTCACATGTCATATGTTTAGTATAGCCTTCTCCGATGGCAATATAGGATTTATTTCTGATAAATGCAAGGAGACAGTCAGGCTGACGGAGAAGATTTCAGAGCTAGAGACACGCATCCAAACTTTAATTGAGGATAGTAAGGATAGTACTAGAGCTTTAGATACTATTTTGGATGCGCCTAGCATAGTGAACTCTGTACTCTGTACTGTCAGGCCAGAGCGCCTGACATCAAAGCAAATTTAAAAGTGCTGGCTAATGCTAATCGTAAATTCTCCAAGATCATTATTCATGTCGGCACTAATGATGTTCGCCAGTCGGAGATCACCAAAATGAATATTAAAGAGGTGTGTAAACTCGCAAGTACGATGTCAGGCACTGTAATTTTCTCTGGCCCCCTTCCTGTTCGCAGGAGTGATGAGATAGTTAGCAGATTGGCCTCACTCAATGGTTGGTTGTCTAAGTGGTGTCCGCATAATAATGTAGAATTCATAGACAATTGGAAAAGTTTTTGGGGCAAGCCTGACTTGTTGAAAAGAGATGGTGTTCATCCCTCCTGGGATGGTGCTGCTCTTCTCTCTAGTAATATGGCACATAGTCTTAGAGCTAAAACATGACAATCTGGGGCCCAGGTCAGGAAGCAGACAGACTGGCTAAACCGACCGTCTGCTAGCGGCCTCGCGTCACCAAGGTCAGATAAATCTCATCACATAGAGCCTCTTTCACCTAGATATCATCATATAGAGACTGTGTCTGTTCCCCGAATTTGGAAATCCAAAAAACGTCAGGTAAAATATTTAATTGATGTTCAACAAATAAAAAACAGATATAATACAGATGAACAAATGATAAAGCTTGGGTTGCTGAATATTCGATCCCTTACTTCAAAATCGCTCATAGTTAATGATATGATTTCAGATTATAATCTAGATGTGCTGTGTTTGACAGAAACCTGGCTAAAACCAAACGATTACATTACTTTAAATGAGTCAACCCCACAAGATTACTGTTATAAACATGAACCTCGTCTAAAACGCAAAGGGGGAGGTGTTGCTGTAATTTATAGTAATATTTTCAAAACCACTAAGAAATCTATTTTTAAATATACTTCTTTTGAAGTGTTGGTGCTTAATGTAAAAATATATAGTGTAAACGATAAATCACGTTTGAGATTTCTGCTGGCTACTGTATACAGGCCACCAGGGCACCACAAAGATTTTATCAAAGAATTTGCGGACTTTCTATCAGAATTAGTATTGGCTAACGATAAAGTACTAATTGTTGGTGATTTTAATATACATGTAGATAATGAAAAAGATGCATTGGGATTGGCACTTAAAGACATTGTAAACTCAATTGGAGTTAGACAACACGTGTCAGGACCCATTCATTGTCATAATCATACTCTAGATCTAATATTATCACATGGAATAGATGTTGATGCCGTTGAAATTCTGCAGCAGAGCGATGACATCTCAGACCATTATCTAGTCTCATGTAAATTACATTTAGCCAAGGCTGCAAAGCCGACTCCGTGTTATAAATATGTTAGACCTATAACTTCTGCCACTAAAGATTGCTTTATCAATAATCTTCCTAATCAGTTTCATCATCTCAGCATACCGGATAGCTTAGAAGAACTCGATATTGCAACAGAAACTTTGAACTCTCTCTTTTCCAGCACTTTAGACGCAGTTGCTCCGTTGCGCTTAAAGAAGATTAAAGAAAACAGTCCAACCCCGTGGTACAACGAGCACACTCAGGCCCTTAAGAGAGCAGCCAGAAAAATGGAGCGCAACTGGAAGAAAACAAAACTAGAGGTATTTCGGATTTCATGGAAAGAGAGCTCGATTGCTTACAGAGAGGCTTTAAAAGCTGCTAGATCTGCTTATTTTTCAACCCTATTAGAAGAAAATAAACATAATCCTAGGTATTTAGTTGAAACAGTGGCTAAACTAACGAAAAAGAAAGTGTCAGGATTCAGGCTCAGAGACAGAGGTAAGTGATAAACATAAAAGTATCTTTATTTAACTCAAAGGAAAGTATGCCGGGTTTCGGAAGTTCAATGGTGATCTCGAAGAGGATCTGTGTGGCAGGAATGCATCCAGGTGAGTGAATCCTCTTCTTACAGAATAACGTGGCGTGATGCACAGATCGATAACTTGAGTCTTTTCTCTCTTTTCAGAGCGTTCGTGGATAGGCGTGATTCAGGAAGGATTCCAGGTGAGTCGATTCCTTGAAGTGCTCTAAAACAATGAGCTCACCAGTTCAGTGATACTTTCACTTTCTCTTGCAGCTCATTCAGTGGGGAACGGAACTCGTGGCGGATTCCAGGAAACGGAGATCATAACCATGGAGCGGAGCCTGGGAACATCAGAACAAGGACAACAAGGTTAGTTTCTTTTCTGGTAAGTATACTTTACGTCCGTTGTAGAGGAATGGCTTCGAGTGAGACAAGTGGTGACTGGTAAGGGTCGTTCCTGTTGGAGGCTTGACAATGACTGGGAGTGAATCGGGTCCTTTTGTGCTAGCTGGGAAGTGCGTGCTGAGTGGAAACAGGTGCAGGTGATCAGTAATCTGGGGACAGTGATCTTTGCATGGTGGTATGTGAGGGATCTGATTGGCTCCTGACAGAAAGCTTCAAGCACAGAAGTTTCCAAGCAACACAGCAGTAATGACTTTATGAACTTCTTCACTTATAATTATATAATTATAATCTGGTGTCCTAAAACTCCATCAGGTGACCTAATGGAGAGAAAAAAAAAACCTTGGGAGAACCCAGGCTCAGTCGGGGGCCAGTTCTCCTCTGGCGTTTATGAACTAGAGGCCGGATTTACAGTAACTGTAATTTGATACAGAATTTTGTTTTATTGTATCACTTCGGGGTGGGTACGCGAACCGGAATCACAACGTTTTATCTGTAGAGTGGGAAAGGGATCCTCCATTGGGAGAGGCTAAGGAGAAACAAAAGTCTTTGTTTTTGCAAAGGAATCAGAAGGATTTCTGATAATAATCACCATACCACCGAAGTTATCAGTAACGATTATAAAAATAAAATAGAACAGAACAGGGTCATCGAGAGGTAGAAATGAGAGCAGGGTAGAGCAGGAGAATTGAGCAGAAGAATGATAGCTGACCTGGAGGGGTGCCGCCGCGTCTGTCTCTCTCCAAGTGAACTATCAGTGATTTGGGCTGAGGAATTCTATGACTTAAGCCCTAATTCACTTCTGTGAACTGAACTCACAATAAAATATCTCAGTCCAAAACAAAATGATTGTTTTAAACAAACTAGCAAGCTGTAAATGCAAATATGTATTTAGACAGCTTATTCGATAATCATCGCAGTGATTTTGGAGGAAACACAAACAATTTGAAACTGACACGTGCCTGTAAGACTGTTTAAGGAAATCCAACGTTTCCCTGCGTACAGATATCTTTTAGACACGAAACAAGTATACACACATTTACAAGTATACTTTTCGAAGATAACGGCGGATCTCTCTGTGCTCGGTCTGCGCTTGTACACAATAATAAACTCCCAAAACACACATGAATATGAATCTGAATATTGGTCCCAAAATGAAGTTTGAAAATGCCCACGTTCCAACACCATAAATAATGTAGCGACAATGACTTGTTTTGGGGAAATTATTAGCTTAAATGGGGAATAATATTCATCAGATGATGAATATGCATCTCGACTACACAAATTAAACTATCCCAAATAGGGAATAGGCTAAACCTTACCATATATGAATAATTAACACGATTCCTCGTAGTAATTATTAATATAGGTCGGCGAAATCATATCAATTATCAGGGTCAATTTTCATGAGATTCAAATTTAATTAACACGCACCGGCCTGTAAAAGGCGACAATAACCTTCCTGTGGTCACAAGGAAATATATTTTCGTGTAAGGCACTTTAGATATTTCAATAGTTAAACCAAGTAGAGCTTTTTAACTTAAATCGACATTTTCAGGGACTTCAAGTTTATGGAAAAATGAGACAGATTCAATTCAAAGGATTATAGAATTTAATAGAACAAAACTAAGGATTACATAAACGACTTAAATCACGCAGGATTAAAATATGTATAGCAAAGACAAACAATTAACAAAAATGATTGTAATATGAAATATTGGAGAGAGAAAGTGAGAGAGAGAGAGTGAGAGAGAGAGAGAAGATGAGAGAATGAGAGAGAGAGAGAGAGAGAGAAATCTTCTCAGGACAGAACAGTTCAAACAGTTATTTCACAATGAGGCTTTTTAGGAAGTTCTAGACAACCTTAAAACAGCATTTCTTTTTAGATTATACTTGCTTTGATATGGCCCCGTTTGTGCGGCTGGTTTCAAAAGAAGTGTAGGCTGAGTGTCCGGAGTTGCTTTCGGACGGAGGAAGATGTTGCGATCTCTCAGCTCGTACAAAAGATGGTTAATCTTAAATTCGTTTCGTTCGTGAATACACAGAACGAAGGAAAACTATCAACTGAGGTAGATCAACAGAAATAAAAACTTAGATTAAAACGAAGTTAGAAAGCAAACGAAGAACTCCGGTTGGAGTTCTTATTGAAGAAGGGATCTTTCTCTGGCGTAGAACTGCTCAGAACAGAAGTGGCGCTCCGGGTTTTGAAGGAAGCAGCGGCACGCCTTTCTTATGTGCCCGATCCAATAGTTTGGAAGGAAGCGTGGCGGCACACTTTTTTCCGAGCAATATACAGAAGAGACAGAACTGAATCATAAAACACTTATAGACTAGTATTAATAAAAGAATGCATTTGGTTGCACTTTAGGTTAAGGATTCAGTCCCATGGTATTTCTCTGATCACAACAATACCACCCACGGTACTTTTCTGTGAGCTAGTAAGTAAAAGATACATGGTTCTTCGTGTTTACACACATATCAAGTTTGATTACATACTGTAACAACATTTAGTTTTACATTAAATTAGCTCAAATTATATATAGGGAATTTTAATAATTAATCATGAATATGATTAATATATTGCATATTACAGTTAAATTATCGAAGTTGAAAATAGATTGATTGTACACACGAATGGTCAATCACAACGAATTATAATTCTTCATTCATATGTCAATGGTCCATTTTCAGATCGATTATATGAGATAACCTTTAATGGAGTTAATTTAGCTATCAAACTGTTTGTCCAGCAAACGGCCGTAAGATTAACTTATCAACTTCTCAACAAAGTTATCCCTTCTTATAAACTCCAAGAAATATCAATTTTCTGGCCGTGAACATTAATTTTCCTGTGTTTATAAAATTAGACTACGCAACGTAGTCAATAATGAAAGCTTTGTAGCTATGATCGAGATTTCATTGACTTTGTAAAATGAGCATTTTAGACAGAAGGCAATCAAGAATATAATGGTTTTAATAGTTGGACTAATAATACATCGAACTACAATTCACACAGAATATATGTATATACACCCGAAACAAACAAAACGAAAAACATTACAAACACGAATTAAAATAGGATGAGAGAGGAAGATACCAATGAGAGGGAGAGAGAGTTGGGAAGAGAGAGAGAGAGAGAGAGAGAGAGAGAGAGAGAGAGAGAGAGAGAGAGAGAGAGATCCGTAGGATCACAGTTTGGCAAAATTCACCTGGACATTTAAACCTTTAAGAGACAACACGGAAAAACAGTCTTAATGCTCTAAAATCTTGGTAAAGGTCTTTGACGTAAATTACCAAATAAATAATTCAGACTAAGTTCATTTCTGGTGAAATGAACAAAGGAAAAACAAACTTAGACAAAAGAAAAGAAAAGAAGAGGAAAGATCCCCCAGGGCGGGGATCACGAGTATGATGGTTACATCGGATCGAAGGAGAGGGAAGAGTCCAGTCAAAAGTCGAAGTTTCCTCGAAGAAGGGAGTTCCCCCAAAGATGCAGTTCTTTCTCCCCCCTCCTTACTTCTCACTACTCCTCAAAGATCCCAAGATGAGGTGCTTGGTGGTCTTCTTTAAAGACACTTCTGTTTACGCCTCCTCTGGCGTGAATGCACCATTCAGCTGGGAGGAAAGTGTGCGGATAAGTGTTCCTTTGTTCCCTCGAGATCGACTTTGCATGTTTCATGACCATGATGTAAAAATGCATTCAATTTTACTCCAGAGATTATAAAACATAGTAACATACATTTTACGGTTTGCACCCATATATATATGGTTTGGTCAGATCAAGAGGATTCTAAAGGTGTGAAGAACGACATACAAACATTATAGGAAAACACAGTTACATTAAAAATGCATCTAAAAACACCTCTGTTCTTTTAGAATTGTAATACGATCACATCTAACCCCAATGGAACATGGGCAAACATAAAAACATATCGAATATATCATAGTACAAGTCTCTCAATTGAGGAGATTGGAGAAAAGTTTTTGTGTGTGTGTGTGTACTGTGAACGTGGCTGGGTCATTCGTTGGTGAAGATGTGGTGAACTTTTGCTCACCCCCCTCCCGGGCAATGATATGTGTGTGCGTATTCTTTGAATTGATGAGTTTTAAGTCTGGATTACAATGACCAGTGTGGTTCATTACACAAGGTTGTCTGTGTTTGTGAGGTGTCCTGAAGAGGGGACACCACGGGATCTCCGGCGAGAGAGGCGCTCCTGTTGGGTCACATGTGGTAAGACAGAGGACCCTGTGATTACTTATCAGCGAAAAACGCCGCGGGGGGACTTCTGGCATCGGTCATTTAATTAAGTCCCATCGCCATTTGCTTGTGTGTGAATCAGTAACTTAAAAAGTCTCATGACATCTCCATTCTTCAGATTGTGAAAGAAACAGGAGTGTTTACTTAATTAGAGACTTAGTTGATTAAAACCACATGATTGCGCTGATCATCTGATTATTGCTACAATACCATACAGTGATGGTTATAGCAATTTATCACATGGGAACGTGAAACACAACAAGAAAACATTTTATACATTTAAAAAGGTACTTTGACGCACGTGGTCATGAATGAGTGTTTCTGTGTGTGCGCATTGTGTGTGTGTGTGTGTGTGTGTGTGAGTTTCACACAGGGTGTTGTGATGCGTCTAGTGCAGTGGTGTAGAAAGAGAGGAAGTGGCATGCTTGTGTATTACTTGCTTGTCATCCTCTTGCTAACAGCTTACTGCCGCTGGCTAGCCCTTGGAAGTGAACATGGAAGCAATTATTGTGTAAGTCTCCCCATGCCAGTATAAAGCCTCTCCTTCACCAAGACTTGAGGTCATTCTGGATTTTGTCCTTGCAATCGGATTACATCCCCCTACAGCAAAGTAGTGGTGTTGTAGCAGGCACATCTATCTCATCACTTAAATCATTTCTGTGCGCAGGTATCATCTATTATCTTGTGGTGTGTCTTCAAGATCTTCTGGGAAACAAGTCCCCTGGCGATGGAGTGCTTGGCAACGGGGGCAGGACTGAATGATCTGGGTATATGGTCGTCAGCAGCTGGAATGAGTGGCAGCTGCTCCCGGCAGACACCTGTGCGACTGAGCAGTCCTGTTAAGGAATCGCACTGATCACCCCAATTGGGGAAGGATCTAAAAAAGGTGATCTAAACATTGTCCACTCAGACCTAGCCTGGATAAGATGCCGCACCTATCAGGCCATTCCCTCTCAGCGGTCGAAAAATGAAAAATAAATATATTTCATTACGTATAGCAACATGGAACATTAGAACTCTCCTGGACTCAAACTATGGCACTAAACGACCCAGTCAAAGGACAGCATTGGTCGAAGCTGAGCTTAAGCGTTATAACATCGATATAGCTGCACTAAGTGAGACAAGATTTCTGGGTGAGGGATCATTAAGGGAGGAAGGTGGGGGCTATACATTTTTCTGGAGAGGGTACCCTACAGGAGGACAACATGTGCATGGTGTCGGTCTGGCGATTAAAAATAGCATTCTCCCAAACCTCACGGAGGCCCCAATTGGCATCAGTGGAAGGTTAATGTCACTCCGCTTTCCCCTTGCTGGAAAAAAATATGCTACCATTTTCAGTGCTTACGCACCTACTCTACCATCAGCAAAAGAGGTGAAGGACAGTTTCTATGAGGCACTGGATGAGGCCCTTAGGGAAGTTCCACGACACGATAAAATCTTACTGCTGGGTGATTTCAATGCAAGAGTGTGACGTAATAGTGATATCTGGGATGGAATACTTGGACGACATGGCATTGGGAATGTAAACACCAATGGATTAAGACTCTTGAGTCTTTGTGCTGAACACAGTCTTACCATCACTAATACCATGTTTCAATTAAAAAGCAAATATAAAACCTCCTGGTTACACCCACGATCCAAGCACTGGCATCTCCTGGATTACGTTATTGTCAGGCAAAATTATATGAGGGATGTCCTCATAACTTGAGCTATGAGAGGAGCAGAGTGCTGGACTGATCAGCGAATGATTGTTGCCAAGCTTAATCTGAGGATTCGGCAGGTAGTACATCTTAGAAAGGCAGCGACGGGGAAACTGAACTGGGTAAGGCTCCAAGACACTGAAGCGAGGAACAACTATCGATGCTCTGTTGCTAGAAAGCTCCAGGACATTGAGCTTCTTCTCAGGAATGAAGAGGCAATTGAAAGTAAATGGAGCCTTATAAGTACATCACTTTACGATGCGGCAGCTGAATCAATCGGTAAACTTAAGAAAAAAAATCAGGATTGGTTTGATGAAAATTCTGCACATATTTCCACCCTTCTTGAAGAAATGCATTGTGGTCATAAAGCCTACCTTGATGATCCATCCTCTGAATCTCTTAAGAGGGTCTGGCATGAACAGAGAAAAGAAACGCAATGGACTGCGGCAACTACAGAATCAGTGGTGGACGTCTAAGGCTCAACAGATGCAATCTTTCGCAGACAAGCATGATATGCATAACTTTTATAATGCAGTGAAGACCATTTACTCTGTTTGCCCCTTGAGATCAGTCGATGAACTGACTCTCATTAAGGACCAAAAAGGTATTGTTCAAAGATGGTGGGAACATTTTCAAGCCTTATTAAATCAAAAGGCAACAGTGGATCTTACAGTATTACAGGAACTACCAATTTTACCAAGAATACAGTCTTGATGTTCCACCATCTTTTTCTGAAGTGTACGCTGCAATCAAGGAATTGAAAAACAACAAGAACAAC
Source organism: Meda fulgida (assembly GCA_030578275.1). Taxonomy (NCBI): domain Eukaryota; kingdom Metazoa; phylum Chordata; class Actinopteri; order Cypriniformes; family Leuciscidae; genus Meda; species Meda fulgida. The sequence goes on from CM060624.1 coordinate 29,993,228, forward strand.
TGGGAAAAGAGCAAACTCTCGCCCGTGCGGAGGATCTCTTTTCTTGGTATGGAGTTGAATTCGGTCGACAAAATAGTCCTGCAACCATTTTTTTTCGTGTAGTATTAAAAAAGCATGAATTCAATCTATAGAAAAATGCCAGAGTGAATTTAAGTTTTGTAGCAAGATCTTCAATATGTTTTTTAAAGGTAAAACCTTTGTCCAGCCAGATACCCAGGTATTTATAAGTATAAACAAGTTCAATGGCTTCATTATGCAATGTGTTGATAGCAAGAGCTGGGACTTTAGTATTTATCGGTGCAAATATCATCGCCTTAGTCTTTTTTGCATTTAAAAGTAGTTTCAAATCAAACAGGGCAGATTGTAATGAAGCAAAATCTAACTGCAAATTTGCACATGCAGCCTCAGTGTCACGTAAACACACAGGGGACAGAAGATCCAATTGCGTAAGTTATTTAATAGGGTAATCCAAAACTCGTAGTCATTCAGGCAGGGGTCCAAATCCAATAAGGGCAATCCAAAACATAGAACACGAACAGGAACACGCAAGGCACAGAAGTGTTAGGACATTAAACAAGGACTCCATAACAGACACTAACAAAGACAGGGAATATATACACAACTCTAACACAGAACAGCTGGGAACAATGATACAGGGAACAGCTGAGTGCAATGAACTGATGAGTGACAGTGACAGACAGAATGCTGGGAATTGAAGTGAAACGTGAAGGACACCGTGAGAACGAGGACCTCTAGTGAAAGACAAGGGAACACAACCAGACACTGTGACATAACCCCCCCCCTCTACGGAGCGGCTACCAGACGCTCCACGACAACATTAAGACACGACACAAGAGTTCAGGAGGGAGGTGGAACGTTGGAGGATCAGGGGGAGGGATGGTGGGCCAGGTCCGTGAAGGGAGACAGGAACAAGGGGTGAGGGCTTAACCGGGAACCAGGGCAAAACAAAAAGTCTATCGGGCGGCCAGGGCGAAGCAGACGACCCACCGGGCGGCCAGGGTGGAGAAGACGACCCACCGGGCGGCCAGGGCGGAGAAGACCCCTCGGGCGGCCAGGGCGGAGAAGACCCCTCGGGCGGCCAGGGCGGAGAAGACCCCTCGGGCGGCCAGGGCGGAGAAGACCCCTCGGGCGGCCAGGGCGGAGAAGACCCCTCGGGCGGCCAGGGCGGAGAAGACCCCTCGGGCGGCCAGGGCGGAGCAGACCCCTCGGGCGGCCAGGGCGGTGAAGACCCCTCGGGCGGCCAGGGCGGTGAAGACCCCTCGGGCGGCCAGGGCGGTGGAGACCCCTCGGGCGGCCAGGGCGGTGGAGACCCCTCGGGCGGCCAGGGCGGTGAAGACCCCTCGGGCGGCCAGGGCGGAGCAGACCCCTCGGGCGGCCAGGGCGGAGCAGACCCCTCGGGCGGCCAGGGCGGTGGTGAGGACCCCGGCTCCGGCTCAGGAACAGCGGACACTGGCTCCGGCTCAGGAACAGCGGACACTGGCTCCGGCTCAGGAACAGCGGACACTGGCTCCGGCTCAGGAACAGACACCGGCTCAGGAACAGACACCGACCCCGGCTCAGGAACAGACACCAGAACAGCAACGGCCACTAGGACAGACACAAACACAGGAACAAACACTGGCTCTGGCTCTGGCTCTGGAACAGGCACTGGCTCTAGAACCGGCACTGGCTCTGGAACCGGCACTGGCTCTGGAACCGGCACTGGCTCTGGAACAGGCACTGGCTCTGGAACAGGCACTGGCTCTGGAACAGGCACTGGCTCAGCCTCCGGCTCTGGAACAGCAGACACTAGCTCCGGCTCTGGAAAAGCAGACATGGGCATGTCCAGGATCCGAACCAGATGCTCCAGATAGTCCAGATCCAAGAAGGCAGACGGCACTGGCTCTGCCTCTGGCTCTGGAACGAGTACTGGCTCTGCCTCCGGCTCAGGAACCGGCAATGGCTCTGCCTCCGGCTCAGGAACCGGCAATGATTCTGCCTCCAGCTCTGGAACGGGCACTGGCTCTGCCTCCGGCTCTGGAACGGCCATTGGCTCTACCTCTGGCTCCGGCTCTGGAAAAACAGACACTGGTTCCGGATCCGGAACAGCAGACAGGGGCATGTCCAGGATCCGAGCCAGACGGTCCAGATAGTCCAGGTCCAGGAAGGCGGACGGCACGTGAACAGTCTCTCGCTGGGCAGACGTGACGTGAACAGTCTCTCGCTGGGCAGACGTGACGTGAACAGTCTCTCGCTGGGCAGACGTGACGTGAACATTCTCTCGCTGGGCAGACGTGACGTGAACAGTCTCTGACTGGGCAGACGGAACGTGAACAGTCTCTGAATGTGCCGCCGGGACGTTATACATCTCCCTTTCACCTCCTCTGCGGCGACCTCCACGGGTCCCGCGGAACTTTACCAACCGGGTCCCCTTAAACAACTCCCTTCTTTCCCGCTCGGTTGCTGGGGAAGAGATTTCGCCAAACATACCGCTGGATCCTTGTGTGATGGAGTCCTTCTGTCACGTAAACACACAGGGGACAGAAGATCCAATTGCGTAAGTTATTTAATAGGGTAATCCAAAACTCGTAGTCATTCAGGCAGGGGTCCAAATCCAATAAAGGCAATCCAAAACATAGAACACGAACAGGAACAGGAACAGGAACAGGAACAGGAACACGCAAGGCACAGAAGTGTTAGGTCATTAAACAAGGACTCCGTAACAGACACTAACAAAGACAGAGAATATATACACAACTCTAACAAGACTAACACAGAACAGCTGGGAACAATGATACGGGGAACAGCTGAGTGCAATGAACTGATGAGTGACAGTGACAGACAGAATGCTGGGAATTGAAGTGAAATGTGAAGGACACCGTGATAACGAGGACCTCTGGTGAAAGACAAGGGAACACAACCAGACACTGTGACACTCAGGTGTAGGGGCACAAGAATACATAATTGTATCATCGGCATACAAATGATACTGTGAGTGTTTAAATTCACTGCAAACATTGTTTATATAAATGATAAAAAGCAAGGGACCTAGAACTGATCCTTGTGGGACACCCTTTTTAGGACAACAGGGTCAGATGTTACATTCCCATGCCTTACAATTTGCATCCTTTCAGATAGGTAGCTGTGGAACCATTTTACAGATCTATGCCCAACACCGATATTCACCGAGTTTTGATTAACATGAAGTGGTCTACTGTATCAAATGCCTTAGTAAGGTCAATGAACACAGCCATACAGAATAACTTTTTATTGATCGCTGCTTTTATATCATCAATAACTTTTAAAGAGGCAGAGACTGTACTGTGGCCAGATCTAAAACCAGATTGCATGTCTTTAAGAATATTTTGTGAAACCAGAAAAGTTTTTAATTGATCAGAAACTAAAATCTCCAAAACCTTTGCTAAATCCGAAAGATTTGAGATAGGTCTATAATTGTGTCAGATGGATCTCCAGCTTTCAGTAATGGCGTGACGTAGGCCTGCTTCCACGAAATAGGCACTGTGTCTGTGTAAATAGACAGGTTAAAGATGTGAGTGGCTTCGCTATAATTTCTGCTGCCATTTTTAACAGAGCAGGATCAAGTCCATCTGGCCCCGCAGACTTCCTCGAGTCAATGCTCCGCAAAACATCTGACTCAACAAGTGGTGCAAGCTCAAATGTCAAAGCAGAAACAGAATTAGAAACCACTTCCCCTTGTAGTGACTGGGATCTAGGGTCAGCCTGGACTAAATTCTTCCAAGCTTCCTGCGAGTTGGATACGCAATGGGGAATTTCACCTATTACTACCTGGGAACTATGTTGAACAAGCGAGGTTTCACCCTATGTATCCTCAAATATATGTCCTGCCTTTTCAAAATGATAATTAAAAGTATTTAGCATGTCTCTCTGCTCTGTTATAACAGCATTTCCTATTTTCAACTGGTGAGGGAAGCTGTTAGCTTTTTTATTCTGTAGTGCTCTAATAGTTTTCCAAAATTTCGAATGGTCATGCAAACTAATTGACGTTTGTGCTAAATAGTATTCAGCTTTAGATTTTCTAATAAAAGCTGTACACTGATTTCTAAGAGTTCTAGAAAGACGCCAATCATTCGCACATTGTGTTTTTCTAGCTATAGACCATTGAGTATTTCTGGCATGGATTAGGTCAGCTATGTTTTAAGGAAACCATGGATTGTCTCTGTTTTTTTATCCTAAACTTCCTAATTGGGGCATGTTTATTTGCAAGCTTTAAGAAGTGTTGCTGAAAAAAAAAGCTACAGCATCCTCAATAGTAGGAATCAATTCTATTTGGAACCAATTCACTCTGGACAAATCTTGAAGGAAAGCCTGCTCAGAGAAAAGCCTGAAACAACGTATGAGAACAGTCCATACTTCGGATTTGGGTAATTTTGTACTTCTAACACATGCAATAGTACAATGATCACTCATATCGTTTGAAAATATACCTACAGCAACATATTTATGTGCTGCATTTATTAAAATAACATCAATGAGTGCATCTTTACCTGATCGTAAAGGATTTATCCTGGTAGGACAATTTATAAGTTGCGTTAGATTTAAAGAATCACAAATCCGCTTTATGTTCTCAGACTTCTCAGTCATCCAATCCCAGTTCAAGTAACCCAACAAAATCATTTCAGATGAATGAAAATTCGATAATACCTCTGACAAACTGGTGATGCTACCATTATTGGCAGAAGGTGGCCTATAACAACCGATGACAATAAGTGGAACATTTGCGATTTTTATTTCCACAGCTAGAAGTTCGAATTTCTTGGGAATTGATTTAGAAAGCCAAACAGAGCACTGACATTTATCAGAAATATAAACTGCAACACCTCCAGCCCTAACCTTACCGGTCAGATCTAAACATTTTATAACCGTCAATAAATAAAACATTATCACAAACTGAAGGTTTTAACCAAGTTTCAGACACTACTACAACATCAGGTTTGGAGATCATGAACCAAGATTTAAATGTATCTAATTTAGGTACAAGACTTCTAACATTTATGTGAAGAAAGCCAAGCAAAGCCAAGTCTTAATGTTACTAAATTCTAAGGGAGTTGAAAGCTGATGTAGACTTTCGGGAAACAATTCTGGACCTGGATTGGTGCTAACATTTCCAGAAACCAGAAGGAGTAATAGAATTAAAATTTTAGAAAAAGATTTCAAAGCCCTAGATACCTTACTATAATGTTCAGTGGGCCAATGAATATCCCTACAGGCAAACGCATCCAGAACCAATAATTCAAAAGCAACAGTATATTTTATACCATCTAAAATGAGCACATTGTACAGTGAAGCAGTGGTCAGATCAGCTTTTAACTGTCCATTTGACACATTCAAATATTCCTTATGGCTAAGAACACCACATACATCCTCAAATTGTGGCCCACTCAGGAAAGTATTAAAAACAGCAAACAACAAGGTGTACTTTAACAACATCATAACAAGTTTTTGCTTTTAATCATTCCCCTGAAGTAACCTTTTACATATCAGTTTGTAAGCTTATAAGACAATTAAACAGTCACCTTAGTAGAGGCTTATTCAGAAGCAACAACAGCTGCAGAAGCGATATAGCACCCACATAGAGTCAAATTAGCTTAGCAACGGTAGGTGGTAACGACATACGCCAGTCCAGAAATCCCCCAACCCTGCCTAATACAACAACGAGGGGGGATAACGTAAGCGTCACCACGCCGGTCAAGCAAAGTGGATAGTGGATGCCATCACCTTGGCTTACCAATCACAAGGCGTGCCCTGCCCACTCAGGTTGCATGCTCACTCCACGAGAGGCTTTGCATCCTCTTGGGCTCTGGCACGTGGCTCCTCGCTAAGAGATATCTGTAGAGCTGCGGGCTGAGCGACACCTAACACATTTGTGAGATATAGCCTACGTGTAGAGCGGGTCTCCTCCCATGTTCTCACCCTAAGCGGGTATTTCATATGCAGTACAACCTTCGGGTTAATCCATATGTATGTATATCTCCACATAACTCCTTCAGGGAAGAAAATGGGTTTGGCAGCGTTCTTCTTCCTAACAGAAAGGGCATACTTCCCATTGTTATCCAATAATCTCACTGTATGTGTTATCACAGAACAACAGTGACAGATAGACTCTGTGTAAGCCTTCCTGTAATCGTCCTTCCAGGCAAGAAGGAGCAAGCGGCTTGCATGGGGCACTGGATGGGGTCAGCAGCTGTGGCGCTTTGTTGGGGATTCCTATTCATCGGTCACGGCGTACTTAGAGAGTGACCAACTGATAGGGAACGTCTCGGTTACATATGGTAACCCTCGTTCACTGAAGGAGAGAACAGAGACATATGTCCCGTCGCCACATCTGCTATGGCCCGCGGGGGCAGCCAGATCATAGGCTCAGCTCCTCAGCAAAAAACTAAAATGCAATCGCAACTGCTGCTCATTGGACTATACCCGCACTGTGTGGCTGAACAGCTGATGCAAATGATTGCACACCAATGTGCATTGGCTTGTTTAGTTTTACTCTAAGTAGACTGGCCTCTCTAGCGAGATTCCTATTTGTCGGTCACGACATATGTATCTGTTCCCTCCTTCAGGGAACGAGGGTTACCATATGTAACCGAGACGTTCCATGTAGTTACAGGGTAATTACAATAAAAATACATACAATCTAATATCACTGACTTGGAAACCTTTATTTGAAAAACAACTTATTTCAAAACAGACTTACAACACTTCTTATTCATCTAAAACATAAAAAAAGAAAAACATTTTATTTCAAATACAGAAAGTAGCATGTTTTGTCCTTTTGCTTTTCTTATGTGGCTTCTTCCTCCTCTTGTTCCTCTTTTCCTTTTTCAATCTTTCCAGATGAACCTTAAGAAGGTATTCCATGTCTCTTACTATTCTGTATTATGTATTAAAATAAAATACAGTACACCCAGAAATTTTTTCATCATTTATCTTTTTGCTACGAACAAACTGTCACCAGTGCATGCATTAGAGTCTAGTTCATGTTTAAAGTAAATGTTAGCATGTTGTGAAGTGCAACGTGAAGCTTGACGTAAGCACGCTGTGAAATTTGATGTGAACTGGCATCTCTTTCCTCCTGTCTTGTTTGTTCTCATTGTTATTATCGCACGAGAACTGGCGTATATTTCCTCCTGTCTTGTATATTTCTCATTGTTATTAGCCTATCTATTGTTTGTATTTTGTTTTGAGCAATATTTTTGAAAAAAAAATTCAAATAAAAACTGACCACATTTGACTATCACTTAAGTTTCTCGGCGCACTCACAATATTCTTCATGTTATGTTCACGTCAAGCGTGAGCACAACACTCTTCATGTTATGTTCACGTCAAGCGTGAACTCAACCCTCTCATGCATGCGCTGGTGACAGTTGGTCTGAAGCGATAGTCAATAGTTTAAAAAGTTTGGTATTTTTTCATTTCACTTATCGTTTCACTTCAAAAGACATTGATTCATCCATTGGGATCGTATGGATTACTGTAGTTATTGCCATATGTGCTGTTTGATTCTCTAACTTTTAGGAACACTTTATATGTATTCCCAGAGATTATTTTTTTTAATAACCTTAATTTGTGTTAATCCGAAGAAGGAAAATCGTATACAACTCGGATGGCATGAGGTTAAAAGATTAGTAAATGGTGAAGAAGTATTTCATGGTGTACTGCATTTTCTTTTAATACATAATACAGAATAACAAGAGACATGATTTCTTCTTAAGATTCATCACTGAAAAGAAAGAAAAAGAAGAGGAACAAGAGGAAAAAGTCAAGCAAAAGAAAAAGGCGGGCAAACATGCTACTTTCTGTTAAGACTGAAGCATTTGAAATGACATGTTGATTTAAAAAAAAAGTTTTAAACGAATGAGAAGTGTTGTAAATCTGTTTTGAATTAAGTTGTTTATAAGGTTTCCGAGTCAGTGTTATTAGATTGTTTGTATGTACACTGTACTTACCTAGAAAGTACTGGCTAATATAAGGTAAGTACATGGATTAGGGGTAGGTTTTAGGGGTAGGTTCAGGGTTAGTACCTAGTTATTACTCAGTAATTGTACTGAGTAGCACCACTTTAATTTACAGCTTACCCTGCAAGCATATGGAACAAGTCAGGAGTGTCAAGATTTGCGTTTATTTGTTCATGTTTATTTTATCTGTTTTTTTTTTCTGTTTAGTTCCTATGTTAGTTCCTTTCTGTTCAGAGTTTTCTGTCAATCTCAGTGTCACAGGTGTGGTGCAGGTTGAAGGAGAGTCTGAGTCAAAAGGCTCCAATTCAAACATTTACTAACTCAAACTGATACAGGCAAGCAAACGGCCAGAGGGTACACACACAAAGTAACAAGAACCGACCAGGACTAACTGAACAGAAGGAAACTAAATAACTAAAACGCGGGGGCGGAGCCGAGCGGTAAGTAAGTGGGTCAAGTACAAAATGACGAACACCGGTTTCTGATTGCAATGATTGGCGTGGGAAGACCGGATATAAGCTGGTTGCTGCGAGAGATCGGGAGAGAAGGACTGGGAACTCGTGTGCCACGCTTAGGGGGCTTTCACACTGGCAGTTCCCTTTCGAGGGAACTCAACACTGCGTCGAGATCGACACTTTGGGGACGCTCCCTAAGCGTGCGCCTCTGAAGTATGAATAAAACTAATCCAATCCTGATTGGTGTTGCGTCGTGACGTAACATGTGACGGCATACCCGGAAGTATAAAAGTGACGCTGTCACAACACACACTAGCTTTCGCTCTTCAGCAAGCGCTCTGTGTTGAAAAACTGTCTGTCTTATTTGGTGTTGTTTGTCCTTATATCAATATCTATATATATATATGATGGCCAGCGAACAATTCAAGAAGTGTGTGCATCCTTGCCCTCGCTTTATTACGGGTGGGGATACACACTCTTTGTGTGTGAATTGTTTGGGAGCGCAGCACGCACGGGCAGCTCTCGAGGGAGCTGCTTGTGTTCACTGTGAAGCACTACCCATTAGAGTGCTGCGCTCCCGGCTGGCGTGCTTTGATGAGCACGGTCAGGCTCGCGCTCCCCGCGGTTCTGGTCCCGCGTCTGTTGAGGCGGCGCGGCGATTGAGATCGTGGGGCTCGCAGCGGGATCTTTTAGATGAGAATGAGGCTGCTGAGGCACCTTCTCATTCTTCGTCTGAGGATCCCGTGGCCCCTGAGAGTGGTCCAGGAGCCCGCATCGCGGCTTCTCCTGCCCACGATCAGGTCCCAATGCTTCAGCTCTCTGCTTCTGAGGAAGTAGATGTGCTGAGTATTGATGCGGATGACCGTGATTTTGGCGCGCCAGTTCACGGCCAAGCTTATGAGGAGCTGGTTGAGGTTGTGACTCGTGCAGTGGCCAGACTCAATATTAGCTGGCCACATCATGAGCAGGGAACGCAGGCGAAAAGCAAGCTTGATGAGCGTTTCCTGCAGCAGAGAGCACAACCTCAGCGCCGGGGTTTGCCGTTTTTCCCCGATCTCCATTCTGAAATCTCGAGATCGTGGGATAAACCGCACTCGTCTCGTGTCTCCAGTCCCAGTATGGTTGATTATAGCAATATTATGGGGGCACGGGACAAGGGTTATGGGAAGATGCCGAAAGTAGAGGAAGCTTTAGCGGGTTATCTTTCCCCTGAATCGGCGTCTTCCCTAAAAACCCCGGCGCTGCCTAGTAAGCCCTGCAGAGATACATCAGCTTTAATAGGCAGGGCTTACATGGCGGCAGGTCGGGCTGGTTCATGTCTGCACACTATGGCTGTCTTGCAGGCATACCAGGCCGACCTCCTGAAAGATTTGGATGAGGGGGAGGGGCCAACTCCTGAGGATATTGCGGAGTTGAGGAAGGCCACAGATTTGTCTCTCCGGGCCACAAAAGAGACGGCCCGTGCCATTGGCCGCTCTATGGCAGCTATGGTAGCTACGGAGAGGCATCTGTGGCTGAACCTATCTGGAATAAAAGATAAAGATAGGTCTTTTCTGCTGGATGCGCCGCTCTCGGCTTCTGGCCTGTTTGGCGACGCCGTTACTTCGGTCGTCGACAGGTTTCAGGAGGCGAAGAAACAATCTGCGGCGTTCCAGCAGTACCTCCCCCGTAAGGCTAAGTCCAAATCGAGTATTATTATAAAATCAGGATACAGACTGCAGTTTGCGTGCCGCCCCCCCCAAGTTTTCTGGGGTGGTGCAAACTGCAGTACTTCCAGAGCAGGCTCAGGTGATGGAACAGGAAGTGCAGACTTTGCTGCTAAAGGAAGCCATAGAACGTGTTCATCCTTTAGACAGGGAGTCCGGGTTTTACAGCCGGTACTTTATAGTTCCAAAGAAGGATGGGGGGTTAAGGCCAATTCTAGATCTCAGGGTTTTGAACCGATCTCTGAGGAGGTTCAGGTTCAAGATGTTAACCATTCCTGCAATCGTGAGTCAAATCAGATCCGAGGACTGGTTTGTCACGATAGATCTAAAAGACGCCTATTTTCACATCTCCATCCTTCCATGTCACAGGAGATACCTGAGGTTCGCTTTCGGGGGCGAAGCTTACCAATATCGGGTTCTTCCGTTCGGCCTAGCACTCTCTCCCCGCACATTCACCAAGTGTATGGATGTAGCCCTTGCTCCACTGAGACTTCAAGGCATCCGTATATTGAATTATCTCGACGACTGGCTCATTCTGGCCCAGTCTCGAGAAATGGCAGTTCGGCATCGAGATGTCGTCCTTGGCCACATTCAGAAATTAGGGTTGAGACTCAATGTAAAAAAGAGTGTGCTAGAACCATCCCAGTCCACGATATTTTTGGGAATCGTGTGGAGCTCGATTACGATGCAGGCACGAATGTCTCCCGCACGTGTCGAGTCAATTCTGGCGATGGTATCCGGGTTAAGGCTGGGCCAGGCCATCACTGTAAAGCAATTTCAAAGAATGCTGGGTCTCATGGCAGCGGCATCCAACGTTATTCCTTTGGGCCTTCTGCACATGAGGCCCCTTCAGTGGTGGTTGAAAACCAAGGGGTTTTCTCCCAAGGGGAATCCGTTTCGTTTAATCAGAGTAACGCGCAGATGCCTTCGTTCTCTGCAAATATGGAAGAAGCCTGGGTTCCTATCCCAAGGGCCGGTGTTGGGAGTGTCATGTCGCCGGAAATCCGTTTCGACAGGCGCTTCCCTCACGGGCTGGGGCGCGGTCATGGACGGCCGCTTTGCCAGGGGTCTGTGGCAGGACCATCATCGTTCTTGGCATATAAACTGCCTAGAGATGATGGCTGTGTTCAGGGCTTTGAGGAGCTTCCTCCCAGACATCAAGGGTTACCATGTCTTAGTACGATCCGACAATACGTCGGTGGTAGCCTATCTGAACCGACAAGGGGGACTCAGATCGCGCCCTCTGTGCAGAATGGCGCATCAGATTATTCTTTGGTCCCAGGGGAAAATACTGTCTATCAAGGCAATGTATATTCCGGGGGTTCAGAATCAGGGAGCAGACATCCTGTCGAGGCAGGGGCTGAGGCCCGGGGAATGGAGACTTCATCCAGACGTGGTGAAGTTGATATGGGAGAGGTTTGGACCAATGGAAGTGGATCTGTTTGCGTCTCGAGAGACGTCCCACTGTCCACTTTGGTTCTCCCTCTCACTTCCAGCCCCTCTGGGGTTGGATGCCATGGTACAGGCCTGGCCGAGGCTTCGCCTGTACGCTTTTCCCCCGATCGCTCTGCTCCCGGGAGTCCTGGAGAGGGTCCGTCAGGAGGGCATCAGTCTTCTTCTGGTTGCCCCAATGTGGCCGACCCGAGTGTGGTTTTCGAACATAGTATCACTCCTGATAGCTCCGCCATGGCAGATTCCTCTGAGGAGGGATCTGTTGTCTCAGGCGGGGGGCACAATTCTCCACCCTCAGCCAGAGCTGTGGAAATTGTGGGTCTGGCCTCTGAGGGGGTTCAGTACCTGAATGCTGGTCTATCAGCTGGAGTGGTTGAAACTATACTTAGCTCCAGAGCTCCGTCTACTAGGAGATTATATGGCCTCAAGTGGAATGTTTTTGCCACTTGGTGTAGAGAACATGAGTTGGATCCAGTAAACTGCCCGGTGGCTTCAGTTCTGGAATTTCTTCAAGATCGGTTCTCTGCGGGTCTCTCCCCTTCCACGCTTAAGGTGTACGTGGCAGCCATTGCAGCTTTCCACGCTCCGTTAAGTGATGGGCCCCTGGGGAGGCACCAGTTGGTCATTCGGTTTCTCCGCGGTACTTGGAGGATGAGGCCGGCAACCAGGTCTAGAGTTCCTGCTTGGGACCTGGCTATAGTTCTGGAAGGGTTATCCCTGGCCCCTTTCGAACCTCTAGAGTCGGCTTCGCCTAGGGATTTAACGCAGAAAATGGTTTTTCTCTTGGCCATTACCTCTCTTAAGAGGGTGGGAGATCTCCAAGCCCTGGCAGTAACACCAGCTTGCTTGGAGTTTGCCCCTGGCAGAGTAAAGGCCTTTTTGCACCCGAGTCCGGGCTACGTGCCTAAGGTTCCTTCGAACACGGCTCGGTCTGTAGTCCTTCAGGCATTCCATCCTCCACCTCATGTGTCGGCAGAAGAAGAGAAGCTTCATTTGCTCTGCCCCGTCAGAGCTTTGAGCGTGTACCTTGAGAGGTCCTCTTCTTGGAGAAGGTCGGACCAGTTATTAGTATGTTTTGGGTCACCTAAAAAGGGGCTCCCGGCATCTAAGCAGACTATTAGTAATTGGATAGTCCAGGCTATTACTGCGGCTTACAAGGTGCGCGGTTTGCCTTCACCTTTAGCTGTCAGGGCCCATTCAACTAGAAGCATGGCTTCTTCTAGGGCCCTTCTTTCGGGAGTACCTCTACAGGAGATCTGCGAGGCAGCCGGTTGGGCTACTCCGCATACTTTTATCAGGTTCTACAGTCTCCACCTTCCAAGTACGCCTGGCGCACACGTGCTCAGTCCTTGCTGAGTGCCTAGACAGTTTCACTCCGGGACAGTCCTATTCGGTGCGTGGCCTAGTGGGCACTCGTTCCCCAAAGTGTCGATCTCGACGCAGTGTTGAGTTCCCTCGAAAGGGAACGTCTCGGGTTATGACTATAACCCTTGTTCCCTGAGAAGGGAACGAGACACTGCGTCGTTCTGCCACGCCCCTCGAGGCCTTTGAGCCTCTTGCTTCATCGCGAGGCTAGTGTGTGTTGTGACAGCGTCACTTTTATACTTCCGGGTATGCCGTCACATGTTACGTCACGACGCAACACCAATCAGGATTGGATTAGTTTTATTCATACTTCAGAGGCGCACGCTTAGGGAGCGTCCCCAAAGTGTCGATCTCGACGCAGTGTCTCGTTCCCTTCTCAGGGAACAAGGGTTATAGTCATAACCCGAGACGTTTAGTTTGGACAAAATGTCAAAATTAAAACTCATATAATTTAAACCTCATTTTCTGTTTTTTTTTGTTTGCTAGTCTTAAATATCGTTACATTTTCTGCACTTTGTTAGTTGCATTCTGTTTTGTTGAACATATTAGCCCATGTTAAGAACTTACACAAACACGTTTTGACCACTGTACATTATCTGAAGTAATTTATGCTCAAATTATTTATTTGTCGCTTAATATCTGTAAATCCAGCTGCCTGGTTGCCTATTAATTACTATTAATTCATTAATTTGTTGTAGTGATGGGCAGGGTTAGCGAGTAATTTGAACTAATGATTTCTCATGATTAGTCATGATTGTGCAGATGCGAATGTTTACAGAATTTGAAATTCAGTGACAATTCTACAAAACGTGTCAAATGGGTCACCTCGTTTTGAATGTTGTGTTTATGGAATGATTTTTGTTGATACTCAGCATATACAGTAGACAGCACAAAAAAGGAAATTGTGAGGTGTTTTTCAATTGAGTTTGTTAGCGAGTATTTAGCAGACCCCTTAACCCACCTCCTCAAGCAGAGGATTTTTTTTTTACATTTTTCTTTAAATAATACATAATGCATTTGAATTTACATTTAACTCATTGACCAACTGATTTGCATGTGATGTAATACAACATGTCTGCGTTGCTAAGATGGTTGCTAGATGAGTTTTGTATAGTGATACATAGAATCGTTGGGTGAAGCGGTCATAGCCGTGTTTTATCGTGAATAAAACACACCAATCGGAATCAAGGATTGGAACCAACTGTTGTATAATACTTAATAGAAAATAGGAAGAGTCCATTGTAATCCATTATTGTGTCTGTCATAATTGTTTATATTTTATTTAGTCATTTGCTGTTGCGAAACTTTGAAGTTGAAACTGTGCTGCAGTTTTTGTTGGTAGTTTGCGCTCCTTAAACACCCTGTTTAATGTAGTCCCACCCTCTTGACCAGACTCAAAAGAGTTAATCATTTGCCAGTCGGGCATCGCAGTTCTAAGATGCAGCGTTTCGTGTCCCTACATTGCGACTTCATTTGCTAATGTCAAGTTACTGAAAAATGTAATGAAGCTACTCCCTAACTACTCCCCAACACTGCCAATTATGGCCTGTATTCTAATTTTGAATGGATAAAAAAAAAAATAATAATAATAAATTGTGTAAACTTATTTTCTCTTTTTACCATTTAGGTTATTTTAACTTTTTGTTGACATACAGAACACATCTACCTAGATGACTGTCTCTTTCTATTTTCATTCAGTATGACCCTGATCTGAGGTAATCCAAAACTGGTGAAATTGAATTAAGTTACAAACCATAGGAGTGAAAAATTTTGTAAAATAGTTTGGCTCCACATTTAGCTGTGATACTGTACCATCCAATGTAGACACAATTATTTAGTGGTTCCCCCTACTGTGACCTAAGACAAGGTTAGTCAAAGTAGAGTTAAACTAATATCAAATCATCACAGCCTTCAGTGTATCCTAGTAGCTGTTGGTGAAGATAATTTGCTTTACAGATACTTTTTTTTTTTTGTGGAATGTGACCTACTTTGCATAGCCATCAGATATGTATGGTTTTGTTTAAAGCATCAATAAAGAAATAATTAATAACAACAGTGGAAAGATATTCACAAGACACAACGTCATACATTTGTGCAATAACATATAAGGGATCTCTGAATAATTACATAGTTTGTTTATACCATGTATTAATTTTTCTTTTCTTGTTCTTTGCGTGATTTTTTATTATTATTCTTTCCTATACGAGAGTGGCCCAAGCATGATTAATTGCGGGTTTAGATTTCCCAGCTTCAAGAGTAAATCAGCTGCTCTGAAGTGCTAACTTGCTAAAATCTAAACTAATTTTAGGCCCAAGATATTAAAATATAATCCATCTTCTTCTTCCACGGGGAGAGCTAATTAGAAAATGTGACTGGCATAAAGGAGAGGAGGAATAGGAACTCTGGGATTAGAGATATATAGAGAAAAGCATAGCTTCGCTGTAATATTGCTGTATTTCCATGAACAGAGCATATAAATCACAAATATTAAACAACCTGCATACAACTGCATGGGAATTTGAATAATGTGACTCTCAATAGGACTAGCCAACACTGGCACCATGATGTTTTTAACATAGGCTAAAATTTACAATACAACAAAATAGACATCATGTACTTATTCATTAGTCATTTCACAGTATTCTCTTTCAAGTAAAAAAAAAAAAAACAAACAAACAGATGTTTTCCCTATTATAGTAATATTTAAAGGGACGGAATAATACTCTTCATTATTCAAGTAGTATTTTAGTATTGCAGCAATTATTTTGTTGTATCTGAGCCTGGCTGTGTGATGAGATAAGAAAAAAAAAAACATGTTAGCCTGAGGCTGGGAACATATTTGGTCATGAGTTCAGGGAACCAATGTTACATACAGGTCCATCTCAAAAAATTGGCATATTGTGATAAAGTTCATTATTTTCCATAATGTAATGATAAAAGTTAAACTTTCATATATTTTAGATTCATTGCACACCAGCTGAAATATTTCAGGTCTTTTATTGTTTTAATATTGATGATTTTGGCATACAGCTCATGAAAACCCAAAATTCCTGTCTCAAAAAATTAGCATATTTCATCCGACCAATAAAAGTGTTTTTAATACAAAAAAAAGTCAACCTTCAAATAATTATGTTCAGTTATGCACTCAATACTTGGTCGGGAATCCTTGTGCAGAAATGACTGCTTCAATGTGGCGTGGCATGGAGGCAATCAGCCTGTGGCACTGCTGAGGTGTTATGGAGGCCCAGGATGCTTCGATAGCGGCCTTAAGCTCATCCAGAGTGTTGGGTCTTGCGTCTCTCAACTTTGTCTTCACAATATCCCACAGATTCTCTATGGGGTTCAGGTCAGGAGAGTTGGCAGGCCAATTGAGCACAGTAATACCATGGTCAGTAAACCATTTACCATTTATTTGGTTTTGGCACTGTGAGCAGGTGCCAGGTCGTGCTGAAAAATGAAATCGTCATCTCCATAAAGCTTTTCAGCAGATGGAAGCATGAAGTGCTTCAAAATCTCCTTTTAGCTAGCTGCATTGACCCTGCCCTTGATAAAACACAGTGGACCAACACCAGCAACTGACATGGCACCCCAGACCATCACTGACTGTGGGTACTTGACACTGGCCTTCAGGCATTTTGGCATTTCCTTCTCCCCAGTCTTCCTCCAGACTCTGGCACCTTGATTTCTGAATGACATGCAACCACTGAGCAACAGTCCAGTGCTGCTTCTCTGTAGCCCAGGTCAGGCGCTTCTTCCGCTTTTTTTGGTTCAAAAGTGGCTTGACCTGGAGAATGCGGCACCTGTAGCCCATTTCCTGCACACGCCTGTGCACGGTGGCTCTAAATGTTTCTACTCCAGACTCAGTCCACGGCTTCCGCAGGTCCCCCAAGGTCTGGAATCGGTCCTTCTCCACAATCTTCCTCAGGGTCCGGTCACCTCTTCTCGTTTTGCAGCGTTTTTTGCCACACTTTTTCCTTCCCACAGACTTCCCATTGATGTGCCTTGATACAGCACTCTGGGAACAGCCTATTTGTTCAGAAATTTCTTTCTGTGTCTTACCTTCTTGCTTGAGGGTGTCAATGATGGCCTTCTGGACAGCAGTCAGGTCAGCAGTCTTACCCATGATTGCGGTTTTGAGTAATGAAATAGGCTGGGAGTTTTTAAAAGCCTCAGGAATCTTTTACAGGTGTTTAGAGTTAATTAGTTGATTCAGATGATTAGGCTAATAGTCAAGTCAAGTCAAGTCAAGTGTATTTATATAGCGCTTTTCACAATATAAATTGCATCAAAGCAGCTTCACAATATCAATCAAATAACATAATGTTTGTTTCTTAGTGAAAAAACATCCACGTTTGGTAGGGCTGATCAATGGTATTAATGCTTGGCTAATTATTTTGAATATCCCCAACTGAACAAGCCAAAGGCAACAGTGGCAAGGAACCGAAAAACTCCATCAAGTGACCTACTGGTGTCCTAAAACTCCATCAGGTGACCTAATGGAGAAAAAAAAACCTTGGGAGAACCCAGGCTCAGTCGGGGGCCAGTTCTCCTCTGGCGTTTATGAACTAGAGGCCGGATTTACAGTAACTGTAATTTGATACAGAATTTTGTTTTATTTTATCACTTCGGGGTGGGTACGCGAACCGGAATCACAACATTTTATCTGTAGAGTGGGAAAGGGATCCTCCATAGGGAGAGGCTAGTTGGCACTTCAGCACTGCGTTGTCATCGGGTCCAGGCAAAGCTCCTAGTCAGATCTGGATACGGCCTGGATCCGGTCGGCTGCGGGAAAACCTCGGGATAAACAAAGACACTAAAATTAGCGTAGATGCCATTCTTCTTATGATGATGTAACGAGTACATCAGGATGTAAGGGAAGTGTTCCCAGTTCCGGCTGACCTAATCTATGCAGCCTAAGATTGAATTATAGAAGTCTATAATATATTATGTGTATGCTAGGTCAAAGAGATGTGTTTTTAGTCTAGCTTTGAACTGAC
Source organism: Meda fulgida (assembly GCA_030578275.1). Taxonomy (NCBI): domain Eukaryota; kingdom Metazoa; phylum Chordata; class Actinopteri; order Cypriniformes; family Leuciscidae; genus Meda; species Meda fulgida. The sequence goes on from CM060624.1 coordinate 30,011,197, forward strand.
AGAGTGTGTCTGCTTCCCGGACAATGGTAGGAAGACTGTTCCAAAGTTTTGGTGCTAAATAGGAAAAGGATCTACCGCCCGCAGTCGATTTTGAAATTCTAGGTATTATCAACTGGCCCGAATTTTGAGATCGCATTTGAGATTTAATAGCTCGTTTAGAGAACCTTTTCATGATATGCTAATTTTTTGAGACAGGAATTTTGGGTTTTCGTGAGCTGTATGCCAAAATCATCAGTATTAAAACAATAAAACACCTGAAATATTTCAGTTGGTGTGCAATGAATCTAAAACATATGAAAGTTTAATTTTTATCATTACATTATGGAAAATAATGAACTTTATCACAATATGCTAATATTTGGACAAGGACCTGTACAAGATGTTCCCTTTCATTGGTTCTCTTGATGCTGCATCAGTATGGTAACTATACCACAACGTAAGTGCCTGCCATTGTCAGGATTTGGGTTTGATCTCTCCTCTTTGCTCTAGTCTTTGTTTTTGTTTTTATCTTGCACTCCACAATCAGCTCTGTCGTTCACTGAAAGTTTAACACTGCTGATTTTACTGTGTGGAAACAGCTGTAAGGCAGTGTTAAAGGCTATTAATTCCCAAAGAGTTAAATTAACAATCTACAGTGTTAAAGAGTACTTCTTTTCAGTGTAGTTACAGGGTGCTACATGGTGTCATTTTATTTTTACACCGAAAGTGCACAAAACACACAATTGTCTTGACTCCGCCCTTCAATTACTGCTGCCTCGCAAGACAACAATGCCATTTTATCTTTGCGACCGAGATGGTAAGTTTGATTGCTTTTCTGTTTATTACGTTAAATAGGAAATACTTAATTTGTTGGAATTTGCTTACAATCTATTTTGTACTTTTAGCATCTTTCAGTTTGGTTTGTTGACAGCCTTCGTGAAATTAGGCATTCAGGAAATCAGGCGAGGCCTGGTTTTACGACGAATCTGGATTGAAGTTGATGAGGTCTGAAGAAGACACATTTATGTGTTTTTCTGCTCAGATGAGAGAATTCATCAAATAGTAATTTAATATTTGTTTTTTGAAAGCATTAAGTAGGATGGCCCAGTAGTGCACAACAACGAAATTTAAAAAACAAACATACGTTCACAACACAACGAAAGTAAGCCACAACACAACAAAATGAATCCACATCACAACGGAAATGAGCCACAAAACAACGGAAATGAGCCACAACACAACGGAAAATGTATACCACAACGGAAATGAGCCACAAGACAATGGAAAATGTACAACACAACGAAATAAAGCCGCAACACAACGGAAATGCTCCCGACCACTAGAGGGCTCTCGGAGGGTGATAAAAATTAGTTTTCCTTGACATTTTTTTATTTTTTTATTGAAGATAATCAATGCTTAATAAAAAAAATGCTTATAAAATTCGTCAGTAAAGCCGTCAGTTCCGGGTGATTTATTAATTTTAAGTTGATTAATGGCATTAGTAATTTCATTTAGAGAAATAGAGGAATCGCAAAAGTCACAATTAGCTTCAGAAATCTGATTGATATTAGGAATAGAATTAAAAAAACATGTGGCATCTTGAAGACAATATCTAGAGGTGTAAAGATCACTGTAAAATCCAGCACAATACTTGGCAATTTTCTTTGAATCGTCAGTCATTTTTCCATCAATACTTAATTGTTGAATGGTGTTATTTTTTTGATTGCTGCTTTTCCAATTGAAAGAAATATGCAGAATTCTGCTCACCCTCTTCGAGCCACTTACGGCGAGATCTAACAAAAGCACCTTCTGCTTTTCTTTTATTAATCTCGTCCAACCTATGCTGCTGATTAGTAAGCTCCAACTGTTCTGACTTAGTAAGTACATCTAAAGACTAAGAAGTTAAGGACGCAATTTTAAGTATAGTGTCGTTTTCCTCTGCTCTTCTTTTTTTAGCTAAATCACTACTGTATTTCCTTAAAAATTTTGCAATTTCATACTTTAACAACTCCCAGTTATTGCTAAAATAATTCTCACTTTGAGCTTTGTCCCAGTAAAGCCGAATAAAACTCTCAATTTTAGAAGTCACTTCCTTGTGTTTAAGTAGTGTACTATTAAGTTTCCAATAAGAGGTTTTAGGAAAACCGAGAGAGAGAAAAGGAATGAGAACTTGAATAGTCTTATGATCAGATAGGGGCAATGGTAAAATGTTCACAACTACATTTTTCAGATCCTTGGATATAAGCCAGAAATCAATGCGAGACTGCCTTGATAACGTTTTGTTGCTCCATGTATATGATTTCTGTAGCGGGTGAGTATCTCTCCAAATGTCAGTTAAATTAAAACTACGTGAGAGCATCTTTACATAAATATTAGAGGAGTCCGCATTCCTTGCAGGCAACCTATCCAGGAAATTATCTAACACGGTATTAAAATCTCCGCCCAAAACGATAAAAGAGTAGCAAACAAAGACAACAATACAAACAAAGTAGCAAAAGTTAAAGAAATACCCCCCCCCCCCGAAAAAAAATAATAAAAAAAAAAATACAGACACTAAAACACAAGATTATTACTCAAATAAATAAACACATTAAACATAGTACAATTAACCACAGTTTTAACAGCTTTTTGTTTTGCATGGAAGAGATGGTAGAAATATATTGTTCCATTTCAGTTTTTACCGAAAAAAGTGTTTTTTTTTTTTATTACTGAATTTACATTTATGGATATGGAATTTGGCAACAAATAAGATTAGGTTTACTAGAAAGAGAGCACCATTGTCCTTCCCACAGTCACTAAAACAACCAAAAATTACATTTTTGTAGTACAGGGAGAACTCTGGAAGAATATTGTCAACTAAAAATGAATTAATGTCTTTCCAGAGCTTATAAGTGCATTCACAAAATCAACATAAATGTGGAATAGTTTCAGGATGTAAGCCACAAAAGGAGCATTTTACATCAATGTCATTCTTAAACTTATTTAAGCATACATTCATGGGGTAAAACCTGTGTAGTAACTTGAACGAAACTTCTTTAATTTTGTCTTAAAAGTCTTAACCAGACTTTTTCCCAGTCTATGTTGAGGTCAAACTTATTCCAATAGAAGGATGCAGGAGAAATAGAGACTAGGTCCGCCTGAAACAAGGATCTAATTTTGGAGTTCGATGCTTTATAGGTAGAGAAACAGACTTTACCTAACGGAAGCTGAGTTGGATCATCAATTGACCTGAACAACATACGAAGACCTGAGGGCACAGCATCAAAAACTATAGAAAATTATCTTGGGCTTACTGGAATCTTATATTTGGCAAGAAATTCTGAATAACTGTATTGTAGTCCATTCTTATTAAAGAGTTGACTGACTAATAAAATACCATTGTTGAACCAATTATCGTAAAAAAGCGACTTGTTATTATAAACAATATTGAAATTGTTCCATATATAACACCTCTGTGGAGAGAAGTTATGCTTGTAGAGCAAAGCCCATGCTAAACGAGCTTGTTGGTGGAAATTGGAGAGTTTAACTGGGATTTTTTGTATTTTATAGTTACAGAGCAGAATAAATTTTAGGCCACCTAACTGTGAAAAGATATAATGAGAAATACAATTCCAGATGGAAGTAGGGTGTTTGAGATATTGCTTGATCCAATTTATCTTGAATGTGTTGTTGAGAGAGCTAAAGTCTATGAAACTTAAGCCCCCTTTGTTGTAAGAATTCAGAACTACAGACTTATGAATATAGTGAGTTTTTCCATAGAAAATTAAATAGCATCTTATCGACAGATTTACAAAAGGAGTTATCCACATGTAATGACTGAGCAGCATTGGTTAAACGAGAAATACCTTCCGCCTTGGTGATAAGAACTCTGCCTTTCAAAGAAAGATCTCTTTGTAACCATCGGTTGAAAACCTTTTGAGTTTTTTCAATGAGGGGAAAAAAGTTTAACTTACCTCTGGCTTCTCTATCTTTGGTGATATGAACACCAAGATATGTGACTGAATCACTTACAGGGATATTACACACTACGGAAGCAGAGCAGTTGGTAACAGTAACAGTTCACATTTGCTAAGATTGAGGGTGAGACTGGAAGCTTTGGAAAAAGAGCGAAAAAGTTAATCGCAACTGAAACCTGTGAAGCATCTCCCAGAAACAGGGCTGTATCATCCGCCAACTGACTGATTAAAATATGATTATTTGCCACACTAATGCCTTTAATAGGACTGTTTTTAATGTGTAAATTAAGAAGTTGGGCAGTGAGAAGGAACAGACAAACAGAAATAGGACACCCTTGCCGTACTCCTCGCTTTAAATCAAACCTTTGGGATGTACCAATGCTTAATTTAATAGAACTGTTTCCATTAGCATACAAAGTTTGGACCGATCTGCAGAAGAACTGACCAAAACCGAACTTTTTTAAGGTTTCCATTACAAAATCGTGCTCTAAGGAATCAAAGGCTTTATAAAAGTCTAAGAAAAGAATACAACTGTCTTCATGAACTAGCTCAGAGTAGTCTAATAAATCTAAAATCAATCTCACATTATTTGAGATATGTCTATTACGCAAGACTGGCTCTCATCAATAATAGAGTCTAGTACTGATTTCAGTCTCTTGGCAAGTATCAGAGCAACAATCTTATAGTCACTATTTAATAAGGAAATGAGGCGCCAATTATCTAACAGGAGAGAATCTTTCTTAGGCTTAGGAATGAGTGTAATTAGACCCTGACTTAAGGTAGGAGGCAAGGAACCTCTATAAACATTCTCAGCAAAAACTTATTTTAAAAATGGGGCTAGGCTCAGAGAAAAATGCTTATAAAATTCGTCAGTAAAGCCGTCAGTTCCGGGTGATTTATTAATTTTAAGTTGATTAATGGCATTAGTAATTTCATTTAGAGAAATAGAGGAATCGCAAAAGTCACAATTAGCTTCAGAAATCTGATTGATATTAGGAATAGAATTAAAAAAACATGTGGCATCTTGAAGACAATATCTAGAGGTGTAAAGATCACTGTAAAATCCAGCACAATACTTGGCAATTTTCTTTGAATCGTCAGTCATTTTTCCATCAATACTTAATTGTTGAATGGTGTTATTTTTTTGATTGCTGCTTTTCCAATTGAAAGAAATATGCAGAATTCTGCTCACCCTCTTCGAGCCACTTACGGCGAGATCTAACAAAAGCACCTTCTGCTTTTCTTTTATTAATCTCGTCCAACCTATGCTGCTGATTAGTAAGCTCCAACTGTTCTGACTTAGTAAGTACATCTAAAGACTAAGAAGTTAAGGACGCAATTTTAAGTATAGTGTCGTTTTCCTCTGCTCTTCTTTTTTTAGCTAAATCACTACTGTATTTCCTTAAAAATTTTGCAATTTCATACTTTAACAACTCCCAGTTATTGCTAAAATAATTCTCACTTTGAGCTTTGTCCCAGTAAAGCCGAATAAAACTCTCAATTTTAGAAGTCACTTCCTTGTGTTTAAGTAGTGTACTATTAAGTTTCCAATAAGAGGTTTTAGGAAAACCGAGAGAGAGAAAAGGAATGAGAACTTGAATAGTCTTATGATCAGATAGGGGCAATGGTAAAATGTTCACAACTACATTTTTCAGATCCTTGGATATAAGCCAGAAATCAATGCGAGACTGCCTTGATAACGTTTTGTTGCTCCATGTATATGATTTCTGTAGCGGGTGAGTATCTCTCCAAATGTCAGTTAAATTAAAACTACGTGAGAGCATCTTTACATAAATATTAGAGGAGTCCGCATTCCTTGCAGGCAACCTATCCAGGAAATTATCTAACACGGTATTAAAATCTCCGCCCAAAACGATAAAAGAGTTTGGGAATTTAGATAACCAGTAAGAGAGTCGTTCTTCTAAATTATATAAAAAAACCTATTGTTCTCTGTTTGAGAATTGAAACCATAAGCATTAACTATAATATAATTAACTCTAGCAATTTCTAGAACTAGAAATATATAATGACCCCTTTTGTCACAGTCAGAGTTTAAAACTTTTCCACTAAAGCGTTTTTTTAAAACAAAAGCACCAGCTGAGCGCTCAGATTCGTGAGACAGCCACAGCCACCCCCCCCCCCCCACTGTGATCTCCGAAAGTTAGCATCCTGTTCAATTGAGTGTGATTCCTGTACAAAACAAAAGTCAGTATAAAAATATAGCCTTTTGTTTAAGGTGGTTTCTTAAACCTTTTGTGTTTAAAGAAATAATAGATAAAGCCATACGGAAAAAGATAAAGTAAATAATACAAGAAAAAAACTAGACCAGAAAAATGGTAGTGTGTATACGAAAATAAGTAGGATAAGGTCTCTATGTCACGATTAGCCACTCACTCCTTGGGTTATCACGGACTAAATTTCCCATCATGGACCTCCCTGGACTGATTACACCAAACACCATACACCTGCACGGCGCTGATTACACACACCTGCATCTCATTCACACACACACACACATAAACCACTTCCACGCACCACACCAGTGTGAAGTCTTGACTTTCCTGGCTGTCATTCTGAGCGTTTATTACTGTGGATTATTTATTGCCTTGACCTTGGACTGTGTACCCCGTTTCTGATCGCTCTCTGCCTACTTTGACTTGGATTGTTACTGGACCTTGCTTCTCGCCGCCTGCCCCGACCATTGCTTGTTATCTGGTTTATCTCTGCCTTGTCTCCATTGCCCTGTTGGCTGTTGCTGATCCCTGCCTGTTTGACTTCTCTATAAATGCTGCAAATGGATCCCCTAGTGTCTGCTGCTTCGTTACAGAAGACTTCGCCACACCAAAATCCAGCAGCGATGCCAACCAGGGATACAGGTATTCAAATCATGCGTCTCCGTCAGGGGAATCGGACGATTGAGAAGTATGTCGAGGAGTTTATTGAACTGGCACATCTCACCTCAATGCACACATTATGTCTTATGATATTTTTTCGGGGAGGACTATCAAGTCAAGTCAAGTGTATTTATATAGCGCTTTCACAATATAAATTGCATCAAAGCAGCTTCACAATATCAATCAAATAACATAACAATGTTTGTTTCTTAGTGAAAAAACATCCACGTTTGGTAGGGCTGATCAATGGTATTAATGCTTGGTTAATTATTTTGAATATCCCCAACTGAGCAAGCCAAAGGCAACAGTGGCAAGGAACCGAAAAACTCCAAGTGACCTACTGGTGTCCTAAAACTCCATCAGGTGACCTACTGGAGAAAAAAAAAAAACCTTGGGAGAACCCAGGCTCAGTCGGGGGCCAGTTCTCCTCTGGTGTTTATGAACTAGAGGCTGGATTTATAGTAACTGTAATTTGATACAGAATTTTGTTTTATTTTATCACTTCGGGGTGGGTACGCGAACTGGAATCACAACGTTTTATCTGTAGAGTGGGAAAGGGATCCTCCATAGGGAGAGGCTAGTTGGCACTTCAGCACTGCGTTGTCATCGGGTCCAGGCAAAGCTCCTAGTCAGATCTGGATACGGCCTGGATCCGGTAGGCTGCGGGAAAACCTCGGGATAAAAAAGACACTAAAATTAGCGTAGATGCCATTCTTCTTATGATGATGTAACGAGTACATCAGGATTTAAGGGAAGTGTTCCCAGTTCCGGCTGACCTAATCTATGCAGCCTAACATTGAATTATAGAAGTCTATAATATATTATGTGTATGCTAGGTCAAAGAGATGTGTCTTTAGTCTAGCTTTGAACTGACAGAGTGTGTCTGCTTCCCGGACAATGGTAGGAAGACTGTTCCAAAGTTTTGGTGCTAAATAGGAAAAGGATCTACCGCCCGCAGTCGATTTTGATATTCTAGGTATTATCAACTGGCCCGAATTTTGAGATCGCAATAGACGTGAAGGACTATAATGCGTTAAGAGCTCGCTCAAGTACTGCGGAGCTAAACCATTTAGTGCTTTGTAAGTAATCAACAATATTTTAAAATGTATACGATGTTTAATAGGCAGCCAATGCAGTGTTGACAGAACCGGGCTAATATGGTCATATTTCCTGGTTCTAGTAAGAACTCGAGCTGCAGCGTTTTGGACCAGCTGTAGTTTATTTATTAAGCGTGCAGGGCAACCACACAGTAGAGCATTACAATAATCTAGTGTTAATGTCATGAAAGCATGAACTAATTGTTCCGCATTTGTTAATGAGAGCATATGTCGACTATCTGAACCGCTCAGTTCATTCATGCCCTTGCATGATCCTCACTGGACTTTAGAGCACTATATTAACCTGGCCCTTTTGTTGAGCGACGCCAACGCTCCACGACCCAGGTCCGCCCATGCTCCACGATGGGACCATTGCATGCCCCGGTCCTGTTCCCCTGCACGGACCTGGCCCTCCATCCCTCCACCAAGACCCCCTCGCTTCACCACCCTCCTGAACTTGTTTTTTTGTTGTTGTTTTTTGTTTGCGTCTCGAAGCCGCTCTTAAAGGGGGGGCTCTGTCACGATTAGCCACTCACTCCCTGGGTTATCACGGACTACATTTCCCATCATGCATCTCCCTGGACTGATTACACCATACACCTGCACGGCGCTGATTACACACACCTGCATCTCATTCACACACATATAAACCACTTCCACGCACCACACCAGTGCGAAGTCTTGACTTTCCTGGCTGTCATTCTGAGCGTTTATTACTCTGGATTATTTATTGCCTTGACCTTGGACTGTTGTACCCCGTTTCTGATCGTTCTCTGCCTACCTCGACTTGGATTGTTACTGAACCTTGCTTCTGGCCGCCTGCCCTGACCATTGCTTGTTATCTGGTTTATCTCTGCCTTGTCTCCATTGCCCTGTTTGCTGTTGTTAATCCCTGCCTGTTTGACTACTCTATAAATGCTGCAAATGGATCCCCTAGTGTCTGCTGCTTCATTACACTCTACAAAAGCGCCAACATGAGTCTGAGAACAGCAAACCTTATGTGAAATTTTGTGAACATATGCTATCAGTACAATCAGACTGTAGACATTTTATGAAAAGAGTCCTCCTTGTGCAGGAGAGCCTATAAAAAACATTTTCTTTTACTCCCACTCAAATTTGTAATTATAAAGATTATTATTTATTTTTCCAGAGGAAAACTAACTATACATAAATGAAAGTCTGATAAACAGCTTTTGAAACGCTATCGAGCCGTGATAGTTGAAACATAAAAATATTGCTGAACCTATGTGACATGCTATGCATTAACAAGCATGTTAGAACAATTTGACACACCTCTGCTCCAAAGAGCAACTTTGATACAGTAACAGTATTAAAACCTGACTGAATTACATAAAGAACATATAAAGTAAAGAGCCTTAAGCTGTGTACTAGAATTACCTCATCTACAAAGTCTCAAGGTGGGAGAATTTCCTTTCCACCCACAAAAGCTTGACCGCCCACGAAGAAAGCTGGCTTGCCATCTTTCCGAGCCCGATCAACAACGGGTCACAGTTTCTTTCTTTTCTCTCTGTCCTCTGCTGACAAGTCTTCCGCCAGTTTCAGGTTTTTGGTCTTCATGAAGCCACTCTTTGCGGAGCGCCACATGGCATCACGGTAGAATTTGGAAGAGAAGCGCACGATGACACCTCTCAGTTGAATGTTACCAAGCTTCCTGGGGCCGAGGCCGTGAACAACGTCTATGGCATCTGGAAGCTTGGTTTTGGCCTCTGGAAGCAGACCCTGGCATATCTGGATAATCTCACGTCGCAGATCCTGCTGATCGTTTTCTTCTAGGCCATAGAGCTTGAGATTCCAGCGTCGGGAGTACGCTTCTAATTGAGAAACACGCTGCTCAGTCTTGTCAGTATTAACTTTGCAAGCCTCAATCAGCGATTCACAGCGGTCAACTCTCTCTGTAACACTTTTTACTTCGGCACAAACAGAATCAAAGGAATCTTTAATACCGGCGATCTGCTTGGTGTTTTCTGTAACTGCCATCTTCACTTCGGCAATCACCAAGGAGTTGTCACTGACCAACTTTTCCAAGGCATCTGACCTGCTGTTTATCAGCTGAGAGAGGGAGGAAAGCTGGGAGAGGATTGCGGTAGTTGTCGTATCTTCCACGTCTCCATTTAAGTGCAGGTGATTTAACCGGGGTGATGGGAAGTTGCGGAAGATTATCATCCACTAACGAGACCTTCAGTACCTCCGTGTCTGACTCGAGGTAGTCGTGCATGTTGTCAATGAGCATGTTGTTTTTATCTGGCTATTCAGTAGGAGCTAACATTTCAGCCATGTTGGTAGAACACGTACTAGCGCTTTTTTAGCGCCACTTTTCCTTTTCTCCTGAGGCTACATTTTACCAGCAAAGGTAACCAGAATACAGCCGGACAAACGCAGTACATGAACTAAAAGCAAAAAGTCCTTTTTGTACACACTTTAACTATATGGAAAACAGTTCGGTTTGCGGAGCTCAGAGAAACACGTCCACTCAGAGTGCCATCTTGGTCGACCCCCCCCAGTTTTCCTTGACATTGTTGTATTCGGTTGTTAAGTCGTGACGTAACCGCTCTACGATAATTCTGTTTCCGGGTCCAAAGGCCGGGTTCTCTCTACCTACCTACACCTACCTACCGCTTTCCCCTGAGTTTTACCATGCTGCAGTGTTGTGTCCCGTGTTTAAATAGATCGGAGTTTAAAAAAGCAAGTGACATTCAATTGTAATTTTACCGCTTTCCCTGTGATGAGAAAGAGAAGAGGAAATGGCTGCAGTTGATAAGGTAAGTTAAAAATTTTAAAGAAATGAAGAAACTTTGACCAGCAAGGGTGCCTCACTAAAGAAGGACGTGATCGCAAATAAATTAACAGGTTCCGCTATTGTTATTGGATCTGGATGCGCGGAGCGCTTGGACCCGAAAGAGGCTAAACATCACGAGTGATGTCAGACCGGATAGAGTCAGGAGTCTAAAAAATATATCAACACCACGATTAGTTTTAACAGTATGTAGCTAACCATTGTATATCTATTTATTCATTCAAAATCACCTACGTGCATTATAGCTGTATGTTTATACTCTAGAATGCTTTGAAGCGCTACCATAGCGCATGATCCCTAAGGGAACGTCTGCCAATTCCTCCCAAGTTGTTAAAACTTATAATTTGTATTTATTAAAATTACTTTTAACATTCAAAAATAGACATGTTCAAAATCCAAAGCTTGATTGTATTGGTAGTAGACTGACTTACTACAGGTGACTTTTTTCCAGTTCCTCCCTTCATGTAATTTGTGTTTGTGTTTGGAGCTCCGTCGAATTGATTCATAATCCTTTATTTTCTTCTTTACCACTCATTTATAAACAAGCATTTTCTATTTTTACAGCATGTGAACATATCTTCAATACTATTCCTTATAAAAAAACAATCGGATTGCTTTGATATCGCTACTTGTATCCAACTTTCCGAATTTCCGCTACTAGCCTTAAGCCCGCTAGCATTGCACGCGTGGCCTCTCGCCTATCGATCGTCTTATTTACATTTACATTAGGACTGAAATCCTGGATAGAACACGTATCCTTTCAATGATAAAGTAGTAGTGATTATTGGTAGTATCACTACTAATTTACTGTTTACCTGTTATTATGGCAAATATATCGGATGTGTCTAACGTTACCTCTGAGTGCAGGGGAGGACACGTTTGAGCTGCATTTGGTGCAGTTGGAGCTGGAGTCCGTGGAGAAGCAGATCCGTGATCTACTAGAGAGATAAACCGAGCTGCGAGATCGACGATCAGCACTTGAAACATCACGCGCCGATGCTCACAAGTCAGTGGTTAATAACTTTCTGACTCCGACCTCGTCTACTCCGTGTGTTTCTCTGCACAGGCCCCAAGCACCCAGGACGCGATCATCACTGGCTTCATTCACTCCGGCACCGACACAACACCATGGACCCTGGGTGATCCCACAGCGGAAGACACGAGCCAGGACCAGAGCAAGAACCTCTCCGCCCCTCCCGGTCTTCGAGATCTCCACCCGGAACCGCTTCTCCCCTCTTCGCGAGTCGACGACGCTGTGATCATCGGCAGTTCCATCGTCCGTCATGTCCGCGCTACCTCAGGTAAAGGTAAGGTGCGCACTCACTGCTTTCCTGGTGCTCCTGTTCTAGATGTCGCTGCACAGGTCCCCGAGATCCTGAACGGTGACGAGCGCGTCGGAGCTGTTGTGCTGCACTCTGATGCAGAAAAGTTAGTTCATGCATTCATGACCTCGAGCCTAGATTACTGTAATGCTTTATTAGCTGGTTGTCCTGCATCCTCAATAAACAAGCTACACTTAGTCCAAAATGCAGCCACTAGAGTTCTTACTAGATCAAGAAAATCTGATCATATAACACCAATTTTATTATCTCTACACTGGTTACCTATTAAGTTCCGTATCAATTACAGAGTATTACTGCTGACCTATAAAGCCCTAAATGGTCTAGCTCCTGTGTATTTAATGGACCTTCTATCGCCCTACAATCCATTGCGTTCTTTAAGATCACTAAATTCAAGGCTTCTGGTCATTCCTAGGATATCTAAGTCCACTAAAGGAGGGAGGGCGTTCTCACACTTCCTGATATTGTTCGAGGATCAGACTCGCTGTCCCAGTTTAAAACTAGATTAAAGACACATCTCTTTAGCCAAGTATTCACATAATGCTTACCTTTTATACTACTGTTGACTCAGATCGAATGCATTTAATATTATGAACAGCGGCTATGCTAATTATTTCCCATCTGCTTTTCTGCTGTTATCTCGGGACACGAGTCCCGAGGTAAATGGCGTTTGTAGCTCCAGATTGCATCCAGCCTCTCATGGAGACTTCAGATGCCCCAACACATTCGATGAGATGACTAAATGTCTGTGAAGAGACGACTCGACGCCTGTGAAGAGACGACTCGACGCCTGTGAAGAGACGACTCAACGCCGGCGATATGTTATGCCCTAAATTAATACATGATTAACTAAATGTATTTTTTTCCATGTAAATTTCTGATGTGCACTTTCTGTAAAGCTGCTTTGAAACAATATGTATTGTGAAAAGTGCTATACAAATAAATTTGAATTGAATGTAGTTACAGTAAACGATATTTTTTTTTTAGGAAATTTCTGTAAAAGTTTTTTTCTTTTATCATGTTTCAAAGGTTGTAGTTCCTATAAACTAGACTGACTTAGTTGAAATTGTGCCAATAGCTCCCTGTATGCACAGTACAAAGGCCTACAGTAATTCACCTAAAGTACTTGTGGTACGTTCCTAGTGACCAGACTGCCTGATCATAAATAAAAATAAAAACCATTTTGTGAATCGCAGAATTACAGGAAGTAATATTTTATGTCGATATAGAATGGTTACATACTGTTAACTAATCGTGGTTTTGATATATTAAAGCTGCTGGCTCTATATAACAATGGCAAGGGAAACTAACTTTACCACGCTCCGAGAGCCCTCTAGTGGTCAGGAACATTTCCGTTGTGTTGCGGCTTTATTTCATGTTGTACATTTTCCGTTGTGTAGTGGATTCCTTTCGTTGTGTTGTGGCTTAATTTCGTTGTGTTGTGAGCTTATGTTTGCTTTTTAAATTTTATTGGGTTGTGCACTACTGGGCCACCAGTAATTAAGTGTGGTATTACGTTGTGTCCATGCATTGAAAATGGTAAGTGACACTGTTATATATTCACACGTTAACAATTAAGTTTTGTGATGCAAATTGCATAATCTGTACGTTGCTTGTTCTTAGCACTGAATATCATGTCTGTCAATATCTGCATCTAGACACAAACGAGCTACCAAGTTTTTATTTATGACAGTTACATGTAAATCCATCAGTCTTCCAATTCCATTTCCAGTCATTTGAGTGCACACTGGCAGAGAATGCTGGTACTTTAGCTTGAAATCAGTCTTCATTAATTCATACTGCATGTATTTTTGGTTAAATAATGTCCTACATTTTTTCAGATTTATGAAGTTAATTTTTAATGGTAAAATATGTGTAGCACATGCGTCAAAAAATATGCAGTTGTTGCTAATATTAATCATAGGCATGTAGGTTCGACTATGGAAGTGTAATGAAAACAACACTGATTGAATAAAGTAAATTTTGTATTAAAATTAACTTTTATAGTAATTGTTGATTTCTCAAAGGAAAATAAAATAAAAAATTTGTCACAATTTCTGTTCACTGTGAAATCAGAATTATAGGCTCTAGGCTATACGAAATTCCTAGAACACAACACCTTTGATATAACCATAAGCATAGAATGTTCACAATTGTAAAATTGGACAGTTCACTCAATCACATTCAAAAATACTTCTTGGTATTCAACACAATACAAAAAATAAACAGTTCAGAAGAAAACAGTTAAATGAATCAGTTCAAAGGGTTCAGTTCGAAAAGTTCGTTTGAAAGATTCGATTTGAATTATTCGATTCAAAAGATTCAGTTCGATGAAATCCAAAGTTCCATTTCAAAAGCTACACTCAATGCTGTGCTTGATTCAGCGCATTGGGACAACTTTTTGTGTGACGGGGTGTGAATATGTGCAACACATCAATGGAATGACTTTGCACTTTTATAGCCTTAGACAGTGACGTCATTGTAATGTGTGCTTGTCAGAGGCTATAATTAGATGTGCTACAAGTGCATCGACAGGTCTTTTTGTCTTCAGACCATACTGTGTGTGTGTGTGTGTGTGTGTGTGTGTGTGTGTGTGTGCTTCTCAAGCTCTCTGTTTCTCTGGTAGTAGTTTGTTCTGCTAGGCAGAGCACAGACAATATTTCTCTTTTCCCTCTACACTCTGTCTGAAAAGTGAAAGAAAAGAAAACAAAAAGAAAATTAGCGATTTACAGAACAAAGGGTGTGTGCCTCCATGTTCACATCCTATGCCTGAATCGGACACACACCAATGCTGTTTTTGTTTGTTCGGGGAGAAAGCCTGCCGCCCTTGCGTTTGAGCGTGGTGATTGCGAGCATTGTGAAATGTTCACAGTTAAAGTGCTCCGCGTTTGCTTTGTTTATTTCAAAGGGGTAGCACCCACAATGCAATCGTGGGGCTCGCGTGTCGATTTGGCTGAGGAGCGAGAGACGGGTCTGTCCCTATCGCTCGCTCTCTGTAACACTGTAACATCCCCGCCACCTCTGGTGATTCTGGGGGGCAGTGGTTTCCAGCAAAATGTTTAACCTCCCCCATCAGGAAGTATTAAAATTGTTACCCCTTTAAAGACACTTTGCCAGAGAGAAAGCTACTGCCGGGTATCTCTCTTTGGGTCCTAAAAACAGTAAAAAGGAATACACTGCCCTCCTCGTTTTAACGGCATGGTTCCCACTACCATGAAATCAGAGTAGGCACATCTGTTGTCACAAGATAATCTCTTCTGGACAAAGGGGCCATAGATCATGTTCCTAGAGAGAAGAGTCAGGCTACTACAGCCAATACTTCCTGGTTCACAAAAAATAAATAAATGGGGGTTTGCGTCCATTTTAGATCTTCGAGGCTTGGACAATTCCGTCAGAACACTCAAGTTCGAGTTTATAACTATCAAGACGATCGTGTCGCAAATTCAACATCGCAATTGGTTTGTCACGATCGATCTTAAAGATATATATTTTTACATAGATATATTGTCACAACATAGGAAGTTCCTTAGGTCTGCTTTCGAAGCTTACCAACCTCGGTTCCCTCCATTCGACTTAGCCATGATAGACGATTGGCTGAAACTGGCCCAGTCTCAAGAACTTGCGCTTCAACATCGAGATCGTCCCCACTTATCTTCTCTCTCTGGGGTTGAGATACAACGCTAAGAAAATCTCTCTCCCACCCAGAGGGTAACATGCTTGGAAGTTAAATGGGACTCTGTCACCATTGGGTGCACAACTGTCTCCCATTCATGTTAAGACCGTTTTAAACAATCCAAGCAACTTTAGACTCCAAGAAAATTATACATATACAGAACATCTAAAGAAAATTATACACAGAAATAAATTACAAATATAATTTCACTCACCAAGCCTATCACTTGAAGCAAATATCCTTCCCTTCTTAAATGTCCGTGGCAGCGAGCGTGTCGGGCCATTTAGTGAAACTGACACATATATAGCCTATCTAATGGCAAATTAAGTAAATCTTCATTATGAGTCCTAATCATAAATACAGTGCATGTTCACAATAACAGTTTAAATAAATAAAAGAATGATTTAAATTATGTTTTACTTCTGGTATAAACATTTAGATTAAATATAGCATTCTCATTAATGGAGTTAAACACTTAAAAGTACATGAAATGATTACTGAGAAGTTACAAAAAAAATATATTCAATAAATAGAATTTGTTGGGGATGCAATGCTTTTGAACACTTTTCCATGGCATGCTGTGTTTTAATGTTTTAACAACACAGATAATTGCTTATCATGATAATAGCAGATTGTCTGAGAAAATAGTTTAGTGCAAATAATGTACAACAAGGTCTATCTGTTTCCATTCAAAATATAAATGAATTAAAAATACTATTTGGCCAGTAGATAAGATTGAGAAAAACTTGAAATGTATTTTACACTATTTGATTTATTCATTCAAAAACAAGGCAAGGATAGACTACTAAATGATTTTTATTAATGTAATGTGATGGCACATCCGTATTTCATATTTTCCTAATGTCTTGTACCGTTAAATATTCCTAATGTCTTGTACTTGTATGTTATCACATGGATAAATAATCATATGCAAATGATATGTAGATGAGGATATGCATAGTAAAACTAGGCTTTGTCAAGTAAAGTCATCTTCATTTATATAGCGCTTTTAACAATGTAGATTGTTTCAAAGCAGCTTTACAGATTAAGGTAACAGGATTGTCTTGGCTTTATAGCGGTTCTTGAATAATGTTATTTTCCAGCTAAAGTCAGTTTTGATTGATTCACTTCCGTTGAAATTATCATTTGTTATTAAATTAGGGGCTGCTAAAACGACCCCGTTCTCTCTAAACAGACTTTAAACACAAACCTGTGATAAACTGTAATGGCGTTCACATGTGCATAAATAATTGATTCTATAGTTATGTGCATTTGAATATATGTGTGCCAGTTTGTAATTCCCTACAAACCATGCCTAAACAAACTACTTGTCTTGCCTATAAATTTGATAGAGAATTTTATATAATTTGATCACTTGGGGTTAGGTACGCGAACCGAAATTCCCCAAAACGCTTTTTCTGTAGAGTGGTAAAGGGATCCTCCATAGGGAGAGGCTAGTTGACTTCAGCACTGCATTGTCATCGGGTCCAGGTGAAGGTCCTTCGTCAGATCTGGATACAGCCTGGGTCTGGCAGGCTGCGGGAAAACCTCGGGATAAACAAAGACACTAAAATTAGCGTAGATGCCATTCTTCTTATGATGTAACGAGTACATCAGGATTTAAGGGAAGTTTTCCCAGTTCCGGCTGACCCAATCTATGCAGCCTAACATTGAGTTATAGATGTCGATAATGTATTATGTGAATGCTAGGTCAAAGAGATGTGTTTTTAATCTAGCTTTGAACTGACAGAGTGTGTCTGCTTCCTGGACAATGGTAGGAAGACTGTTCCAAAGTTGTGGTGCTAAATAGGAAAAGGATCTACCGCCAGCAGTCGATTTTGATATTCTAGGTATTATTAACTGGCCGGAATTTTGAGATCGCAATAGACGTGAAAGACAGTAATGCGTTAAGAGCTCGCTCAAGTACTGCGGAGCAAAACCATTTAGTGCGTTGTAAGTAATCAGATATATTTAAAAATGTGTACGATGTTTAATAGGGAGCCAATGCAGTGTTGACAGAACTGGGCTAATATGGTCATACTTCCTGGTTCTAGTAAGAACTCCAGCTGCTGTGTTTTAAACTAGCTGTAATTTGTTAATTAAGCGTGCAGGGCAACCACCCAGTAACGCATTACAATAATTTAGCCTTGATGTCATGAAGGCATTAACTAATTGTTCCGCATTTGTCAATGAGAGCATATGGCATATTTAGATATATTTTTAAGATGGAAAAATGCGGTTTTACAGATACTAGACAGGTGACTTTCAAATGAAAGATTGGTATCAAAGAGCACACCCAGTTTCCTAACCGACGACGAAGACTTAACAGAGCAGCCATCACGTGTTAGACAGTATTCTAGGTTATTACGTGTGGAAGTTTTTTGTCCAATAATTAGAATCTCTGTTTTTTTTTCAGAATTTAGTAGTAGGAAAGTACTAGTCATCCACTTTTTTATATCAGCTATGCATTCTGTTAATTTTGTGAATTGGTAAGTTTCATCAGGGCGTGAAGAAATATACAGCTGACTATCATTGGCATAACAGTGAAAGCTTAATCCATGTTTCCTAATGATATCTCCTAATGGTAGCATGTACAAAGTGAACAGCAGCGGTCCTAGTACTGAGCCTTGTGGTACGCCATACTGAACTTGTGATCGATAAGACATCTTTCCATTTACTGCTACAAAAAGCTGTCTCAGTACTATGGTACGGTCTAAATCCTGACTGAAAATCTTCGCAGATATCATCTTTTTCAAGAAAGGAACACAGTTGTGAGGATACTGTTTTTCTAATATCTTTGACAGAAAAGGCAGATTTGAGATCGGCCTGTAATTTACTAATTCTGTAGGATTTTTTAACAAGCGGTTTAATCATAGCCAGCTTAAAGGTTTTTGGTACGTATCCTAGGGACAAAGACGAATTAATGCTTTTTTGAAGAGGATCTGTGACATCTGGAAGCATCTCTTTCAGTAGCTTAGTCGGTATAGGGTCTAACATACAACTTGTTGATTTAGATGAATTAACGAATTTGCAAAATTCTTCCTTTCCTATAGCAACAAATGAATCAAATTTTTCCTCAGGGAGAATACAATCCACTCCCTGATACGATGCTGTAGTAGACGGTTGCATAGTTAGAATTTTCTCCCTGATATTATCGATCTTATAAGTGAAGAAGTTCATAAAGTCATTACTGCTGTGTTGCTTGGTAACTTCTGTGCTTGAAGCTTTATTTTTCGTTAGTTTAGCCACTGTTTCAAATAAATACCTAGGATTATGTTTATTTTCTTCTAATAGGGTTGAAAAATAAGAAGATTTAGCAGCTTTTAAGGCCTCTCTGTAAGCAATCGAGCTCTCCTTCCATGAAATCCGAAATACCTCTAGTTTTGTTTTCTTCCAGCTGCGCTCCATTTTTCTGGCTGCTCTCTTAAGCGCCTGAGTGTGCTCATTGTACCACGACCTTGTACTTTTTTCTTTAATCTTCTTTAAGCGCAACGGAGCAACTTTGTCTAAAGTGCTGGAAAAGAGAGAGTTCAAAGTTTCTGTTGAAATATCAAGTTCTTTTAAGCTATCCGGGATGCTGAGATGATGAAACTGATTAGGAAGATTATTGATAAAGCATTCTTTAGTGGCAGAAGTTATAGGCCTAACATATTTATAACACAGAGACAGCTTGGCAACTTTGGCTAAATGTAATTTACATGAGACTAAATAATGATCTGAGATGTCATCGCTCTGCTGCAGAATTTCAACGGCATCAACATCTATTCCATGTGATAGTATTAGATCTAGAGTATTATTACGACAATGAGTAGGTCCTGACACGTGTTGTCTAACTCCAATTGAGTTTACAATGTCTTTAAAAGCCAATCCCAATGCAGCATTTTCATTATCTATGTGTATATTAAAATCACCAACAATTAGTACTTTATCTGCTGCCAATACTAATTTTGATAGAAAGTCCTCAAATTCTTTGATAAAATCTTTATGGTGCCCTGGTGGCCTGTACACAGCAGCCAGCAGAATTCTCAAACGTGATTTATCGTTTACACTATATATTTTTTACAGATTAAGCACCAACAATTCAAAAGAAGTATATTTAAAAATAGATTTCTTAATGGTTTTGAAAATATTACGATAAATTACAGCAACTCCTCCCCCTTTGTGTTTCGGACAAGGTTCATGTGTATAACAGTAATCTTGTGGGGTTGACTCATTTAAAGTAATCGTTTGGTTTTAGCCAGGTTTCTGTCAAACACAGCACATCTAGGTTATAATCTGAAATTATATCATTAACTATGAGCGATTTTGAAGTAAGGGATCAAATATTCAGCAACCCACGCGTTATCATTTGCTCATCTGTATTGTATCTGTTTTTTATTTGTTGAACATCAAAACAATTTTTAACCTTAGATGTTTGGACGTTTTTTGTATTTCCAAATTCGGGGAACAGACACAGTCTCTATATGATGATATCTAGGTGAAAGAGGCTCTATGTGATGGGATTTATCTGACCTTGTTGACGCGAGGCCGCTAGCAGACGGTCGGTTTAGCCAGTCTGTCTGCTTCCTGACCTGGGCCCCAGATTGTCATGTTTTAGCTCTAAGACTATGAGCCAAATTACTAGAGAGAAGAGCAGCACCATCCCAGGAGGGATAAATACCATCTCTTTTCAACAGGTCAGGCTTGCCCCAAAAAGTTTTCCAATTGTCTATGAATTCTACATTATTATGCGCACACCGCTCAGACAACCAGCGATTGAGTGAACACAATCTGCTAACTATCTCATCACTCCTGCGAACAGGAAGTGGGCCAGAGAAAATTACAGTGCCTGACATCGTACTTGCGAGTTCACACACCTCTTTAATATTAATTTTGGTGATCTCCGACTGGCGGAGTCGAACATCATTAGTGCCGACATGAATAATGATCTTAGAGAATTTACGATTAGCATTAGCCAACACTTTAAAATTTGCTTTGATGTCAAGCGCTCTGGCTCCTGGCAAACATGTGACTATGGTGGCCGGTGTCTCTATTTTCAAGTTCGGTGTGATCGAATCACCAATTACCAGGGCACAATCAACAGAATTCTCAGTGAGTGTTTCACTGAGTGGGGCAAATCGATTTGTAATGGTAATCAGAACAGAAGAGTGTTTTTTTTATCCGCGACTAGAGCGATCCCTCACTGTCACCCAATTGTCCAGCTGCATGGGCTCTACTTCAGCCGGAACCGAATCATGTAAATAAATCACTATGCTAGGCGCATCCAAAATATTATCTAAAGCTCTAGAACTCTTTCTATCCTCAGTTAGAGTTTGGATGTGTGTCTCTAGTTCTGAAATCTTCTCCGTCAGCCTGACTGTCTCCTTACATTTATCACATATAAATCCTATATTGCCAATGGAGAAGGCTATACTAAACGTGACATGAAGTGCAGGTGACAATAACAGGACAAGACATTACTCACCATGTTTGTAGACTGATTCTTACTCACCTGGGCTTTTTATGAACTGAAAGGCGTGGGCGCGCGAGAGAAAGAGAAATAAATAAATAACTGAGCACACGGGTGATGCGTTTACTGGCTAGCGAGTTACTAGCGTGTTATACTAACAATAACAGACGCTAGCGATGTAAGGTTAATCTGAGATGTTGGGTAAGCTGTATTTAGTAGTATAAACAACTAGAAATTATAGTAAATGATGGTTCAAAACAGAAAGAAATATGAAGCTAATACGAGGCTTAGATGGAGCTTACAGCCTCGAAGCAAACAAACTCACAGCAGGCAGTGAGGCAGACAGGAGCAATCGTGCAATCGATCCAACCAAGATCAAACATTCTAAGCTGTAAGCTCCATATATGGTTATTTCGGGGTGGATACGCATGTGCACACAATCTTCCGCTGACTGGGATTTATAAAGTGAATTCTGCGCAGGTTCTGGCATACGCACGGTTTTATAAGTCTGAATATTTTTTTGCGTACACCATTTTTGGCTTTTGGGCGCACGTACACTTTTAGTAAGGATCCTATTCAAAGTTTTACAAATGAGACCCCTGGACATTACATAGGTCTCATGGCTGCTGCGTCCACAGTGATCCCTATGGGCATTTTGCACACGAGACCATTTCAGTTGTTTCTCAAAGCCGGGGGGATTTCATCCATACAATCCCCAAAGGTAAATAAGGGCAAGGGCACACGCTGAGTAAAAAAATCCATGTTTATGGTAAGTCATGAGCTGAACGCTTAATGCACTTTCTAAAATCCATGGTTATGGATTAAATATGGTTTGTTCCCTTTCTATGTTGTTCAGAGCCTGGTTCCTCGTCTTGGATGCCACTCTAGGTGCGTATTGGCGTCACAAAATGCTAACGACAGACGCCTCCCTGTCGGGCTGGGGAGCGGTCTTAAGTGCTCGTCCAGGCCAAGGGATCTGGAGAGACATAATCTCGATTGGCACATAAATTTCCTCAAAATGATGGCTTTTCAAGGAACAGTGCAATGTCTGCTTCTCTCTAAGTCCTTGCCTCTTACTGATAGCGCCTTGTTTGCTGAACAGAGTTGGGTTCTCGTAAATAATATCTCTCCTCGACGACTCGCACTAGGCGATAAGAACAAGAGGGACCTATAGTCTCAAACGCAGGGGACAATATCCCCAGCCCGAGTTGTGGAACCTTCATGTTTGGCCCAGAAGGGTACCAACTGAGGGACACTGGGTTTTCAGCTCATGTCATAGATACCATTCTCAGGGCATGGGGTGGCACTTGGGAAGCATCCTCTGCTCGCCTGCTTCGTTTGTGGAGCCAGGCAACTGAGGCCTCCTGTTAGAACCAAGATCCCTTCATGGGACTTAGCTATAGTCCTTGAGGGTCTGGTTGAGACCCCCTTTGAACCTCTAGAGTCAGTGCCAGACAAGCTTCTGACTGTAAAGATATTTTGTTCTTATGTCAATCACTTAGAAAATAATTGGAGATTTGAAGGCTCTCTAGGTCTCGCCATCCTGGCTACACTTTGCCACAGGAATGGTGAAACAATCTTGAATCCTCATCCTGATTACCTAGAGGCCTTCTGTCCTCCGCCATTCACAACACCGGATCAGGAGAGATTTCACAGACTGTCCAGTCCGTGCTCTTTAGACCTACGTCCACCGCACTAGCCAGTGGCGTAAGTCAGAGCAACTATTTGTTTGTCATGGGGGACGGACACAAAAAAGCAGACAATTTCACATTGGGTGAGGGGTGCTATTACCATTGCCTATAAGCCGAGCGGTCAAGCTTCGCCAGAAGGCAATCAGGGCTCATTCTACTGGGGGGGGGGGGGGGCGCTTCTTGGGTGCCCCCCTGCAGCATGTTTGTAATGTGGCAGGCTTGTCCTCTCTGAACACATTCATAAGATTTTACAGTTTGGATGTTCATGTCACTCCAGGCTCACATGTCCTTGAGTCAAGATCACAAGCTCATGTCTGAGACCTTTTGCGTTCTTGCGAGCACACACTACACAACTGTGAGGGGTCCAGACAACAGTGCGGCGGCGTGGGTATTCTTGTTCCCAATGATTTTTGTCTTTGAGACAGGCTTGGCAGATGAAGCAGACAGACGAACGTAGATTTGAATGGTAGACAAGATTTAATCCAACAGCATGTGAACAGAATGTAACAGCGTGTTAACATTCACATGGACAATAACATAATAATATAAAATATATACACAGGGTAAACTGACTAGACACAGGTGGATGAAGGTTAACTAATCAGGGACTAACTAGAACAGTTGCAGATGAGACGGAACATAATTGTGACACATGCATTTCACTTTGATTTAGCATTTTTTTCTTACACTTTAAGGCGGGCATACACTGGGAAATTTTTGTACGATTTTGAGACGAATTCTAACGTGTACGACTCTTTTTCGGGTCGGGACGATTTTCAGCTTTGTCGTGCAGTGTACAGGGAGAAACGAGCATCTGGCATGTCAGAAATTTTGGTCGCTCCTCGTGATTATATAGCACAAACCGATTGCCCTAAACTCAGTGTTTTTAACCTCACTGCACCTGCGAGAAAAAAAAGAGGGAGATCTTTAAGTTCTTTAGTTTAAACTAGCTACAAATTACTATTGCTTACCTCCAGTTCGTGTTGTAAAATGGATTAACCATATTACCCACGTCTCCCAAGCCACCTGCGATGTATCTACATCGTGCCTCTTTTATTAATTTGTTAAACAACGTTTTTGAAATAAAGCTGTTTTTAATGTTCATTGACTAATTATTGCAGTGTTTTCGGACATACTGTCTGACTGTTAAAAATTAATGATATGCCTATAATTCATTATAATTGACCTAAATGTTTTAGACAATTTTCAATGAGTAGTAAGCTTCTATGTAATATTTTATTATCCTCACAGTGCGTTGGTTATGCAGCGATGCGCTATGAAATTGCGTGGCAAATTATAATAGCCTATCAATTTAATAATAAAAGTAGCCGGCCTTCCCTAACAATAATAATAATACATAAATTGGAAATGATAAATCATCTTGATAGCTTATGCTTGGTTTGACAATATCTCTGGATACATGATATCGTCTATAGGCACAACCCGTCATGGGGGTTTATCGTGCATATTTCACACGTATAGCGTGAGCAGTCAAGTCGCAGCTCGACGTTCGGACCGTATAGTGTGAGCACATCAATCCTAAGCTTTGGCTTTATATCGCATGCGCTGTGTGAGTTTAGTGTGAGTAGGTAACCTTGCTGAAAAATCACACAGATGTCGCACAATGTATGTGTTATGAACTGCTCCGAGATACGAAGGTTGATGATCCAAATGCAGTTTATTAAAGTAAATCAAAATCGTAATCAGAATCCAGGCAAAGGTCATACACAGGAAGGCAATCCAAACAAACAGACAAATCCAGAGGGTGAGGCAGGAATGGGAAAATCAGGACACGGGCAGAGATCAAGAACCAGGAACAATGACAAAAAAGAAAACGCTCAGAAATGCAGTGGAAAAACATACAAGACTTTGCACAGAATGATGAGGTGAACCAGGCTTATATGGGGTGAACTAAACAATATAATGAGACACAGGTGAATGTGATAATCAGGGATGATGAGTCCGGGCAGTGAATTATGGGAAATGCAGTTGTGAGTGAATAATGATAGTCTGATGTGGAGTCCCCTCAGGTGGCTCTCAAGGGCACTCCAGCTGATGACCGTTACAGTATGCCCGCCTTTACTAATTTCTGGTTAGTTTATTATTTTAACAGACTCTTTAATTATTTGTTTTTTATAATTCATTTGTTAAATTATACAGAGTTACATCTGCATCTGTATTTTTTTCACATTATAAATAACATTAAATAAATTAATGGTGAAATAAATTCAAATTATCTAAAGTTAATTTTAAGATGCATTATTGTTCACATTATTAAATATATATTATAAAATTTAAATGAGTAATCACATTAAATAAATACTGTTTAACTGTATAAATAACTGTTTCAGCCCATGTGAATAATGCACAAGGTTTTGTGGCTATTAACTTAAACAGTCATTTAATTGATCCTAAAATGAAGTATGTAAGCATAAATAATTTAGCAATTTGACACCCATGCTTTATAGAAAACTCTCAGCATACTCAATTGAAGGTAATCATTATTTTACCATATTTACAGTCCTAAATTTAAATGGAATTGCATTGAATTTCAGAAATATTAACCTCAACTGAAATAAGTTTTTAAAATCCTTTTTCAATAGAATTGGCCCAGACCCCTGCAGTGTCAAGTGAAGGAAGATCCTCTCATGAGATTGCAAACTGTGAGTCTGATGACATTGTTCTTCCAAGTGATGGAACAGAATGCTGAAGAAGATGCCAGAATTGTGAGTTTGTGTCATTAAATATTATTATATGTGCAATACAAATTTTAAAACATGAAAAATTAAATTGTGACAAAATCTTGATTCATGATGACACACATCCATCACTATGTCAGCGTGTTAATTCATTTACTGCAAAAAGTTAAAAGTTTGACCCAAAAGTGAAAAATGGTTGTCATTTCTCACCGTTTGACTCATTTTTCACATTTCTTTCTTGTCATTCCAAACCTGTAAAATCTTCAAAACACAAATAAATATATTTTAAATGAAAACTGAGTTCTGTCTGTCCCACCACTGACAGTCCACGCAACTACCACTTTGACTCTTCAAAAAGTTCATAAAGAGATTGTAAAACATATCCAAATGAATTGAGTGGTTTAGTCCATTTTTTTCTTAAGAGACTTGATCGCTTTATATGATGAACAGATTTAATTTAGACTTTTATTCACATTAATCAACATTTTATGCATAAACTGCCAATGGAGGGACAATAACCTATCTATATGTATTCATTCATTTTTTGCGGAAGTTGTCACATCTGTTATTTAGAATGGGGCAGTGATCTTGCATCGATTTGTCTCCTCCTTCATTTGATTTCACCATCACCACAAGGCTGCAAGAGACCTGAAAAAAATATATCCTCATGTATAAGCTGAAAAACAAAAGGTACATTTCTGTCACTACATATTGTCTGCCTCAAAATATTACCAGCTGGGTTGATTGCAATGTGGAAAACTAATATAAAGATGGCCAATTGAAGAGCTGAATTTGAGTGTTATTTTAGTCTCTGATCCTTCGGCAGGGACTAATATACAAGAACACCTTGATTGAGACCATAAAGCCATACCCGCTCGTCTCGCTGAACAAAGAGGAACATCATTCATGTATTTTACACATCTGTCGACAAGTAGCTTTCTGCAAATCTACCTGTCATATTTGTTCATGTCTAGGCAAATTTGATAATTTTATGTGTTTTATTAATTTTTATTTTATTTTTTAGCTTTCACATCAGCTTTTGCTGATGATACTCCGCTCTATATTTCTTTGTGCCCTAACGAAACTTACCAATTTACAAAAGTAACAGAATGCATATTTGATATAAAAAATCGGATGATTAGTAATTTACTACTTACTTCTGAAAAAAAAACAGTGATTCTAATTATTAGACCAAAACCCCCCACGTAATAACCTAGAATACTGTCTAACTCTTGATGGATGTTTGGTCAAGCCTTCGTCGTCAGTTAGGAACCTGGGTGTGTTCTTTGATACCAATCTTTAATTTGAAAGACACGTTTCTGGCATCTGTAAAACCGTATTCTTCCATTTTAAAAGTATATCTAAATATGCTCTCAATGAAAAATACGGAACAGTTAGTTCATGACCTCAAGGCTAGATAACGTTTATCCTTTGTACAGATTAAAACACTCTCAAAATGATTCCCGTTCAAACGGATCCACGGAAACGACTAAAAAAGTTGTGTTATGCATGCCTTTTAAATTTCCTATTACCACTGTAAAGCTGCTTTGAAACAATATGTATTGTAAAAAGCACTATATAAATGAAGGTAACTTGACTTCTTTGCAACACCTCATGAATGTGACTGACTAATTGACCTTTAGACATCAGTCATATGTTTACTTTTCCTATTTGTTAAATAAACTTTTTTATACATCGGCCTGAATACTATATTTTAGTTATAGTGTGATATTCCACTACATTGAAACCCAATATTGAGTTTAATAACTCAAAAAAAAAAAAAAACTTTTGCCACCAGCGCGCAATGAATCTTGGGATAGTCTGGGCTGCAAAGGATCCATCTGTTGTATCTTTTATGGCCTGGGAAACGACTCGGGACACACTTTGAGGCCGCATTTGAAAGAGCTTACGGAAAGGGACAGCCTTTGTCACATCGGTATGACTCATTCAGTCTTCGGATGCAGCCTTCGAATGATGCTGCCTCTGAATTGGGACACAGCTTTTATGTGTGATTTTAGGAGAATCACCCTAGCCTACCCCGCTACAGGTAAGCCTTAGCCATCTTAGTTATTTCTCTTTTTGTCATATTTTAGCTCATTTGATTATATTCCTGCCTTGCTGTCACTTTAGTATTTTATCTATTTATTGTAGCTAGAGGTAGCTTGACTGACTGCTTAATTTCCACTTTATATTAATGCTGTAATAATGTAGTGTATGAAGCAAACTGTTTGCTGAAATATCCACAACACTTACAACAACACTGAAAGAGCGCGGTTCAGGGTTCCTTCACATTTTCTTTCACAATCATCATTTGTCCACTTCATTTTAATATTAAAATAGTGTAACATCATTAAGAACCTACATGGGGAAAAAAAGTGATCTCCCATTTTTTCTATGGAAGGTTGCTTCTTTTTTTTAATTGCGATATATCTCACAACCCCCCCTCAGAATTGCGGGATATAAACTCAAATCAGACTTTTGCGTTTATTATATCTCACAATTCTAACTACTTTTCTTGCAATTGTTTTTATACCCGGCAATTCTGACTTTTCTCAGAGTTGTGAAATATAAAGTCTCAATTATGAGTTTATCAAGTCCAATTCTGAGGGGGGAAAGTTAGTTGACGTCTGACATTTTCATTTTCGAATTTATATCTCCCAATTGTGAGTCACAATTTACCTTTTATTTATTTTTTTATTCAGTGGCAGAAACAAGCTGCCTAGTTTTATAAATAATATAATTTTATTTATATTATATATTTTATATATTTATAAATAATATAATATAAATAAATATTAAAATAATTCAGTTGCTTGTGAAGTGATTTTGCTTTTCTGTTCTTCTGAATATGTGGGAAATTGTGTTTCTTGGCATCCCTATGTGGATCAGAGGAAAACACCCAGCAGTGCACAATGGTGTGAAAATGCATTTCACATTTCTTTTCATTATAATTTCATAAATGCA
Source organism: Meda fulgida (assembly GCA_030578275.1). Lineage (NCBI taxonomy): Eukaryota > Metazoa > Chordata > Actinopteri > Cypriniformes > Leuciscidae > Meda > Meda fulgida. The sequence continues at coordinate 30,039,754 of CM060624.1, forward strand.
TAATGATTACAGTAAACATTACTTTAAATATACATTGTTGTTTGGAATTCATATCTGTAATGAAAAAATCTATGCATCTAAATAGTTATTTTATGTAGCTTCAATTCAGTTATCTACTTTTTGTTAGTGCTGTAACCTAATGTAGTTAACTACCTTTTCAAAAGAGTAGCTTGTCTGCAGTTGACCTACTTCAAATAAGTAGCTTAAAAATCTACTGTACTGTTTTCCTCAACATTAATTGGACTGTTTAACGTGATATACAGGAGTCTGACACAGGAAAGAGAGTAGTCAGTTAAGAGGATTACTTATTCATGTTCAGCTTGTCAGATTTCAGGTTCTGTTTACTGTCCTCTAGTGGAAGGTGGGAGGGATCTGTAGGAAAGTTACAGAGTTTGAAGTCTGTACCCACAGCTTACCACAGCAGTAAGATGGTTCTCCATTGTCTTGCAAAAGTCACTGATTGATCAGTCTGATAATACATGAGTGAGTGTGAGAGTGTGTCCTTAGACATGAACATTCTCTATTCCTCTTGGTCTGTTTCCTCTTTCCATCTCTCTAGTTTTGAACGGCCACTTAGATGAGAAAAGACTTTCTGACTAAAATGTAAAGCAATCAGTTTTGTTTTTACTCTTCATTTAGCGGAAGGTGGTTGTTTGCCTTTGGCTTGCTCAGTTGGGGATATTCAAATTAATTAACCAAGCATTAATACCATTGATCAGCCCTACCAAACGTGGATGTTTTTTTTTCCACTAAGAAACAAACATTGTTATGTTATTTGATTGATACTGTGAAGCTGCTTTGATGCAATTTATATTGTGAAAAGCACTATATAAATACACTTGACTAGTGACTAGATTAACAAAGTGGAAAATGCATGTAGTCTATGATCTGAATTCATCACCAAATGCTTTAAATTGCTAAATGTGGACTACAGAGCATTAAGGTATTGTAAACATTAACATTCTTTGTTAATATAATCAGTTAATATAATTATTTATGTTGCATTCATTAGAATTTATGCAAAATTGCTTTGAAAAAAAAAGTGTATTGTGAAAAGTACTATATAAAATGTTTTTTCTTGTTTTGGCTCATCTGTATTCATTTCTATTTTACTTACAACTGAAAACATCTCAGTTTAGGACTGTACCTGATTAGCTCTTCAGGGAACCATAGTTACAGTCGTAACCAGATACGTTCCCTTTCAAGGGAACTCGAGCTGCGTTGAGATGCTGTGGGAACACTATACCCATGACGCCATAGTAACAAGTGCCTGTCCGTGTGAAATCTCTGCGAACACCAAGACGAAAGCACCTGTGCCCCTGGAGTGGAGCCGAAATCAAGGTAATAAACCTCACTAATGTGTGCGGCGAGGCAACATCCTGCCACATCACAAACACATTGGAGGGACACTCCTGACAATAATGTTTTAGAAGCAGCCATACTCCTAGTATCTTGGCCTGATGCCTCACAGTCCCACGAAGGAAACGTTATTAGAGGGTCTCTCCCCAAGGATACACCACTTAAAGGGACGTGGTAAGCAGCTAAGGCCGCCATGTACACTTTTAGTGTGGAGGGGGATAGACCTGCAGAGAAACGCTCCTGCAGGAACTCCAGCACTGCAACCACAGGGCAGATCTCAGACCCCCCTGATGGTTGATGGAAGAGACCACCAATGTGTTGTCCGGGCGGACAAGCACATGATGGCCCCTCAGGTCTGGTTGGAAGTGCTCAAAACACCACTATCAGATGATTTATGTGCTAAGAAATTTGATGGTCCTGCCACAGACCTTGCGCCGAGCGACCACTCATGATCGCCCCCCGACCTGTGAAGGAAGCATCTGTCATTAGCATTACGAAACGACAAGAAGCCCCCAACACTGGGCCTTGGGCGAGGAATCAAGGTTTCTTCCACATGACTAAGAAACGTAGGCATCGCCGTATGACCTCGATCAGGTGAAAAAGATTTTCCCTCAGAGAAAGATTTCCCCTTGGTTCTGCGGCACCACTGCAGGGGTCTCATGTACAGGAGGCCAAAAGTTATTACGTTGGACGCAGCTGCCATGAGAATCAACAGTCAGTGACTGGCCTAGTTTTACCTAGGCCGAAGAGAAGAACCCGATATTGGTACACTTCGCCCCCAAAAGCGAACCTCAGGGACTTCCTGTCATGAGGATGGATGGCTACATGGAAGGATGCGTCCTTTAATCTATCCTGACAAACCAGCCCTCGGACTGAATCTGTTTGGTACTGGCCTCTCGAGACTGGCCTCTGGTATTGGTCGAACAGCCACTTCGATGTCCTGTAACGGTGAACCAGCAGGGAACAACCGAACTGACTGTTCTACGACCCTCCTCCTCAGATCGTTGGGAAATGCAGGCACCTCAGCGCGCTGAAGCAGCGAACCGGCAGGGAACAACCGAACTGACTGCTTACCCTCCTCGGAGGATTGTTTGGGAACACTGACACCTTGGTGCCCTGAAGCGGCGAACCAGCAGGGAACAACCGAACTGGCAGCACTGCGACCCTCCTCAGAGAGTCGCCCCTGGGAGGGCGCTGAGGAGACACACACATCTCTCCCCAGAGGGGACCACCCTCAGAAGCCTGATAGCCTCGGCATCAGGACTTCTTAGTCAAAGCCTTCTTCGAGATAACGACTGTCCTCAGATATGTTTTATCCCAAGGCGAATACGGCTGAGACTACTAAAGGAACCAGCCTCTCGATACTGGTCTCTAGTACAGCTTGAGAAGCCAATCCAAACGGCGTCCTGAAATGGATGACTGGCAGGAGATAACCGAACTGACCCCTCTTAAACACTCCTTCTGCGAGTCAGACACTGAGACTGGAACTCGCTGGAGGGCACCGAAGGTAGATAGGCACCATATAATGAGGTGTTATCCATTTCCCCCTGGGAATTCACCATTTATTTCCTCAGAATTAAATGACTCCTCAAAGATCAGATGAGTATATATTTAATTTCCTCAATTAAATACAGCCAAATATCAACCAGACAAGTAAACATGGTCTGGATGAAAAGCTGAATAGTATATTAATACAGACATCTAACTCATCAAAGATAAGATGAGTACTTATTTAATTTTAAATGCAGCCTTATATCAACCCGACTAGTAGAAACAGTCTAGGTGAAAGGCTGAATATAGTGTATTAATATAGACTTCAAAATAAGAAGAGTATTTAACATTTAATTTCATCAAAATTAAATGCAGCCAGAACAAGCAGACTGAATGACAGGCTGAAGTTTCATATTATAATCTCAAACATTAAAGAATACATAATTAGTTTGCACACAATCATAAGAGAAAGAGTGAAAGGGAAATTCCCATCTGCTCAATTCCCTGCGCATATTATACAATGCGGACCTATTTTCTACACGTTGCCTCGGTAAACGCGGGATGAGCCACTAGATTATATTGCAGAAATGCAGACCCATATTCTATGCGCTGTCTCGTCAAACGCACAATCTGAGCCATTAGATTCTTATTGTAGAGATGCAGACCTATAATCTACGCGCGGCCTCGGCAAATGCAAGATATAAGCCACTAGATTCTTATTGCAGACCCCGTGATCTACCCGCTGCCTCAGCACAAGCGAGATCGAGTAACAGAATCTTTATTGCAGACCCGTAATCTACGCACTGCCTCAGCAAACGCGAGATCCGAGACAAAGAATCTTTATTGACTTTCTTCCCTCAAGAAGAAAGCCAACAGAGCTAAAACTCTCGATAGTGCAAAGTAACACGTCGGGAATTTATGAATGAACACCATTAGCCCCCTTTTACTAGAGCTGACCGTGTATGCTCCACTCCCAAACAAACAACACATGAATCAGGTGTGCCCCCACTCGTAATGAAGCGAGGGAAGGGACGAACACACGATCCAAAGCTGTTTGCTCGCCATTATACTCCTGTCTAGATTATATATATATATATATATATATATATATATTAGGGGTGTAACGGCTCACAAAATTCACGGTTCGGTTCGATACGATACACTTGTGTCACGGTTCGGTCCGGTACGGTTCGGTACGTTTTCAATACAGAAAAAAGAAATGCCAGTCAATTTCCTTTATTTAATTTTTTTTATATATATTTTTATTAAAACTAACATCATAAAGTATGATTTTTTTTTTACTTTGAGCAATGATGGAGCTATACTTGACTTTTCTTAGGAGCATATAAAACAAAACAGCTGCTTGGACAAAATTAAATGTAATATTGTAGTAGTTATAAACAAAGGTTTATTTTAGTTCAGATTAACATTTGAGGGCAGCATTTGTATTCATAATGTCCAAATAAAACCGACGTAATGTTACTTAAAAGCATTATAAAGCCTACTATTCCTCCCACACTTCCATGGTTACAGTGAGTTACTACAGTAACCCCAGGGTGATGTTGCTGATCTGTGGACTCTGGATAGTTCATTCATGGCACAATGTTTCTTCCTGGTTTCCACGTCAGCGCTGTTTGATCCGTTAATAACGCAGAAATGTGAATGCTCCTCACCAGATCTCGCAGCGGTGTTATTATTCAGTAACGAATTCAAACACTTTCTTTACTGGATGTTGCTGTGTAGTAACAGTGCTGCTTAATCCAGATCGGCTCGCTCCAAAAGCAACCTGCATTGGTCCGAACTGATAAACGGTCCGTCAACCACATTTAACGAGTAGCTCAGTTTCGTTCCGCTTACATTACATTTGCCATTTGATGTTGGGCAATGTTGTGGTCGCGCCAGCATCTCGAGCGCGCTTGCCACGCGGTTAAATTTGAAATAAATACATTTTGGACGGCAGGAAAAATGGTCCAACGAACCGTTCGGTTTGAAAATGCGTACCGAAAACTGAACCGAAAGCCTTGTACCGAACGGTTCGATACGAATACGTGTTTCGTTACACCCCTAATATATATATATATTATATATTATATATATTAGGGGTGTAACGAAACACGTATTCATATCGAACCGTTCGGTACAAGGCTTTCGGTTCAGTTTTCGGTACGCATTTTCAATAGTATATATATATATTGGATCGTGTATTGGATCGTGGATCGTATATATATATATAATATATATATATATATATATATATATATATATATATATATATATATATATATATATATATATATCTGTCACGCCATTAGACTGATTTCACAGGTGCTTCATGACGCAATCATGCAGGGGCATTCCCACAGCGCCTCGACGCAGCTTTAGTTCCTTTGAAAGGGATCTGAATGCCTAATGAAACTTAATCTTTCAAAGATGTGATCCCTTAACCTGGACATTTTGGTCCAATCAGAAAGTAGGAAATTCCTTACAAACACTCATTGTGTCAACCCTGCACATAAAACTGGGCTTTACACAACTGCTTCCAGGCAGACTGAAAAAAAAAAAAAAAAAACTTGCGTGACCTTACTCCTGGAAGTTGAATAAAGCCAGCCAATAGACCATGCATACAATGCGGACCTATTTTCTACACGTTGCCTCGGTAAACGCGGGATGAGCCACTAGATTATATTGCAGAAATGCAGACCCATATTCTAAGCGCTGTCTCGGCAAACGCACAATCTGAGCCATTAGATTCTTATTGTAGAGATGCAGACCTATAATCTATGCGCTGCCTCGGCAAATGCAAGATATAAGCCAGTAGATTCTTATTGCAGACCCCGTGATCTACCTGCTGCCTCAGCACACGCGAGATCGAGTAACAGAATCTTTATTGCAGACCCGTAATCTACGCACTGCCTCAGCAAACGCGAGATCCGAGACAAAGAATCTTTATTGACTTTCTTCCCTCAAGAAGAAAGCCAACAGAGCTAAAACTCTCGATAGTGCAATGTTACACGTCGGGAATTTATGAATGAACACCATTAGCCCCCTTTTACTAGAGCTGACCGTGTATGCTCCACTCCCAAACAAACAACACATGAATCGCGTGTGCCCCCACTCATAATGAAGCGAGGGAAGGGACGAACACACGATCCAAAGCTGTTTGCTCGCCATTATACTCCTGTCTAGATTATATATATATATATATATATATATATATATCCGTCACGCCATTAGACTGATTTCACAGATGCTTCATGAAGCAATCATGCAGGGGCATTCCCACAGCGCCTCGACGCAGCTTTAGTTCCTTTGAAAGGGATATGAATGCCTAATGAAACTTAATCTTTCAAAGATGTGATCCCTTAACCTGGACATTTTTGTCCAATCAGAAGTTAGAACTTCCTTATAAACACTCATTGTGTCAACCCTGCACATAAAACTGGGCTTAACACAACTGCTTCCAGGCAGACTGATAAAAAAAAAAAAAAAAACTTGCGTGACCTTACTCCTGGAAATTGAATAAAGCCAGCCAATAGACCATGCATACAATGCGGACCTATTTTCTACACGTTGCCTCGGTAAACGCGGGATGAGCCACTAGATTATATTGCAGAAATGCAGACCCATATTCTACGCGCTGTCTCGACAAACGCACAATCTGAGCCATTAGATTCTTATTGTAGAGATGCAGACCTATAATCTACGCGCTGCCTCGGCAAATGCAAGATATAAGCCACTAGATTCTTATTGCAGACCCTGTGATCTACCCGCTGCCTCAGCACACGCGAGATCGAGTAACAGAATCTTTATTGCAGACCCGTAATCTACGCACTGCCTCAGCAAACGCGAGATCCGAGACAATGAATCTTTATTGACTTTCTTCCCTCAAGAAGAAAGCCAACAGAGCTAAAACTCTCGATAGTGCAATGTTACACGTCGGAAATTTATGAATGAAAACCATTAGCCCCCTTTTACTAGAGCTGACCGTGTATGCTCCACTCCCAAACAAACAACACATGAATCGCGTGTGCCCCCACTCTAATGAAGCGAGGGAAGGGACGAACACACGATCCAAAGCTGTTTGCTCGCCATTATACTCCTGTCTAGATATATATATATATATATATCTGTCACGCCATTAGACTGATTTCACAGGTGCTTCATGACGCAATCATGCAGGGGCATTCCCACAGCGCCTCGACGCAGCTTTAGTTCCTTTGAAAGGGATCTGAATGCCTAATGAAACTTAATCTTTCAAAGATGTGATCCCTTAACCTGGACATTTTTGTCCAATCAGAAGTTAGAACTTCCTTATAAACACTCATTGTGTCAACCCTGCACATAAAACTGGGCTTAAAGGGTTAGTTCGCCCATTTAAGACATGAAGTTGTATGCAATCCTTACCAGCACTATAGTGTATTCACACTGACCCACTCTGTTGTCACCCCCCTGGTCCGAGTTCTGACCGCTGGAAGTTTTTGAATGAAGTAATCCCGGCTACTTTCCGGGGCCACAAACTGTGCGTTTTTAAGTGAAAAAAAGATTTGCGTTTCAAAGCTTGATTAATTTAACACACAAAAAACACGCCGGGCAAAATTCATACCTCAGTTTTGATGCGGCACTATTTTCCTTCCGTTTCTATCAATCCGCGCTGCCGTCAATGTCAACAGTGCGCACGTGACGATCAGCTCTTCCATAGTGTTTACACAATCGATCGACAACAAGGTAAAAAATATTAAATTAACAATGGTGCGAACTTGTAAATTCCCAGGCTGTGACAACAAGGATGTGCCGGGATCAAAGTTCAAATTTCACCGTTTTCCTGTATCAAATATGAATATGAGACAGCTTTGGCTGGTTGCCATCGGCTACTCAGTGGGAGCTAAATTATCTCGAATAAAGGATTTTCGTGTGTGTAGTACTCACTTCAGCGAAGACGATTACATCTCCAACCAAAGAGGAAAAGGAAAAAAAATGATTTTAAAGAGTTTTGCTGTACCAGTACCACGGGTAAGCTCTATTTACTAACTTTATGATCCCATGTCTAAACTGTACAGTAAACAAGATGATGTTTAGACTCCATTATAAAACACGTGAAAAGATGTGTAAAAAAAAAATAAATATATATATATATTGTTACAATTTGCTGTGAAAAATATTTGATTGAACACACACAATTGGCTTTATGCACAGCTGCACTACTTCCAGAACTTCAACCAGCTCCTTGTTTCCTGTCCGTCATTATTGTGCAAACTTGATTAATTCAGGTGTATCTGATTATTGTTTACATGACTACTGAGGTCAAGTATACCTGAATTAATCAATTTGTCCTATAATGGCTAATAGGAAACAAGGAGCTAGTTGAAGTTCTGGAAGTAGAGCAGCTGTGCATAAAGCCGTTGCAAATAAATAACATTTGATTTGATCTTGTCTAACAAGGTATGGATGCCTGCACCCAGTACGGAAGAAACAGCACTGACAGAGGCTAGCAGTGGTGACCCCGATTATGAAGTGTAGTCGGACATGTTGTCGGCGAGTCGCGCTATCAACAGCTAATCGTCACGTGTGCACTGTTGACATTGACAGCAGCGCGGATTGATAGAAACGGAAGGAAAATAGTGCCGCATTAAAACTGAGGTATGAATTTTGCCCGGCGTGTTTTTTGTGTGTTAAATTAATCAAGCTTTGAAACGCAAATCTTTTTTTCACGTAAAAACGCACAGTTTTGTGGCCCCGGAAAGTAGCCGGGATTACTTCATTCAAAAACTTCCAGCAGTCAGAACTCGGACCAGGAGGGTGACAACAGAGTGGGTCAGTGTGTATACACTATAGTGCTGGTAAGGATTGCATACAACTTCATGTCTTAAATGGGCGAACTAACCCTTTAACACAACTGCTTCCAGGCAGACTGATAAAAAAATAAAAAAAAACTTGCGTGACCTTACTCCTGGAAGTTGAATAAAGCCAGCCAATAGACTATGCATACAATGCGGACCTATATTCTACACATTGCGTCGGGAAACGCGGGATGAGCCACTAGATTATATTGCAGAAATGCAGACCCATATTCTACGTGCTGTCTCGGCAAACGCACAATCTGAGCCATTAGATTCTTATTGTAGAGATGTACCTGCTGCCTCAGCACACGCGAGATCGAGTAACAGAATCTTTATTGCAGACCCGTAATCTACGCACTGCCTCAGCAAACGCGAGATCCGAGACAAAGAATCTTTATTGACTTTCTTCCCTCAAGAAGAAAGCCAACAGAGCTAAAACTCTCGATAGTGCAATGTTACACGTCGGGAATTTATGAATGAACACCATTAGCCCCCTTTTACTAGAGCTGACCGTGTATGCTCCACTCCCAAACAAACAACACATGAATCGCGTGTGCCCCCACTCGTAATGAAGCGAGGGAAGGGACGAACACACGATCCAAAGCTGTTTGCTCGCCATTATACTCCTGTCTAGATTATATATATATATATATATATATATCCGTCACGCCATTAGACTGATTTCACAGGCGCTTCATGACGCAATCATGCAGGGGCATTCCCACAGCGCCTCGACGCAGCTTTAGTTCCTTTGAAAGGGATCTGAATGCCTAATGAAACTTAATCTTTCAAAGATGTGATCCCTTAACCTGGACATTTTGGTCCAATCAGAAGTTAGAACTTCCTTATAAACACTCATTGTGTCAACCCTGCACATAAAACTGGGCTTAACACAACTGCTTCCAGGCAGACTGATAAAAAAAAAAAAAAAAAAAAACTTGCGTGACCTTACTCCTGGAAGTTGAATAAAGCCAGCCAATCAGATTAGAGCTTACCAGTCTGAAAAAGTCCTTCCCATTTCTGTGTGTAATGTGTATCAGAACAGTGTCTGAGTTCATTGGAATGCTGTATGAGGGTGAGACTACCATTTTTTTTGTGCTATATTTTCCATTTCCACTGGAATTCTCTGGATTCCACTTACTGTTTTTCTCCCATCAGCTATCTCTCCCCTTTTCTCATATGTGTGTTGGCCCCTGGGTCTGGGTGGAGGTGTGTCGGGTCTGTGAGTAGCTCCAGCTTCATTAATCATCAAGACTGGGCTTAGCATCAAACCCCCTCCCCGTCTCCTCCTGCACAACCCCTCGGATTACCCTGCGCTGCTGCTGAAATGTCAGCCCAAATCTGAGTCTCCATGCAGATAATAATTTCAATAATATTTCTCCATTTGTGGCCTCCTTGCCAGGGGAATAACGCTCCCCTCTCAGTCAGGTAGTGTAAGTCTGCCGTTGGTGGTAATGCTTGACTCTGAGCCAGATGGCTTAGCTGCTCTCACAGCATATGTTCAACAAGATCACACACACACACACACACGCGCGCACTGAGTTTTATTAATTTTATTGAGTCAGATGCATATAGGTTTACATGATCCTGCTTTCTTAATCTGTGTCCATCAGTAGAGTGTGTATTTGTGACAATGAAAATTGATCAAATTGGAAAGGGCTTTAGATACTTTATAAGGTGCTTATTGCAAATGTCAAGTCTTGCAGCATCTCTCAAAGTGAAGAGTACAAGTACAGCTTGATATGAAACAAACACTCCCAGTCCGCTGGGAGGATGTGCATGTGTGTATTAAATTTCCCCTAGTAGATGTCATTTAGTAATATTGAAGATATTATATATTTTACAATATTTTTTATAGAACTGCAATATCAATATCTCTACTGGTAGAATTTAGGTAAAAATCATTAATTGAGAGCTCATCAATATTTTAGTCATTTATCAGGCAAATTTGAGAAACAGAAGAAACTCAACTCATATGCAAATGTAATATATGATACCGATACATTATTATTATTATACATTACTTCACATGACAATATATTTCATAAATGGAAATGTAAAAACATATGAAACCTAGAAATTGGAACAATTTCAGATATTGACACATATATCTAGGCCATATACCAATTCATTATACATTTTTTTTGACATATCACTAATGTTTAAGTATCACATAATCACATGAGCTGGAGTGCGATATGGCTCTATATAAACATGGCTGTGAATTGGCTGTATTCACAGCCGTGCTGATATGTAGCCATATCACACGATGGCTAGTGATATTGGTTTTATACAATAGTTCAACACAAGTATGGAAATAAATTAGTGAACAAATTGTGTCAAAAAAGTGTCTCAAAACCACTATTGTGTGTGACTACTTTCTCCTCCCACAGATTTAAATCTACCAATGGTAGTAAAACAGATGAGCCCAAGCCTCAATTACAAATTTGAAAAAGAAAATTATTATTAATTTTTTTTTAAAGACACAGAGGAGGGACATCATATCAGGCTGGTTGCAGTGTCCAAAGAAATTCTGCATACTCAAAGTATTGTGTGACTGACCCTTTAGGGGTTTTCATATGACTGGCATCAGAACTTTACCTTTATTTAAGCCTTGCAAAAATAAATTAAAATAAAATAAAAATAATAAAAAAGAAATAAAAGAAAATAATAATAATAAAATAATTTCGGCACCTTGTTTAGTTTAGATTGAATCTGTGTTTTTGAACATATTAGGCTAGTTGAATGAATGGTCTACTGACTAACTCATAAAAACCTACTGGCACAATAATGTAACCTGCACTGAAGATGCTGCACTAATACACAGACTGACAGCCTGTCTATACAACACGTAGAAACAACAAGTGGTGACGTAAGCTGACTGTGTTGTTGTCTTTTCCATACTGCTTTGGGTAAAAAAAAACAGCAGTAATGGCAGCAACAGCATGCAACCATAGCAGATCTAGTCTGCCGAGACCAAATACATTAAAATTGTCATATTCATTAACATTATTATCATGTACATAATTTTCTGTAATCGATATCATCGTAACAGTAATTTTTCCCCCCTTTTCTAGCACAAGTCATGCCAACCAATCAATGAGAATGGCAAACAATGACGATAATTCATACCAATACAAATCTATGATCTACCTGTCTGTATCCCTCCATAAATGTAACAAATTGTAGAACCGTGTGTTGTGTACACTGTGAACAGCTTCAACTGTGGATGCTCCGCTCCTGCCTGGCGCTCTTTGAAGAGGGCGCTCAGGCTCGCATTCCCCATGGTGGCAATCTAAATCATGGAGATCACAGATGGATCTAACAGAGGGGTTAGGGATGGGCCCGGCCTTATTCTGCCCTCGCCTGCTAGATCCAATGCCTTTTCCCAGGGTTCGGAGGCACATGCTCTCAACCGCAGCCTTCGAGGGATAAGACCGATTTGAAGACCGTCACTATCTCCAAGAAGGCTGCGGCGAAAGAGGTACATCTCACCTTTATTGCCCCGCGTTGGCCAGGCAGAGTGTGGTTCACACCCGCCCGGAACTGTGGAAGCTGTGGCCTTGGCCTCTGAGGGGGCCCAGCTCATAGATTCTGGTCTCTCAACTGAGGTTGTTAAGACCATTCTTCACTCCAGAGCTCCCTCCACGAGGAAATTGCATACCCTGAAGTGGAGAGTTTTCACTTCTTGGTGCAGCTCCTCCTTGCTGTCAGGTCTCTGAACAGAATAGGAGATCTGCAAGCCATGTAGGTTGCCCCTTCATACTTGGAATTTGCACCTGGCTTTTCTTCACCCTAGGCCAGGTTACATCCCTAAGTGGCTAAATCTATTGTGCTGCAGGCCTTCTGTCCTCCTCCATTCCAGGATCCAGACTAGGAAAAGAGCATTCTGCATTGTCCAGTTCGGGGATTAGATGCTTACATCCACAGAGCTGCCCTTCGGCGTAAATCTGAACAATTGTTCGTCTGTTTCAGGTTTCTTAGCAAAAGGGCCCCAGCATCTAAGCAGAGGACGAGTAAGTGGATAGTCAAGGCTATCTCTCTTGCTTATGAGTCAGCCCTACTGCCTTCTCCTATGGCAGTCCGGGCCAACTCTACTAGGAGTACAGCTGCCTCTAAATCTCTCTTGTCAGGAGTTTCACTTCAGATGTTTGTGATGCGGCAGGCTAGTCCTTACCGCACATATTCGCGAGATTTTAAAACCTGGACTTAAGCTCTACACCAGGGGCTCGATTACGACTGCGATTACGGGAAAAAGATGTTGCGCCACCCTGTCATACCTCTTGCGTACCAGTCAAAGACTTACTTCAGCCTATTGGAAGGCACTATTTGGGCAAGCTTTATAGTTTTCTAGTTCATGATGAAGCAAATTAGCTCAATATATATATAATTAATCATAACAAATTATAATTAATTATAAATATTTTTATGTTATAGAATTGACTGTAGCAGAATTAATAGTATAATTATTTAATCAGTTCATCCAATGAACAGAATGCATAATAAATTATCAATTCTAGGAAATAAATTATCTTCCTGGCCAAAAAAGAATAACCTTTTCCAACTAAAGTAAATAAAATACTAGCAGGGTAATAGCATAGGTATAAATAGATCAAGATGTTTAAGTGACTTTGATATTTTTGTGAGTGGCAAACACAGAGACAATAAAGCGTGGATATAATGGTTTAATAAACACAACTACGGTAGGCTACACACACAACTAAACTAAGCAAAGATTGTACACATTATCAAGAAAGCAAAGACAAGTAAAGAAAGAGAGAGAGGTGAAAAGAGAATGGCAAGATTACAATCAGTTAACTACAACCTACGAGAAACATCAGAGAATCAGGGTCACCTTAAAGGGGCACAATAACTTAGAAACGCATCTAAAGGCTGCGAACAGGTACTTGCATTGACTTCGGTTGCTGAACAAGTCCAGATGCAGGAGATTCTTGAAATTCTTGATTAGCTTAGCTTCTAGAAGTTAACTTGAAGATGAAGTTGCCGGAAGAAAACAGGAAACGTTGTCTCAAAGAGATTGAGCGAAGATCTGAACTAATCAGACACTCTTAAAGGTCCTCTCAGTTCACACCCTATTGGTGAGGTGGCCAATCAAAAGTCTTTGTTCCATCTTATCTACATTAGCATGTTCATGATGGCATGGAGAATTTGTGCAGTCTTTACACAAAAGTATGGTAAAAATATCATGATGCAATTTATCATAACATATTGTACACCATTGATTATAAAATCAAAAGAGGATTATTTTGATACCAAAAGAGGGGATTTGAAGACATTAAAGCAGTGATACATCATCTTTGGATATCAACATTTGAAGTCACTCTAACATAACTAAAGAATCATAACTAGTCATAACTAATAAAACATAGGGGCATGCCTAAAACACAGGAGAAATACTATAAACATTTGGGAAAAATGGAGTAAATGTCCTTCGTGTATTGGAAGTTTGTCTCTATAGTCTTTGACCTAATGTCTGCTGTGCTATCTTTTGAGGGTTGCAGACACAGTCTCTTGCTGAGATCATTCAGGAGAACAGAGGTGATGACGGTCTTTGAAGAGAACTGGTTTGAGGGGTGATGATAACAGAGGAGAGGGGGAAGGTTTTATGATGTCTAGAGCATTTTGGATTAAGTCCATTCGTTACAGTGACATCACCCGCCTCTGACGTCTCGTCACACCATTGTACTGATTTCACATGTGCTTCACGGCGCAATCATGCAGAGCATTCCCACAGCATCAATCAGCGCAGCGTCTCATTCCCTCTTCAGTGAACCAAGTTTACAGTCGTAACTGAGGTGTTTGTCAATGGAGTAATTTGAGGATAGCGACATACATATATTGAACATTTTATTATGTAAGTAAGCTTTATATCACACCTCAAACGACAAGGATTTTTTTCTTAATATATATATATATATATATATATATATATATATTAATAAATACCCACACTCATTCTTTCAAAAGTCTTGGGTTTGTTAAGTATTTGCAGCTTATATGGGCTATACACTTGGTATCTACATACATTTTTAAAGCTCAACAATCTTACTGTTTTAACAATTATTTGTTAATTTTTTATATCTTCATTTTTAGGAGAAATTTCTGAGAAAAAGTTGATACTTCAATGAAACATAACTAAGAACACCATAGTCTATTGAAGGGCAACTTTTGAGCAATACAATTTTCCTTTGGGAATATGCAGGTGCATGTACAAAATTTGCTTGGACAAAACATGCAGTTTGACAAGCCGATTTACATATTTAAGCAATTGTATCAAGATTCATTATTGTGCCGTAGAAGTAGAAATATTCTCTCGTTGTATTCATTCTCTTGTTCCTGTGAGTTATGATGTTCTAGCGAAGGAAGGCTGTAGGAGCTCACTAAAATGTCAATAGAAATATTGAGTCGGAAGGGGAAGGCTTGGCTAATTAGCACCCATTTAGATTTTATGATAGTTCAGTGATAGCCTCACCTGACACAGACTGCTATAGTTACATATTGTTGTAGCCTGAGGGAACCATAGGAAAATCTGGATTTATTGGTTCTATCATACCAGCATATTTCACTTGCCATTATGGTGTGCCAGAGCTCAATGATGGTGGATTATTTATTGCAGATAAAATTGGTAGAGCAAGTTGATGGCAGGATGGCCTAGTGTCTATGTTCTTCATCATTAACATCCGTATTATGCATCAAGATCCAGTCCGGTTCATCTGATTTAACATTGTTCTTTATGGAAATATACCAGACATTCTGAGGGAGTTTAATTTTTGTAATCTATTCTCCATTGATGTAAAATGAATATAAAATGGATTCTTGCTCTGACTGAATGAACTGCATGTAAAGCCACTGTAAAATAAATAAACTTTAGCCAAATAATGTACTTTCTTAAATGTAGTTGCCAAAAATATGATTATCTTAGCGCCTTAATATAGAATGTACAGATGTGTGTTTATCATTGTCATAAAGTGAGTGTAATGGTCAAACCATATACCATTGGTATAACTGCAAGGAAGGTTAAAAATGGAAATCTAAACGGAATATTTTTCTCTATTTAAGAACACTGTATCAGGTGCTTTTATATTTTTAATAACACAGGAAAGCCAATGCATGTTTTCATGATGGTACTTCTCTGCATGTGATATGAGGGGGGTTTAAAACTAAGCATTCTGTGCTGCATTATTGTGTGCCTCAGATCAAGCATTATTCTTTAGTATCTCTCTATGCCTTCTCCCTGTCAGAAATAGACCGTTGCAGTGTTTATGCCTGTTGTGTATTAGTTAATGTTTATTTACTACATCCCTTAAACCCTTGGATGTTGGTATTTATCCTATTTACACATCAATATTACCTCTCCATGAGGGCCATAAGAGTGGCATTTAGGTGCTTGTATGTGGGGGTATTAAAATGCGCTCTGTGGCGTGTAGGGAGTGCGTTAGGGAATAGACTGGGCCCTCGCCTCCTATTACCCAGAATAAAAGTGTCAGCCGCCTTAATTACATCCTTGCCTGCCTCTGCCATTTTTTACAGTGGCCCTACTGCAGTGTCTGCATGGAGAAACTCACAGAAATTCTGCCACTCAGTTAAAATTATATGAAATTTTGTTTGCTGTATAATCTCAACGTCGAATACATGACAAAGTGCTACAAACAACAACAAAAAAAATTCTGTTGAAGTTCGGCCACACTGCTTCAAAAAAGTGATCCTGGTCCTGCCTCTCTTCTATGAATTGTAATATGATTATGAATGTTCTCTTAGCATCCTAATACAGTCCGAACACTCTGTCACCAAATATCAGTGCTGTCAGAAGAGCTGAGCTTTGAGGGTAACCTTCACAGTTGTCTGCAGGGGTCACAGTCTACCAGCCAATCTGTTCTACAGAAAGTGGGGTGGGTTCTTTCAGAGTAGTGCAGATCAGCTGCTGTTTATTCTGGGCTATGGATCAGTGCTTGGAATATGTCTACATCCTTTCAGACAGTCTCACAGCGTGGAGGAGTGTGTGGGCGACAGACAGTACTCATTCTTCACATGTTCCCTGGTCACTAGGACCAACAGCCCAGAGAGACCACAGATTGTCTCTTGGGAAAGACTCTAGGAGAGTCAGAGGGATAACGCTTGGATGATAATTCATAAGAGAGAACGTAAAGCATTGCTGTTAGAAAAGGGAACAGTGTCCAATTTTTTTTATCTCTTTCAAGATTATTCTAATTGCTTGATTTTTGATTTCAGTGAACTTTTGTTTGTGATCTTTCCTTTAATCACCTGCAAAAAGATATGAGTAGACAGATCACTTCACTTAATCATACTCATGGGCATAAGCCAGACCAGCCTGAAAAATATTAGTCACAGTTTATTGCTGATTTAAAATTTGTTTTTGAAATGTAATCTGGGAAAAATGTTTTGGAGTTTTGGTCTTTCCTCATCAAAGCAGATGAAAATTACCAAAATGGCCAATGAGTGAACATATGTGATTCAAATTGGCGCCACTTTTGAGGCCCTAATTCAGCAATGCACCCCAAACCCTCTTCTCTTTAAGATAATGGATTCTCACAGAGATGTGGCCTAATGCACTCAGGTGAATTGTCTGGATCCTCATTCATTAGTTTTAATGGTTTGATGGTGACAACCATGTTAGCCATAAACACTATTTATGACACACATTATGCACAATCCTCACATGTGGCTAAAATTCCCAAGCAAAGCTGCGGACCTCTAATTAGAAGAATACGATTCTAATTAGAGGAGTGAGGAGCCATCCACTGCTGCCCCTGACAATCCAACAGTGCAATCAAACTCCACTTAACTCAACTCACATTTTAAATGGAAGCTGCTCCCTGCACCAAATAAACCTCCTCTCTTCATGCCCAATTGATCAAATTACTCCCAGTTAATGCTCTCTTTTTCACTTTCTTTCTCTCTGTTTTTCTTTCTTACCCTGTATTACTTTGTCCCTCTTTTGTGTTGCGTCTGACATTGTAGTGTAGTTAATTAACGCTCAACATTTTTTAATTAAAGTTTTAGATGCATGAAACCTCCTAGAACTTTTTATTCCAAGAAAAAAAAGCCTTATCACCATGAGGTCTTTATTCTTATTTCTAGGATCGGCCACGTTTTCCTCCAGCCAAAGGCTGTTAAAGCATCGCTCAGCTCTAGAATGCAATCAGGCGCACCAGCTAGCCAATTACAGGGTGTAAATTTGGATTCTAGAGTGACCTTATCATGGTGATCCTAGCTGTGACCCCACTATAAAGGCTCAGCGTGTCCCGCACCTCCCCTCCATGTTACCTGTGTTTTTCATTTGAGGGATCTTTATAAGAGTGGATATGAAAGAAAGCAGGTCGTGTGTGTGGCGTCTCTTCCTCTTTGGAGGTGCAGTCAGGAGCAAGTCTTTGTTTGCTTTGATTCTGTTCGGACTACTCCAGCAGAGCAAGGGTCGGATATTGCACAACATCGTTCTTTGTTTGTAATCGTCCCTCAGATCTAGAAGACTATATGGTCATGCCAGTCCATCTTTCCTTCTCTGTCTTTCTATCTGAGAGTTAAACTCAAAAGCTTTGTATCATGGCAATATGATGAGATTCTGGTTTTAGAGTCTACTGCAAAACCTCCGTCGGTCATGGGTCATGTGTCCTGTGTGATCTCTCTATACAGTATATGAAGCAGTATCACATTCATCCTGTTATGATCCTTGAATTTATTTTCTGTCTGTCTCCAGATAGTAACTGAAGTAAACAGTAAACAGTTTCATTGTAAATTGTTATAACAATGTGTAGAAGCCCAGGAATTTTTTTATATCTCAGTCTGTAATGTGGATGGTAGGGACAGATCTTTTCTTCTGTATTGATGCACACATCTGAGTGAAATAGATTATCTGAAAAAAAATAGGTATAGGGTTAAAAAGTTACATTTAATTTGAATAAAATTGTGGAAATTGACAATTACATATTGGCTCAATAAATCACTTCCATATAATTATTTCCATGAAAAAAGATGCATTGTTCTAATCATAGTTCAAGGTCCACACTTTAAATTAAAAATGTATACTCACTGAACATATTTAATTAACCGAACAGTCAATCTATCGAGTCGAAGTAATAAAATCTGTGTTGGCTGAACAAGTCCCACATCTAAAAAACTGTATAAGCATGCGCAAAATTCGCCTGAGAAAAAACTTTTTTACAATCATGGTTGATTTGGAGAATTAAAACGCAGAAGCGGGATACCAAGTCGAGCCGGTGCTGAAGACCGAAATAAACATTCCCAAGAGAATACAGATATTCATTGTCACACGTTTCACTGAAATTATTAACCAAAGTTTTGCTTTAGGACCCGGTATGGAGTTTAAAAGGCATTTTGTAGAATCACGAATTCATGCACTCATTTGTTTCTTGATCGTGTTTTCCCGGATACGAAATAATTATCTGATGGTAGCCAATATTTTCATTTCCCACGTGTAATATTTGTCTAAAATAATGAATAAAAAGTAAAATAAGTAATTTGTATGAAATGTGCGCCATGTGACTGCTGAACACAGTGCCATTAGATTGCAGTTGGCTTATTTCGGGGCCTATTGGTTTTTAATATCAAACACGTCAAGCTCGTAATTTTCTTATTCATCCATTAATTTTTTTTATCGCTCGTGTCAGTAACTTTAAGCTGTCCTGAAAGCTGTATGAATGTACATACCATGAAATAAATGATAAAGCAAAATCCACATCGACTGACACAAACTCAGCCTTATTAGGCCTACATAATTAAGTAACTTCTATTTTCACCAAATATCTTGATTTGTTTATTGTGTGATGTAATAAAATGTTAACCCTGTTGTCCGTGTTCTGTATTTTGCTTAATGTATTTGTTTTCATACATTTAGTCTTTTGGGAAAGTGAGAAATAAACAATTGATACTACAATTTTAATTAATTTTATTTTTTTAATTTAATTGGACCAATGGCACTGTTTGGTAAACTAAATTTTTCCATTGGCTCAACATATTTTTTTTCTGATTGAGCCCATGTTAACAGACTGTTGCTAAAAGTGATACAATTCAATTTCTGAAATTCATATAGGTCAATTGAAAAATGTAGATGTGACCATGATAATTTTGAGTTGCAGATGTCTTACATTTTTACAGTCTGGTCTTATCAGTCCAACTTGATTTTAGGAGACTGACTATGGTTTTGCAAAGTTTATCCAGGCTGTTTATATATTTTATTGTATTTTTGTTTTAAGTCAGAAAAGGCTTTATGGAGGATATAGGAGATAGCTGTCACGTGTAAGGAGCAAGCAGTACTTGCCAGAATAAGCTGTAACTCTTTGAATGTTTCTGGAGGCCTCTTGACAATCTCCCCTGACAGTGCTGGGAAGAAATATAGTAATGATATTTATTTTTGTATTAACTAGTAGCATAACTAATTAATAATAAGATTTCAGTAATAATATTACAGTTACCATCCATAAAATAGCTTGTAACAACGCTATTTTTGTTGCCTCAACCCCTACTGACATGAAATCCAACAATCCAATCATTTCTAGATTCGTTTTTTAAATGAACATCCTCACAACTCTCATGTGCATGCTTGGAATATGGGAAAGCTTATTCTTTTGACAACATGGGTATTAAAAGTTTCTGAGATACATACTATACTTTAACTCAAAACTCACTCACAAAAACCACCATTGATTGTTTGTGATAACTTCTGATTGTGTTCTAATGCGGATTTTGGTGAGATGTATATGATGAGGCAGAAATATGTTATTTGTACCATAAAAAAACCCCCAAACATTTACTTTAAAGTAATTCTAATAGTATTTCAAATCATATTCTGTCATAATTTTATGTTTTTATTAGCTTCATGTTTAATGCATATAAAAGTTTCTCTGGGTTAGTATGGTTGGAGCAGAACATGAAATTGTATTAGAACTTCATTATCGAAAGAGACAGGGTGACTGAAATTGCATACTCTCTTGAGTAGGTACTTATTTTGAACGAGTATTCACTTTGCAACCAATAAAAAAGTTTGTTCAATATAGTATGAATGTAATCCAGGTTAACTACATCAGATGTGTTATCATTATCATGTGACCTGCAGCTTCAGTTGTGTCGCTTCACTGCCATTCACAAATCCTCTCCCGTTGCCTCATGGTATAGTAAGGTGTCCATCATGCACCCTTCAGGATCTCGATGGAATTAGTAGGTCATCTGGGTACTTTTTGCTTACTCTTTTATGAGCACTGTGAATTGGGACATACTTATTTTGTCACATACTGTTTTTCGCAGCATAATTAAGTAGGAACTAGAGATGCACCGATTACAATTTTCTAGGCCGATTCCGATTTTTGATTTTTCATTGAGTTTGACCTGCCGATACAAATTTTAGCCGATTCCGATTTTATTTTTTCTAACCACTTTACAGCACACACAAATGTTTATTTTCTATTTTTTCTTTAACCCTTTCACACGTAAATTTAAAATATTCTAACTGACCCCCCCCAGAGTGAGTTTTTTTCAAGGCGACCGTTATTTTAGAACGTTCCCTTTAATGTTTCCATGGCGACGCGTCACACGGTACACCGAGCCCACAATAACATATGACAGACGTCTCGCTTTAATTTCGTTTTTCCATTTTTATTCAAAATATTCACAAACTTACTTACCATGTCATCAACTATCTGATATTCCGATTTTCAAATACGTGTAAATGATTTGGTCGTTTAAAAACTGACGCCGCCATGTTGTCCAGTTTCTCCCGAAA
Source organism: Meda fulgida (assembly GCA_030578275.1). Lineage (NCBI taxonomy): Eukaryota > Metazoa > Chordata > Actinopteri > Cypriniformes > Leuciscidae > Meda > Meda fulgida. Next base: position 30,061,216 of record CM060624.1, read on the forward strand.
TAGATGTAAGAAAGTGGCCGGTGAACTGTGAGAAGAATAGAGTAAACTGTATAGTTACTTCCACTATGTTTGTCTGATATAACACACGTCGGCAAATTATATTTGAATAGATTGTTATCGCTGCTTCCACAGACATGTATTTTAAATGTATTTTCCAGTGTATTTTACAAACTCCAAATGTATTGTTTTACTCATGCTTATGTGTATTTAAATGTCTGAAACCTAAAATAAAAATTATGTGGTTGAAAACACTGCATAGTGTGATATATGACAACGCTGAACGCGTCCAACTCTACCTCAGCGCCAGCCAACGCGTGAAAGCACAGTTTAAATCTGGCAGTTATCCGACGTCACTGAACATTCTAAATCCCTCATGTGGGACCTTATTCACAGGGGCACAGACATAAAAATCCCATATAAGGGACCGTACAGCTCCAAAGGTTAATCACGCGGCGCCCGAGTGCACTTGACCAGCATAAAATCGGCACATGAAATCATGTGAAAATCGGCCAATTCCGGTCACCAGCCGATCAATCGGTGCATCTCTAGTAGGAACATAAATCGAAATGATGATTCTGATAGATGCATTCACATGCAAAGTCAGACTTTTGAGGAAAAAATTACCAATTTTGTGGGGTGAGATGGAAAAGTAATATAACGAGTAGAGTTATGAATTTTTATTTCCAGGGAGTTAAAAATTAATATTGTTTATTTTGAAAGGAGTAACGAATAAATTCTAATAAATTATATTTTCTCTGTCTTCTCATTAATTTTGTAGGGATGCCCTGGTCTTGATAATTACACTGTTGTGCCATTATTGTCTACTTGTTGATGACTGTCTTCATTGTGCTCCATCTAATGTCTTGGAAAATATTTTTTTTATCCCTCACCTGACCGATACCTTTAAAGAATGAGATCCCGTTAATGATTCATTGTGGACCATAGCTCTTGTAGTTGTATGCAACCAAGATGTCAGAAACATCTTACAAGAACAGCTGAGATTTATTTGGAGTTAATCAGAGTCATTTTAGATGAAGACCTGTGTGTAGGCTACTGTTTCACATGAACTTGATGATTAGTTTATTCTGTGCACACTTATATGAGGTTATTTCAAGGTTTTTATTAGGGCCCGAGCACGGATGGTGTGAGGACCCTCTTGGAATTGCTCTGTTTATTATTATTATTATTATTATTCTCCGCAATGAATCGCATTTTTGAGGGCCTAAACATGCACGAAAACTCACGAAAATTTGCACACGCGTCAGAACTGGCGAAAATTTACATCTGATATGCGTTTCAGAATTGGGCGGGGCAAAATGGCTTGAAAGCGCCACCTATAAAGGTTCAACGGAGTGCGCCTCCCGCTACGTTTCACGTACGTGTACGAAATTCGGTACATACATGTAATGGCCCAATACCTACAAAAAAGTCTCTTGGAGAATAGCCCTAAACACAACAGGAAGTCGGCCATTTTGAACTTCCTCTCAGATTTTTGTGCAGTTTTTGCCATTTTCAGGCCTCGTACTTTAACGAACTCCTCCTACAGTTTTAATCTGATCATCTTCAAATTTGGTGAGTGTAATCTTAAAGGGTCACTCCACCGATTTTGACATGAATGTGTATTGAAAGTGGGTAATATGTGTAGTAGAATAGTAGCAGAAATTTTTAATTTTGTTCCTTCCTGTCCAATAAAATGCCGAAAATGACTTTTTAGTGCTTGTGGATTATAGACAACAATCCCCATAGTGCATTGCAATGCTCAGCTCCACAGGCCACTCCCACTACTCCGAAAGTAGGTCTCCAGGACGCCGCTATCGATATGTGGTGCGAAACTCGGGTGATCAACCACACACACGTCCGTGTCATCCTCCGAATATATAATTTCATACAGGAGAAATTCGCACCGCTGGAATTCGCGGCAGCAGACTGACTCTTCTTCTGTGTCCATTGGCGCACAGTGAGAGCACAGGCACCACCAATCTGTCCCAGCTCGAGGCATTGCGGGCTCCTCGTCCGCGGCAGTCAGATCGGCTGTGGTGGAAGCAGGTTCAGCCGCCTCCTGTTCCTCCATAGCCCTCAGCTGCTCGTCACTGTACTCAGGCTCATAAAGGTAGCCACGAACATCTGTTTCTGCCATATTAAAATCCCAATCCTCCATAATGTGTCCGTCTTCGTTTTCAGAACCTTCGGCGTCCATTTTTTCAAAAAGTTTCGCCACTGGCACTGATCTGTGATAGGTCTGTTAGCGCATTAGGTCCATCCCCCAATGGGCGGGTTGGAAAGGGTGGGAACTAGTGCTTGTAGTCTTTACAGAAATACCCCATTCTTACACTTCCTCCTACAATGACGCAAATTGACGATTTTTGCGTCATTGTTGGCGGAAGTGAAAAAGGTAAATAGTGGATTTCTCTCGTCTCAGGGGACAATGAAAGATTTTTTCAGGACCATTCAATAGTATTACTGGGTTTCTAACAATGGAAAGCTTAATGCAAATGGGTGGAGTGTCCCTTTAAGGCCTTTGCGACGTTAAATTGCGAAGATCTTGAGTTTTCGTCGAAGGGCGTGTCCTCAGCGGCCTGACAAATTTCGATGTTTCGCCATGAAACAGGAAGTTGCTGTAACTCAGGCAAACAATGTCTAATCTGCCCCAAACTTCACACGTTTGATAAGAGTTCTGTCCTGAACACATGTCCATGTTCAAATTCAGCTACAGTCATAGCGCCACCTGCTGGTAACAGGAAGTGGCATGTTTAACACTGTTGTGGACTCCTAATAATATATAATAAAGTGCCAGCAAGTGTTAAACATGCTAGCAACATACTAGAAACATGTTAAAACATGCTAGCAAACACTTTGCTAAGTGCAAAAGCATGTTATTACTGCAATTAAATAGGAATTTGCTGTAACTCAAGCATGGAATATCAAATCTGCCCCAAATTTCACACGTTTGATAAGAATCATGGCCTGAAAACATCTACATGAGAATATTCTGTTATAGTAATAGCGCTACCTACTGGCAACAGGAAGTGACATGTTTATCACTGTGATGCAGTACTAGCAACATATTAATTATGCCGTTGAGTTATAAACATGTTAGAAACATGTTAAAACATGCTAGCAATTCTTAGCTAAGTGCTAAAGCATGCTAATACAATGAAACAGGAAGTTGTTGTTACTCAAGAAGGCAATGTCCAATCTGCCTCAAACTTAACACGTTTGATAAGAGTTCTGTCCTGAACACATGTCCATGCTCAAATTCAGTTAGAGTCATAGCACCACCTGCTGGCAACAGGGAGTGACATTTTTAACACTGTTGTGGACTCCTAATAATATATAAAAAAGTGCCAGCAAGTGCTAAACATGCTAGCGACATACTACAAACATGCTAAAACATGCTAGCAAACACTTAGCTAAATGTTAAATTATGTTATTACTGCAATTAAATAGGAATTTGCTGTAACTCAGGCATGGAATGTCCAATCTGTCCCAAACTTCACAAGTTTGTTAAGAGTCCTGCCCTGAAAAAATCTACATGAGAATTTTCAGTTAAAATAATAGCGCCACCTACTGGCAACAGGAAGTGACATGTTTAACAGTGTGATGCAGTACTAGCAACATAGTAAATATGCTATTGAGTTATATACATGTTAGAAACATGTTAAAACATGCTAGCAATTCTTAGCTAAGTGCTAAAGCATGCTAATGCAATGAAACAGGAAGTTGTTGTTACGGAAGAAGGCAATATCCAATCTGCCCCAAACTTCACATGTTTGATAAGAGTCATGGCCTGAACACATCTACATGACAATTTTCTGTTATAGTAATAGCGCCACCTACTGTCAACAGGAAGTGACATGTTTTACACTGTGATGCATTACTAGCAACATAGTAAAATATGCCATTGAGTGTTAAACATGTTAGAAACATGTTAAAACATGCTAACAATTCTTAGCTAAGTGCTAAAGCATGCTAATGCAATGAAAGAGGAAGTTGCTGTTATTCAAGAAGGCAATGTCCAATCTGCCCCAAACTTCACACGTTTGATAAGAGTCATGGCCTGAACACATCTACATGAGAATTTTCTATTATAGTAATAGCGCCACCTACTGTCAACAGGAAGTGACATGTTTTACACTGTGATGCAGTACTAGCAACATAGTAAAATATGCCATAGAGTGTTAAACATGTTAAAAACATGCTAAAGCATGCTAGCAATACTTAGTTAAGTGTTAAATCATGCTATTAATGCCATGAAACAGGAAGTTGTTTTAACTCAGGCAAGGGATGTCCAATCTGCCCCAAACGTCACACTTTTGATAAAAGTCCTGCCCTGAACACATCTACATTACAATTTTCAGTTATAGTAATAGCGCCACCTACTGTCAACAGGAAGTGACATGTTTTACACTGTGATGCAGTAACCCTAAGCCTAACCCTAACCTGCCCCAAACTTCACACGTTTGATAAGAGTCCTGCACTGAACGCATCTACATGACAATTTTAAGTTAAAGTAACAGCGCCATCTGCTGTCGACAGGAAGTGACATGTTTTACACTGTGATGCAGTACTAGCAACATAGTAAATATGCCATTGAGTTCTAAACATGCTAGAAACATGCTAAAACATGCTAGCAACACTTATCTGAGTGATAATGCATGCTATTATCCCCATAATAAAGGACATTTTTGTAACTGACTTTGACATACTCCTCCTATGTTTACCTACTTAAATGCACATTGCCCACCATGCTCTGTCTTCCTAAAGCCACCGGGTGGCGGTGGCACGGGTGCGAGGGCCCTTTCAATGCTGCTTGCAGCTTTAATTTATTTATATATTTTTTTCTCTGAAATGTGTCACTTTGGCATTGGAAAGGATTGTTTACACTGTATGTGTAATAGTTCTGATATGATTTATCTCTTTTTTTTACATCACAAAAACAGCTGTTTTAACAGGGGTTTTTTTCTTCACCTTTATTCAAGTCACCTTGCGCTTTTTACAATACAGATAGTTTCAAAGCAGCTTTACAGTGATAACATCTCGGGTTACTTCACTGTAACCCTGTTCCCTGAAAAAGCAGGAACGAGATGCTGCCCTTGATTCAGCGCTCTGGGAACAATTTTTGTGTGACCAGTCAATGGAATTCCCTTCAAAATTGTATAGCCTCGGACAGTGACGTTATCGGAATGCGCTCTCATCAGAGGCTATAATAAGATGTGCCACAGGAGCATCGACAGGTATCATTTTGTTTGAAGAGCAGTCCTGGGACATCCTCAGTACAGCAATAAAGTGCAGCATCTCATTCCCGCTTTTTCATGGAACAGGTTTACAGTCAAGTAACCCGAAACATTCCCTTTCAAAAGCTACACTCAATGCTGCCCTTGATTCAGCACATTGGGAACGAGTAATGTAGTGTGTGCTCACAAGGAAGCATGACCGCTCACCAGGGATGGGCATAAATACATGGAAATGTATTTAAAATAAAATACAACATACTCTGTGGGAATATGTATTTAAATACAAATACAAAATACTGTGTGGAAAAAATTATTTAAATACAAATACAATATTTTGTATTTTGAAAATACACAAAATACATGTGAAATTGGCAATTCAGTGCATGTATCCCTATTAGGCTGAAATCTATCTGGGCCTATTCTGAATGCCAAAAAGCATTTAGATGTGTGCAACTACTTAGAAACTTTCATTTTCATTTTATATACCTCTTCCCTTCCCCTGCCCTGTAGGAAATACAAAACTACAGAAAAACGAATTTCAAATATCTTTTATTATGTTTTATCACCATCATTACTTCAAACTCAGTAACACAAACTCAATTATATTTTAAATAACTGACTCCTCCAGATGGTGTACCTGTGTGTTTCAGACATCTATTTGATACCCTTTAGCACCACCAGCTTTTCAAAAAGATTGGTTTTAAGTTCTGTGTGGCCTATTGGTTAAACCCGCAAAGGAAAACAAGCGCTCTACAGGAGATGAAGAGGGAATGATTGTGTTGAACCTCACAAACAGCTGTCTAATAAGTGGATACTGCTTCAAGATGTCCAAATCCTTCCTCTGATCTTCTAGGAAGTGCAATGTCTCCAGTTCAGCTTTGCTGTGTGTAGACTTGCCAGAGACCTCAACATCTTCGGTAAAGACGAAAAAGTCTTCCACTTCACCATCATTGACTGCTTTCAGTGACAAGCCCAAGCTCTGCTGCTGACTGGAGAATTAGTTCATGAATTCCTTTTTTTTCTTTAGGCCGATCGGCCTACGTAACTTAAGCAATTTAGAAAAAGTTCAACCAATTCACAATTTATATAATAGATATGAATCTACAATACGTATTGTCATATGATATCCCCCATCCCTAACATGCAGTGATGTTAATGCTTTAAACACATTTGACAAGCTACTTTAATAAACAAGTAGAATTGACCATGACATCCTCACCTTATTCCAGAAAAGTCGCTGATCCAATGCTGTGTTGTACAGCTGCAGCTCACGTGCATTAATGTTGGGGTTGGGGCAGGGGTGTGTCTGGTCTGAACTAGAGTAAAGAGGTTGACTTGCTCAAAGTATTTTAAGTATTTTGAAAATACAAAAATAATCATCATAAATGTATTTAAATACAAATTACATTTGATTTTTACCAAAGGCTTTAAAATACAAAATACAAAATAGTATTTTGTATTTCAAATACGTATTTGAAGGGCAATAGCATCCCTCACCTAATGTGAAATTGTCTGTTTTGTGTCGGCTGCCCCCCTGTTGCGGCCCCCATGACAAACGAATAGTTACTCTGACTTACGCCACTGGCTAAGCCCAGTGGACGTAGGCATGAAGAGCCTTGACACAATCTGTGAAGTTTCTCCTGATCCGGCGTTGTGAATGGTGGAGGACCGAAGGCCTCAAGAAGGTGGAGGCCTGATGTATGGTCGAGAAAGGAACCGTAGGCAGTTGTTCAGGATTAGGGTGTAAAATTGCTTTCACCATTCCTGGGGCAAAGTGTAGGCAGGGTGGCAAGACAGAAAGAGCCTGCAAATTCCCAATTATTTTTAAAGGAGTGATAGTCATAAAAAACAACAAAAAAAAACAACATCTTTACAGTCAGAAGCTTTTCAGGCACCAACTCTAGAGGTTCAAAGGGGGTCTCAACCAGACCCTCAAGGACGATAGCTAAGTCTCATGAAGGGTTCTTGGTTCTATCTGGAGGCCTCAGTCGCCTGGGTCCACGAACGAAGCAGGCAAGCAGAGGATGCTTCCCAAGTGGCACCATCAATCAAGGCGTAGAAAGCCGATAAAGTGGCCACATAAACACTGAGAGTGGCAAAGACACCCTTTTTTACTAGAAGTTCTTCTAGTGGAGGGAGCCCTAGCACTGAGAATGGTCTTGGATTCAAGATAATAGTTGTCCTCTGCCCAAGCTCCGACTCGAGCAACAGGACATCTGGATCTGGAGAGAGTGCGAGCGACGGGGACAGACCCTTCTCCCGCCCCTCAGCTAGATCCATAAGGGAGCCTCATGATGGCAAAGCGGGTGCTTGCCCTTGGAAGTAAGCAAGGCGAGCGCGTAGCATCTTAACCGTGAATAATTCACAATGCTCGCACTCACCCTGCTCCAAACAAACAAAGCAATACTGGTGCTTTACACGTCGCTCATTTTTCGATTTTCCTTTTCACTTGTTTGACAGAGTTAGAGGATAAAGACAATTTTCTGTGCACTGCCTAGTGAAAACTTACACCTTGAAGAGATACAGAGAGTGCTTGAATACACACACACACACACACACACACACACACACACACACACACACACACACACACACACACACACACACACACACACACACACACACACACAGAGTATGGTCTGAAGACAAAAAGACCTGTTGATGCAAATGTGGCACATCTAATTATAGCCTCTGAAGGGCACACATTCCTATAACGTCACTGTCCGAGGCTATAAAAGTTTGAAGTCAATTCCATTGACAGTTTACACCAAAATTTCACAGCTGGTCACACAAAAAGTGTTCCCAGAGCGCTGAATCAAGAGCAGCAGCTCTAGAAGAAAGTCGTTGTCCAGTTTAAGCAAGTTCAACGTTGATTAATTTCCGTAAAAATCATTAGTTATTAATTTAATTTAGGGCCTGTTTACATGACACTGTGTTTCCTGAAAACAGAAAACATTTAATGCATTCTGGCTATTCATGTACACGACAGAGGCATTTTGGTGAACGCAAAATTTTGAACAGGTTTCAAAGTGCAAGTTTTTGAAAATTAGTTTTTAAAAACCAATACCTTTATCATCTCCGTGTTAACTTCAAAACCGCAAATCTGTAAAAACGGTGACGGCACGCACAAGCGAATTACATGTTTAGTCTATAGGCATGCGCGTTTGAATGTGTATGTATGCGCAGGAGCGTAAACTTCCTTTACACAGTGACATTGCCAACTACTTGTCTGGTGTAGACATGAAATTAAGCTTTGTCCCCATTATGGTTGAACCAGTAATCTTGCCAAGAAAACTCTTTTATTTTCACAAGCGTCAGCCATAGGAGAGAAACTTGTGCCGTTGTCTTCATCCCAGCTGTTTGTGTTTCTATGGAGGGGGACGCTAAAATTGGACATTATATACCACTAAGGAAGGTAGTTGTACCTTACAAGGTAGAGAAACATGTTGGTTTATGGTTAAAATAATGCACAATCCATTTTCCATATAAAGAATACTGTACTTCAGTCAACGTTTACATTATGGAACTTATGAATCAGTGGAACAAATGTTATATTATTGCACTACCAAGCTCATATCTCTCCTTAGCATGACAAACGTACAGACACACACCCTGACTTCACAAAATAAATTATACAAATAATTATGAATATAATAATAGTGAAAATAACATTAAACAATAACATTTTTTGTCTTCATCTGGCATGCATAATACAGCATTTTTAGTCGTTTTTGCAGATCCATGTGAGTGAATATTTCGATATATATTGTATTGTCATTATTACCATCTTTATTTGAATTTTTTTATTTATATATTCACGTTTATATTTCCATGTACACTGAGAAATGCACCAAAACTCAAAGTTTTTTTTTTTTTATATATATAAACAAAAAGCTGTTAGAAAGCATTGCTTGAGTGATGGTAACTACTATAGGTCACGTTGCAGACACAACAATCTCATGACACAATTTATGAATTATTCAAAAACTGCATGAATTTCTTATATTTGCCAGGTTTTCATGCTGACTTTTCACACAAACGCATAAATGGGAAGTGTTAGTACTGAAGTAGATCCAAAATGCTGAGGGGGATGTTTAACAAAATGCAAGCACTATCTATTATTAGCCTAAAACCTTCAATCAATTTATGCACATAACCCAAACTTATACAGACAGCAAAGCTAGTTTCAGTCTTGGGACCTTTTAAAAAAAGGATAGTATAATTATTTCTCTTAAGCTTAACACCCTCTCATCACACACACAAGCACACTCACACACATACTGTTCAGCATCTGAACGTGAAACACACACCTTCTGACACTGCCTCCAGCTTCGCTGCCCCCGGCAACCTGCTGCCGAGCAACGCCGTGCCAGTTGCTGTACTTTAATTGGTCATTTGGGGAAAACTGAATACAGAGGTGGGACATTCATCAGGAAATTAACCCAGCAATAATCCAGCCCTCCCATAGGGCAGCCGCCAGCTGTGGGCACAGCAGAGAGGACTGTAGGATGCTGCAGGAGCAGCATTGGGAGTCCACAACGGGTGTGTGGTGGGATCGAGTGAACATATCTTCTGTGTCCTGTGATAGGGTCTTTGTGGTAGTACTCCTAGAAATCACTGGGGGATGGATGTGTGTGCTGGGGGAACTCGGCGACATAAATGTCAGTGTTAAAAGTGAGTAATAATGAAATATCTGAATAGCTATGCTTAATTTGTGCTAAACCAGGAAAATAAGTGGATGAATTTATCCTATTGATTTATTTGTGTTTTAAAGCATACTTTGAATGTTTTTGTGAAATTGTTTGTCTGAATGTCCCATTTAACATAAAAACTCATAATGAAGACATCACACAAACAATTTCTGGATCTTCATTATATACACAATGTGTGCTAATAATATAAGATGATTAGTTGGAGATGTGAGATGACTTTGATCTGCAAGAGCAGGGTCAAATACATATTAAAGCAAATGTGAATATTTTTCTGAAAATAAATATGATTTCATAAATGCAAATTTTGTTCGGGTAGGTGACATGAAGTACTTTTAGGAAGCTGAGATGCCGTGCAGTGTGACATGGCATACTCCATCTAAAACTATTTTAAACAGTAAACTCAAACTTAAACTAGAAAACTATAGGGAAGGCAAAAATGTGATTAGCAGTTATACAATCTGAGATATGCAATGTCTCTCTCACACACACCACACACAGTTAAGTTTTGCTATCTTCATAGACATAATGATTTTTATATTTTACAAACTGTATATTCTGTCCCCCTACACTAAAGATACCCATTACAGAAAACTTTGCAATTTTTCATTTTCAAAAAAGGATAATTTATGTTTATTAATCCATTTGCCTCCTGGGGACCACTGGCTGGTCCCAACAATGTAGGTGAGCTCAGGTTTTACTTTCCTCGTAGGGACGTTTGGTCCCCACAATTCAGGTTAAACCTATACACACACACGCACGCACGCGCGCACACACACACACACACACACACACACATATATATATATATATATATATATGTATATACACACACACACACACACACACCACTTAGTATGATTTATAAGCTGTTTTCCTCAAGGGGGCCAAAAATGTCCCCACAAGGACAAGGATTTCGGATTTTGTCATCTTTGTCCCCATAACATAGGGAATAACTGAAACACACATACACACAAACGTGTCAGCTACCCTTTTTGCAGACTTCAATTATCCAACAGAATTAATAGAAGTACCTCTCCGACAGCGTTAAACTGTGGACTGTGATCAGGGGCACAGAATATAAAAATCACATAATCTATAAATCATATCAATCTAATATTCAATAATAAAAATAAGCAAAAATATTATCAAATCTTTTTTTTTTTAAAGTGTCTGAACCCAGTGTTCAGGTGTGTGGTGATGTCATATATGAGTGATTGCACATTTCTGCTGCACGTCAATAAATTCTGAACACCTCTCAACCATATACATCTCTATTTTCCTCTCTGCACTTTAGATAGACATGAAGTAATTGGCATGCAAGGAGTTGCACATTTCACTTTCTAATTTTAAGGGTCAACAGCATTTTAATACCATTTTAAACACACGGCCAATGTTTTTCTTTTTTTATGACGCATGTACAAGCAGCTTTTGATGGTCGAAGCAGTCAAGCATGGTTAAAGAGAGGAGAGACGGCAGCTGCTGCCGAGTGCCTCTTAATTTTCTCTGCTGACCCTGCTTCACCTGGCTCAGCATAGAAATCATAATGCTATTCAACTGTGAAGAGAAATGATATAGTGTATTTACCCTAACTATTTATGCAGGACTGCACTAACAGAGGGGCTTGCTCCTAATAAAATGAAGTGTTGTACTTCTGCACAGGGAGGGCTGCAGTAGAACCACCTCAGGGCTTTTGGTTCTGCAGCATTCATCACTTACACAGGAGGATAATTTCATGCTTTTTTTTTTTTTTAATTGTTCATTTGTTTGTTTCAGAAATTTAATGTTTCAATTTTTTGATCCACTGGGATTTTGATGTTAATAAAACTTAAGCACCATACTTTTATTTATAATCAAATTATTGTGACGAGTCTCAATACTCCTCCAAATACTACTCCTGTTACGGCCGGCCAGTGGATGTGGCTAGGAGGCTCATCAAGGGTTTGATTTGGGCTTTTGGT